>BLBF01000054.1:7818923-7881871 GCA_015471245.1 Laticauda colubrina | reverse complement strand
ATATACATACATACATATATATATATATATATACACATACATATATATATATATACACATATATGCTCGATACCCATGCTTCACTACGAAATTATTTGGCCAGGCTTAGTTTTTTGGGAGGAAGATAAGGGGGGAGGAATTCTGCCTCTGCCTACCACCATCCATCAGTATTCATTTGGCTAGCGTCCTCTCAGTGTGTGAGAAAGTTGAGGTCTGTTTGGAGCCCAAAACAGTATTTGCTGTGTGAGCAAGGAGGAGACAGTAAGGAGCCTGGGCATGGCTTAGCTCAACTGTTCTGTACAAAAGCTGCTTGGTGCTGTGAAACTGAAACTGAAACTCCTCTCCTCTGCTTGTGTTTTGCATTTGGAGCCGATTTCTTTTCAAGTGGGGAGGGGGAGTAAACTCCTTAGCATCAGAGCGTGTTTATAATAATATATAAAATACTAATGTTCTGATGGTCATTTTAATGTATGTGTATATATATATATGTGTGTGCTATTCAGCTTCCTTCGGGTATTATCCCACGTCATTGTAGTGCTTTTAAAGTTGTAGCAACGTTTCAGCAGAATCTCATCTGCCATCATCAGGCTTCTGTATAGAGCTGCTGAAACGTTGCTACAACTTTAAAAGCCCTCCAATGACGTGGGATAATACCTGAAGGAAGCTGAACAGCACACATGTAAGTAACCGTGAAAATTTAAAAAAAACAAATATATATATATATATATATATATATATATATATATATATATATATATATATTCATATTCACCTTGATTTATTTATAAAAAAAGGAAAGGTGGGATAAAAATCAAATAAATAAATATCAAGTTCTGCTTTATACTGTAGAGAATATCTAAAAAATGGATTATATCCAATACCTTGTAATCACATTTGATGACATGCTCCTCTGGACAGGAATTCCCACTCCAGATTGCTTAGGAGTTGGCTTCACAAAGGTTGAGTTTCTTGCTAGGCAGAATGTCATGACTGCTTCAGATAGCAAATGTTGGGCCAAGGACAAACAGAATATTTGCTCAGTTGGCTGAGTATCTTTGGATGTTACTGTACCTACTGTGAGCCTGGAGAATTTAATGCCTGCTAGTTAGTCAACCGCAAGGCTGGCTTTGTATACTTGGAATCAACGACGTGGCTTCTCATCCTTTACCTTAAGCAGCAAATATCATGAAGTAATTTATTTATTCATGACAGTTATGTTCCTTTAGAAAACACACTGCATTTTTACACTGTCTCATAGCATTGGAAATCAATCTGTAAAAGACATCGAAAACAGAGAAACAAATTAATTTTATTGTATGATCATATTTTTCATAAAAAAATATTTTTCCCCTCTTATTTCAGATATTTGGTGCTGGAACACGTGTCAGGGGGAGAGCTCTTTGATTATTTGGTAAAGAAAGGAAGATTAACACCAAAAGAAGCCAGAAAGTTCTTCCGACAGATTATTTCCGCGTTGGACTTTTGTCATAGTCATTCAATCTGGTGAGTACAATAATTTAAGGCACATGGCTTTCAACAAGGGAGTTGTTTCGACAGAGTTCAGCTGAGTAGGAAACCAACCAGTGGTGGGATTCCAATTTTTTTACTATCAGTTCTGTGGGCGTGGCTTGGTGGGTGTGGCAGGGGAAGGTTACTGTAAAATCTCCAGTCAGAGGTGGTATTTGCCAGTTCTCCGAACTAATCAAAATTTTTGCTACCAGTTCTCCAGAACTGGTCAGAACCTGCTGAATGCCACCTCTGGAACCAACCTTGAAGGTATGTCTTTCACTAGGATATCATAAGCTGTAACTTCAAATAACTCAGTTTGCTCTTCCCTTTCCCTTTTCTTATGTTCAATTTATCACTAAACATTTTATTGTTTGTTGATTCATAGTTATTCGTGTCAGAAGTATCACGATTAAAATAAGGCATACTATATGACATAAAATTTAAAATATACAAGATTAAAATGTCTAAAAATTCAACAGATCTTTCCCAGAAACTGGCAACATTCATTTATTTTTATTTTATTTAGGAGGTTTATATTACCTCCTATTCGTATATGGCGACTCAAGGCGGCTTACAAGAATATAAAAACATCATATAAAAAACAAAACTAATAAAAGAATCATATAATAAATTTATAAAATAATATAATAATAATATAATATAATATAATATAATATAATATAATATAATATAATATAATACAATACAATACAATACAATACAATACAATACAATACAATACAATACAATACAATACAATACAATACAATACAATACATAACCACACACACACCCACATAGAGCGACAACACATCATACGAGCCATTTAATGGGCTCCATCCCGCTCTGTGTTCCCCAGGCCCACTGACAGAATCAGGTCTTCAGCGTCTTTAATTGCATTCTGTCACACTGCCATGAGGTGCTCAAATGCCATGAGGTCCCCTATTTTATTTATTATTTATTTATATTTTATATTTATAGATTGCCTAACTCCCTCAAAGTTTTAAAATATCTCCTCTGTCAGGGTGCCCATCCTATAGAACAGCATTCTTGAAATTTGGATGGCTTTCCTTCAGGCATTGGGTCTGGCTATTAATTGACCCCAAATGTACCGCTGCATGTTTATTTTTCAAATTGTGCATTAGGAGCCACTTGTTTTTGAACACTTGTGTAGTTACAGGTACAGCCACTTTACTTGCAACACTTGTGTAGTTACAGGTAAGTTAATTCAAACCAAAACCTCTGTTGCTAAGCAGTGCAGTCATTAAGTGAGCCACACCTAATATTACAACCTTTTGTGCTATGGTCCTTAAGCAAATCTGGCTTCCCCACTGACTTTGCTTCTTGGAAGCCCCTGGGAAAGGTACAAATGGTGTTCATTTAACCTTAGGATGCTGCAGCCATCATAAAAATACCTGGTCATTGCCAAACCCTTTTGATTTTGATCATGTGACTGTTGGAATGTTGGGATGGTCCTAAGTTCAAGGACTGGTCTTAAGTCACTTTTTTCAGCACCTTTATAATTCTGGATGGTTTTTACATGAAAGATCTAGGTGTATCTAGGACTACCTATGTTATATGCATGGGGAGAGTTTTGCTATGTTTGCAATACAGCTTTTATCTTTGTGTTATGTTGTTTGTAGAACAAGAATCATTGCCCAGAATCATTGTTTTGAATTAGGTATCCATATCAAGCATGTAAATGAACATGAGTCATACAGAACTTTCTTTCAAAAGAAAGCAAAGGAACTCATGTTAAAGAATTAGTGACTTTTGGTGTTCATCATTATTGGCTAGATTCCTTCTGGATATTTGCCTTTATTTCTCTTCCAATATAGTGTTGCTTAATTTATCTTAATTTCCCTTTATGTTTAAACAAGTTTCAGTAAGTTTTCAATTAGACTAAAATGGGGGAAGAAGATTGTCCCAATAGATGGAATGCAAGATTTCTGTTAATTATTAATTATGGAAGTTTCAAAAATGTATTTGGTAGAGCTATGTCTTTTAATACATTTGCAGTGATTATTGGAAACCTATTAAGTGGATTTCAATCCTGTTATAATGCATAAGAAACAGATAGTTTATCAACAGATAGTTACTAAAATGAGTTTTGTCTTGCTTATTGTTAGAACTGGTGGTTATTATCAAGGATCATAAAAAGTCCTTCATCTGCAACTGGATTCAGTTCTAATATTGGATAAAAAATTGAACATCTCTTTATACCTTTCATGACCTTCCTTGCACAGTTGAATTTGTTCAGGACAGTAAATTTTATCTCAGGTAATACACATATGAGCAACGATAGAAAAAAAACCTCTTGTTCTCTTTGATATTCACTAAGCTTCCATGGTGTACCAACTTCAGTGCATCTTTTTCACTGTCCTTCATATATTCTTCCAATGCCCTTTTGCAACTGCCTTATGCACTTGCAATATTCCACACCTACCTTTGTTCCTTGATAAATAGGATCTGTCAACACCGCTGCATGGATGAAGGACATGACTCATTGTCGTTATTTTTCTGGTCTTCTATCCAAGGCTTTTAGTTCTGCTTGAGTCCAGTCCACTATTCCAGCTGTGTATTTAATGACTGGAATTGCCCAGGTATTAATTGCCTTGATAATATTTCTTCAACTGTGTTTGGGTTTTAATGTCTTCTTCGCTCTTATGATGTATTCACTTCTAACCTTCTTGACTTCAGTGTGTTTGATGGTGTCAGTTTGAAGGATGCCCAGGTATTTGTAGTGATCATCTTCATCTGGACTCTTGTTATTATTTCCATAGGGCATCTTAATTCCTCCAGTGTCCACTAGTTTTTCCCTCTGTTGATGGTCAGGGTGGCACATTTGTCTTGTCCAGATTTCATTGCAATATCCTGGCTATTAATATGGACAATGTTGAGCAATGATTTTATTTCAGATGGTGGTATTCCATACAGTTTCAGATTTTGGAAAGAAGGTGGGGTATTTTGGCAGATATTTTTGACATTTGATAGCCACGGCCTAACTTGTTCAGTACTGTTGACAGAGGAATGAGTGCAATGGCAAATACTAATGGTGGTAGCGAGTTTCCTTGAAAGATTCCTTTCTTGATATTAACCTCTTCCAGTTTATCACCACTGACCAGTAACAGTGTCTTCCATTGTGTCATTTATCTCTGCACAAGGCTTCTGAGATTTCAAAAGACTCCATAATCATCTTGTCAATTAAGAGCTGATCTTTTGTTCCTCTGCTGGTGGTTTTCTTTCTATTCATATAGAAAGGGATTTTTTTAAGTGGACTGTTGGACTGTATCAACTACCACACTTGTTAGCAATTTGAAAGTTGTTGGCAACTAAGTAGTTGGCTTCATTTGCCTGGTGCTGTCTTTTTTGTTGGACCTTTCATTATCAGCTAAATTTTGCCAGATGTTAGCCACTCTTCAATTTCACCTCCTTGCAATATGTTTTTAAACTGCTTGGCAATGAGTGCGTGTAGACCAGTCAGATGTTTCAACCAAAAACTATTCTGACCAATTATTGAACTTGCCATTTCTCCATCATTTCTGCTGTTGTTACAAGTTCTCTCATTTCAGCTTCTTTTTTAATTCTTATCTACCTCTTTTAATCGAGCTGCATTCTTGTTGTATTTGTTTGGGTTGTCCCATATCTGCATCTAAATTGTACTGTTTCTTCATCAGGTGTTGACTTGGTACATTGGTGGTTCATGAGGCCATCATTGGTGAATTGATAGAAATGTTTCTGATTTGACTGAAATTACAGATTCTTCTTGTAATGTGCAGTTCAAACTTCATATATGCTGATTTTCTTGACTATACCTGTTTTTTGCTGCTTTATTATTTCCAGTGCTTCCTTGATCTTCCTTGTCTCTATTTATTTATTTATTATTATTATATATACACAAAAATGTGACATCACAGCTGCCAGTTAGTGTGTTGGCCTTCATATACATCAGGTTCTTCCTAAGAATTTAGGATGCTGTAATGCAGGGGTTTCAAACTCACGTTGTCATAGCTGCGTCAAATGATGTATCGGGACTTTTTTCCCCTTCGCTAAACAGAGCATGGGTGTGGTCAGCATGTGACGCATCCGGCCCATAGGCCAGTAGTTTGACAGCCCTGCTGTAGTGTACTGACATAGCATATACAGCAATTATTATATCCACAACAAAATGAAACCATAGCTGCTAAATCATAAGCTGGTGTTGGCCTTCATTTGCATCAAGTTCTTCCCAAGAATCTAGGATGTTGTAATGTATCAATATAATATGCATGTAGATCCAAGCGGTGTAGACTTTTGTAACTGACAGATGGAAATTTTGTTAATGTGCAGGCGTTTGAAGTGCCTTCCCAGGTTTTTTTGGTATGGCTCCCTGCGTAATTATTATTATTAATATTCTGTGAATCCTTTTCAAATGTAAACTGAGAGTTGGTTTTAATAAGGGAGTCATTAGAGGCAAATTACAGTCGAAGGCTGTGAATGATTTGTGAACCACCATCAGCCATGTTTTGAGTTGCAATAACTTGCAAGTATACCAAAGCCCAGTGGTGGGAAAATGATGATTAAATATTGGGTAGACTAAAAATCATATTCAGAGGAAATAAGCAGGTAGTGTAGATACACTCACCAGAGCACAAGGGACAACTGATAGAAATCAATAACAGCTGGAGGGTCCAATCTGAATCATTACTTTTAATACAGTGAATATCTTTGGTCACTGTTGGTTCGAGATTAAATATTTTTTTAACCGATCCATATGACCAAATTGCAAGCAATTCCTTATATGACTGAGACAGTTTTATCTTAATAGGTGCCAGTTGATTTAGCTGGACCCCTTACTAAAAGCCCTGTCACACTGCCCAACGGATGCAAAACGGACACAATGGATGAGCAAAATGTTCCATCCGTTGTTATCCGCTCTTAAAAGGGGCAAAAATTTGCATAAACAGAGCGGATAACACGGAAAGGAACGGACGGGGGGAGGACGCAGAGCGGATGGAAAGCGGATGCGGAACGGAAGCCCAGCGGATGGAAGCGGATGGGAGTGGATGGCACATCCGCTAGGGTTCCGGGGGGGCGCAGCAAAGCAGATGCGGAACGGATACAGCGGATGCAGAGCGGATGCACAGCGGATGAAGCGGATGCACAGCGGAAGCCTAGCAGATGCACAGCGGAAGCTGAACGGATGCCGAGCGTTAATTGCGCATGTGGGGAGGATGCATTGTGTCAGCCCCGCGGATATAAGGGAAGCAGCTCGGAAGCAGGTCACCTTTCAGAGGAAAGACCTGCTGCCGGATGGATTGACAGCCTTGCCTGCCCTGCCTGCATGCCTGCCTGCAAGCCTTGCTGCCAGCCTTGCTGTCTGCCTGCCTGCCAGCCTTGCTGCCAGCCTCCCTGCCAGCCTCCCTGCCAGCCTTGCTGTCTGCCTGCCTGCCAGCCTTCCTGCCTGCCTTCCTGCCAGCCTTGGTTCATGCCTGCCTGCCAGCCTTGGTGCCTGCCTGCCTGCCAGCCTTCCTGCCAGCCTTGGTGCATGCTTCCCTGCCAGCCTTCCTGCCAGCTTTGGTACCTGCCTCCCTGCCAGCCTTCCTGCCAGCCTTGGTTCCTGCCAGACTCCCTGCCAGCCACAACCATGCGGAAGCACAGCAAGCCTCAACCATCTGCTGCCAGCCCTTGCAAGAGGGACAGGGCTACCATCCCACCCCCTGGCCCTCACTCTGGTTCTGCTGGGGCTTCTGCAGCACGGGCTCACTCTTCTGGGGCTGGCGCTTCTGCTGCTTCTGCTTCTGGAGGAGCTGATGACAAGCACTCCAGCACCAGCCACCTCCACAACACCTGGACCCTTCACCCCTGAGACTGAGCGACCAAGAGAGTGCCAGAGACTCATTTTTGTTTTATAGCTTGTTGTTAATAAACTCTATTTTTGATTCACACACTTGCTTCATTTCTTTTTTTTAATAAAGTCTTGGTGGAAACTTTTAGAAATGGTTTAAGCCTTTGCATGCTTGTGGGATGGATTAAGATAGCAGTGGGATGGGTTGAGATAGCAGTGGGATGGGCAGGGATACCTTTGGGATGGGTAATAGCTGTGGGATAGATAAACCTCCAGTGCAAGTATAGTGGGACGGGATGGTCCACCCTCCCAGGCGCCACACCTATGGCCCTTTATTATCAATAATAATGTAATAATTACCCACACATGTCAACACAAACACAACTCTTTATTAAATGCCCTGATCATTGTAGGGCCACTCAACATACATGGCACAATCTCATCAGTGTGATGAGACAGGCTGAAGGAAGCATCCATTAATCATCTATCATCCTGTCTTGCCACTCCACCGCTCCAGCTGGGAGTTGCACCAGTGTTTCAGGAGGTTGCGCTGCTTCTTCCCTTCACGTGAGGTTCTGTTAGGGCCTTGCACGTCCTCAGTGTCTGTCAGATTTTGCCCTTGCCTCCATTCCCCAGGCTCCATGTCCCCATTGCCTTGCTGGAGGTCCACGAGCCTGTTCTGCAAGACTGGGTAGCGGGTGCGCATGAGATTGTGCAGGATGCAGCAAGCTTCCATGATCCTTCTCACGGTCTCTGGGCCATGCTGCATGGTGGTGAGAAGTACCTGGAACCTGTTGGCCAGGATGCCAAAGGCGTTCTCCACCACCCGCCGTGCCCTGGACAGCCTGTAGTTGAAGATCCTCTCTTCACGGGTGAGGTTTTTGGAGGTGTAGGGCTTCATGAGGTAGGTTGTGAGGGAGAAGGTGTCATCCCCCACGATGAAGTAGGGCACATCTTGTGTGTCGTTGGGCAGGGGTTCTGGATCTGGGAAGCCCACCATGAGGTTGCGTTCCAGCCCACCCTTGAGGTCATTTGCGTTGTATACCTGGGCATCTGAAGATGTCCCGTTGCCTGAAGCATCAATGTACATGAACTTGTAGTCAGCATTGACCATGGCGAAGAGGATGATACTGAAGAAGCCCTTGTAGTTGAAATAAGTGGACCCCGACTTGGCTGGCGCTTTGCAGGCCACGTGCTTGCCATCTATAGCTCCAACGGTGTGTAGGAAGTTCCACCTCTGATACCATTGCTCTGCAACTTTCTTCCATCCTTCTTCAGTGGAGGGGCACTGGAGGAGCTCCTCCTTGTATTCTTCGATGATGGCCTGCACCACTTCTCTGACCACAATGCTGATGATGTTGGGTGGCACCCTCCAGCCGTACTGCATGCTCCTGTGGGTGATCCCTGAGGCCAGGTGGCGCAGAGTGAGTGCCACCTTGAGCCCAGGTTCCAGGCTGGGCCGGAAGTTGGTGCTCTGCTTGGTCAACCTGGGTGTCAGACGCTGCACAACTTCATCAAGCATGGCTGGAGGCATCCTCATGAATTTCTGGAATGCATGAGTGTCTTCGTTCCTGAGCTACACCATCAGCTTGTTGTACAGTCCGTCCTCTGCTCTTCTGGCAAACCATCTTTGTACCCAGACGCTTCTTGGCCGCCCCTTTTTCTTCCCGTAGTAGTGTTCACAGAGCCTGTAGATGGCTTCACACTGTTGCAGAAGGATGGTGGCTGCCAAAAGGACTTTGTTACGATCCACGGTGGACATGACTGGATGCTGTGGAAGAGGAAGAGGCAGATGAAGGCTGCAGAGGTCTGCAGCTGGACTGCTGTTCTGAAAGTGAGATCCAGGTGAGTTGCTCCCCCTTTTTATAGGCAGTATAGGTGTCCCTTTGCATCCTCTAGGCATCCTCTAGGCATCCTGTAGACATCCTTAATATCCGAGATAGGTCCCCTCTGCGAACATATTTTCCATTTTACATGCTTTGTTTCCATGCTGCATCCGCTAGGCATCTGTTCTGCATCCGTTCCGCGTCCGTTCTGCTTCCTCCCTGCGCCTGTTTACCGCTGGAGCGGATGGAGTTGCGCGGATGTGCAGCGGATGCCTTGCGGCTATAACGGATGCGTAACGGATGCATAGCTGATGCAGAACAGATGCATTGGATACATTTTCCGCGCAAAAGTTTTGAGCAGCTCAAAACTTTCTGAGTGGATGAAATGTCAATAAACGGATGCTGGACGGATAGAGAGGAAGCAAAATGGAGGCAGTGAGTACATCGCGTTAACCAACGGATGGCAAGCTTTTTTGTCCGTTTTACATCCTCTTTGCATCCGTTGGTGCAGTGTGACAGGGGCTTAAGTTTCTATACAATTGATTTTATGATAATGGAAGTGGCTCAAGTGTTGTTGTTTTTTCTGTGATGGTACTATTTAGTTGTAATCCCACTGTCCTCACTTTTGGAAAATATTAAACATCTAATCACATCAGCGTACTGTTGTGCTTTTCAAAACCAACTGAATAGTTAGAGTGATATACAATGAAGCATGCATACCTTAGTTCATACTTCTTCGGTGTAGTCATGTGAAATGAATTGGTAACTGGAGACCGGGAGACACCATTTTGCCAGAGTCATTGACACAGTAAGACTTGGATGACTCAGAGTGGTATCCAGAGCTAAGCTAGAATTCCACTTCTATGATTTGCTGTGGTTTTTCATCAACCCAGAATTAATGGCCTAGGAAGCCTGCTCCATTGTATGATCATTGAGGAAAACTACTATTTAACTACTAGCCTTATTCTGTCTCCTTTATTGTTTGTAGTTCCCAAGAAGAGTGATGCTTACAAGAGATTTTTTTATCAAATATTTTAAAGAAATGCGGAGTGAGGGAACTATTTGTTTTCTAGGGTGAAAAAAAAATGAATGTAATGCATGTTTTTAAATGATGAAGCCTAACCTTATCCTGTCAGGGGATTGCAAAAATGATAAATTGTCTAATCAGCCAGGTTATCCAGTCATGACCATAGTGAAAATGAAGATTTCTCCAATGGCTAATGATGGAACATGGATGCTTGTTGCCCACATATAAAACAGATTGATCGTTATGTGCTTGTTAATCACATGCTAGATTCATCTTCTTCTATCATTTCCAACAGTAGGCACAAAAACAAACAAATGAGTAATTCTTTTCAGTTAATTTTTATTTCTCTTTACCTGTTTATTTACTGGTGACCTAGAATGTAATCCTGCTTGAGTTTCTAAAAGCATTTCTTTAGAAAATCTTTGTGTCAAATACCTTTGATTGTAGCACATATTCAAACACAGCTTTATAGTAAAAGATTTGAAAGAAAACAAATTAGCCTTCAAGTTGAATTTGTAATTCATTATTAAGTGAAGTCAGATAAATCAGAATTCTGGTACAAGTATAGTAAAGCATATCCAGATGACCTATCTTCCCATCCTAAATCAATTCTAATTTAAACTCCATACATTCCATACTGTTATGATCATTTCCCACTATTCTGGCTGTTCCAGATCATTTTAGAAATCCCAATGCTACAATCAACGTTTCTCTTTTCTTTTTTGGCCAACAGTAAAAATAGAAAAATGCTAGCCAAACAGTTCTACTTCACTAGAAATGAATTTCTTTATTAGGCTCCCAACAATGAACTACCAACAAGGAAAGCTGTGGGGAAAAGACAGGTTGCATTTCACAAAGAGTGAGACATCTTATCATTCTCATAAGAAAAGTCTTAACCCAAGGGCAAAAGTGATGTGGTAGTAGCTCAAAACTAAATATGCTGGCAAGGACTGGGCAACAATATTGGGACAAAAGCAAAAGGACAAGAGTAGAGGGGAAACTCTATCAATGATACCAGTAGCTATAACCAGTCAATTCTACATCAATACACTGAATATGAGAAACAAAACAGGAAAAATTGGAAATCTTAATGACAAATATATTTTGGCATCACTGAATCTTATTCAAAGAATAAAGCAGGACAAATAACAATTATATCAATTTTAGCATTAAATAATAAATTTATGTAACCACTTTACAGAATGTATAAACAAGGATATTTCTCAATAGAGATCTTTTAGTAGTTTCATTCGAGATTATGTGCTGTGCTTTTTTTCTCCTTAAGGGATTTTCTGTGGAAAAAAAATTGGAAGAGTAATAGAAAAGGCTGGGAGCATTAGAAATGAAAGATAACATTGCCTGTGTTAGGGATAACATTGTTCACCCTAACTGGTTTAGGTGAAATAATAACTATGAATCATAGTTAGTGTATGTTAGAGTGTATACAGCTTTAACTGGGAAATAGCAATTAAAGGAGTGGTTAAGAAAACAATATAAAAGGAGCAAGACTACGGCTTGCTCTCTCTCTGGCTTTGATGATCCCTGATTACTGCTTGGAATCAAGACTGCATTGCTCGAACGGGAGAGACAACAAAGGACTGATTTTTATGTGAACTGACATAGGATATTCTACATGGACTTTGCTAACTGAATACCCCTGAATGGACTGACTACATGGTAAATGAATATTGGACTGTTATTTGACTATGCTATTAACTTATAATGGAATAAACTATATTCTTGATAGCACAAGCGTATCTGTTATTTTTACTGTATGTTAATAAACATACAAGCTTAGCTCACTCATTTATCTGTGTGCCTATCTGACTAACGCTGCACATTCTGTTTAGCTTGTCTACCTAACCCTGGTTGGGGAACCCAGGCTTAACACTGGTTATGGGCCCAGAGGCTGCAAAGTCAGTTTAACTAGGTTAAACAGATTTATGTAAAAAGTGAGAGTTTGTGTTGTTATACATTACAGTAAACAGACAGCTGTGTTTTATTAATTATATTTTTATATCCATATAAGAAAACATGGCACAAGTCAATCAACAAAGTTTGTCCCTTATATCCAAGCTGGATGGAACAAACTATGTATCATGGTCTACAAAATGTAGTCTACTTCTACGAAGAGAAGGTCTGTGGAACATAATTGAAAATCCACCAAACGTAAAAGAATGGGATCCAGAGGATGAGGAAGACAGACTAAAGATAGAAGAATTTAAGCATAAATATCAACAAGCCATTTGCATAATTGGGTTAACCTTAACTGATCAACAGCTTGTTTATATCCACGGAGAGAAAACGGCTTTTGGGTGTTGGCAGAAGCTGAAGAGAATTTATTTTCGAGATAATATTGGTGCTCACATAAATCTAACACGGAAGCTTTTCAGGACACATCTCCAAACAAATGGTGATATGCAGAGTCATTTAAAAACTATGCAAAGCATTTTCCAAGAATTACACGAGAAAGAGCTTATATTCTCTGAACAACACCAAATTTACATAATTCTATCTTCCCTTGATGAAAGTTATGATAACTACGTAACTTCACTTGAAATTTTGCCAAAGGACAATTTAACTTTAACTGATATAACTGGCAGATTGATCGAAGAGGCCAGAAGAAGGCATGAAAGAGATGAATTAAGGAGGGAGCAACCTCAAAAAGAAGATAATGAATCTCCTACTGCATACGCAATTAAAAAGTGTTTTAATTGTGGAGGAAGAGGACATTTGGCAAGATTTTGTAAAAAGGCAAAGCGCAAGAACGCTGGTCAGAATACTAAAAATCATCAAAAGATAAATAAACATTTAGAGTTAGCCATGTATACTAACGGAGCTGTAAAAAATAATTTATGGGTGGTTGACAGTGGAGCATCCCATTGTATAACAAATGATAACAAAAATTTTATTAAAATGTCCCAGAGTAAACAGCAGATATCGTTAGCCAATGGCTGGAAACTGAAAGCTAAAGGTGAAGGTATAGCATATTGTTCTTTTATAAAAGAGAATGTAAAAATGTTATATGTACCACAACTTAAGTTTAATTTAATTTCAGTTAGAATTTTGGTTAAACTAGGATATGTAGTTACATTTAAGGGAGATAACTGCATACTTGAAAAAGAAGATAAGAGAATTACTGCATCTTTAAGAGGTGGATTATATGTGTTAAATGATGATGGTTTAAAGGTGGCTAACACAATTTATGAAAATAAGAAACCTCATGACGAATGTATTCACTTGTTACATCGAAGGCTAGGGCATTTAAATTTTAAAATGCTTAAGAAAACTGTTGAATTGTCTAAGGGAATAAGTTTGAAATCTTGTAATAAGTATTTGCAATGTAATGCCTGTAATCAAAATAAGAGCAGGGTTATACCGGCAAATAGAGTTGATGGATTTACTACTAAAGAGCCTTTAGAAATAGTATTTGCTGATTTAATAGGTCCGAAAAAACCAAGTGTAGGAGGAGCTCGCCACATACTAAGTATAATGGACCACTATTCTAGATATGGGTTTTGCTATTTAATGAAGAGCAAAACTGAAACATATCAAAATCTATTTAATTGGTTAAAATTCTCAGAAAGAAAAATTAAAAAGAAATTAGTAACTCTCATCACAGATAATGGTACAGAATTTACAAATAATAAATTTAAAAACAGACTTAGAATGTTAGGTATTCAACATAAAATGTCTGCACCATATAGACCACAACATAATGCCTTTATAGAAAGAAGAGGCCAAACATTACAATCAATGGCACAAACTATGATGTCTGATTCAGGATTACCTGACAATTTATGGGGAGAAGCAATAATGTGTGGTAATCATATATTAAATAATGTTGTTAATTCAACAACAGGTGAATTACCATTCACACTGTGGCATGGTACAAAACCTGATTTAAGTTACATGCACACATTTGGAGCACCAGCATGGGTGCATATCCCTACACAACTTAGACACAAAGGACAGCATAGAGCTAAAAGATTATTTTTTGTAGGATATACATCTAATCATAGATCTTATAGATTCTGGGAACCAGGTACATCTAGAGTTTACACCAGTGCTAGTGCAAAATTCCTAGAACATGTAGGATGGAATAGATTAGAGCAAGATTTAAATAATGAAGTAATTATTGAACCCTACAAAAGGCAGAAAGATCAGATTAGCTATAAGAAGAGTCCAATTAAAGAAGAAGTCCACGAAGAGCAAATAGGACCAGAACAAGAGGAAATAGTTGATCAGGAAGAGTTACATGATCAAGAACAATTAATAGAGGAAAGTCCACCTGCAAGTCCTATAATACCTAGACGTACTACACGTGTAACTAGACCACCTGATAGGTATCAAGCAAGTATAGTTTGCCAAGTAACTAAAGTTCCAACTAGTGTAGATGAACTTAGGATGTATCCTGCTAAGGATCAGGAGAATTGGCAAAAGGCAATGGAAAAAGAACTAAATTCATTAAAGGTAATGAAAGTGTATGAAGATGCCAAATTACCTCCAGGAGAAAAATCCATTGGGTGCAAATGGATATTTAAAGTAAAAACTGGAAATGATGGGACTGTTACCCATAAAGCTAGGTTAGTAGCTCAAGGATTTAATCAAACTGCATCTGATTATGATGAAGTTTTTGCGCCAAGCCTTAAAGCTACATCTTTAAGAGCAGCATTAGTGTGGGCAGCTAAGAAAAACTATGTCATTAACCATTTAGATGTAGAAACTGCTTATCTACATGCACCATTGCAGCACACTATATATTTAAGAAAACCAATTGGCATAAAAGACAATAAATTCAATAGTAATGATTGTTGGAAACTCAAAAAGAGTCTTTACGGGTTGAAACAATCTGGGTTTGAGTGGAACCAATATATTGTGAAAGAGTTAAACAATATAGGTTTTAAATCTGGTTTAGCAGATCCGTGTGTGTTTAAAAGAGAAAATAATGGAACGGTGTCATTATTATTATTATTTACAGATGATATTGCTTTGATAACTAAGACTAATAATGAAGCTAATGAGATTATATCATTATTAGCCAAAAAGATAAAAATAAAGCATTTAGGTGAAATTAAAAGGTATCTAGGATTGACAATAAATAAAACAAATAATGGTTTTAAGATATCTCAAGAAGATAAAATTTGCCAATTAATTAAAACTTATAAGATGGAACTTTGTAAACCGGCAAAGACTCCAATGAGTCAGGAAGTTTGCCAAACTAATGATCAAAGTCCCAAATTTGATAAGTCCATATATCAATCTTTGATTGGTAGCTTATCATATATAAGCAATTGGTCAAGGCCTGATATAGCTTATAGTGTAAATCAGCTGGCACGTTTTAATTCAGATCCAAAAGAATGTCATTGGAAATCCTTAAAAAGAATATTGAGATATCTTAAGGAAACAATAAACCATGCATTATATATAGAACCAAAGGGTGATTTGAGTCTTAGTGCTTATGCAGATGCAAGTTTTGCAACTGATATAAACACTAGAAAATCAACATCCGGGATGGCTATATTATTTGGTAAGACACTAATAAGGTGGAGGTCAATCAGACAACAGCATATTAGTTTATCCACGATGGAAGCAGAATTTTCATGTCTGTCATTATTATGCACTGATTTGATTTTCTACAAACAGTTATTGTTGCACATGGGTATAACTATAAAAGATTCCATTATGGTATATGAGGATAACCAAGCAGCTATAAAGTTAGCTACTAGTATTGCTGTAAAAACTAGATCAAAACATACTGACTTAAGATATTTGAATGTAAGAGAATCAGTAACAAAAGGAATAATAAAATTGGAATACTGCATGTCAGAAGAAAACATTGCAGACCAATTTACAAAAGCTCAAGGAGCAACTAAGTTTAAAGAAAGTTGCGAAAAATATTTTGTAAAGATGTAAATGATTCATAGTTATTATGTAACCTAAAAGGGGAGAATGTTAGGGATAACATTGTTCACCCTAACTGGTTTAGGTGAAATAATAACTATGAATCATAGTTAGTGTATGTTAGAGTGTATACAGCTTTAACTGGGAAATAGCAATTAAAGGAGTGGTTAAGAAAACAATATAAAAGGAGCAAGACTACGGCTTGCTCTCTCTCTGGCTTTGATGATCCCTGATTACTGCTTGGAATCAAGACTGCATTGCTCGAACGGGAGAGACAACAAAGGACTGATTTGTAAGTGAACTGACATAGGATATTCTACATAGACTTTGCTAACTGAATACCCCTGAATGGACTGACTACATGGTAAATGAATATTGGACTGTTATTTGACTATGCTATTAACTTATAATGGAATAAACTATATTCTTGATAGCACAAGCGTATCTGTTATTTTTACTGTATGTTAATAAACATACAAGCTTAGCTCACTCATTTATCTGTGTGCCTATCTGACTAACGCTGCACATTCTGTTTAGCTTGTCTACCTAACCCTGGTTGGGGAACCCAGGCTTAACAGCCTGAATCCCTGTAAAAGTCCATAAATGAGGCAGGATTATTGAATATTGTAAACTCATTTGACAGTCTTTGAAATAGCCACAGAGAATCATAGCAGAATAGATTTTACCAGCACAGACCTATTTTGAATGATGCATGTGATATGACTGACTTTGAAATATCTATCAGCATAGGGACTTAGGAAAAGCTAAGGCCCATCTTGGGAAATATTTGAATTTACTTAAAATGAGATTACATGAGAACAGTGAGATGGTTAGTGTATGGACCATATGTTGGCTATTTACCCATTAGGAAATCACTATGGTACACTTGATCTGGAACTAATTTAAAAAATCAATGCCCATTTTTACAGTATTCAGTTAAGTGCCTAGCTATGGTATAGAATACTTGAGGAATCACAGAACTGACATTGTTCCTTTTGTGGTTGTTCTGAAAATAAAATAGAAAAATGTTCCATGTCTGAACTTCTTAATTTGGATAAGCAGGTCTTCTTGCTATCTAGTGGTCCTCTCAATTTTTGCAGCCATATGTAGATGTCCCAAACTAGAAATGCATTGAAAAAGTATTAAAGTCTGGAGAATCATAAATGCAGAGCCCCAATTTTACATTTAGTTTTAAAGCAGTTTCCAAATGAAAAAGTAAAATCCATCCAGCACTAGAAACCTGGAAAGAAGAGCAGGAACTGAGAGAATCATTTGTGAAATCACCAAACAAGAGTGATATTGGGCTAATTTCTGGTTCTGTATAGAGTTTTTTCCTCCCTTTTTTTACAATGCTAACATTAATAACTGAAAGTAAGATTAGTGATGAAAAAAACAAATGCCAAATCTTATTAAGCTAATGCATTTACAAAGGAGGGAGAAGATTAAGAAGAATTTCCCTCTAATAATGTTTTCATCTTATGTTTTGTTTTGGCTGTGACAGGTTATAGGAGAAGCATTTTGAGAAGGCCATTCCAGATTTTGCATGAATATTGATAAATGACAATTACCAGAGTCTCATCCTCTTCCACTGCCTGAGGCTATGTCTGCTGAGCTATGCAAGTTGCATACATAGTAATTTTGTATAAGAGTTTCTATGTGGGGGCAACAAATGAGAGCTTTATTTGCATCTTATCCATTAAAAGGAAAGACATTATTGAAAAACTGTATGCCAGGATGCTATAGCAGTGGAACAAAAAAAACTAATCCCAATTCTATAAATTGTAAGTTCTAGGGTACTCCATGTTTATACATGAATTTTGGAAAAAGATCATTTCCATTTTGTGTAAGAAACCTCAGTCTCAAATTATCAAACCATACTGATAAACACCATGATTGCAGTTCTACCAAACAAATTGTTAATGCACATGCAATACAAAACACATTATCTTTTTTGTTTTTCTCAAATTTCAATATTCTGCAGAAATGTGTACATTGACTTCAAGATGGTTTGTCCTTTTTGGACTATGCCAAGAATCCAGTTTCTCCATGTTGGGCAAGAAGAGGTTTTGAATTCCCAGATAACAGAAATATATAGATGGAAGTAAGATGGCAGTTAATTGGAAGAGATAGGAGACAACCACACTTTGTTGAAAGCAGAATGGAAAGGAAACAGGAGGAAGAGATGAATGCTGCAGTTTTGTAGAAAATCCTACAGAAAGGTTAAATTATTATTATATTTATTTAGAAAATTTATAATCTTGCCTACTCATGCATGGCGACTCAAGATGGCTTACAAGGATATAAAACACCACATAAAAAAACAAAAAGAATAAAAAGAAAAATAATAAAATAATAACCCCTCCCAGTCCACCACCCCAGCAACAACACACACATTCATACCAGCCATTTAATGGGCTCCATTCTGCTCTGGGTTCCCCACACTCTCTGGCAGAATCATGGGGGGGTGGGATTCTACCAGTTTGCACCTATTCACCAGAACCAGTTGTTAACATTCTAAACAGTTCGGAGAACCGGTTTTTGGAAAAAATTACTGGCCTAATCCTGTAAGGAAAGCAGGAAGGAAACATTCTGGTGTTGCTTACAGAAACTGCCTCTCTGTTAACCTTTATTACATTCTTGGCAGGACTAGACTTCCTGTCTCAGGAACATCTCTGGAGTTTTTTTCTCCTCCTTTGCTGGTACTTTGCTTGTGTGGAGTGACCATTCAAAGTTACAATGGCACTGAAAAAAAAGTGATTAATGACCATTTTTCACACTAACGACTGTTGCAGCATCCCCACAGTCATGAGAGGCCAGGCGAGGAGATGCAGGCCTCGATGTGAGTGATATTGAGTTGGCCACACCCAGCCAATAAGATGACCACCAAGCCATGTCCTCCATCCAGTCATATGACCACAAAGCCATGCCCACCACCTAAGCCATGCCTATGGAACCGGTTGTTAAAAATTTTGAATCCCATCCCTGGAACCACATCTCCAGGGCCTTCCGAAAGAGTGTTGTTATATATAGGCTGAGGCGTATGATGTATTAGAAATAAAGGCTGCCTGGGAGCTGTTTAATTTTTATTTGTCAATAAAGCAACTCTTGAATAAAATCAAAATAGATTTGTGCTCCATTTGGACTTTTATGTGACTTCTAGCTATTAAAGACTAGATTTGTGAGCACAATGGTTGGCATGCAGTACTCCAGAGAAATTCTGCTGACTGCCAACTGACTGCAATTTGACAGTTCAAGTCTCACTGGCTCAAGGTTGACTCAGTCTTCCATCCTTCCAAGGTCGGTAAAATGAGGACCCAGATTGTTGGGGGCAATAGGCTCACTCTGTAAACTGCTTCAAGCGGGCTGTAAAGAGGTATATAAATTTAAGTGCTATTGCTGTTCTCTTTCCCTTCTACCTTCTTTCTCATGCTTTTCCTCCACACAGTCTAAATGTATATAGTGTATACCTATATGTAAATATCCTTTGAAATTCATGCATCATTTTGAATTTATAAAGTATTCTTTAATTTGGCATTTATGGAAGTGGCACGCACGTTATTAACTGCACTCTAGATAAAGCTGAAATAAGCTTTTTGGTGTGCATTATGCTTCATTTTTCCTTTTCAGTCTTCTTTCTTGGCATGTACACTCTGCATGAAACATTTTGGCTTCTTGTTCACTGCCTTATTTAATCATGTTTCCAGCCCATATGGAGAAGGGCTCTGGAGTATTTCAGCCTGTAGAACATTAAAAGGGCATTATGTCCTCCATTCACCTGCAGAGTAAGGTGACACTAATCATGTAAAACATGGAATCAGAGAGATCAGCTGGAAATGAACCAAATAAAGTTCATTTACCCTGTATTATGCTTCTGCTTTCTTTGGTGCAAGGTGAGGTTTGGGAGGATTGCATTTTAATTAGATTGTCCAAGCTACTGGACTCTTAGAAATTGTAGCTTATAGCCACTGTTCTTCATGTGTCTCTGCTGACAGTTCATATGTTCAGTAAATGGGGGTGGAGAGCATTACATCTTCTATCAAGCTGAACTTATCTTGTAGCATTACAGCTAAACAAATGCCCTAGATACCTGCACTACACACCCAAATTGTACTTTCTGCTGTGATAACATCTGGAAATTAGTATTTTGCAATCTTAGCCTTCAGAAAATTGTTCCAGTGTCCTCTGTTATAGCATTATATCAGTACAAAAATTTAAATGCACAAAATTGGCATGTATCTAAAGTGACAGCCACCCATTTGCTCTTGTAGTCTCCATTACCTATTCTCCTGCTTCTTTAGTAAAGTGTCATCATCTACCTCCTCCTCATTTTTACAAATATAATTTGTAGTCCACAAAGAAATAATGAGTAAATACAGAAGATGCTTATACATAAGGAGACAGAACTGCTTTTTAAGCAGACATAATTCTGTCATGTCAGCAGGAAGACTCAAACAAGGACTCATAGGGAATGTCTCACAAGGTGACTAATAGTGTTTCATTGTTAGGATAGAATTGAGCTATATTCTGAATAAAATATGTCACTTCTGAATAAACCACCCCTCATTCCAACCATGTTGAATAACTTCTACATAATCTTCATCCCTACTTTTAAAAAAAGATTTTGGAGACCATAATAGAGCATCAGTTGTAGAGTATCATAGTTGAAGTAAATTATTTGTTTCAGCCAGGCTATGGAAATCTTTTTTTTTTTTTTTTGCTCTTGCGCATGAGTTTTGTCAAGATCTAGCTGGACTGTAGCTCTCCTAGATCTTATAGATCACTCAACAGTGTTCGGTACCATCAACTTCAAGAGTTGCTGGTTGATGCCCCTGTTTTGCTTTAGTTCTACTCCTTCCTAAGCAAATAGTTCTAAACAGTAATGATGGGTCTCTCAGGGCTCTACCTGTAAACTTCATGTCAGAGTGTTTGCAGCATGACTATTATTGTGAGACAACCCAGGAGCAAAACACAGCACACAGAGGCTTTGTCTTTTAACAGTGGTTTATATACAAGACAGCTATATGCATACATATATGTGATAGGCAAATACCTGGCAGGCAATCAGTCTTCTTTACTCTGCATGGAGAACTACAATGGAGATAGATCACGAGGAGAGAGAGATATGTCTTCTCATGGCTTCCTTTATATAGACAGCTTCTTCAAATAGCAATAATCCTGTGGACTCATGGTCAGCCTTAAAGTGGCAATATCCCTGCTAACTCATCATCATTGCATCAGCATTTACAGCAGCCTTATAGCAGCTGGTCAGCTATTAAATATTCATTACCTTAACAGTTCAACTGGTATTGAATATACCTGCCTGAATATAGGTAGATACTGTTAGAGTTGCTTAAACACTGATTGCTACATTATGAGTGCAACAGATTCCAGGTGGTCCAACTCCTTACTATCTTTGGAACTACTTTCTCCAGGCAGAATCTAACTGGTTTTGGGTTCAATCAAGGTGAGTATGCTGTGAATATCCCCTCCCATAGGTTAAACAGTTGGCAGCTGAGAGGTAGATTTTCTCAGTAATCAACCCATCCTTATGGAAAAAATCTTCCCCCAGAAATTAGTATTCATGAAAGTAGTGAAACGTATTTGAGGCTTATATTGCTGACTTCTGGACCATGTTTTCCCAGATATGCTTCATCTGTAATTTTAATTTTTAATTCTAATTTAATGTTTAAATCTATTTAATTTTAAGTATTCAAATTTTATCTGATATTTCATTTGCTTACTGTGCTATTTGAGTAGTCTGTTGTGAAGACTGTCAATTGTCCAGAGTCTTTTAAACGGGTTGGGATATAAATCATTTAATAAATAGAGAAACCAAACTCGGAGAAATAGAGCAAACCAATAATATCTAGATTATCCCAAAGTTGCAAAGGGATGAACAGTCTTTCTACAAAAACAAACTTTGGAACAGAAGTACCATTCATGATTAATGTTAAATCACAATTTAGTATTTGTTATCTTGTTTGAATGATTATAGAATGCACAAATGCTGGGGGAGGGGGAGCATTAATCATTGCTCAGTAGGGAGCAGTAATGAGCAGTGGTGGTTTAGTGGTTAGAATGCAGTATATTGCAAGCTAATTTTGCCAGCAGTTCAATTGTCACAGGCTCAAGGTTGAGTCAGTCTTCTCCCCTTCTGAGGTCAATAAAACAAGGACCCAGATTGTTGGGGGTAATATGCTGACTCTGTAAACTGCTTAGAGAGGTTTAAAAAGAACTATGAAGTGGTATATCAGTCTAAGCACTGTTGCAGAGAGGGGCACCATATTTTTAGCTTCTCCTTTTTAATTAATAGAAGGAGAGCTAACTGACCTGGATTGTTGACGCAGGACAGATAGTAGAATTGGGTAATTAGAGACAAAATATTTAGTCTGGAGTTTTTCAACTTCTAATTTTTTTTTGTTCAAATTCAGACTCCCAAATCAAAAAGCTTAATATGTTCAGTCCATTTTTATGAAATATCCAAATTACAAATTCTTTCCAGTATTTTTATCATAACAAATTTGATTCTGATTCAATTAAAAACTAATAATTATTCCAACGAAAGAAAGGAGCAAAAAGTGAAAGTTATTTTTTTTAATTGTTGGTCACTCTTACTTCCATTAGACAATAACAGCAACTACTTCTTCAAAATTACAAGTTGGCACTATTAATATATTGTGTATTCTTTAAAATTTTTAAAGTAGGATGACTTCTCTAATTGTCAAAATAGGCAAATGTAAATGCAACGTATAATGGCTTCTTTTGAAACAAAATGATCTGTGATCTTTGGAGGTGCAGATAACTAACAATCTGCATTGGTCCCTCCATACATCATCCTTAGTGAAATGTGCAAACCAATGTCTGTTGGATGAGGAGAGCACATTTTTCTTCTTCTGTCCTGGCCACTTTTTACAGAAGCACAACTGAGAGTGTTTTAACAAACTGCATCACTGTTTGGTTGGTGGCAGCAGTGCCTCAGAGAGAAAGTCCATTCAGAGAGTGGTAAGCACAGCCCAGAAGACTATAGGAAGCTCGGTTCCTGTTATTCAGGATACTGTTTATAAGTGCTTTGTGTTTAGAGCTCAAAGCATTGTTAGAGACCTCACACACCCCACTTCATGGTCTGTTTCTGTTGTTCCCCTCTGAGAGGAGGTTTCAAAGTATTTCCAGCAGGACTGCCCAATTCTGTAACAGCTTTGTTCCCTATGCCATCCATCTGACAAACTCACAAGATTCATTTTTCTCACCATGTACATGTATACATCCAAACTAGACCGTGTTGTTTTTTCTCATATAATATATGTGGGTATATGCGCAATTCTATATTTATTTATTTTATCATGTTTATGTAGTGTATATTGGAGCTAGTGACCCTTTGAAAGCTATGTGCAACAAAATTTCATTTTAATGTGTGCCAGTTAGTGTACATTCAAACTGACAATAAAGTTATTATTCTATTCTATTCTATTTTTTTTCTTCTACTTTGCTGTATGCAAAGAGAAGCAACTGGTTTGAATTAAGACCTTTTTGTTCTCCTCTTTACAGCCACAGGGATTTAAAACCAGAAAATCTACTACTGGATGAAAAGAACAATATTCGAATAGCAGACTTTGGGATGGCATCATTGCAAGTTGGGGACAGTTTACTTGAAACAAGCTGTGGGTAAGTTGTATTAAGAGTTTAAATCAATAAGCTAGAATAATATCCCAAAATGATGAGGACACAAAGCATTTAGCCAATCAATTGTAGAATAAATGCACATTGGGAAGTAACAAAAAAGAGTCACAATGTACATTTCAAGGACTCTCTCATTGACCAATAGAAGAAACCAAATTCTGAACCAGACAATAGATCTGTAGTGTCATCCAACAAGAGATTGTAATGAGCACATTAGCTCTTCAGGACTTTCTGTTCCTCCTAAGGAAAACAGAGTTAGTCCTTGACTCACAATCTTTCATTCAATAAGTATTCAAAGTTACAACAGCACTGAATGAGGGGCACTTACGATGTGTCCTTGGCATTCTTCCATTGTAGCTTCTCCACATGTGATTTTAATTATTTAAAATGAATGAATGAATGAATGCTTTATTTATTTAATGAATGAATGTATGAATACTTTATTGGCCAAGTGTGATTAGACACACAAGGAATTTGTCTTGGTGCATTTCAAATTCCCAGAGGTTGTGGGAGGAGCTGCTGGCTGCTTGTGAAGGAAGCAGAGGGTGAGTAGAAAGGAGAAAGATAGTCACATAACTATAGACCAAGAATACCAATAAGACATTTAGGGTAAATGTTCTTGAGATTGTGATTTTATTTTATTTCAAAATGACCGACTTAATTCAGTGTAATACTTGTTTTACAGCTGTCTTTTGCAGTACTCTTTTCAAACTTGATTTTTTTTTGTAAAAAAATCACCAGTCTACATAGACAGACTACCAGTCTGGAATCTCTAATATGTGCTCTCCAAGCATAAATTAGGTGCCCAAAACAGCCATCTATTGAGCTGCCATGCTACCAGCCCCCACTACCACAAAGATCCTACAGGAAAAGGGCAATATGGACAACTGTGGGATCTGGCAGGATGAGATCTTTGGACCATAAACACAAAGTTTTTGCTGTGTCCCAGCATAACAGATACAGTGCCCTTGCTGACCTTAATAGGGACATTAAAGTGACAGGTCAAAGTAGTTGTGATAATGATAACTCAAGTAAGCCGGGATCATGTTCCTAGAAGAAGAACTTACTTTGGAAAGGAGAAAGTGTGAATCAGGTATTATGCACCAGTCACACAAGAAGAGCAAGGCATCCTAAAAGAGAAGCCACCTTCTGGTTGGGGACTTAATTGTAAGGGATGTAAATTTAGGAAAGGATACTGAGGTTTTGAAAGAAGTCAGGTGTCTACTAGGTGCTACTGCCAGCAGAGACAAGAAGTGTATTCTTAAGATTGTCAAGAATGCCAGCAAGGACTGTGATGTTGATGCTATTATACATTTTGGTACAAATGATCATAAGGATGTACTTTCTGTTCAGAAAGACTTCCAAAGCTCGGGCTATGAATGTAGTAATATGGACTGTAGGCTTATCTTTTCAGAGGTTTTACCAGTATACAAGGAACAAAAAGGGAAAGGGCACGTGTATCAGAGTTTAATGTGTGGCTAAAGGAGTGGTGAAAAAGGGAAGGCTTTGGTTTTATTAGTCATGATGTCTGCAGCTGGTCCAATGAAAAACTGTAAAAAAGAGATAGTTTGCATCCATCAAAGAAAGGGATTGAGTTACTTGGCTTTAAATTCACGGATTTCCTGGATAAACATTTAAACTGAACAGCGGAGACAGAGAATTAATGGATTCAGAACATTTCTGTCCCCAGCAACCTAAAACTAATAAGGATACCAGTGCATGCAAAATAGATGTTTGTGCAGGTAAGATTATCAACTTGATGCCAACCAAAACCAAGCATTTAACAGTGAGTGCCATACCATGTGCACTATATATAGCAAAGGCTCAGAACGAACAAAGACTTGTAACAAAAGTCAAAGATAATTTTAAAAGTTTCTTCCAACATATAAATAACAAGAAAAAAATCAAGGAAACAGTTGGTCCACTGAAGAGAGAAGCTGGCAAGGAAGTAACAGGCAACAGAGAGAAAGCAGAACTGCTTAACTCATTCTTTGCATCCATCTTCATGCAAAAAGAAACCATAGCTCAACCCATCAAAAATATAACTGTAAAAGACAGACCAGAAATAAAAGTTAAAATAAGCAAAAAAATAGTAAGAGAACACCCATCTGATCTTGATGAAAAGAAATCACTGGGGCCTGATGGATTACATCCCAGAATTTTAAAGGAGCTGGCAGAGATCATCTCAGAACCACTGCATCATATCTTTCAAAAATCCTGGAGCACCGGGGAACTACCAGAGGACTGGAAAAGAGCTGATGCGGTTCCCATTTTCAAAAAAGGAAAAAAACAAAAAAAACAGACCCAGGAAACTATAGACCAATCAGCCTAACATCAATACCTGGGAAGATACTGGAAAAGATAATAAAAAAACAGATCTGCCAACATGTAGAAACAATAGCATTATAACTACCAGTCAGCACGGGTTTGTGAAAAACAGATCATGCCAAACCAATCTTATTTCATTCTTCAACACAGTGACTAAATTAGTCGACCAGCAAAATACTGGACATAATATATTTAGATTTCAGCAAAGCATTTGACAAAGTAGACCACAACCTACTTCTTAGTAAGCTAGAAAAAAGTGGAATAGATAGCACCACCACTAGATGGACTCGCAACTGGCTGGCAAACTATACTCAACAAGTAGTCCTTAATGGGTCTAAGTCTACATGGAGGGAAGCAAGCAGTGGGGTGCCACAAGGTTCTGTCTTAGGCCCGGTACTCTTCAATATCTTCATTAACGACTTAGATGAGGGAATAGAAGGGGAACTTACCAAATTTGCAAATGATACTAAGCTGGCTTGAATAGCTAACACCCAAGAAGATAGGCTCAAGATCCAATGGATCTTGATGGACAAGAACACTGGGCCATAGCTAACAAAATGAAGTACAGTGTAGAGAAAAGTAAAGTCCTACACTTAGGCAAGAAAAACCAAAAGTACACGTATAGATTTGGTGAAACCAGGCTCAATAGCAGTAACTGTGAAAGGGATCTTGGAGTCTTAGTGGACAACCAATTAAATATGAGCCAGCAGTGTACAGCAGCAGCCAAAAAAAGCTACTGCAATCCTAAATTGTATTAACAGAGGGATACAATCAAGATCAAGGGAGGTACTAATACCACTCTGTAAAGCCTTAGTAAGACCACACCTAGAGTACTGCATCCAATTTTGTTCACCACATTATAAAAAAGATGTTGAGACTCTAGAAAAAGTACAAAGAAGAGCAACCAGAATGATTAGGAGACTGGAAGCTAAAACATACAATGAACGGTTACAGGAACTGGGCTTGGCTAGTCTAGTAAAGAGAAGGACCAGGGGAGACATGATAGTGGTCTTCCTATATTTGAGGGGCTGCCACAGAGAGGAAGGGGTCAATCTATTTTCTGAAGTGTCTGTAGGCCAGACAAGGAATAATGGATGGAAACTGAACAAGGAGAGATTTAACCTGGAAATAAGGAGAAACTTTCTGACAGTGAGAACAATCAACCAATGGAACAGCTTTCCCTCGGAAGTTGTGGGAGTACCATCACTTGAGACTTTCAATAAGAGATTGGACTGCCATTTGTCAGAAATGGTGTAGGGTCTCCCGCTTGGGTGGGGGGGTTGGACTAGATGACCTACAAGGTCCCTTCCAACTCTGATTATCTGTTAAATCTGTTAAATATGCTCTCAGTGTACATAAAATGAAAAGATACATTTGTCAAGAATCATAAGGTACAACACTTAATAATAGTCATAAGGTTCAAATAAGCAATCATAGAGGAGAAGAGAAGAGAAGAGAAGAGAAGAGAAGAGAAGAGAAGAGAAGAGAATACTTTATTGGCCAAATGTGATTGGACACACAAGGAATTTGTCTTGGTGTAAATACTCTCTGCATACATAAAAGAAAAGATATATTTGGGAGTTGAGAATCATAAGGTACGACACTTAATGATAGTCATAGGGTACAATAAGCAATCAATCATACTAGGAAACAGTCAATATAAATCCTAAGTATACAAGCGACAAAGTTACAGTTATACAGTCACAAGTGGGAGGGGAGGGGTGATAAGGAGTGATGACAAGATTAACAATAATAGTAATGCAGACTTTGCAATAGTTGGACAGTGTTGAGGGAAATATTTGTTTAGCGGAGTGATGGCTTTCAGGAAAAAAACTGTTCTTGTGTCTAGTTGTTCTGGTGTGCAGTGCTCTATAGTGTCATTTTGAGGGAAGGAGTTGAAACAGTTTATGTCCGGGATGTGAGGGGTCTGTAAATATTTTCACAGCCCTCTTTTTGGCTTGTGAAGTATACAGGTCCTTGATGGAAGGCAGGTTGGTAGTAATTGTTTTTTCTGCAGTCCTAATTACTCTCTGAAGTCTGTGTCTGTCCTGTTGGGTTGCAGAACCAAACCAGACTGTTATAGAGGTGCAGATGACAGACTCAATAATTCCTCTGTAGAACTGGATCAGCAGCTCCTTGGGCAGTTTGAGCATCCTGAGTTGGCACAGAAAGAACATTCTTTGTTGTGCTTTTTTGATGACATTTTTTATGTTAGGTGTCCATTTTAGGTCATGTGATATAGTAGAACCTAGAAATTTGAAGGTCTCTACTGTTGATTCGGTGTTGTCTAGAATTGTAAAAGGTGGTAGTATGAGAGGGTTTCTTCTAAAGCCTACCACCTTTTCTACGGTTTTGAGTGTGTTCAGTTCCAGATTGTTCCGGTTACACCACAAGGCAAGTTGTCTAACCCCGTCTGTATGCAGATTGTTGTTGTCTCGAATGAGACTAATCACTGTTGTGTCATCAGCTACATCATCAAATATTTATATAGCTGCCATCTTTTAACTGAGTCTGGGTGTCTATCAAAGGAAAGCTAAAACAATATGTATAAAACTAAACAGATGATTCAATTATTTAAAACATTTATTTAGCTGATTATATTTTACTTTTTTTCCAGTGAATAGAGTAGAGTAGAGAAAAGGATAGGATCGGACAGGACAGGACAGGACAGGATTAATACCATAAAATTTTTCTTTTTAAGAAAACCTTTCCTTTTTATTTGAAAGATATAGTATATACACTGTGATGCAATCACCCTAACACTAACTTTTTAAAACAGGCAGTTTAGTTCTTGAAAACATCCTCCTAAAACTACCTACACTTGAAGAGTGAAATTGTTAAATATGCTATTAAAATGTCCCCAGATTAAAAATAATAATGTTTTTCTCAGTGTTTAGACTGTTTTAGAGATTCAGTGGCAGGTTTCTATTCAATGCTGTTTGATTTTTTTTCTATTTATGGAACCTTCTATATGCTGCCACCACCTACTGGAGAGAATAAATAACAACATTAGTGATTGTTACAATCCTGTAGGTTTAAGAAGCAGAATAAAAATATTTTTATGTGCCATAAATTTGGGGAAATTGAGAGACATCAGTACGATATATCGGCTCATTAAAAGTTATTTTGACTTGAAATGGGTCATAAGTATCAATAAATAAAGCATATTTTCATTGCTGATATTCAATTTACTTTTCTTAGCTGCACATTATTCAATTGGAAGAAAGTTTGTGAAACTAAAATGAGTGTGGAATCTGGGACCTGGATTTGTAGGATACTACTACCATAACTAATGCACACTTGAATTGTCCCTTCATTAGGAAAGCTATTTAAACTTCAGCTTTTTCCTTCTGTCATTTATTATATGTAACATGGCAGAGAAAAGCTGACATTGTCTGAATCACATTTCTGAAGTTTGTCAGGAATCAACTTCTTTGATTCTGCTCTCTGTTATGGAGACTTCTAAAAGGATTTAGATTAATGTGTTTACTGTGCAAATAATTAAAAATGACCAACAGGTATATGTGATTCCTAAGAAGAGAACATATTAGCAATTGGTTTTATTATTTTTGTTAGATGAGGTGGAAGGGATCTTAGTTGATTGGTAATTGCTGGTAGTTTAGAGTAGAGGCCGCCAACTTTTGGACCTCAGGGACCACCAAACTCATACTTTTAAATCTCATGGACCAGAGACCCTGGAAAAATCCCAAAAAAAGTTTGCAGGAAAATTCCCCATCTCATTTTTTCTACCGATCGATCATTCTTTATTTGGGATCACAGGATACCGTCTCCAACTCCGTTCTCAGGGGTAGGGAGAGAGAGAGAGACTTTTGACTTCATGCAAGGGAAGCAGCAGAAGTCTTTCTTTTTCTCCCCCAAATTCCGGGTCATCAACTTTACATACAAATACGACAGCAATTACACATTCATATATGCATACTTAATTCTATTATTATCTTTTCCATTCCAAATTTTCAGTAAGGAGAGAAACAAACACATTAATTCTAGCCTCTTTCATTAATCTCAGTTAAAACATCTTTTTGTTTCATTTCAGTTATTTCAAATATAATCCTTTAATATTTATTTTAAAAATAAAGATAAACAATTTGTATTTGCCTAATAATAGTAATAATGGTTGGATTAAGCTGGATTTAGATTTGTGCAAGAGGGAAGAAAGAGGTGAATAACATCTGAACGGGGACAACTGGGCAATCCAACTAAACAAAAGTACCTCGGGATTAAGGTAACATGGAATTTTTAAGAAAAGAAAAGTGATCAGCGAAATTACAAAGGGACAGGGGGAAAAAAAGAAAATATTTTTGACAGCTAAGCGGAGCTTCGAACCGGGAAAGGAAGAAGCTGGAACTAAAGATTTAACTAAATTGGATTAAAATATTTTGGGAATAAACAGGCATAAAATAAAGCTGGACTTAAGATTGTCAAAAAATAATAATAATAAAGTTTACAAATTGGAGACTGGACTGTGCTGGAATATTGAAGTTCTAAAAACCCTAAATAAAAAAATAGGGGGAAAAGGTGAAGACTTTGTATTATGGAGAGTGCCACCTTTTGACAAAAACTTGAGCTCAAACAAAAGGGAAAGCATCCTGTTTCTGAATGAACTTGTGTGGATATAACATTAAAGAAATATTGAAACAAAGTAAGAATCTTAGAAAGTGAAAGCAGAACCAAAATAAAGAAAAAAGCAAGGAAAGACTGACTGTGGGATTGATTGATTGTTTTTGGTATAGACCCTCGGCTGCAATAACTGAGAACTTTAGAAAATTGAAAGAAGAAAGAAGAAAAGTAAAAATGTGTTGTTGTTTTTTTGTGGACTTTAACGATCATAAAATATAAGAGCGTGTAATGATATCTCTTTGGGAATTAAAAATGGAACTTAAAAATATGAGAGAATTACTACGGGAAAGAGGCGAATCACTTTGGTGTGTGTTAGAAAAAATGGAAATGGCAATTGAAGAACAAGAAGAAAGAGCTTCAGAGGAAGAGGAGTCGATTCAAGGAGAAGACATTTTAAATAGACAATTTACACAAAAAACACTACAAAGAAGTGGGGAAAGAAGGAAGGTTAAAAAGATGAAATTTAAGAAGGCAATCAAAAAGGGGAATACCTGTAAAGTTAGGAAAGGCAGAAAGACCCAGCAGAAAAGGTGAAAGGGAGATATTAAGAAAGAGAGGGATATAAACTGGAATGAGAAAAGATATGGGGAAAAGAAGGGAAGGAGAAGCAGTAAGAAACAAGTGCATGAAATAAAGAAATACGGAAATAGTAAAATGTTGAAAAGAAATTGTTTTTTCAGAGATAATGGTTGATGAATTAAAAAGGGGATTCTGCAGGGTGACAAGGGGTAATAAGAATATTTCTGCAACTAAAAATATTTAGAAAATAGAGTAATATAGATACTGATAACTCTTATTAAAAATCAAGGGGGGGAAATATGCTGTGGAATCCAAATGAAAAGATGTAATGATTCTTACTGTAACTTAAAAATAATGGTTTATTGGGAATCAAGATGAGGGAATAAAGGTATATTAGTGGTGGCCATTTTAAACCACCGCTGCAGTCATTTTCGGGGGGAAAAAGACCAAGTCCAGGGGAGGAGATGCGGTTCCCCTCAACCTGGCTTGTGGTTTCCCCTTACTCCGCTGCCCCTCCAAGGCAGCTTCAGCCCCTAATCGTAATAATCGGGGCTCTCCAAAGAAAGAGCACGGACCATAGCCGCAGAGAGAGATCTATGGTCCGTCAACAAGGAGGCTCCGCCTTCTTCCTTGGGTGGCGCAGCCTTGTGTTCCCATGAGGCCTGGATTAATTGCTTTAGGGGTGTGTTGGGGTGACATTTCTCTGCAGACCACCAAAAAATTTTCACGGACCACCAGTGGTCCCTGGCCCATTGGTTGGCGACCACTGTTTTAGAGCAGTGTTTCTCATCCTTAGCAACTTTAAGAGGTCTGGATTTCAACTCCCAGAATTCCCCAGCTATCCCATGGAATTCTGGGACTTGAAGTTCATACATCTTAAAGGTTGAAAAACACTGACTTAGAGAATAGGGCACAGTTATGATGCAGTAAGAGAGAAAAAATGGCCACTGACTTTGGGTGTGTTCTATCACAAGGTCTCAATTCACAAAGAATTGAGTAGAAAGTAGAAATATACTTCAGTTAACAACCTCTGCATAATGATCTATGTTCTATATGTAAAGTGGATGACTCCAAATCTACAAACCTGATTGGTCAATAAAATGAACAGTGGATTGGTTCACTAGGAACCAATCCAAAGAGCTGCTAAAAAGGCGGCAAATCTAAACAACTGCCATTGGCTGCAAGCAGGCAAGCCAGCCTGTATAAAAGGCTGGCCTCAGCTTCAGCCAAGGGTTCCTATTACTAAGTGGTTATAGAATAAAGTATTTGTTGTTGGAACCCGGTCTACCTCGTGTGTTTTCCGAACAAAACACTGGCGACGAGGATGGGATCGTCCTGAATGGAAAAACCTGCACGCGGTGATAAGAAGTCCAGATTACAACCAAGATGTCTGGAAACAACGCACTGCCCGCACCCTTCAATCCCAACGAAGAGGATTGGGATTCCTATGCTGATCGCTTCCAAATGTATTTGGAGAGCAATGAAATGGAAGGCATTTCAGAACAACGCAAGAGAGCTGTGTTCCTGACGCACTGCGGGCCAACAGTTTTTAAGATGGCAAAGGCCCTTGCGAAGCCCCGAGACGTTAAACAACTAACGTGGACAGAATTGCAAAGACTCCTCAAAGCACACTACGCTCCGATGGTGTCTAACTTAATAAAGCGACACGAATTTTACCGCAGAGACCAGAGAGAGGGAGAGACCGTCGCCGATTTCATCGCTGCCCTCAGACAAATAGGGGGTGAGTGTGAATTTTTGAACATAGACGAGGCAATGAGGGATCGCGTGGTGCTGGGCCTGAGAGACTCGACCGCACAGAGTAAATTGCTCAACAAGCCCAACATCACCGTTACCGAAGCCATCGCGGAAGCCACAGCCGCTGAAGCCGCGAAAAAATCTGCCGTAGCCATTAAAAAGATGAACACACACAGCGAAGAAACACCAACCAAAGACAGAAAGCACCCTGCCACCACAACCCACTATGAAGAGTCGGGCGAAACAAATGAATCGAGCGAAGAGGACGATGAGGTCCACCGTTTGCTCACGAACAAAAAAGAGCGCGAAAGGAGAAGTTGGCGGGAATGCGCTGGCTGCGGAGGAAACCATCCCCGAGCCGAATGCAGATTTCTCGATGCCATCTGCCGGCATTGCAAAAAACGAGGGCACATCGAGAAGGTCTGCAGGAACAAAAAATACTACAGCCCGACGAGACGCAGAAATTCCCCAACACGAGCCGAGCCTAAACGAGCCGAGAAAAAGTGGCAACAAGAGAAGCGAGCCAATACACACCAAACTGTCATTATACAAAGCGCTCAGACGGATAGTGGGAAAAAAATTAAAGTCATCGTGAAAATCGAGGGAAAACACTGCAAGATGGAAGTGGACTCGGGGTCCTTCCTCTCCATGGTATCGTGGGACACAATAAAACAGCTAGTCCCAGGTATCAAACCCAAAGAATTGAAGAAGCAGCACCTAACCCTCAAGGACTATCAGGGAAACCAAATCCCTGTGGTAGGCATGGGACAATTCCGAGTCGCCTACAAAAATCACGTCAAGGTGCTTCCGCTGACCATAGTCAACCAAGACAGACCAAGCCTCCTGGGCATCGAATGGTTCGCGCCATTGGGCATCGGGATGACCGGGGTCGATCGAGTGACTACAACCGGCTGGGAAGACGACCTCATCCGAGAATTCCAGGACGTTTTTGACTGCTCACTTGGCAAGTATCGGGGAAACCCCATTTCTTTCAATCTAAACCCCCAAATAGCCCCACGAAGAATAAAAGCCAGGCGAGTTCCTTTTGCACTAAAGGCAAAAATAGAGGAACAGCTGGACAAATTAGTAGCCCAAAGGGTGTTAGAACCTGTGGACCATGCCAAGTGGGAAACGCCTATTGTCACACCCATTAAACCTGACGGGTCCATCAGAATCTGTGGTGACTATAAGGCTACCCTGAACCACGCATTACAACCAAGCACATACCCGGTGCCAGTAGTCCAACATTTGCTTCATTCCCTGGGAAAAGGCAAAGTTTTCGCCAAACTCGACTTGGCACAAGCCTATCAACAACTCCCAGTGGACTCAGAAACAGCAGAAGCACAGACTATAGTCACCCATAAGGGCGCATTCAAATGTCACCGGCTCCAATTCGGAGTAAGCGTGGCCCCTGGCGTCTTCCAGAGTCTGATGGAACGCCTTCTAAATGGCATACAAGGAGTCGTTCCCTATTTTGACGACGTCCTAATCTCGGCCAGAGATGAAACTCAATTAAGGAACAGACTCAAAGAAGTATTAACTAAGTTTAGGGAATCTGGCCTCAAGGTAAAAAGAGAAAAGTGCTGTTTAATTAAGAACAGCGTCGAATTCCTGGGCTACTCAATAGACGGAGAGGGTATCCTCCCCACAGACAAAAAAGTTAAAGCAATCAAAGACGCTCCTGAACCAAGAAATAAAACCGAACTACAAGCATTCTTAGGATTAATTAATTTTTATAACGTGTTCCTGCCAAACAAAGCCACTATTGCAGAACTGTTACACTGTCTGCTAGACAAAAAGGCAACTTGGACTTGGGGTTACAAAGAAAAAAAAGCCTTCCATAATATTAAAAGCTTGCTAACATCAACAAACGTTCTCATCCAATTCAGCAACACTCTGCCATTAACAGTGACCTGCGACGCCTCACCATATGGAGTAGGTGCCATCCTGAGCCACCAACTACCTGATGGCAGAGAAGCACCCGTCGCATATTACTCTAGGACTCTTATCAAAAACCGAGCGGAATTACAGCCAATTGGACAGGGAAGCTCTAGCAATTGTCGCTGGAGTAAAACGCTTCCACGAATACTTATATGGGCGGACTTTTCAAATCATAACGGACCACAAACCGCTAATGGGGATTTTGGCGGGAAACAAGCCAACACCTAACATACTGTCCCCAAGAATGACGAGATGGTCAGAGTTCCTAGCAGCTTATTCCTACACTCTGACACATCGGCCAGGGAAACAAATTTCCCATGCGGACGCCTTGAGCAGAGCACCCTTACCAGCAACCGACGAAGACCCGGCACCAGCGATGACAACGCTACAAATCGAGACTTGCCCCGATCTACCCATATCAGCGTTTGATGTCGCCAGAGCCACCGCGAAAGACTCATTGACTGCCCGCGTTCTTAGCTGGGTAGGTAAAGGCTGGCCGGAGAATCAAAAAACTGAAAACTTTAAACCTTTCCGGTCCAGACAGACCGAACTTTCAATCCAAAAGGGGTGTTTGTTGTGGGGTGATCGGGTAGTAATCCCTGCCAAATTACAGCCCAGGTACTTAAGCTGTTACATGAAGGGCACCCGGGAATGGTTAAGATGAAAAGCCTTGCCAGAAGTTATGTTTGGTGGCCGGGTATTGATAAGGACATAGAGAATTGGGTAAGCTCATGCCACAAATGCCAGGCAATTAGACCATCCCCACCAAAAGCACCCGTTAAGGACTGGGAAACCCCTCGGGGACCTTGGTCAAGAATACACATTGACTTCGCGGGTCCTACCAAGGGGCATACCTTTCTGATTGTCGTTGATGCCTATTCAAATTGGCTTGAAGTAAAAGTTATGCCATCAACGACAACAGAAACTGTCATTAAAAAGCTGGACAGCCTTTTTGCCACCCATGGCATACCGGACGTTCTTGTCTCAGATAACGGGCCACAGCTAACCAGCATACCATTTGAGCAATACCTAGCCTCCCTAGGTATAAGACATGCCCTAACCACGCCGGCTCACCCGGCTGCGAACGGCAGGGCTGAGAGAATGGTCCGGTTTACCAAAGAAGGGTTGGAACGAATGGACGCTGGAGATGTCCAACAGAAAGTAAACCGTTTGCTCACACTCCAGCACATAACGCCCAGTACCATAACCAATAAGTCCCCAGCAGAATTACTCATGGGGCGAAAATTAAGATCTCACCTTGATAGGTTACACCCAAATTTTACCCCAGAAAACCCCCCTGACTCCTCTACACGGTTCAGACAATTCGAAATAGGCGATTTGGTATACGCTAAAAACTTCACCGGGGACCCGGTATGGCTACCAGGACAGATTATCCAAATTACAGGCCCCAAATCCTACCGATTAAAATTAGACGATGGCAGGGAATGGAAGCGGCACATAAACCAGCTTCGATCTCGAATTATAGAAAGAACCACAGACTTACAAACATTCACCGAAAAAACCGGCGAATTGCAAACCAAGGTGGGGGGGGAAAGGCGAGAAATAAATAAAGAACTGTTTAAAACCAAACCCAACGAAACATACGAACAAAAAGAGCAAATAAAAGACTCACTGTTTGGGGAGACTTGCGTGAAGAGCCCATCGGAAGGGGCCAGCCAAGCTAGCTCGACCTGCCCAGAGGAAACGGGAGGGAGCGGCAAAACCGTCAGCCTAAGGCAGCGGTAAAATGGCTGACTCACCCTTCCAGACGGTTCCAGGGAGAAGGACGGACGACACAGCAGCCCCATCCGAACCGGTCGAAGTCTTCACTGAGAATGAACCGCGCAAGTCAAGTCGAGTCCGGAAAAGCCCCGCCTACCTGCGAGACTACGTCACCACGTAGGACTGAACTAAGGGGGGAGGGGTGTTCTATATGTAAAGTGGATGACTCCAAATCTACAAACCTGATTGGTCAATAAAATAAACAGTGGATTGGTTCACTAGGAACCAATCCAAAGAGCTGCTAAAAAGGCGGCAAATCTAAACAACTGCCATTGGCTGCAAGCAGGCAAGCCAGCCTGTATAAAAGGCTGGCCTCAGCTTCAGCCAAGGGTTCCTATTACTAAGTTGTTATAGAATAAAGTATTTGTTGTTGGAACCCGGTCTACCTCGTGTGTTTTCCGAACAAAACAATCTAGATCTTGAAAAAATAAAAAGAACACAAAGAAAACTGACTTTCATTTACATTGTATTAAAAAAGCCTTCAAGTATCCTTGAGGTCATGAAGAGAAATTAATATAGAAAAAGGGTCCTTCAGATCATGTATGTCCTTCACATTGGAGTATGGGTAACATTCAGTTCTCAGAGTCCTTCGATGCATATCATTGAATTTTAGTTACAAACTGATAAAAAATAGCAGAATGATATTCTGCTTTGGGTAGGGTGACAGCAAAAGCCCCAAGTAAAATAAGTGTTTTAAGCTTCTTTGAGCTTTAAACCCTCTCTTCAGCAGGATTTAACAGGGCTGAAAATTGTCCTTCCATTGCAAGATCACATCTCCCGCAATCCTTAGTTACTGGAAAAGAAAGATTTAAAAAGGGCGCTTGTGGCTGCGATGGAGTTGCCAGCCAGGCTTTAGAGTATGTAAAGACATGGGATTCGTAAACTGTAGAGCAGTGTTTTTCAACCTTGACAACTTGAAGATACATGGACTTCAAGTCCCAGAATTCCCCAGCCATCCCCATCTTAAAGTTGCCAAGATTGAGAGGAACACTTATGTAGAGCTTCCTTGCATTCAGAATTTCCTTTACGGTGTATATAATGTAGAAGTAATTGGTCTCACAGGTTGGGTGGAAATTAGGCTATTGGGGGAAATTGTTGATTTACAAGGCTATAAGTGGACTACTTTTCTGCCACTTTTTCTTCTGCTCAAAGGCCCCTTTGGGTCAGCAGTCCAGTACAATTAGTGAAATTGCTGGTGAGTGGAAGGAAAATTTACTTTTATTTACTCCTTCCTATATCCCACTAGTTTTTGGGATTGTGTATTTATTTGATTGGTGTTTGGGAACCAAGCTTTTGCTGTCATCAAAAAACCTTCACTCTGTCCTCTCCAGCCTGCTGACCAAAGGGTGGGAATCTTACTTTCTTTAATTCTTTTAAGGTTTTTGATTTTATTGTAATAACTTTGTTGAGAGCCACCCAGAGTAGTTGAGGGTCAGGAAGAAGCATACAAATTTAATAAATTATTATTTTGAGAGCTGTAATCTAAGTCTATCTAAGGATTGTTATGTGAGGGGAAAACTTTCTTGAACATCATTTGGAGGAGTCCCTATTCTGGGCACAGAATTATTCTTCCAAATCATATTTCATACTAGATCAGCTGTAAGTTAATGTCCTTTTCCAATATCTCCACTTTAAAAATTATGTTCTCTGTCCTTATTTATGGGGGAATCCCTTTTTCAATTTTAGATTATCTTGTACATTTGCAGAGAAATATTTACAGTAGCAGGCATGTCAGCCGTCCTAAATCTCAGACAGCAAATAGGCAGTGCTGGAATTCAACTGTTAGTGCCTGGAGCAGAAGCAAAGGCTCATGTTGCTCTCTTCAAGTGCACTAATAGAGAAATCAGTGGAACAGAAGAGAAATGTGTGTCATAAACAAAACAGCAACTTTGCAAACCCTCGTTTGCAGATACATGTTAAGTGCAATCATTGGGCCTCTGTGTGAGCTATTACACTGCTTCATTAATTCTCCTGGCATGTGGCCCAGCATGATTGACATTGAGACCGTCTGCTAGGCCTAGTAAGAGAGGAGGAATATGTAGTGCCATACTATAAAACTGCAAAGATGTATTTGGAGTGGAATCCTTTTCATCTAAGGTCAGTGGTAAATTATTGTTAGAGTTTGTCATTTCATTTTGACTCTGTCTGCAAATTGTTATCCTGTATGTCTGCCTCTTTAACAGATACTATCAATTGATTTCCATTCCTGGGTACAGTTCTGAAATTTCCATTAAACTGATTTATCACGGTTATTTACCAGCTACCCAACATAAGTAGCAAGCTTACTGAAGGATGCATTCCCTGGTTATCAACCAGTGGTGGGATTCAAAAATTTTTACTACCACTTCTGTGGGCGTGGCTTGGTAGGCGTGGCAGGGGAAGGATACTGTAAAATCTCCAGTCAGAGGTGGGATCTGCCAGTTCTCCAAACTACTCAAAATTTCTGCTACCAGTTCTCCAGAACTGATGATAACCTGCTGAATACCACCTCTGTTATTAACATTAATTGACCTAGATTTTCCCATTGTTTATATGGAGAGATTTGGAACATCCTATATGCATGATCTTTTTCCTAAATTTTCTCTGCTATCTTCTTATGACTTAAATGTTATGAGAAACTCAATCTACTTTTTGCAAAGGTAACATCCTGTTCTCGATCCGTGCTAAGGATATGTCCAAAGGTATTAGTGCAACTTCCACTGAAAATTCAGTCTAATCACTATATTAATTTTACTCTTCAAGGTAAATTCTGTCCCCCTCCCCCCACCTTGTGAATTTGCAGAAGGCTAAAGCAGGCAAGTTCAGAAAATGTCAATGATCTAAATTGCAATAATTGCTTTGTCACTTTTTACCAGTGGTATAACTTTACCGGAATTATTGGAGACAGTGATAATAATTAATATTTCAGCTTTTCAAATAGCATTAGTTCTGCTAGCTCCAATAATAGAATAGCTCAGAATAGAAATTTCCACACCTTTTTAAAAACATTAATTACATTATTTAGGTCTTGAATTTGATACCCCTGCACTATGGTATTAGGAGCCACCAAATTTACTTCCAAAATTTACTCAAGTGAGGTCTCCTAAACAGTTGTTTTCTAGTTCCAACTATAGACACTATTCTAAAGGGATTTTTCTCTTCATGTATGCCCTTTTTTGATAATAATTTTGTATTAAAAACTGAGTGCTGGATTCCCATATACAGGTAGTCCTTGACTTATGACCGCAATTGAGCCCACAATTAATATTGTTAAATGAAATATTTGTTAAGTTTGCCTCATTTTACAACCTTTCTTGCCACAGTTGTTGAGTGAATCACTGCAGTTGATAAGTTAGTAACTCAGTTGTTTAGTGAATGTGGCTTCCCCATTGACTTGGCTTGTCAGAAGGTCACAAAAGGTGATCAGATGACTTTGGGACACAGCAACAATCATAAATATGAACCAGTTGCCAAACATTTGAATTTTGACCACATGATCATGGAGATGCTGCAATGGTTGTAAGTGTGAAAAATGATCATAAATCACTTTTTCCAGTGCCATTGTAACTTTGAACGGTCACTAAATGACCTGTTGTAAGTCGAGGACTACCTGTAATATAATAACAGAGAGAGTAGTATGACAATGGAACCTAGTGATGTGGGGAGCTTGCCTTGGAGATGATCAAGCAAAGGCTAGTAAGACATCTGTTAAAATACTTTCATTAGGATTTCTGAACTGAGGTAGGAACTGGATTTGACTGTGTTACTTCGTCTACATTAATTAAATATAGTTAATATGGTTATTCAGCTGTCATACATTTAATAACTATTGCCTTCTGCCATATGAATAATTAGTGTTCATGAAAGTCTTCAGGTGTTATACTTAATTAATCTTTTAACATATTTGGGGGAGGTCCTCATGTTATACATATTTATAAATTAATTGTGAAGGAGCTGGATTGGATGCAAGAGAATAGGTGGAAAAAGTTGTCTTAGTAGCTATGAAAACAAAGCACTTAAAGATTTATGACATTCTAAGTGAATTGGTTGTATTATGATATGTATTATGCATAAGCATAGAAAAACTTTTTTGCATGCATTAACTTGAAGTAGGCTTTATCCAGAAAAGCTGTGATGTAATTCAGAAGTGGGGAATGATGGCCTTTTTATGACTTATGGACTCCCAACTCCCAAAATTCCTGAGCCAGCCTGATGGCTCAGGAATTCTGGGAGGTGAAGTCTACAAGTCATTAAAAGACCAACATTCCTCAGCCTTGATATAATTAAAGGGGCTAGTCTAAAAGTGTCAAAAATCTCTTTTATTCTGAGCTTCTTTTGTGTATGTTTGTTTTATTGCAAAAAAAAAAAAAAAACCTACAACAATCTTTCAGGAATCTTTGTAACTGAATAATTATCGTCTACTCTTCTTCCCACCTCCCATCTGAAAGTTCAGATACAGCAGTTATTGGTCTGTTGTTCTGTTCCCGTTTCTCTGATAGTAAGGTGTTATGTTTTAATATTTTCAAATATTTACAGTATATATCTTTTTGTATCAGTCAAACCTTAGTTGTAAAGTGGTGACTCGATCAATAGCTGCTCGTTATACAAAAACATTGCTACTCAGTGCTGGGATCACAGGTTGTGCACCTCTGCATTATAACTGTGTTCTTCTCAGAATATGCTCAGCAGTTTATTTCTAGCATTTCTGAACTGAAATCTCTAAAAGTAATAAAATTGGATGTGTACCATTGACAACCATGAATGGAGTGCCATGCCCTTGTTATAGTCAGACTTTGAGGGAAAGGAGGAACAGCCAACAGAGGGTGGAGGTGTGGCTCCAGAGGTTGTGGAGGAGGCTGGGGAAGGGCGGAGGCCAGCTGGGAAGTCAGAAGAAGAACCAGGCCCATTCCCTCTTCATCCTCGGACATGCAGGGAGGAATGGAGAAGGCAACAACTTGGCTTACGAGAGAGAAAGTGGCCATGATCCCCTTCACCTCTATCTGCTCACTAAGTTTGGATTGTATAGCTTTCTTTTGAAGACTATTTTTGAATATGTTTTATCTCCAACTGAGAATTATTGAACAGTGGGGCCAAGTTGGAGGCATTAAAGGACATTTATTTACGTTTTGGATTTTGTTACGTTTGTGTTACACCCTGGGTCATCACACAGAGCCTCTAGTTAATTGTGCCTAGAAATCAAAAGCTTTGATGCTCCAATGAAATAGATATCCTGCATCGATGCAGCATCAAAGTAGTAATTTGAAGCTTTCTCCACAGAAGTTAAAGATGGTTTCTTAGATCACCCAGTTTTGATAGTTTCTGTAAGATCTTTAATATTCCCTTTATGCAGTTTCTCACTTAAAAGCACAAAGAACATTCCATTTCTCAATTTCATGGTTTTATTTTCTTTACATGACTTAGTCTTAGTGTAGGGCCACAAATGGTGATGTGACTCCAGGATGTTGCAACCATCATAAATGCACGCCAGTTGCCAAGCACTTGAATTTTTATTCCATGGGCATGGGAGGGAGATGCTTTGATAGAAAGTGCAAAGACAGGTCACAAGTCAGTGCCATTGTAACTTTGAACGGTCACTAAATGAATAGCTGTAAGTCATGGACCACCTATCCTGGAAACAAGGAATAGTGATAGTAAGCAATAGACTGGCTGTGAGCTATTTCATTGATATAATTTGCACTAACTGACAGTACATGAGACTGGGCAATAACTTTTCCATTAGAAGAATTATTTATTGCTCTCATTTTTATGTGAAGGGGGAACAGTTATATAAAAGTTATACAAGATCCTGTCCACAAACAAATATGACAAAACCTTTAATCTTCTATATTTAAGGTTGGTTGGGAGGTAAAGACCACATTAGCAAACTGGAAAATAATTTTCTGAAGCATAGGGATAATTTGGCAGGTCTTGCCTTTCTTCAAACTCCAAGGACAACCATGAGCAAATAACAGAGAGCAAATGTAACTGGAAATTGAAATAATGCAGCTTTTATTGGTTCAGATTTCTTCATTTTCTCACTTGCCTGCCAGGCAAAGAAAAATCAAGGCAATTTAATTCTGAGAAGGCACTTCCATTTGTCCAGGAGCTACTTCTCCACGGAAGACACTTTTATGATGCTTTCTGTTGCTTGATAAAGCTCCCTGGTTTATTAAAAGGGAAAATCCAAGGTCCTAAGAGAACTTCCTCTTCTGTTAACAGACTCTGTTTTAGTGCAAATTTAGTTTACTAGAACCCCTATTCTAATAGTGGGCTGTTCCTTCTCTTAATATGTAGAGGTTCTGAAACAGGGATAGACAACGTTCTACTGGTTTGGGCTGCAGTGGTTAAGATTTTCAGGGAAATTAGATTTTGAGATGGCTTTTGGTAAAGTGTAAGAGTTTACATTCCTGTTGCCTGTTTGTTTATACAGGCAAACAGAAGGAAATTACCAGTTTGTAGGTTACTGCCAATATTTGTTGATGCAATTTATGGGGAATAGGGGTCTCAATAAGTGACTACCTGTTGTGGGCTGCCCGTTCCTGCTCCAGAATATAATTAGGAATATTATATTCAGTACTACCTTAGATAACTTTGAAAGGTCTTCAACTATTAATTCTTCCTCCCTTCCATACTAGGAATTGTTGTAAATAGTTTTTAAAAAACTCATAAATTTAACAAGTTCACATCTATGTAAAGCCCATGTCACACTGAACCAACAGATGCAAAGAAGAAGTAAAACGGACAAAAAAACTTGCCATCTGTTCGAAAAAGCGATGTACTCACTGCCTCCATTTTGCTTCCTCTCTGTCTGTCCAGCATCCGTTTATTGACGTTTCATCCGCTCCAAAAGTTTTGGGCTGCCTAAAACTTTTGCGGAGAAAATGTATCCAGTTCGTCCGTTATGCATCCGTTATGCATCCGCTATATCCACTAGGCATCCGCTACGCATCTGCGCAACTCGCATCCACCCGGACGCAGGGAGGAAGCAGAACGGATGCAGAAGGGATGCAGAACGGATGCCTAGCAGATGCAGAACGGAAACAAAGTGTTTAAAACGGAAAAAACGTTCGCAGAGGGGACCTATCTCGGATATTAAGGATGTCAAGAGGATGCCTAGAGGATGCCTAGAGGATGCCTAGCGGAAAACCTATACTGCCTATAAAAAGGGGGAGCAACTCACCTGCATCTCACTTTCAGAACAGCAGCCCAGCGGTGCAGACCTCTGCAGCCTTCATCTGACTCTTCCTCTTCCACAGCATCCAGTCATGTCCACCGTGGATTGTAACAAAGTCCTTTCGGCAGCCACCATCATTCTACAACAGTGCGAAGCCATCTGCAGGCTCTGTGAACTCTACTGCGAGAAGAAAAGGAGCCACCCAAAAAGAGTCTGGATCCGAAGATGGTTCACCAGAAGAGCAAAGGACAGACTGTACAACAAGCTGATGGTGGAACTCAGGAACGAAGACACTCGGGCGTTCCAGAATTTCATGAGGATGCCTCCAGCCATGTTTGACGAAGTTGTGCAGCGGCTGACACCCAGGTTGACCAAGGCAAACACCAGCTTCTGGCCCAGCCTGGAACCTGGGCTCAAGGTGGCACTCACTCTGCGCCACCTGGCCTCAGGGACCTCCTACAGGAGCATGCAGTACGGCTGGAGGGTGCCATCCAACACCATCAGCATTGTGTTCAGAGAAGTGGTGAGGCCATCATCGAAGAATACAAGGAGGAGCTCCTCCAGTGCCCCTCCATTGAAGAAGGATGGAAGAAACTTGCAGAGCAGTGGTATCAGAAGTGAAACTTCCCCCACACCGTTGGAGCCATAGATGGCAAGCACGTGGCCTGCAAATCTCCAGACAAGTCGGGGTCCACTTATTTCAGCTCCAAGGGCTTCTTCAGCATCATCCTCTTCGCCATGGTCGATGCTGACTACAAGTTCATGTACATCGATGCTTCAGGCAACGGCTCATCTTCAGATGCCCAGGTATACAACGCCAATCACCTCAAGGAGGAGCTGGAAGGCAACATCATCGTGGGCTTCCCAGATCCAGAACCCCTACCCAACGACACACAAGATGTGCCCTACTTCATCGTAGGGGATGATGCCTTCTCCCTCACAACCTACCTCATGAAGCCCTACACTTCCAGACTCCTCACCCGTGAAGAGAGGATCTTCAACTACAGGCTGTCCAGGGCAAGGCGGGTGGTGGAGAACACCTTTGGCATCCTGGCCAACAGGTTCCAGGTACTTCTCACCACCGTGCAGCATTGCCCAGAGACCATGAGGAGGATCATGGAAGCTTGCTGCATCATGCACAATCTCATGCGCACCCGCTACCCAGTCTTGCAGAACAGGCTCGTGGACCTCCAGCAAGGCAATGGGGACATGGAGCCTGAGGAATGGAGGCAAGGGCGAAACCTTATAGACAGTAAGGATGTGCAAGGCCCCAACAGAGGCTCACATGAAGCGAAGAAGCAGCGCAACCTCCTGAGACAATGGTGCAACTCCCCAGCTGGAGCAGTGGAGTGGCAAGACAGGATGGTAGATGGTTAATGGATGCTTCCTTCAGCCTGTCTCATCACACGGATGAGATTGGGCCATGTATGTTTGGTTGGCCTACAATGAACAGGGCGTTTAATAAAGAGTTGTGTTTGTGTTGACATGTGTGGATAATTATTACATTATTATTGATAATAAAGGGCCGTAGGTGTGGCACCTGGGAGGGTGGACCATACAGTCCCACTATGCTTGCACTGGAGGTTTATCTATCCCACAGCTATTACCCATCCCACAGGTATCCCTGCCCATCCCACAGCTATCTCAACCCATCCCACAGCTATCTTAACCCATCCCACAAGCATGCAAAGGCTTAAACCATTTCTAAAAGTTTCCACCAAGACTTTATTAAAAAAAGGAAATGAAGCAAGTGTGTGAATCAAAAATAGACTTTATTAACAACAAGCTATAACACACAAATGAGTCTCTGGCACTCCTCTTGGTCGCTCAGTCTCAGGGGTGAAGGGTGCAGGTGCTGTGGAGGTGGCTGGTGTTGGAGTGCTTGTCATCAACTCCTCCAGAAGCAGAAGCAGCAGAAGCCCCAGCCCCAGAAGAGCGAGCCCGTGCTGCAGAAGCCCCAGCAGAACCAGAATGAGGGCCAGGGAGCGGGCTGGTAGCCCTGTCCCTCTTGCCAGGGCTGGCAGCAGATGGCTGAGGCTTGCTGTGTTTCCGCATGGTTGTGTGGTTGCTGGCTGGTAGGGAGGCTGGCAGGAACTAAGGCTGGCAGGAAGGCTGGCAGGGAGGCTGGCACCAAGGCAGGCAGGAAGACTGGCAGGCAGGCAAGCACCAAGGCTGGCACCAAGGCTGGAACCAAGGCTGGCAGGGAGGCAGGCACCAAGGCTGGCACCAAGGCTGGCAGGGAGGCAGGCAGGGAGGCTGGCAGGAAGGCTGGCAGGCAGAGAGGCACCAAGGCTGGCAGGCAGACATGAACCAAGGCTGGCAGGGAGGCAGGCACCAAGGCTGGCAGGCAGACATGAACCAAGGCTGGCAGGAAGGCTAGCAGCAAGGCTGGCAGGCAGACTGGCTGGCAGCAAGGCTTGCAGGCAGGCTGGCAGCAAGGCTGGCAGGGAGGCTGGCAGCAAGGCTGGCAGGGAGGCTGGCAGGGAGGCTGGCAGCAAGGCTGGTAGCAAGGCTGGTAGCAAGGCTGGCAGCATGGCTGGCAGGCAGACATGCAGGCAGGGCAGGCAAGGCAGCCAATCCGTCTGGCAGCAGGTCTTTCCTCTGAATGGCGACCTGCTTCCGAGCTGCTTCCATTATATCCGTGGGGCTGACGCAATGCATCCTCCCCACATGCGCAATTAACGCCAGGCATCCATTAGGCTTCCGTTGTGCATCCGCTTCATCCGCTGTGCATCCACTGTGCATCCGCTGTATCCGTTCTTCGTCCGCTTTGCTGAGGCCCCCCGGAAGCCTAGCGGATGTGCCATCTTCTCCCATCCACTTCCATCCGCTGGGCTTCCGTTCCGCATCCGCTTTGCATCCGCCCTGCGTCCTCCCCTCGTCTGTGTTATCCGCTCCGGTTATGCAAATTTTTGCCCCTTTTGAGAGCGGATAACAATGGGTGGAACATTTTGCTCATCCGCTGTGTCCCTTTTGCATCCGTTGGGCAGTGTGACATGGGCTTAAGGTTGGTCCATGATGTTTTACTGCTTGAAGCAAAGAATAAAGCATAACATGTCTTCCTCTGTTTTGTGTATCAACTAGACTGGAATCATAGTTTATAACTGATGATTGGACAGTATGTCTCACATCTGTGGAGTAACGCTGGACAAACCATTGCTGTATTCACAACGTGTCCTTTAATAATGTGATTAGCTTAACTAACATGTTTCTTGAGGTAACTGCCTCACTGGGTTTAATAGCAGACAGACCATTATTACATTTATTAACAACTCAAAAAGTATAGTGTGGACATACTTTTACAATTAGTTTGACTTGTCTCTTCTAGATGTTCATCTCTATCTTTCTGACGGCAGGGTATAAAAACTTTGCTGATTTAGTTTATTCTGAATCTGTGAACGTAGCATTTATTTTTCTCTCCATTTCTCATATGATGGCTGTTATCTAGCCTTAACTCTGTTTATAAAACAAGAGTTCACATGTATGCAACATCCATATGTATGAATTTGAATGATAATAAAATATAAGGTTCGTTTAAATGGTGTGCTCATTTTGTTATATGCTGAACTAGACACTGACTAGGAGTTAGAACTGAAGAAGACAAGAAGCAAAATATTTTCAAAGAAAAAAAAGAAAATCCAGTTATCTTTTATTATTTAATTATATCGAATTGGTCTTCTAAAGTGTTAGCATATGGGGAAGGGGATTTTTTGCCCCTTTTTATTATATTGTTATAAATTGTAATACAATACATTATATTGGTTTAGGACAATTATATTTGTACATTATTAATTAGAGCTATTAACATTCTATTATTTAGATAATTTAGGGTATTGGCAACAGAGAAAATATATGTTATATCAATATTAATTACAATTTAGAATATTGATATTACAAGCACAAAATTAACTGACCTTTTTTTACAAAATTCAGTACACTAACATTTGAAAGAAGAATCTGCTGCAGAAACTGTTTTTTCTTCAGCTTGTATAAATCTTTCACCTTTTAGCACAAAGGGAAATATTGAGTTCTATGGCAGAGATATGCATGTATGGGAGATGAAGGATAAAAAGAAAAAAGTGAAAATAAAATTATAGCTGATATGTTTAAGTGTTTTTAGAGAAAATTCATTTACTTTCTAATTGATCTGGATTTCTTGGAAGTTTACAAAGCTTCAATTTAATGGGAAAATCATGAGTCTAAAATAAAGAAAAATTAGTATTTATACAGATTTACTGTGAGGGCTCCTATCAATTCATATAGAGAAGGAAAAGTGAATTCATTAATATTTGATACATTAGGTGCACAAACACTTTTATGTAGCAGAATTTCCTAAAAAGTTGCACCCCTTGTCAACTGATTGAACAGATACCAATTTCCTTTCAATAATGAAATCACTACAAATTATAAAAAGAGAGAGCTTTCTTTGCTCCCTCGTTGTTTCAGTTACACTCTTGAAAATTAGCTTTTCTTATCTTTAGTTGTTTCACATAGTTACAGTGGCTTTCATTCTTTCACCATAAAAATTGACTTTGTGAATTACAGAAATTGCTGCACTAAATCTTTGTACGCTAAACCTGATGTGGGTTGATAAGAGAGCTTTAACTTTTCATAAAGTTAAAGGTTTAAATAAGCCTTTTAGGCTTATTTAATCTTCCTGTATGGGGATCTTTACTTTGCACCATGAAACTACATATATGTGGAAAGAATATCAATTACACTGGTCTACAAATTTTGGGGAATTATCAACCTCTGAGATAAAATGTGTTAATTTTACATATTTTTATTAGATGAATCAGAAAACAGGTGATAAAGGTGCTGGTTGGCTAAAGTTTTCAAGATATTTCACAATAAAAATTTATACACAGGAGAGTATATTTACCTACAAAGGAGGGAGGTATCTAATTATCATGATGCCTCATGACTTGTCGATAAAGTACAGTAAAACAATGAAAATGTACCACATTGAAATGCATAAATTTATCTCCATTTTGAGAATAGCAAGGCAGATGACTATGAAAAACACATGGAAAATTTGCTTTGGTCCTACAAAGCACTTGGTGCAAATATGTCATTGAACATTCACTTCTTACACTCGCATTTAGATTATTTCCCTTTGAACTGTGGGGCAGTGAGTAATAAGCATGGGAAGTGATATTGCAGGCATAGAGAAAACATACCAAGGGAAATGGACTCTGTCCATGCTTGCCAATTACTGCTGGAATCTCCCCAGGGAAGATCCTACTGCAGTTCACAAGAGAAAAGTCAAAAAATACAGTTTAGATACCAAATAAAGCTGGAACCTTGTCGTTTAATTTAATGTTAGAGCTTGTCAGTTTTTCAACGCAAAAAGCATGACAATGTTACATGAAAAACTAATAAATGAATGGAAAGTTATATTATTGGTATCAATAAAAACATAAATTTATAATGATTGGTGTGGTACCATTCTCTTTGCTATATTATATCTGCAGAAAAATAATGGAACATAATTGCACATACCCTTGTCATTTTGATGCAATTCTGACCTGAAGCTCTATCTTGGAAACTGGAGCCAATTAATACTCAGGACTTAATTTTCCTTTATAAGTGACCAAATTCTGATAAAATTTAGCTAATGTTATTGTTTTTCAACCACGGTAGCTTCAAGATTAATGGCCTTCAAACTCCCAGAATTCTCCAGCCAGTATGTTGTTTGAGGAATTCTTGGAGTTGAAGTCCACATACCTTAAAATTGCCAAGATTGAAAAACATTGATTTAGAGTTTAAAGTTTGTTTTATTTGTTTTCTTTAATGATGGTGATGGATAGGAGCTGAATTTATAAGAGTATATCTGCTCCAGTCCTTGATCAGGAGCAAACATATTTAGTTAGAACAATCCTAATGAGTCGCTCCAATGATTTGTGTGTACTTTTGTCCTATGTCTGTGTGTATGTGTGTGTGTGTGTGTGGAGAGAGAGAGAGAGAGAGAGAGAGAGAGAGAGAGAGAGAGAGAGAGAGAGAGAGAGAGAGATTTAAATCTGCTACCACATCGTAACTGAAGATAGGAGGAGGTCAGCTTCCAAATAATTTATAATTCAATAAGTCACGTCTTTCTGGTTGTGTTTTATTTTTATTTATTTTATTTGGTTTGTCAATTGCTTACAAGATAATAGGTATAAGTAAAAACATAGTTATGAATACATACATATAAGGAAAATAAAAGAAACAATAGGACAGGGACGGTAGGCACGTTGGTGCGCTTATGCATGCTTCCTACAGACCTCTTAGGAAAGGTAGTAGAATAGTAGTAGAAAGTCTAAGATTAAAGTTTTGGGGGTTTGTGTGTGTATTTGTGTGGATAACAATCAGCTACTAAATCATAGTAAGCAAAAAAAAAAAAAGTAAACTAATTAATGCAAACTATCTAAATTACCTAACAAGAAAGAAGAAAAAGCAATTACTTCTCAATTACTACAGTTTCAGTTCACAGTTCAGATCACAGTTATTTCAGTCCATCAAATTTCTCTCATCTGATGTTCTCTGGGTGAGACTCTCCCAAGGCATTCTGCTTGATATGCTTCTTATGTCCTTATTCTTGTGAGAATTTAAAAAAAAACATGTTAAGCCTATTGTATTTATTATGAGGAATGTCAGGAGATTTGGTAAAGGTCACTGAAGGTATTCCTTTGCATATCATTGATTCTTTGCTTTAAAAAAAACACCAGGCTGTGAGTTGAGATGTCAATTATGTCAATAACCAATAATCAGTCAGATTCAAGGCAAAAAATTAGAGGGAAGCAAGGAGAGAAAAGCATAAGAATTAAATGCAATGGGTTGCCAGAAGGCAATGAACAGTTTGAAGGGGCTCCAACCTTATCTAGCCATGCTGACAATTCTGTTTCAGAGCCTTGAGGCTGATACGCCTAAGATCTGTATTGAAATGTCCTGAATGCCTGGCAACTATTACCAAGTTGTTATCTGGAGTATACCAGAGAGGATAGAGAATCCTCTTTTCTCCCTCTTTTCCTCCAATCATGCATTCCATTACCTTGTATTACATCTACGGCAAAAATGCAACTTCTAAAATACCTATACTTGAACTTAAATGGAAAGGTTGCTGTCAGGGCTCCAGCAAATCCACCCCCATTCAAATACCCCACTCCCATTCAAAAAGATATTCCTTTGGGTTTTTTAGCTGACAGTTGCCTCTTTGGAAGTCTGAGGCCTACATAGACATCAACTCTAGCAAATTACAAAGCCAGTGTAAAGGCCAATTCAGTCTCTGATCCTTCACAACTGTCTTGACGCAGAGTCTTTCCCTGTGGTCATTTTATTAAATTTTCTAGCTCTTCATTCAGGCCTATGCTACTTAAATACCAGCAATACACTTAGACTTATATACAGCTTCATAGTGCTTTACAACCCTCTCTAAACAGTTTATAGAATCAGCATATTGCTCCTAACAATCTGGGTCTTCGTTTTAACGACCTTGGAAGGGTAGAAGGCTGAGTCAACCTTGAGCTGGTCAGGATCAAACTGCTGGTAGTCAGCAGAATTAGCCTGCAATACTGCATTCTCACCACGGATTCTGCATTCTCACCATTGTACCACCACGGATCATTGCTCCAAAATTCTGCCCTATATAACATTCCATTCAACCCAAGCTAATCACAACCGGACAATTTACCAAAAAAAAAAAAAAAAGCCCATTGGCAAGATCCAAAATAATACTCCAATTTAAACACAACAAGGACCACCCAAATATGCACAGCTCTAAACAGAGGCATTCTGTTGTGGATGTCAGCAGAGCTATTTTAGTTTCATTCACAAAATAAACTCTTGAAAAAGTATTTTGTTTTTTAAATGGAAAACAGTTCACATGCTGCATTAACCCATATGGGACACCATAGCTTCAGAGGTTGTTATAAACAAAACAAAAATAAAATAATTTTAAAATGCTTACTTACAAAGTAGTTGTTAAAATGTAAAATGTAAAAATGGATTTCAGAAGATTTTGGTTGCATAAAAAGTCACACTGCAGAGGTATATCAGTAGTTTACATAAATTACACTATTAAGTGTTGGAAAAGAGAACTGAGTAATAAAGGTTTGAATTTATAGAGTAGTATTTGCATGAGTAGGAAAATCAGCATGTTTTAAAGAACTCCTATAGCAGATGGTAGCATCTAGCCAACCTTCATCTTGTAAAAGCTAAGCAGGGTCAGATTGGTTAGGACTTGGATATGAGATCAGTAGGAAATCCCAAGGCTGGAGGCTAAACTGGAAAGTCAGAGACATCCTGGCAATCAACTTCTCTGCTGTTGTGAAGACAACTATATGGATATGCCCATATGTTCACCAGAAATTGAATCTGACTTAAGGCAACTTTTACCTTTTTCTAGTTCCAGAAGTAGTGAGTTCAGTCTCACATATCTGACAAGCATAGCTTGCAGTCAGCAATTAATGTTGTAGAAGTGCTAAACAGATTCACTCTGCTTGATTTAATTCCTCTGCACAGTTGGCCTGTAAGTGCCTCAATTCTTGTAGGAAAGCAAATTTTTCCAGGTCAATTAAGCTTCATGCTTAGGAATGTTGATTCATCACCTCAGCTCCTTGCTGTCCTGAAGTAATCACATTGGGAGCATATCCTGTGTGAACCAAATCTAAAATGTGTTTTACCTTATGACAGAATACTTTATTACTTGTGACTGAGCCTTTTATCTCTAAGACCAAGTAGGATCACTGGTTTTTTAAATTCTTTCTGTGTTCATGGGGACTGGGAAGGCAGACTTTGCATAGAAAATAGTCCAAACAGGAGGATTCTTAATCCATCCAATTTTCCACAATAATGTGCTGTACCAGTTGCTTCCTTAGCCAGGGTATGGCATGTAATTCTTTCCTTAGACTGACAGAATGAGTCCATGTTTTCAAATCATCATACTTCATAATATAATTTTGGAGTCCCTAGAATTTGGGAATTAAATTAGGCTACTTTGCCTTCAAAGACGTTTACTTAATTCTCATATCTTTTGCCATACCTGAGCTGAGCCCACTTGTAAAAATTGTTTCTTGATCTTGCTGTTTTTGAAAACATCACACATAATAAATAGCAGGAAAGATGAGATGGCTTAAGGAATGAGGAAGGGACAACATTCCTTGGATGCATACTTGTTAAATAATTAGTGATAACAACCATTATTATAAAGGCCTGGTCCCACTGGCCGACAGACGCAAAACATATGCATAAAGGACATAGCGGACGAGCAAAATTTCGGGGGTGACTCCATCCGTTGTCATCTGCTCCAAAAAGTGGCAAAAATGTGCATAAACAGAATGGAAAAGAATGGAAAAGAACGAACGTGGGTAGTTTGTAGCAGGGATGTTAAACGGATGTTCATTGGAAGCCTAGCGGATGAAAGCGGATGGAAGCGGATGACACCTCTGAAGGGGTTACGGGGGATAATTGCAAAGTGGACGCATAGTGGATGAAGCGGATGCATCACATACGCCTAAAGGAAAGAAAGGTGATGCCACGCAGATGTATATTGGATGCAAACCGTTCTCTGCACATCCTTTCTATTTCTGTGCTTCTAACAATGTATAAATGTTCCATGTACCTTTTCTTTCCTCCCTCTTAACGTTTTCAGCTGCAGTGGATGTGAGTTGCAAGGATGCCCAGAGGATATAGAGAGGATACAGCGGACGTTTAACGGATGATAACGGACATAGAACGTTTGTTGCTTGTATGTCATGGATTCACATTGTACACAGCGGAAAGTTCATCCGTTCACAAAGTTTTGTGCAGCTCAAAACTTCTTGCACGGATGAAATCGCAGTGGACGGAGAGTGTATGAAACACATATGCAATGAGTACACAACGGATGCATAGCATTTTCCTACAGATGGCAAGCTTTTTAAAATGTTTTACATCCTCTTTGCATCCGTAAGTGCAGTGGGACCGGGCCTTAGTGCTTGTTGTTGATTTTCCACTACTTAGTGACTGTTTATGTAAAAAATTGGACGAGAAGACCTCCAAGGTCCCTTCCAACTCTGTTATTCTGAATAGACTAAACTAATTAGAACTAATTAGCCAACTTAAAGCTGGAGTTCAATAGCTGCTCTGAATTGCCAAAGCTTATGCTGCTGTCACAACAGTTGAGGTGTAGCTGTTGAGTAGTTAAGTTAGCTTACCTTTTTTTCCTCTCGTTCTTTTGTAAAATATTATCCACAGCATGCATTGCTTTAGTGCTTTGTAACACTAAAGTTACAAAAGCAAACACTAACTAGTATGTTAAAATAGAAAATATTTTCTTTATTTTGCCTATTAGGCTGATATTTTAAATGTCAGAAAATCAAATGATTGATTTCACATCCTTAGTTCAACATTACTGGTTTCAAAGGCAGCAGGGAAAGTCTCTAGAACAAAATCTACTCACAATACAATTCTAGTTTACTGGAGCTGAGGCCAGTATATGATTTATTTGGGGTGGATATGAGGAGTAGTAGCATAATATTGTCACATAGCAATATAATTTTTGTTTGTACAAACATATAAAACTCTCACATTTTACAAACAATGCAAGATCACAAAATATTTTTTTCATAGAAGTCATAATTAAACTTTGGAATTCATTACCATGAGATGTGGTACTGGCTACCAGTATGACTAGCTTTAAAAAAGAGTTGGACTTCATAGAAATTACAGGGATCAATGGCTGTTACCTTTGATGGCATGTGACCATTTCTGAAGACCATCTGTTGGAAGAATAATAAACTTCCTTGTGCAGTTGGTTGGTCACTATGAGAACAGACTGCTGGAATGGATGGGCTAGGGCAGTAGTGGGATTTCAGTTATTTTACTGCCGGTTCTGTAGGCATGGCTTGGTGGGCATGACAAGAGAAGGATACTGTAAAATCTCCAGTCAGAAGTGGTATTTGCTGGTTCTCCGAACTACTCAAAATTTCCACTACCAGTTCTCCAGAACTGGTCAGAATCTACTGAATACCACCTCTGGGCTAGGGGTTCAATCTAGCAGGTCACTGGTTATGTTTTTATGTACATACCATTCTTTTTAACATGAGACATTGAAACCATGTGTAAGACTGTTGTAATGATGAGGCAGTCAAGTTGTTTGATCATGAACAACTGAATCATGATGAACTTTATTGGAGTATAGTCTTGCATTTATATACATTTTTAGTTATCCTCCGTCATTGGTTAACTTTGGTTACTGCTTAACTTTCGTTACTGTTCAGCATAGTGATCCATGCAATTAATTATCTCTTGTTAAAGTCTAACATATGTTTACTTCCCCTCTCTAATCCTCCTTTAGATTAGTGACTTTGTTTGCCTGAGTTGTATTTGCTTGGAAACATTCTTTATCTGAGATTTGCTTTCCAAGATTGGAACATTCCTGCAATTACAACTCTACATAAGACCCAGTTTTAGTTCTTCATACATACAAATGGATGCATACATGCATGATCAAAAATATTCAACGTCACAACATCTATGTCCCCAATGCAGAAGACAGATTAGGAGAGCCAGTTCTAGGATTACCCTACTTCCATAAATCTGAATAATTTCTTGGAATTCTATAACACTCCTTCTTAAAACAGATCATTTGGGGATCAGAACATTTTAATCTTGAAATATTTTGTGCGCCCCAAGCTATCCTCCAATTCTCTTGAGGAATCACAATTTGAACTTGAGCTTTAGGTATAGTTTTATTTAAAATCTTTTCCCCAATAGCATTTTCCCCAATAGCTACATTTCTCAAAATAAATCCATATTTTCCTCCAGAGTTAGAATATATTTAGATAAATGTGTGTGTGTGTATGTATCTATATGCAATATGTGCTTTGATTTTTTATAAAAATGGGTTTATTTATAAATCTGTGTCATATCTAATTTTGGCCTAGAGCATGGGTGTCAAACTCAAGCACATCACATGACATCTTGCAACATTTTTTGCCTTTGCGGAACTGAGGTAGGTGTGGCCTGCATGTGATGCATCTGGCCCATGGACCACCAGTTTGACACCCTGGACCTAGAGTATCATTGTCGTTGGAAAAAGTCCAGTAATTTCTAGGATGCTTTTGTTGTTGCTCCTCCATTGCATAATATTTTAGTTCATAGAACTGTTTCAGTTAGTTACTAGACAGGGAGTTCAGCACCAGGCAGTAGATTGGATCTTGTTGACAAACTACTTTGTATAATTTTTCATTATTATTTTGATGGGCCATGTAGAGGAACTTCCCTGAAAATAAAGAGCATGGAAAATTTAAAATGTAAATCCCCTAACTTTGGTGGGATTTAGTTCTAGACAGGTAAGTATACTCATGTTTGTGCTCTTAACAAAATATACAGTAAGGGTGCATTTGCTTCTCAATGAATAAATTGTTTAACCTAAGGGATGGTAGAGTTTTTGAATTACCAAATAATAACTGATGAAATGATATGAAATAAACCCAAGACCTGTAGCTGGATTTGGGATGTCTAGGCACATATAATGGGATAAAAAGGATGGGAACAGATTACCAAAGCAACAAAAGTGAAGGGATAGCTGGTATCTAGGAAGGACCTGAAAGAAAAACTGTTGCTGATAAGAATAGAGAAACTCTTTGAAATAAAACAGGAAAAGCTATTGGTAAAGTCAAGGAGCTGAATAAACTGAATCAATTTTGCAAAGTAAGCAAGTTTACTATAGCAGCTGACCACTGTACCTTAAGCCCATGTCACACTGCACCAACGGATGGAAAGAGGATGTAAAACGGAGAGAAACACTTGCCATCCGCTGGTTAACGCGATTCATCCGTTCTGTACTCACTACCTCTGTTATTCATCCTCTCTATCCGTCCAGCATCCGTCTACTGAGGTTCCATCCGCTCAAAAAGTTTTGAGCTGCTCAAAACTTTTTGAGCAGAAAATGTATCCAATGCGTCCATTCTGCATCCGCAACGCATATGGGGAACATCCGTTCTACATCCGTCGTCATCCATTACGCATCCACTATATCCGCTAGGCATCCGCTGCACATCCGCACAACTCAAATCCGCTCCAGTGGAAAACGGACACAGGGAGGAAGCGAAACGGACACGGAACAGACACACAGCGTTAGTAGCACGGATGGAGAAGGGATGAAAGTGGATGCAGCTCGCAAACAAAGCATTTAAAACGGAAAAAACGTTCACAGAGGGGACCTATCTCGGATATTAAGGATGTCTAGAGGATGCCTAGAGGATGCAAAAGGACACCTAGCGGAAAACCTATATTGCCTATAAAAAGGGGGAGGAACTCACCTGGATCTCAGTTTCAGTCCAGCAGCCCTGCTGTGCAGACCTCTGCAGCCTTCATCTGGCTCTTGCTCTTCCACAGCATCCATTGATGTCCACCATGGATCATAACACAGTCCTTTTGGTAGCCACCATCATTCTGCAACAGTGCGAAGTCATCTACAGACTCTTTCAACTGTTCTACGGGAAGTAAAGGAGGCGTCCAAGAAGTGTCTGGGTCTGAAGATGGATGGCGAGAAGAGGAGAGGACGGACTGTACAACAAGCTGATGGTGCATCTGAGGAATGAAGACCCTCGTGCATTCCAGAACTTCATGAGGATGCCTCCAGCCATGTTTGATGAAGTTGTGGAGCGGCTGAGACCCAGGTTGACCAAGGCAAACACCAGCTTCCGGCCCAGCCTGGACCCTGGGCTCAAGGTGGCACTGACTCTGCGCCGCCTGGCCTCAGGGACCACCAACAGGAGCATGCAGTACGGCTGGAGGGTGTCACACAACACCATCAGCATTGTGGTCAGAGAAGTGGTGCAGGCCATCATCCAAGAATACCTGGAGGAGCTCCTCCAGTGCCCCTCCATGGAAGAAGGCTGAAAGAAAGTTGCAGAGCAGTGGTATCAGAAGTGGAACTTCCCCCACACCGTTGGAGCCATAGATGGGAAGCACGTGCCCTGCAAAGCTCCAGCCAAGTTGGGGTCCACTTATTTCAACTACAAGGGCTTCTTCAGCATCATCCTCTTTGCCATGGTCGATGCTGACTACAAATTCATGTACATCGATGCTTCAGGCAGCGGCTCATGTTCAGATGCCCAGGTATACAACGCCAGTGACCTCAAGGAGGAGCTGGAAGGCAACCTCATCATGGGCTTTCCAGATCCAGACCCCCTGCCCAATGACACGCAAGATGTTCCCTACTTCATCGTGGGGGATGACGCCTTCTCCCTCAGACACTGAGGATGTGCAAGGCCCCAACAGAGCTTCACGTGAAGGGAAGAAGCAGCACAACCTCTTGAGACACTGGTGCAACTCCCCAGCTGGAGCAGTGGAGTGGCAAGACAGGATAATAGATGATTATGGATGCTTCCTTCAGCTTGTCTCATCACACTGATGAGATTGGGCCATGTATGTTGGGTGGGCCTACAATGAACAAGGCATTTAATAAAGAGTTGTGTTTATGTTGACATGTGTGGATGAATGATTACATTATTATTGATAATAAAGGGCCATAGGTGTGGCACCTGGGAGGGTGGACCATACAGTCCCACTATGCTTGCAATGGAGGTTTATCTATCCCACAGCTATAACCCATCCCAAAGGTATCCCTGCCCATCCCACAGGTATCGCTGCCCATCCCACAGGTATTACCCATCCCACAGGTATCCCTGCCCATCCCACAGCTATTACCCATCCCAAAGGTATCCCTGCCCATCCCACTGCTATCCTTACCCATCCCACAAGCATGCAAAGGCTTAAACCATTTCTAAAAGTTTCCACCAAGACTTTATTGACAAAAATAAATGAAGCAAGTGTGTGAAGCAAAGATAATCTTGATTAATAACAAGCTGAAAAAGAAAAATGACCCAAGTCAAGTGTCCAAAGCAAAAATAAAGTCAACAGGTCTCTGTAGCCATCCAGTCTCTGGCACTCTTCTCAGTCACTCTGAGGCGTACCCATAGTCTCAGGGGTGAAGGGTCCAGGTGCTGTGCAGGTGGCTGCTGCTGGAGTGCTGGTCTGAGGTGCCATTGGGGTGCCTGGCCACGAGAGGACAACAGGGGATGGTGTGTTGAGGAAGCTCTCAGAGAGCTGGCTCAGCCCCGTGATGTTGAGGGCCCCTTCCTCCATGACATGGAGTGTCAGTCCCAATACCGATGACAGATGTTCTGAGGCCGGGCTTGGCTGTGGGGTGGAGGAAGGAGCAGTGTAGTGGGGCTGTCTGGTCTGCAGCTGGCTGAGGACTGGCGTGGGTGGCATTGGTGGCATGGGTGGCATCTGTGGCGTGGGTGGCATCGGTGGCATGGGTGGCATTGGTGGCATCAGTGGAACCGGTGGCGTACGATGTAACTGTGCCTGGACTGGGAAGGTCTGCCTGTGCTGCTGGACCTTCTGGTAGCCATAGCCTTGGTAGGTGAGGGCCTGTGGAAAGCCTTGGAAGGGCAGTGATATCACCTGGGGTGGAGGAGCAGGCCTGGACTTGGTGGGAGCAGGTTCATCTTGGTCTGGAGGGTTGTGAAGAAGATCGGTGATCCTGTCCTTCACCACCTGGTACTGGGGTTCTGACATGTTCATGAGGGTCTGGTTGACGTAGGTGAGGAAGAGCTTGCAGCTGGAGGATGGGACGTCGGTGTGTACCAGCTGAGAGAGGAGATCTACGCTGCTGCTGATGGTGTCCCTGATCTCCAGCAGGACAGTGTGACTCTGCCCCTCCGGTCTGCCTCTCTGCCTTTCGGTGGAGGTGGAGCTGGGGGTGGATGCAGGTTGGGCTGTGGTGGAAGTGCCTTCTCCTTGCTCCCACTGCGTCAGGGGGTCCTCCATGCACTCTGCCATGGCTAGTACAGCTGTTGGGGGGGTCTCCGTCGTGGCACGCTCCACAGATACCTGCCTGGACACAGGAGCTGATTCTTGGCCAGAAGAGGACTGGCTCTCAGCAGGCTGCCTGAGAGAGAGGGTTGTGAGAGGGGCTGCTCCTTGGTGGCGGATCTCACCCTCCAAGAAGCTGCACTTGGCCATCACGTAGGTCTCTCGGTCCGTCAGCTTGACCGCGGCCTGGCCAGATTTCTTGAGGTACAGCTTCCCGTACTAGGTGTGCATGTGCTTCCACCAGCCGAGGAGCTCCTCCGAAGTGTAGCCCAGGCTCTCCGCTCTCTCTCTCCAAGCAGCCTGCTTCCTCTTGGTGTCTCAATAGAGCCTGTGTCCCTTCCGCCAAAGATATTCATTCTCCCTCAGCCACTCCAGCACTTCCTCCTCATGTTCCTCTTCGATTGTGTATTGCCTCCTCTCCCGTTCACGCGTCTGCCTCTTCCTCCCTCTGGCAGGGCCATATGGGTCCTCATCAGACGGGCTTCGAGGTTGTAGGGGCTGCTCCTCCACACCACCACCACCAGCAGCAGCAGCGGCAGCAACAACAGTAGCAGCAAAAGCAGGACCTGCACGACCAGCACAACCAGCAGCAGCAGCAGCACCAGCAGGACCAGGAGCACCAGCAGCACCAGGAGCACCAGCAGGACCAGGAGCACCAGCAGGACCAGGAGCACCAGCAGGACCAGGAGCACCAGCAGGACCAAGAGCACGATCAGGACCAGGAGCAGCGTCAGCAGAATAAGCCCCAGCAGAAGCCCCAGCACCAGGAGCAGTGCCAACAGAGTAAGGACCAGCAGAAGCACCAGCACCAGGAGCAGTGGCAGCAGAGTAAACACCAGCAGAAGCACCACCACCAGAAGCAGCATTAGCAGAGTAAGCACCAGCAGAAGCACCACCACCAGAAGCAGCATCAGCAGAAGCACCTTCTCCAGAAGCAGCATCAGCAGAAGCCCCAGCACCAGAAGATTGAGCCCGGGCAGCAGAAGCCCCAGCAGAAGCAGAGTCAGGGCCAGGGGGTGGGAGGGTGGCCCTGTCCCTGTTGCCATGGCTGGCAGCAGATTGCAGAGACTTCCGTTTCTTCCCCATGGTTGTTGGGTTGCTGGCTGGTTGGCTGGCTGGCTGACTGGCTGGCTGGCAAGCTGTGTCTGGAAGCAGGTCTTTCCTCTGAATGGTGACCTGCTTGCGAGCTGCTTCCCTTTATATCCGCAGGGCTGATGCAATGCATCCTCCCCACATGCACAGTGAACACTAGGAATCCGCTAGGCATCCTCTAGGCTTCCGCTAGGCTTCCCCTCTGCATTTGCTTCATCCGCTCGGCATCCGCTCGGCATCCGCTCTTTCCGTTCTGCGTCCTCTTTGCTGTGCTCTCCTGGAAGCCTTGCGGATGTGCCATCTGCTCCCATCCACTTCCATCTGCTAGGCTTCCGTGGAGCATCTGCTTTCCATCCACCCTACGTCCTCCCCCTGTCCGTTCCTTTCCATGTTGTCCGCTCTGGTTATGCAAATTCGGGGCACTTTTGAGAGCGGATAACAACGGATGGAACATTTTGCTCATCCACTGTGTCCTTTTTACAAATGTTTTGCATCTGTCGGCCAGTGTGACAGGGCCTTTCTATGTATAACCTGAACAAGAACCTCTTAATAACTCATTAGAGCAGATGTTGCTAACCTTTTGGACCACTAAATTCATAATTTTAAATCCCAGGGACCACTAACCAGTGGTGGGTGTGGCCTAATTTGTGGGTGTGGCTTGGCGGTCATATAACTGGCTAGGCATGGCTTGTATGTAAATATTATAAATATTTATATAAATTTTGAATTTTTTTGTATAAAAAGCAACTTTTACCCAAAATCAGGCAAAGCAGGCAGGCAGATTGAGTTGCTTACAGAATCACAGATTCATTCAGAGATCTATCTATCTGCCATTGGCTAGCTCAGTCTGTCACATAAAATTTGCTTGCAAGCAAGCTCACAAAATTAAGTCACAACACACCATGTATGTAAATATTGAATTTTTTTATTTAAAAAAAAGAGCAACTTTTACCCAAAATCAGGCAAAACAGGCAGGCAGATTGAGTTGCTCACAGAATCATTTAATGATCTATCTATCTGTCATTCGCTAGCTCAGTCTCTCAAATTTGCTTGCCTGAATCTGCACTGAATAATAGAACCATCAGTCCTAAGGGAAGTTTGGCTGTGCTTAAAAGCAGAGCCGAAGATCTAAAGTCTAGCTAGAAAGCAAGAAATCTAACCATATCCCACTGTCTAGCTTAGTGGTTCCCAAAGTGAGTGGTACCACCCCCTGGGGGGCAATGGGATGCCTTAGGGAGGCGCTAAAAGGCAAGGGGGCCAGCAGGGGGTGCTAAGAGGCAAGGGGTTCAAGGCGCCAGCTGGACCTGCAGGTTTACCCATTGACTTGCACTGCTCTGGTGCCAGCATCTCCAATGCAGAAGTGGTGGTACGTTACGTGTCGCCACGGCCATGTTTGACGCACTGCCCCCCTGCTGCCTTTTAGCGCACCTCTGCCGGCCCCCTTGGGGATGCTAAGAGTCAGCAGGGGGGTGTTTGAGGTGCCGATTGGCCCTGCAGGTTCACCCATTGACTAGCAGCAGTCCAGAGACAGTGACTCCAATGCGGAAGCGGTGGCAAGTTACATGCCACCACAGCCACGTTTGATGCACTGCCTCCCTACTGCCTCTTAGCACCCCTCTGCCATCCCCTTTGAGGATGCTAAGAGACAGTAGGGGGCGTTCAAGGCACCAGCCCTGCAGGCTCACCCCATTGACTGTTGTACCGCACCAGAACCGGTGCCTCAAATGCGGCAGTACATTGGGAAAAGCCGCCACCACTGCTTTCCCAAAATGCCGCCGCTTCTCATTCTGACTGCCCGTCCATCCGTCTGTCCATCCATCCTTCCATCCATCCTTCCATCCATCCTTCCATCCATCCATCCAAAAGGTCTGTCTGTCTGCCTGCATGCATACCTTCTTGCCTGTCTATCTGTCTTTCTGTTTACCTACCTACCTACCTATCTACCAATATAGATTAGCTAGCTAGCTAGCTACCTATCTATCTATCCATACATTCATCCAAAAGGTCTGCCTACCTGACTGACTGCCTACCACCTACCTACCCACCTACCCATCCACTACCATCTGTCTGTCTGTCTATCTATCTATCTATCTATCTATCTATCTATCTATCTATCTATCT
>BLBF01000054.1:7800507-7818913 GCA_015471245.1 Laticauda colubrina | reverse complement strand
TCTATCTATCTATCTATCTATCTATCTATCTATCTATCTATCTATCTATCTATCTATCAATCTATCTATCTACCAATATATCTATCTGCCTGCCTGCCTGTCTCTATCCATCCATCCATGTTCGAAGCACCAGCCCCACAGGCATGTCGGGAAAGTAGAGCAAAGCCAGTCTGGGAGGGAGGGAGGGAAGGAGGGAGGGAGAGAGAGAGAAAGAGAGAGAGAGAGACCTGATGCATCAGATTGAATGAGGCCTAGTTTAGACTGATTTTAGTTTTAGATTTTAGACCCTTTTCCACATTGAAACATCTTTGCCAGCACATTGAAACCTCTTTGGCTTCTATTAAGGATTTGGGGACTTTTTTTTGGTCAAGACTATCAGGAAGCTCTTACATTTTGTTGAGGCTTTAAACAGGATCCATTGGACCAGATCTCCACTCTAAAAATTACTTTTCCCCAATGTATTACAGTGCCAATTCTGAAGAAAGCAAAACCAAAATGTACTGGAAAATTACAAGGAGAACACACACACACACTCCCTTCTAACCCTGCTGGAGCAGGTGATTGGACTAGAATAGATATCTCATTATCTTTCTCCTCCCTCCCTCCCTCCATCTTTATTTCTTTTTCTTTCTGTCCCTTCCTTTCATCGCCCCCTTCTTTGTCTGTCCCTTTTTCTTTCTTTCCCTTTCTCTTTCTTTTCTTCTTCTCTTTCTCTCTCTTTTTCTTTTCTCTCTTTCCCTCTCTCAGGCTCATCCCTTTAGATCAGGGGTCACCAAAGTTTTGGACCTCAGGGACCACCAAACTCTTTATTTAAATCACAGAGACCACTAATATGAATTTTGACTGACAGTGGCTTTCTGGCATTGGTGGGAGAGAGAGAGAGAGAGATCTGATCCAACCTCTCTCTCTCTCTCTCTCTCACACACACACACACACACACACACAGGCAGGGGTGGGATTTAGACCCCTGATCTAAAGCTGTCAAAATTCCAAAAGTCAAGTAGCTCTGGGGAGGCCAGTCATAAATTAGAACACTTGCTAAACAACTAGCCATTAAGTGAGGACCACTTGTATTTGGTTTGCCAGTCATCTGGCACACCCACCCAGTCACATGATCAGCAAGCCACACCTACCCAGTTATGTGACCAGCAACCCACACCCTCAAATTAGGCCACACCCACAGAAATTTGAATCCCAGTCCTGGGTGGGGGACACCAAGGATGAGTTTGTCGCACCAAGGGAGCGGTGGACTGAAAATATCTCCCAGCATAGCAGAACAGATGATGGAAAAAGGAAAAATAGCAATTTAGCAGGCAAGTTTGCTGGGTAAGGAGTGAGTGGGTGGGGAGGGTTCCCATAGGCCATGTGGACTGCGCAGCCTTGTGTTTCTGTGCAGCTTGGATTAATTGCTTTGGGGGAGTGCTCTGGCGCGACATTTCTCTGCGGCCCACCAAAATTTTCTCATGGCCCACCAATGGGCCACAGCCCACCAGTTGGTGACCGCTGCATTAGAGAAAAGAGAAAGAGGATATTCCAGTAATTTTACTCCTTAATATTACTACCTAGGGTTTCTTCTGATAGATGAGTAGCTGTACAAGTTAATTCTATATAATTGTGAACTACAGGAAATATATATAACTATTTAGTAAGTAAGACAGTGAAAAATGTAACTTTTTCAATTGATCTTCTTTTTAATGAATCCAGAAAAAATGATGGATTTATTCTTTGATCACAATATGTATATTTAAAGTATTATAATTTTAGGAAGAATAGTGGGTAAGGAATTACAAAAGCACATTTTATACTCTTTGGGAAAGATTTTGAGACTTTTGCTTCCTAGTCACCAATGATAACATGTTTAAGGATGTTATAAAAATAAAACTATGTGAGAATGGAAGGGAAGGGATGTAGAATATTGACCAAAAAATGTTTTTCCATGTCCAATGCCACATTCTAAAACTGGGCAGATTAGGACTTGTTTGGGATAGGTTGTGATGATGTCAATAGATGATTGGGTCTCATTATAAAGAGAGCTTTAAGAGAGCTGCTGTGTACTCTGTGCTCTGTACTTTTAATGAAAATATTGTTACATTTCTGGACAACATGTACTTACTAACTCTGTTAGTTATTGTTCAGTAGAATGCTTGGGCATTTTCTCAATAGCAATATGTGCAAACTGAGGAAAGAGAGCAGATCTTGGAACTCTAAATTATAGCATAGGGCTGACTTGATCCTCTGGAGCCACTTGACTTTTATCAGAAAGAGTTGAACAGATTTTCAAATTTTCCACACAGAACTATTTGTAATTCCTTTTGATTCCAGAAAATCTTCTGAAACAAAAATGATAATGTATGTTCTATAGGGTCTTGACCTGAGGAATTTTCAATTGATTTTCCTTCAAAAGTAAGAGCTCAGATAAGTTGTTTTTTTAAAAAAAATACATTTCTGGTAGGCGTGATTTTTATATATATTTGATGAAATCCAAGGTCACCAAAACTTTTTAAAAGGACTGACATTCGGCAGCACAAATCACAGAGTCGTGTTATCAGTGATGCGATTCAACTGGTGTAACAACTGGTTCGTGCATATGTCTTACATTTAAAAAAGCCTATTTTCAACTCAATTACTTATCTTCTAGTGCAGCCCCTGGGACTAAAACCGCTGAGGTGCGTCAAACTGCTCTGTCGTACGAATCAGCTGTGCTAAAAAAAACAGGAAATAAAGCACAGGAAAGAGCAGGGGTGGGTGGGCAGGACCAAATGCTCACAAGAACTACCAGTAGAATTCTATCCCTGGATGTTATACAGAGTCTTCCACTTACAACTATTTAGTGAATATTCGAAGGTACAATAGCCCTAAAAAAAATGACTTGCAATTACAACCATCATAGCCTCCTCAGAGTCACATGATCAAAATTTTGGCACTTGGCAACTGGCTTGTATTTATGATCATTGTGGCATCCCAGGGTCATGTGATTGCCATTTGTGATTTTCCCAATCAGCTTCCAACAAGCAAAGTCAATGGGAGGAGCCAGATTTGTTTAATGGTTGCATGATTCACGTAACAGCTACAGTGATTCGCTTAACAACCATAGCATATAAAGATATAAAATTGGGCAGGACTCCATTACTTAACCACTGCCTTTCTTAACAATGAAAATTATGCTTCCAATTTTGGCCATAATTCGAGGACTACCTGTATGATGTCTCTAGCATTCCCAACAGTTCTTAGATTGAACAAAACAATCCACCCTAAAAATGTATCTCTGGTTATAGAAAAGATTCCCTCTCAATTTGCTATATTTTGAATGGGGATAGTTATTTGAATGATTGATGGCCATCCGTTCAACTGCTGCAAGTCATTATTTAGGGCTATTGTACCTTTGAATGTTTTTTTGGCAATCATGTTTATCAGCCAAGCCTTGGCCATTATATTACTACAAATTAAATAAACATAATAACATGTAACAAGAGAAATATATAAATTAAAACCGCCAAGAAAAATAAAAACTTGTTTTGGCAATTTCCGAAATAAATACTTGACATGTTAGTACACCTAACAACTGTTTCTTAATATTTATATCCAGGTAAAATTTACAAATTGATCACTTGTCAATTTATGATATGTAAGATGGCATGTCATGTAAATATGTATCTATCAGCCTATATTAAAAAGCATTCTTGATTCCTATGCAAAGAAGCTGCCTTGCAAAATGGTGCTAGGATGTGACGGAAATAACACTCCTGCACAAGGTGGCGAATAAGCCATGCAGCTCAGGACCTTGCCGCCATTAGAGAACATCAGGATAGCTGAACCAAAAATAGAGGCCTAAACCATGAGTTTACTTTTCCACTAATGACTGATGCCATCTCTGAAATTTTATTGGATGTGTTTTTTGCAGATAAAGCATGTCCCAGTACAAACAAAAATAGGATTTTTAAAAATTATTTACTAGGTCATGTTTTGTTTTTCAGATCGCCGCATTACGCCTGCCCAGAAGTAATCCGGGTAAGTTAGCGTGGGGTTATGAAATTAATTATTGACTCAGGTTAATCTTTTCCTAAGGATCTCTGGGTGCTTTTAACCATTTTAGATAAATTCCACTCAATCTAGAGACATATAACAGAATGATTTGCTTCAAGGTTGATTTCCTACACTGTGCTTGCTGTCCTCGAGATTTCACAAGGCTAAATCTTACTCAGTGCATCAGTGTTGTGATTTAGAGCTACAAGAAGATTGCTATTTGAGTCTTGCTCAGTCTACTCTTGAAGGATTTATATGGGGTTCTGTCTGCTTGATAGGTATTCTATCCACCAGCCACTTTCCATTTCCATTTTAAAAACATTCTCTTGATGCTTGCCATACCAGTTACATTTCGCTTCCAACAGATGGAAAAAAGACTCTATTAAAATCCTTCTAATCTTCCTCTCCTTTCCTCGTCCCCCAGCTGCATGCATAGCCAGTTCATTCTTTCACATGGGAGATATGTGCCATACTTCTCTTCTCACCTAGATTTACATTCTTCTTTATGATTTATGTGTGTCACACATATGAGGGATGCGCCTGCCTTGAGTGTGTTGTTGTTTTGCAGGAAACTCACTCTCCAGCATGCATGCACTTGGGTGTGTTTCCACCTGTTTCCTCCATTTTTTTCTTGACTGCTGCAGTATGGCCTGGGTTCTTCTCTTTATCAAATGTTTTAATGAACAGCACTTCTTGCTTGTTTGTTTCATCTGTATAAGATTTAAACTACTGCATAGAGCTTTCTCAGAAAGAGATTTTACTGGGTGTGAGACATTCCTGCTCCCTTCTCATTTGATTATACTGTCGGGCAAGATTCAAACTTGTATGATCATGTTGTCATCATGTGACATATTGTGATTTCCCTCCTTCACTAAAATGGGATGGGTGTGGCCAGCACTTGATGCATCCAGGCCACAGGCTGAAAATTTGACACCCCTACTCTAAGGCATATGGCAAGGAATGTCCTCTTTAGGAAATATACTTAGTGTGGCTACAAATTGCCACAAATGAACAGGCCTTCCCTTATTCTTTTTGTTTAAGAGAGGGATACATTGATAAATATTACGGTTAATCCCAGATATTTTCCATGCAAGCCAGAAGAAATTATTCCTTTAAAGAATAATTATGAAAGTCTTCTGAAAGAAGATATTTGTCACAACTGTGCTGTCATTGATGTATATTATTCTGGGATCTAGGACAATAACTTTAAAGTCACATTCCACAATTTATATTTCATCTATGATTGCCTTCCACCCAAAAAGCTTGCAACTTGAATTTATTTCTCTTTATTTCAAAGCTATTGGCTTTGAAAATTGAAGGATATTTCTTCTAGATATTTTTACTGATTTATCAATCAAAGTAGAAAGAAATTGTACAGTTTGTCACTTGCAGAACTTCTCTTTGTATTGAACACTAAGACAGAATGAATACCATTTGTTTGGCTTCATATGTGAATCTGTCAAAACTGTTTTTTTCTCAAATAAGCCTTCATACAAGAATCTTCATCCACAAATACACCTCTAAATTTAAAGGTTATTTCATGATTACCTATTTTGTTGGGGAGCTTCCCAGACCCAACTAAAGGCTTCTGGCTCTGCACCCCAACTGTTTATATCACTTACCACTGATAGAATGGGGGCGGTGGTAATTCAAAGATCTTTCATGTGAAGTACCACATCAGTCATCTAGAGTCCATAGTGATACAAGAATTTGAATCTATTTCAGAATCAGGCCATCCAGTTTATTCAGATAGTACAGCCAAGTAGTGCTATATCATCAAACCATGTGAAGCCAGGCTTAGAGTCTGCTACAGAACTTAAGAATAGCCTTATTAAGTTCAAGGTTAATTTCCCTCCAACAGGCAGATGCTCATAAGCAGAAAGTGGAGATTGTTTTCCTAGCCTTGTTCTCCTACAGTTGGAATTCAAAGGAACATTGTCCCTAAATCAAAACTAATATTGTGCTATAGGCTAGTAAGCAACAGGTCCTAGTAGACCTGTTCTTTGGTAATCTTAGTCACCCAATTAAAACCATCTCTTTTTAAAGCTATCTACCTTTTATCTTTGGGTGTGGAAGACATGTGTGGGTATATGAAAGCCAGGGCAATCCATATGGCAAAGAGAAATAATAATGATGCAGTAGTTCACCAATTGTCACATTATATGAATAAGCTCTCCATTACTGAATGGCAACAGCAATCATAGGATCCTGTTCAATTCATCTCCTAAAGTTAATAAGCATAAGCAATGCCACCCTTTGATAGAGAGAAACCATTTTGTATCTTTCAGCAAAACTGGGACTCTTTCTTCGTTCTTTAGGTTTTTAAAAAATCTGGTATCAAATATATCAAAAAGAACCAACCAATATCACTTCTGGTGTTCACTAAATGGATATAGGCAAATTCTCCACTGTCTTACCAACTAGCCAAAATAATGCTTTCCAAGCAGAAAGGTGCCAATTTGATCGAACCCATAACTTCATTTACAGTCTTTCTAGTGAATATCTTTTTGCTTGACCTTTTCAGGGCTAACACATATTCCTAGCATTTTAAAAATGTTACAGCTTAGATAGCCAAAAAGAGCAGAAGTCTTCTTGGACAAAGCAGAGGAGTCTTCCATTCTGCAGGGACTGGATTCCCGCCCTTCACCACTGAAGAAATTATTAGTTATTCACTTATAGGATGCACAGAGGCAACTAAAAGAAGATTAAGCTGCATGCTTCGAGTTGTAGTTCTTTTAATTGTCATCTGTGCATTCATATTACACTCCCACCTTCTCCACTACAGGTGCCTCAGTTTTAGGTAGCCTGGACTGCTGCATCTCCTCTAGGGAAAGTGAGGGAACAGGTAGGAATTTTACCCAAGAGTACACATACTAGAGAATGATCTTCCTGCTGACAAGTCCTCCACTCTGTGTAGGCATATCACCCAAATGTGTGAATGTACAAATAAGAGTTTGAAGAACCACCAATACAGGTAAGCAGTCCATTTTCACCTGGGCTCTGTAAGCTTGTTCATTAAAGGAGAGGGTTAGAAAGGTTTGGTGGGTAAGCACTGTTGGTAGAATTAATTTGGCTAGTGTTACAGCATATCTCAGTGTAATATACCCTATATTTATTTTATATAACGCTAAATATTTTGTATTTGAAAACTATAAAGTACAAGGCCCATACTTCGGGGAGGAAATAGTTTTACATACAATAGAGGTGTATCTGATTGTAATATTTCCCTAATATTCTTTGGTTACCATATTGCACAGGGAGAAAAATACGATGGGAGAAAAGCGGATGTTTGGAGCTGTGGAGTCATTTTGTTTGCCTTGTTAGTGGTAAGTTACGATTCTCATTATCTTTACCATTGTTTTTTTTTCTTTCTATTTTCACATTTAAACTTTGACTTTATCTATATTGCTGCCATGTTCTTTCCTGTTTACTCAAGAATGAAATTTACTGACAAGATTCCCATCATCGAAATGCATGACAAATTATTCTCCTGTTTCCCTAAATTGCTGATATTCCTATAATTAGAGGAGTTTTATTAGAATTCAGTCTTTTTTATTGTGCTAAAATAGGGAGGATACCAAAAAGATTATAATTAAAAGTCAATGATAGATATCATTAATTCTGTAACTCACCCACCATTTATTAATATAGTTCAATGATTAATCTTTATATCCTATGGTTTCATTTTCTTCTGTAAGTTGTGCATCAGTATTGGTGAGATAGATCTGATTTAAAGTAGCTATTTCCATGCATCTAAAGTAAGTAACAAGTCCCACTCAACATTTAAAATATTAATTGATTTATATGTCAAAAAACAAAACAGGCATATTGAAGGGGGAAAAACATTTTTAGACAACCAAAAAATATAGACAAATGGACACTGAAGTTACCAATATTGCTAAAAATGCATAGTAATACCAGCTGCAAATGACCCTAGTAGCCACGCTTCTGGAGATATTTAGTGACTTGCCAGTTCACAGCAAAATAATATTCTCATCCTCTGAACTGGTGCAAGAATGGAATTAAGAAAGGCATTATTAGATTTACTTGACACCATAAAAAAGGACAGTTCCAAAGTGCATGACAGATGGTGTCTATTTTTTTTTCAGTGTTTAGGGACAGGTGAAGATGTCAAAACATTAACAGATAAAAGTGAAACCTCTCCTGTGGATTAGATTATGAATGTTGGCTAAATACTTGGCAAGGGAAGAGAGGTCTCGTGAAGAAGCCTGCTCCATATAGAAACAGAGTTTTGTTTAAGTTGTGACAGATACTTATGTCAAGGACCATTTGTTTCAACTTAGACAATGGTCCTTCATAGGCAAATTAAATCAGATGGTGGGATGATATCATGTAATGTTTTAAATCTGTGATGATGTTGATGCCTTCTACCATGAGCCTAATTTGCTTAGATTTGGGTTACTTGCCATTTCTACCTGTATCTGTTAATTAGGTTAGTTTAGAAATTAGTTTAACAAAATTAACAACAATGACAATCAGAAAAGTCAAAGTACAGCCAAAAATAAATAAATAATAATAATTCAATCCAATATTTGAAATGGCAAAGCTTCATTTCAATCTGTATGGAAATGTAGATTGTAGTCCCAGCAGGGTTTTTGATATGTGCTGGGAGGCTTTGCACCAAGTTCTCAAAAAATTAGGTTGAGCCACTTACTTCTATAGACTTTAAGTTATGACAATAAATATGTACCCAGTGTAGAAGGTGGCTAATGAACTTGGCTCTCTCTTTTTTTTTATTGTGGCTGGAATGTGGTTATTGCCATTACAATTAATAAAATGCAAAATTGCATTTAAAGTTTATGAGTCCTAATGGTGACCTCCCTTTGCTTCTGATTCCAGGTTGTTGAAGTTGGAAAGATATGCCCAAATATTTAAACACTTTGTTTTGATCAGTGCGAAAGCCATAAAATTTTCAAGAATGGCAGTGAATAACAGGCCTTTTAGAAAAGGTCATCTCTCTAGCTCTGTAATAGTTGGCCATTGTAGCTAGTTCAATGTAGCGGCACCAGACTAGAAAGCAGAGACCATGAGTTCTAGTCCCACCATAAGCTACAAAGCTAGCGGGTGATCTTGGATCAATTATTTTCTCTCAGTCTAAGGCAATGACAAACCGCTTCTAAAAACTGCAGGTACTAAAAAAAAGCAAGCTTTTTCCTAGCTACAGTAATAGGAAGAGCAGGTTCAGCTCTGCTAGCATTAGGAGAGGAGGATTCCTGTCTCTTTTCTTAATATAAAAGGACAAACTTTTGCATAGTAAATTAGGTAAATTAGTAAATTAGGACAAAAATGATGCCAAAATGCAACCTTGCTCCCGTCTTATGTGCATGTGGATTATGGGTGAAAGTGGAACACTACAGCAAGCATGCATCCCCATTGTGTTTGTATTTTGTTATGATCAGCAGCAAAAGGTATCCATCAATAGAAGATTCAGTTCTTCTTCCCAGAGTCTGGCTCCAGGGATCAGATCAAAGACTTTGCTATTTATAAATTTTTTAAAAGCAATGTAAAGAATCTTCAGAGGTCGCTGATACATTTTTCTCTTTGATGGTGAAGGAAAAGGTACTGCTGGAGTGCTGGATGGCCTTCCCTGAAACTGGCATCTTTCTTCAGCAGGGAGTTGTTTTGTACCATCTAATCTGTGGCTTTTTGAAGAAAAGTACCTAGTGCAAGGTTGGCTTCTAACATTCAACAGGCCAATGGGGAAAAAGTTAACTAAGCCTTTCCTTTTTAAAAAAACATTTTGATGCCATCAGCATGGTGAGCAGCTTCCATCTGTTATCAGGACATGCAGATTGACCCCTTATATAGGGATAGGCCATAGGCATCAGTTCTCACCCCTTTCTATTTAACAGGTATAAGAAGCCACTGGGGGGGTCATCTGAAAGTGTGGGGCAAGTATCATCAATGGTACATAACTAATCTGGACTGTAAGGGAGAGGCTGTTGTCATTTTCCAATGCCTAGAAGATGTCAGAGTTTGGATGGGAGAGACAGACTGAAACTAACCCCAATAGGTGTTGCTCTCTGGTCTGTTACTGCCAGGGTTGCTTCTTGACAGCCGGCAATACCTGTGAAGGAGCAGGTTCATGATTTGGGGGTCCTTCTGGTCTCACAGCTCCTGCATGATCAGCAGGTAGGAACCATAGCCCACTTGCAGCTGCCAGACCAATTGTGACTCTACCTGGGGTAAGAGGATCTGGCTACAGTACCTCATTTGTCTATACTATCTAGTTTAAGTACTGCAATATGCTTTACATGCAGCTGCTCTTAAAAGGCTATTCAGAAACAACTGGCCTAGAACAGAACAGCTTATGTGTTTGCTGGCTTTCATCATTGGATGAATACAGTGTCAATTCTGTAAATCTTACACTGGTTACTGATTAGGTTCTGGGTAGATTAGAAGCTGCTTTGACCTATAAAGTCCTTTATGTCTTGGCACCAAGGGCTGTCAAATTCTCAGCCCACAGGCGGATGCATCACATGCTGATCACACCCACATCTGGTTTAACGAAGTCCCAATAGATCATGTGATGACAATGTGACGACATGAGTTTGATACTCCTGCTATAAGGCCATCCATTCCAGTCAGTATCAATCCAATCCAGAACAGCTAGGGAGAAACTCCTTGCAATCATACATATTCTGAGAGGCTCAGGGCACTGAAGTTAAAAACTATTGCCTTTCTGTGACAATGATAGTATTTTAGAATACCTGCCGAACAGATATCCTCCAGAAAGCACCCCTTCCTTGATAGTTTTCAGTAAACTGGTGAAAAGTGAATTGTTTTAGAAGGCCTTATATTTCTCCAGTGAGATAGGCTATCACAGAATAAGAATCTGTTGCATCAGTTGTATCTTGGCCAGAGGGCTCTCATGTTGGCAGGTTCTCTTTGAGACTAGGCCACGAGACATGATCAGGTTGTGAGGCTTTTGAAGCCACTTCAGGTGTGCTATTCAGTTGCAAATGGGAAGGATAAAATCTCTATCTGCCTCACTGTAGAGAGCCAGGAAGCAAATATTCAGAATTTGAATGAGCAATAAGGGCAGCAGGGAATAGGACTACAAAAGACTCAGGCTGGCCTCTCCCTGATTAACTCGGATATAAAGGCTAGGTCACACTGGCCAACGGATGCAAAATGTATGCAAAAAGGACACAGTGGACGAGCAAAATTTCGGGGGTGGCTCCATCCGTTGTTATCTGCTCTCAAAAGTGCCCCAAATTTGCATAAACAGAATGGAAAACAATGGAAAAGAACGGACGGGGGTAGTACGTAGCAAGGATGGTAAGCAGATGTTCGTAGGAAGCCTAGCAGATGGAAGCAGATGGAAGTGGATGACACATCCGCAAGGCTTCCGGGGGAGAATAGCGAAGTGGATGCGTAGTGGAAAGAGCGGATGCATTGCGGATGACGCAGATGCATCACGGACGCCTATAGGATGCATAGCGGATGTGTAGCGGGTGCTTAGCGGATGCAAAGCGGTCACTGCGCATGTGGGGAGGATGAATTGTATCAGCTCCGCGGATATAAAAGGATGCAGCTCACAAGCAGTCAGCATTCAGAGGAAAGACCTGCTGCCAGAGACATCTTGAAAGAACACCATGGTTCGACAATCAGGGAAGAAGAGAAAGCCTGTGCCTACTCCTGCCAGCCCTGGCAAGAAGGACATAACCACCATCCCACCCCCTGGCGCTGAATCTGAAGCTGCTGGTGCTTCTCCTGCTGCTGCTGCTGCTGCTGGTGCTCCTGGTGGTGCTGCTGCTGGTACTTCTCCTGCTGGTGCTGCTGGTGCTTCTCCTGCTGGTGCTGGTGCTTCTGGTGCTTCTCCTGCTGCTGATGCTGCTGGTGCTTCTCCTGCTGGTGCTGCTGCTGCTGCTGGTGCTCCTGGTGGTGCTGCTGCTGGTACTTCTCCTGCTGGTGCTGCTGGTGCTTCTCCTGCTGGTGCTGGTGCTTCTGGTGCTTCTCCTTCTGCTGATGCTGCTGGTGCTTCTCCTGCTGGTGCTGCTGGTGCTTCTCCTGCTGCTGCTGCTTCTCCTGCTGCTGCTGCTGTGGTGGACCAGCCCCAAGGCCCCCAAAGCCCTGATGCTGAAGGCCCTGAAGCCCCTGCCAGAGGGAGGAAGAGGCAAGGGAGAGAGGAAACAGGACTCCATTTCAGAGGACCATGAGGAATGGCTGGAATGGCTGAGGGAGAATGAATACCTGTGGAGAAAGGGCCACAGGCTCTATCGCGACACCAAGAGGAAGCAGACAGCGTGGAGAGACAAGGCAGAGAGCCTGGGCTACACTTCAGATGTCCTCCTGGGAATGGTGAAAGCACATGCACACCTGGTATGGCAAGCTGCACCTGAAGAAATCTGGCCAGGACGCTGTCAAGCTCACTGACTGGGAGATGTACATCATGGCCAAGTGCAGCTTCCTGGAGGGTGAGATCCGCCACTGAGGAGCAGCCCCTCGGTCAACCCTCTCCCTCAGACAGCCCACAGAGAGCCACTCCTCTTCCCGCTATCGTGTCCAGGCAGGTGTCTTTGGAGGGCCCCACGGCAGAGACCCCCCCGACAACTGCACTCCCCATGCTGGAGGACGTGGAGGATCCCCTGTCTCAAATGGAGCAAGAAGAAGCAGCAGCCAGAGACCAACCCACCCCCACCCCCAGCTCCACCTCCACAGAAAGCAGGCATAGAGGCAGACTGGAGGGCCAGAGCCACACTGTCCTGCTGGAGATCAGGGACACCATCAAGACCAGCACAGATCTTCTCTCTCAGCTGGTCCACAGCGATATGCCATCCTCTAACCACAAGCCCTTCATCACATACGTGAGCCAGACCCTCATGGACCTGTCCGAGGCCGAGTACCAGGTGATGAAGAAGAAGATCACAGCACTGCTACACCACCCTCCAGGCCCAGCAGAACCTGCTCCAACCCACTCCAGGTCTGCTCCTCCAACCCAGGTGATGTCACAGCCCTTCCATGGCTTTCAACAGCCCCTCACCTACCAAGGCAACGAGTACCAGGACTTCCCACACCAGAGGCATCTCTTCCCAGTCCAGGCCCAGGTATATCACATGCCACAGATGCCACACCTCGCCCAGCTGCAGACCAGACAGCCCCACGACATTCCGCCTTCCTCCACCCCACAGCCAAGCCCCTCAACAGAAAATCTGTCTTCAGTACTGTGCCTGACATCCCAGGTCTTTGAGGTCCTCTCAGCCCAGGTCCTCTCAACCTCACAGGACTGAGTCAGCTCTCTGAGAGCTTCCTGAACACACCATCCCCTGTTGTACTCTCGGGGCCAGGCACCCCAATGGCACCTCAGACCAGCACTCCAGCAACAGCAACCTCCACAGTCCCTGGCCGCTCAACAGCTGAGACCATGGACATGCCTCAGAGTGACTAAGAATAGTGCCAGAGACTGAGTTGTTACCTGTTAACCTTATCTTTGCTTAAAGACACTTTACTTGGTTCATTTTGCTTTTTTAATAAAGTCATACAGTTTACTTAAGACAGTTGTTAATAAAGGTTATCTTTGCTTCACACACTTGGTTCATTTTATTTACTTAATAAAGTGTTGGTGAAAACTTTGAAAAAAGGGTTAAGCCTTTGCATGCTTGTGGGATAGGTAAGGATAGTTGTGGGATAGGTAAGGATAGTTGTGGGATGGGTAAGGATAGCTGTGGGATGGGTAAGGATAGTTGTGGGATGGGTAAGGATAGTTGTGGGATGGGTAAGAATAGTTGTGGGATGGGTAAGGATAGTTGTGGGATGGGTAAGGATAGCTGTGGGATTGATAAACCTCCAGTGCAAGCATAGTGGGACTGTATGGTCCACCCTCCCAGCTGCCACCATATGGCCCTTTTTTATCAATAGCAATTTATTCATTGATCAACACATTTCAAAATAAACAAAGCTCTTTATTAATGCCCTATTCATTGTAGGACCACTCAACATACATGGCACAATCTCATCACTGTTATGAGACAGGCTCAAGGAAGCATCCATGAAGCATCTACCGTCCTGTCTTGCCACTCCAATGCTCCAGCTGGGGAGTTGCACCAGTGTTTCAGGAGGTTGCGCTGCTTCTTCCCTTCACGTGAACCTCTGTTGGGGCCTTGTACATCTGCAGTGTCTATCAGGTTTCATCCTTGCCTCCATTCACCAGGCTCCATGTCCCCATTCCCTTGTTGACGGTCCACAAGCCTGTTCTGTAACACTGGGTAGCAGGTGCGCATGAGATTGTGCAGGATGCATCAAGCTTCCATGATGCTCCTCACGGTCCCTGGGTGATGCTGCATGGTGGTGAGAAGTACCTGGAACCTGTTGGCCAGGATGTCAAAGGTGTTCTCCACCACCCGTCTTGCCCTGGACAGCCTGTAGTTGAAGATCCTCTCTTCACGGGTGAGGTATCTGGAACTGTAGGGCTTCATGAGGTGTCATCACCCACGATGAAGTAGGGCACATCTTGTGTGTCATTGAGTAGGGGGTCTGGATCTGGAAAACCCATGAGGTCACTGGCGTTTTATACCTGGCTATCTGAAGCAGACCCGTTGCCTGAAGCATCGATGTACATGAACTTGTAGTCAGCATCAACCATGGCAAAGAAGATGATACTGAAGAAGCCCTTGTAGTTGTGATAAGAGGACCCTGAGTTGGGTGGAGCTTTGCAGGCCACATGCTTCCCATCTATGGCTCCTATGGTGTGGGGAAAGTTCCACCTCTGATACCACTGTTCTGCAAGTTTCCTCCAGCCTTCTTCAGTGATGGGGCACTGGAAGAGCTCCTCCAGGTATTCTTCGATGATGGCCTGCACCACTTCTCTGACCACTTTGCTGATGGTGTTGTGTGGCACCCTCCAGGCATACTGCATGTTTCTGTATGTGGTTCCAGAGGCCAGGTGGCGCAGAGTCAGTGCCACCTTCAATCCAGGGTCCAAGCTGGGATGGAAGTTGGTGCTCGGCTTGGTCAACCTGGGTCTCAGACACTCCACAATTTTGTCAAACATGGCTGGTGGCATCCTCATGAAGTGCTGAAATGCACGAGGGTCTTCATTCCTCAGCTCCACCATCAGCTTGTCATACAGTCCAAAATCCACTCTTCTCCCAGTCCATCTTCATACCCACACAGCTCTTGAACATCTCCTTCTTCTCCTTGCGTAGAAAAGGTGAAACAGTCTGAACAGGGCTTGGTTCTGGTGTTGAATGATGGCAGCTACCATAAGGAGTGTGTGATGATCCATGGTGGAGATCAATGGATGATGTGGAAGAGCAAGAGCAAGGGTGAAGAGGTCTGTACACCACAGCTGCTGAACTGATAGTGAGATCCAGGTGATTTCCTCCCCCTTTTTATAGGAAATACCGGTTTTCTGCTAGGTGTCCTTCCACATACTCTAGGCATACTCCAGACATCCTAAATATCCGAGATACGTCCCATATACGAACATTTTGTCCATTTTAATGCTTTATATATGAGATGCATCCGCTTACATCCTTTCTATTTCCGTGCTTCTAACACTTTGTGGACGTTCTGTGTACCTTTCACTTCCTCCCTCTTTCCGCTTTCAGCTGCAACGGATGTGAGTTGAGGGGATGTCCAGAGGATGCCGAGAGGATACAGCGTACATTTAATGGATGACAACGGACATAGAACATTTGTTGCCCGTATGTGTCGCGGATGTACATCATACGCGGTGGAAAGTTCATCTGCTCAAAAAGTTTTGTGCAGCTCAAAACTTTTTGAGCGGATTAAATAGCAGTAGACGGATGTTTGACAGATAGAGCATATGAAACATGTATGCAGTGAGTACACAACAGATGCATCGCGTTTTCCAACAGATGGCAAGCTTTTTTGTCCGTTTTACATCCTCTTTGCATCCGTAAGTGCAGTGGGACATGGGCTTAAGAATGTGCAGAGGAAAAGCACAGTTAGACTTTCAAGATTTAATTATTGCAGCATGTCTCATTAAATGATACTCATAAAGTATCATTCTAGTTTTCCTGTTAGAGATGGTTTCCTGATCTGGGTTTACCTCATAGGGCTGACACACATTTGATAGATGAACAGCACCAATAAATGTGCATTCCTCTGACCCCCAACCTGGATGTAAAACCTTCTATTGACTTAAGTAAAGGAAGGTGAAGTTGAAGTTACAAGTTAATCTACAGTACCTAGTTTTATCTTACTCAAATCCTCCAAATAAGACACATCTTGCTTCTGGGTCTCTGCATGCCAGATTGAGAGCTGAACTGAATCAAGTGTTTTAATGAAACTGTGTTGGATAACAAGGGTAGTTTTAGCTCTTCCATTTCTCTGAAAATTTTGATTTATTCATCATTTGGCAATCATTTAAATAAGCCTTTTAACTAGTTTTCTTTGTGAGCAGTGTCAATCAGAGATTCTAGTCGGGGCTCACAAGTACAATCTGTATTATCACTACTCAGTACTTGGAGACTATATACAAGGATGAGAGAAGAATTGGTTACTTCATTATAGGAAAAGGGTTTGGATTGGGGCCCGTCACTCAATTTAGTTATCAGTGACCTAATATCATTTTAAAAAGAGCTTTGGGAAAAGTTGCAAAGCATTAAGGAGATGGTTGTTAAACTTTAATAAAATTCTACCCATCTCTCTTGCAAGCCACAGATGCAGAGATAGCTCTGTACTCTTGTTCTAGTCATTTTTTGTACATTATATCAATACAGAATTTTGAATTAGATTTTGAAGCAAAAAATATGACTAGAAAATTGTATCGATTTATGTTTTCTTTTGATATCATATAATTTCAACCAGACAAATCAGTAAAATAAGACCTGTTAACAATTCTTCAAAAGCAAGAACAAATAAACATAAAAATGCAAGCACTAGTAATCTAATATAAGTAATTATAACCTTAGCATGGAATTGTTTTGCTTTTCCTCCCAGAATATGAACATAGAAATAAAAATTGATTAGGCATCTTATTTGATATTAAAATAGATTTCTGAGAAAATTCCTATTCTAATCAGTGGGTTTTGTTTTTAATGTTGGCTTAGTTAAATATTATGGTCATGCATAGATGAATGAATAGGGCAATGTTCCATTCAAATTCTCCTGTGTTTTTTCCTCAAAACCCATAAAAAGTTTTGCAACCACTTACATTTATATCTAAACTTTTTGCCATGTAAGGAGCATACATATATTGTGGTACTAGAACAGGAGTGTCAATCGCATCATCACATCATCGCATTGCATCATCATGTGATGATGATGCAATCGCATCATCGCATCTCATCATCATGTGATGTATCATGACTTTTTTCCCCTTTTCTAAACTGGCCGTGAGCATGGCCAGTGCATGATGCATCTGGCCCTCAGGCCTCAAGTTTGGCAGACAGCCCTGTACTAGAATGATTGCCTGGATCCCATAGGATGATCAATCTTCTTTTGGGGAACTGTAATTTTGCCTAACTCTGACTCCAAGACCCTACAATCCCAGTCTTATAATTTGCCATTCAAACTATATGAATGTGTCTCATTGATTGCCCCACTCCCAACTGGAAGTAACAGAACAGGAGTAATAATATTTAGACTAATATAGCAGGAAAGATAATGTGAACTGTCTGATTTATTTATTTTTATTTCTTTGGCTAATCTCTGGAATCCATTCATTTTATGAATTCCTTCATGTTACTCATATGTAACTTGCATTCATTTTAATAAAGTCCATTTAAATTAATAGTTTCACTTCTATGAAACTTCGGAGAGCTCTCATTATCAACTGTGGACATCCCTATCTTTCATGACTTATAGGCAGTCTTTTGTAATGTATGTGATTTTATAAATTACTTTCTCTATAACCAGAATAGCTTTCCTCCTTTGTTTAATGTAAATTTACATAATAACTTGCTACAATAAATATCCATTCCAAAAAAAAGTTTGCCTAGGAGGATATATATATATGCTGATCAGCTTCCTCGGGTATTATCCCACGTCATTGTAGTGCTTTCAAAGTTGTAGCAACGTTTCAGCAGAATCTCATCTGCCATCATCAGGCTTCTATACGGATGTGGATCTCACAGCTTTTGGTTTCAAATTCGAGGCTGGCCTATTCTGACTGGCTGGGAGTTTTGGTCTGTGTTCACTGGACTTGGAGTTTGATTGATTGGTGTTTCTGGTTTCTTCTGCGGGTTTTGTGGCTTTGATTGGCTGGCAACACTCTGTTCCTGTGCTGGAGGCTTTCAGTGCAGCTTGGCTTCGTGTGAAAGGATGGCTGCTATCCATTAGGAAGCCAGGTTTCACCTGGGTGCCTGGTGGGGGGGTGATGATGGCAGATGAGATTCTGCTGAAACGTTGCTACAACTTTAACAGCACTACAATGACGTGGGATAATACCCGA
>BLBF01000054.1:7706755-7795507 GCA_015471245.1 Laticauda colubrina | reverse complement strand
ATGCCTTCTTTGTGTATTTTTGGGAGGCCGTATAATTTGGGGCATCTGGAAGATTTTTCTCTTGGGATGATCGTCTCTTGGATTTCTTTGCTTATGTGGCTGGTTATAATTTTCTTCTTGATTAATTTTTCTGGATATGTGGTTGAATCTATGTTTATAGGTTTGTATGTGGAGTCTTGCAGTAGGTCTGTCAATTTTGTTTTGTAGTCTTTTCTGTCCATTCTACTGTGGCATTCCCTTTATCTTCTGGGTGTATGATTATGCTGTTATCATTTTTCAGGGTTTGTAGCGCTTTGAATTCATCTTTATGCAAGTTGCTTTTGGGTGTTTTGCTTGTGCATTGGATGTTTGTAACCTGGTGTCTTATTCTGTCAGCTTCATCTGTATTTAATTTGGTTAGGCTAGATTCTATTGCACATATGATGGATTCTGTGGGGATTTTTTTGGGTGCTATGGCATATTTGAATCCTTTGGTTAGGACATCTGTTTCTATTTTGGTGAGTTCTCTGTTGGAAACATTATATACTAATTGTTTCAGGTGTTGTTGTGAGTTGTTGGGGGAGTTGTTGTCATGTTCTAATTTCTTTAGTTTCTTTAAGAGTTTTTCATTTTTGTAAGTGGTTTCAGTTTTAGCTCTCCAGCTGAAAATCCACACTCTACTTTGGGATAAGATAAAACAACTTACAACTTGGAGAGCTGAAACTCATATACATACATGTATATATATGTATGGGTGCCTGGTGGTGCCTGGTGGTGAAACCTGGCTTCCTAATGGATAGCAGCCATTTCACACGAAGCCAAGCTGCACTGAAAGCCTCCAACACAGGAACAGAGTGTTGCCAGCCAATCAAAGCCACAAAACAAACAGAAGAAACCAGAAACACCAATCAATCAAACTCCAAGTCCAGTGAACACAGACCAAAACTCCCAGCCAATCAGAATAGGCCAGCCTCGAATTTGAAATCAAAAGCTGTGAGACCCACATCCATACAGAAGCCTGATGATGGCAGATGAGATTCTGCTGAAACGTTGCTACAACTTTGAAAGCACTACAATGACGTGGGATAATACCTGAAGGAAGCTGAACAGCACACATGTAAGTATCCGCGAAAGCTTTAAAATATATTTATATATATATGCTGTTTAGCTTCCTTCGGGTATTATCCCACGTCATTGTAGTTCTGTTAAAGTTGTAGCAACATTTCAGCAGAATCTCATCTGCCATCATCAGGCTTCTGTATAGAGTTAGTTCCTGGTTTCAAATTTGAGGCTGGTCCATTCTGATTGGTTGGGAGCCTGGATCTGTATTCATTGGACTTGGAGTTTGATTGATTGGTGTTTCTGGTTTCTTCTGTCTGTTTTGTTGCTTTGATTGGCTGGCAACACTCTGTTCTTGTGTTGGAGGCTTTCAGTGCAGCTTGGCTCCGTGTGAAGGGACTGCTGCTCTTCATTAGCAAGCTGCTATTCATTAGCAAGCTGGGTTTCACCTGGGTGCCTGGTGGGGGGGTGTTTGGGTTGGAGCTATCAGAGGGAGTCTGTTTTTGCCCAGGTGTTTGCCTGGCTTGTGGCATGGAGATCTTTCTATTTGAGAGTGCAGGCTTCCAAATGATTGACAGTCTGGTGGAATCATCTCTTCTATTCATGCTGTCAGGTCTTTTTTCAATCTCTATGGCTTCTCTATGGCCACAGAATCTGTGGCTGTGATAGCTTGACCCACATACGAACTCAATACAGAAGCCTGATGATGGCAGATGAGATTCTGCTGAAATGTTGCTATCACTTTAAAAGCACTACAAGGACGTGGGATAATACCCGAGGGAAGCTGAACAGCACACACACACGCGCACACACACACACACACACACACACACACACACACACACACACATATATATATATATATATATATATATATATATATATATATCCACCAACAGATAATTTGCATAAAAACTATTCTGCTGTGTTGTTTTTCACTGTCAAATTGTTCCTTATTTCAATCTTAGTTTGTGAGACAGTCTTCCACCATTTTACTTTCTTCATTCTGTAATTGATTTTTCTCAGCCATATTATTTCCCTTCTTTTCTCATGCTGCTCCAGGGTGCTCTGCCATTCGATGATGATAACTTGAGGCAGCTGTTGGAGAAAGTGAAACGTGGTGTGTTCCATATGCCACATTTCATCCCCCCAGATTGTCAGAATCTCTTACGAGGGATGATTGAAGTGGATGCCTCGAAACGGTTGACAGTAAGGAAACAAGTCATTGCTATCTCCTGCTTTTTGCTTTCAAAGCCATCCAGTAACTCAACAAGCCTTCTGAAATGGGGTCCTTGCAGATATTTTAGATTATAACTCTCAAGGCCTCCAATTATCAGGGAAGATGGGGAATTGTACAGCAGAACATCTAGAAGGACATCAACTCATATATATTTTATTTAATGCCAGTGTTCTGCAGTAACATAATGTTAATGCTGACTTAGAATTTCAGCACCCTCAGATAAATGTGTTTTCATTTTAGGTTGTTTGATTGAGATTTTTAAAAGAATACAAGTTTTTAATTCTTATGGACATGGGAACAAAACTTGGAATGTCCCTTTGATCCTAGTTTAAATTCTAGGAGCCAGAAGATATCTCATAAAATTATCAGTGGGGGTAGAATTGATTTGTACCCTGCATCTTTGTAGTTTGAGTGTGCTGCCTTGAAAAATTTCAATTGCAAAAACTCAGTTCCTGGGTTATGGAAGAATATAATGACAATATTTAGCTATTACATACACCCAAATGAGAATGTATACCCTAACATTTTTATACTGAAGCATTGTCCTAACACAGAGAATATTGAGATATTTGTTTTTAGCCAGTTAGACATCAATTTTAAGGGCTTGGACCTTGGATCTTTGAACAAATTTGGGATCCCCCAAAAGTAGCCAGGATTCTTGGGAATACAGACTTTTAGTCTTTCAAATATGTCATTGGTGGGGTTTTCCTATTTCTTCCAATCTTACTAAGGGACTAGAAAAAGAAGAGGTTATAGTGTAGGAGGCATCTTGTAAGGTTAGAACCCAAGACCATGTCAGTCCTCAAGCGAGAAATAAAGGAAATAGTAATTCCCACTTAAAAGAATTTCAAGTTCCATTACATCACGTGGGGGAAAAATAAAAAAAAAATGATTTCATTGTAAATAAGATTCGCTGCTTTTGTTTTGAATTCTTTCATAAAGGCTTGATTTGCTTTTGTTTTATTTTTAATTGGCTTTTCTATAATAAGTCTTTCTGATCAGAAGGTGTGTCTCTTCAAATGCTCCCCAGGACTTGCTTCCAAGCTAGCACTTCTGAGCTTAAATGCAGAATCAAAATACCATAGCAGAAAACAGCTGTGGCTCTAGATTGAATTCTGGTGTTCTTTATGTTCTCTAAAGTTACTTCTCTTCCTGCAGACATTTCTTGCCAGTCTATGTTATTTCATCATGTAGTGATGTTACCTAGCTTGATAATAAAACATCTTCAGGAAATGAAGCTGGAACCCAAGAATCAGAGCTCCAGAAGACTTTTATAAGTCCTCCTCCATGTTTACAATTAAGTTATATTTAATTTAAATTCAATCCTCTTAATTCTGTATCTCTAGAATAACTTTCTTACTCTATAAAAAGCCATTTTAATCCCATAAAGTTTTTTTTGCTATCATTTCTTCTTCTTCTGTGAAATTATGCCAGGATAGATTTGCAATGTTTTTAGTTTACATTATACTAATATGGTGAGTATACATTGGAAAATGCCAAGGTACTAAAATATATTTAATCAAGAACATTATTTGCAAATACTTGCTTAATTCATAGAATCTGTTCACATGTGGGAATATGAAAGAAAACTGTGTAAAATTAAACTTTTCTAGATCTTTACTCTGATGAAATATTTATAAATAACAATTTGGGTCAGGTCTTGTTCTTAAATAGAATAGTAATTTAAATAGTCCTTTTTCCTGCCTTCTATTGCTCAACTGGCACAGATAAAATTCAGATTCTTACACACTGCATATAATTGCCTATCTTTTAGTTGCTTTCATGATCACAACAGGTTGCATGCAATAGGTGAATGATATATGCTAGAGTGATCATCTTTACTTGAAGCTTCTGCATTACAATTTGTCTTTTCATTTCCACCAAAATAGAAGTACTGGATATAAGTGTTTGGATTCAAATAGCAGTATGAAGACTGCCCTTTGTACTAATTTGCTTGAACTGACAGCCATTAATTTATGCAACGTAGTGCAGAGAATAATTGCCCTATCTTTTTAATTTGACACTGGAAAGACTTCCTGAATAGATCGCAATTCAACTAAAAATGAACATTTGCATCAATTAATCTATAAAGGGAGCCTTAAAATAGAGTCTGTGTTCAAACAAGACCATTATCCACACATAACATGGTGGGTCCTCTCAAAATCCAAAGCTGTAAAATGTCAAAAAAGAGAAGCAGGCTTTATAACTGGAACTAACATACCAGTTACAACGATGACTAGATTCTTATATTTGTACTAGATTATTTTCTTTCATATAGGAGTACCTTTTGCAAGACTTGACCTCATCAGAGATTAAACTTGGTCATGCCAATAAATAATTCTCCTGAAATACAGTGAGGTACTCATGAGCTATTATTGGCATGCCCAAGTTGAATTTCTGAAGATGCCCAACTATAACCTATGTACAAAATGAAACTTCATTTTCATTTTTATTTTCATATCAGCTGTAGATTGATCCAATATATAACAACTGAAATAGTGTTCATGCTCAGGGTTGGAACCTACTTTGTGTGATGTCAATTACATTATAATGGATTTTGAGGTATAATTGTATCTTCATAAGTAGTTATTTCTTCTTAAAAATAGGATCCAGCTGGCCAGAACCACTAATATTTAAATCCACTTCACAAGGTTGGCTTCCAATATTTTTACTTAGAAACGTACATGTATTATTTGTTTGCTGATATCAGTTTTGCAATTTGTAATTTGTACTCATTTAAGTCTTTTCTTCCTGGTACATGATAGAAACATTTAAAAGATAAATTTACAAATCCATAATATGAAACAGTCACTAAAGCCCATGTCACACTGAACCAACGGATGCAAAGAGGATGTAAAACGGACAAAAAACCTTGCCATCCATTGGTTAACGTGATGTATCCATTCTGGACTCACTGCCTCCGTTTTGCTTCCTCTCTATCCGTCCAGCATCCGTTTTTGGACGTTTCATCCGCTCCAAAAGTTTTGGGCTGCCTAAAACTTTTGCGCGGAAAATGTATCCAGTTCGTCCATTCCACATCCGCTACGCATCCGCTATGCATCCATTACACATCCGTTACGCATCCGCTATATCCGCTTGGCGTCCGCTGCTCATCCGCGCAACTCGCATCCGCCCGGACGCAGGGAGGAAGTGGAACGGAGTCGGAACAAATGCAGAACGGATGCAGAATGGATGCAGTAGGGAAACAAAGCGTTTAAAGTGGAAAAAAAGTTCGCAAAGGGGATCTATCTCGGATATTAAGGATGTCTAGAGGATGCCTAGAGGATGCCTAGAGGATGCAAAGGGACACCTACACTGCCTATAAAAAGGGGGAGCAACTCGTCTGCATCTCACTTTCAGACCAGCAGCCCACCTGTGCAGACCTCTGCAGCCTTCATCTGCCTCTTCCTCTTCCACAGCATCCAGTCATGTCCACTGTGGATCATACCACAGTCCTTTTGGCAGCCACCATCCTTCTGCAACAGTGCGAAGCCATCTACAGGCTCTGTGAACTCTCCTAAGGGAAGAAAAAGGGGCAGCCAAGAAGCATCTGGGTACGAAGATGGTTCGCCAGAAGAGCAGAGTATGGACTGTACAACAAGCTGATGGTGGAGCTCAGGAACGAAGACACTCGGGCGTTCCAGAACTTCATGAGGATGCCTCCAGCCATGTTTGATGAAGTTGTGCAGCGGCTGACACCCAGGTTGACCAAGGCAAACACCAGCTTCTGGCCCAGCCTGGAACCTGGGCTCAAGGTGGCACTCACTCTGCGCCACCTGGCCTCAGGGACCACCTACAAAAGCATGCAGTACGGCTGAAGGGTGCCACACAACACCATCAAAATTGTGGTCAGAGAAGTGGTGCAGGACATCATCGAAGAATACAAGGAGGAGCTCCTCCAGTGCCCCTCCACTGAAGAAGGATGGAAGAAAGTTGCAGAGCAGTGGTATCAGCGGTGGAACTTCCCACACACCGTTGGAGCCATCGATGGCAAGCACGTGGCCTGCAAAGCTCCAGCCAAGTTGGGGTCCACTTATTTCAACTCCAAGGGCTTCTTCAGCATCATTCTCTTCGCCATGGTCGATGCTGACTACAAGTTCATGTACATCGATGCTTCAGGCTACGGCTCATCTTCAGATGCCCAGATATACAATGCCAGTCACCTCAAGTAGGGGCTGGAGGGCAACCTCATCGTGGGCTTCCCAGATCCAGACCCTCTTCCCAACGACACGCAAGATGTGCTCTACTTCATCGTGGGGGATGACGCCTTCTCTCTCAGAACCTACCTCATGAAGCCATACACTTCCAGACTCCTCACCCGTGAAGAGAGGATCTTCAACTACAGGCTGTCCAGGGCAAGGCGTGTGGTGGAGAACGCCTTTGGCATCCTGGCCAACAGGTTCCAGGTACTTCTCACCACCATGCAGCATCGCCCAGAGACTGTGAGGAGGATCGTGGAAGCTTGCTGCATCCTGCACAATCTCATGCGCACCCGCTACCCAGTCTTGCAGAACAGGCTCGTGGACCGTCAACAAGGCAATGGGGACATGGAGCCTGGGGAATGGAGGCAAGGGCGAAACCTGATCGACACTCAGGATGTGCAAGGCCACAACAGAGCCTCACAGGAAGGGAAGAAGCAGCGCAACCTCCTGAAACACTGGTGCAACTCCCCAGCTGGAGCGGTGGAGTGGCAAGACAGGATGGTAGATGCTTAATGGATGCTTCCTTCAGCCTGTCTCATGACACGGATGAGATTGGGCCATGTATGTTGGGTGGGCCTACAAGAAACAGGGAGTTTAATAAAGAGTTGTGTTTATGTTGACATGTGTGGATGATTGATTACATTATTATTGATAATAAAGGGCCATAGGTGTGGCACCTGGGAGGGTGGACCATACAGTCCCACTATGCTTCCACTGGAGGTTTATCTATCCCACAGCAATTAGCCATCCCAAAGGTATCCCTGCCCACCCCACTGCTATCTTAACCCATCCCACAAGCATGCAAAGGCTTAAACCAATTCTAAAAGTTTCCACCAAGATTTTATTACAAAGAAAAGAAATGAAGCAAGTGTGTGAATCAAAGATAAACTTTATTGAACAACAAGCTGTAAAAAAAAAAATGACCCAAGTCAAGTGTCCAAATAAAGTCCACAGGTAGCCAGCTAGCCAGTCTCTGGCACTCTTCTTGGTCACTCGGAGGTGTGCCCAGTCTCAGGGGTGAAGGGTCCAGGTGCTGTGGTGGTGGGTGGTGCTGGAGTGCCTGGCCTCGAGAGGACAACAGGGGGCGGTGTGTTGAGAAAGGTCTCGGACAGCTGGCTCAGCCCCGTGATGCTGAGAGGTCCTTCCTCCATGCCATGGGGTGTCAGCCCCAGTACTGATGACAGATGTACTGAGGCCGGGCTTGGCTGTGGGGTGGAGGAAGGAGTAGTGTAGTGGGGCTGTCTGCTCTGCAGCTGGGTGAGGACTGGCGTGGGTGGCATCATTGGTGTGGGTGACATCGCTGTCGTCGGTGGCATCATTGGCGTGGGTGGCATCGGTGGCATCAGTGAAACAGGTGGCAATGGTGTCGCCCAATGACTCTGTGCCTGGACTGGGAATGGCTGCTGCCTGTGCTGCTGAACCTCCTGGAAGCTGTAGCCCTGGTAGGTGAGGGCCTGTGGGAAGCCTTGGAATGGGAGGGACATCACCTGGGGTGGAGGAGCAGGCCTGGACTGGGTGGGAGCAGGTTCCTCTGGGTCTGGAGGGTTGTGAAGCAGCTCGGTGATCCGGTCCTTCACATGCTGGTACTGTGGATCCGCCATTTCCTTGAGGGTCTGGTTGACATAGGTGAGGAAGGGCTTGCGGTTGGAGGATGAGGAGTCGGTGTGGACCAGCTGAGAGAGGAGATCTATGCTGGTGCGGATGGTGTCCCTGATCTCCAGCAGGACATTGTGGCTCTGCCCCTCCAGCTGTCCGGCTCTCTGCCTTTCTGCAGAGGCGGAGCTGGGGGGGTGGATGCGGCTAGGACTGTGGTGGACTCAATGTCTCCTTTCTCCCACCGCACCAGGGAGTCCACTACGCATTCCACCATGCTTACCACACCTGTCTGCGGGTTCTCCGCCGTGGCACGCTCCACAGAAACCTGCCTGGAGACAGGGACTGACTCTCGGCCAGAAGAGGACTGGGTGGCAGCAGGCTGCCTGAGAGAGAGGGTAATGAGAGGGGCTGATGGTGCTCCTCGGTGGTGGATCTCACCCTCCAGGAAGCTGCACCTGGCCATAACGTAGGTCTCTCTGTCTGTCAGCATCACAGTGGCCTGGCCAGATTTCTTCAGGTGCAGCTTCCCGTACCAGGTGTGCATATGTTTCCACCAGCCGAGGAGCACCTCCAAAATGGAACCCATACTCTCTGCCCTCTCTCTCCAAGCAGCCTGCTTCCGCTTGGTGTCCCTGTACAGCCGGTGTCCCTTCCGCCACAGATACTCATTCTCTCTCAGCCACTCCAGCACCTCATCCTCGTGCGTCTCCACAATGCAGTATTGCCTCCTCTCCCGTTGTCGCATACGCCTCTTCCTCCCTTTGGCAGGACCAGATGGGCCCTCATCAGAGGGGCTCCCAGGTAGTAGGGGCTGCTCCTCCACACCACCACCAGCAGCAGCAGGATCATCATCATCATCATCATCATCTTCATCCTCACCAGCAGGATCATAATCAGCATCATCATCCTCACCAGCAGGATCATAATCATCATCATCATCATCAGCAGCAGCAGCAGCAGCAGCAGGATCACCAGGACCAGGATCAGCAGCAGTAGAGTAAGCACCAGCAGGGCCTGCAAATCCAGGAGCACGAGCAGGACCAGGAGCACGAGCAGGACCAGGAGCACGAGCAGGACGAGCAGGATGAGCAAGACCAGGAGCACGAGCAGGTCGAGCAGGTCGAGCAGGACCAGGAGCAGCTTCAACAGAGTAAGCAACAGCAGAAGCCCCAGCACCAGCAGAAGCACCACCGCCAGGAGCAGCTTCAGCAGAAGCCCCAGCACCAGCAGAGTCAGGGGCAGGGGGCGGGAGGTTGGCCCTGTCCCTCTTGCCAGGGATGGCGGCAGGTTGCTGAGGCTTTCGCTTCCTCTCCATGGTTGTGGGGTTGCTGGCTGGCAGGGAGGCTGGCAGGCACCAAGGCTGGCAGGAAGCCTGGCAGGAAGGCTGCCAGAAAGCCTGGCAGGAAGGCAGGCAGGCACCAAGACTGGCTGGAAGGCAGGCAGGCAGGCAGGCACCAAGGCTGGCTGGAAGGCAGGCTGGCAGGGCAGGCAAGGAACTCGAAGTGTCCAGCAGCAGGTCTTTCCTCGGAATGCTGGCCACGTGCGAGCTGCTTCCCTTTATATCCGGGGGGCTTACGTAATACTTCCCCCCCGCATATGCAATTAATGCTCGGCATCCGTTCCGCTTCCGCTGTGCATCTGCTACGCTTCCGCTGTGTATCTGCTTTATCCGCTGTGCATCCGCTGTGCATCCGCTTCATCCGTTCGGCATCCGTTCTGTATCCGCTGTATCCGTTCCGCGTCCGCTTCGCTGAGGCCCCCCGGAAGCCCAGTGGTTGCGCCATCTGCTCCCATCCACTTCCATCTGCTGGGCTTCCGTTCCGCATCCGCTTTCCATCCGCCCTGCATCCTCCCTGCGTCCGTGTTATCCGCTCTGGTTATGAAAAATTTTACCCCTTTTGAGAGCGGATAACAATGGATGGAACATTTTGCTCGTCCATTGTGTCTGTTTTGCATCCGTTGGCCAGTGTGACATGGGCTTAAAGGAGATAGGGACAGCTGTTCAAATAAAAGCATAAACACATCATATACAAAAAGTCCTTCCTGAATAAAATATATTCAGCATCATTGAAAAGAGAATTCCAAAAGCTGAATGTAACTACTAAAAACATTCAACATTGCAAAATTATTTAATTACTAGATTTATAAAGCCACCCAATACAATACAAACAATGTGTCTGTTCAAAGTGCAGTCGTACTCCGTTTCAAATTAATACTGATATTTTCACAGTGATTGTGTGAAAATGCCTGATCATGTTTTTCACATCAATGGCAAACACTCTAAATTGGATTATGTGATACCCAGAAAGGGAACTTTTAGCACTTCTAATAAAATGGCAACCGTTCATTGTAATTCCATTCTCTCACAGCAAAACCTTAAAATCAAAGCCTTCCTTGTCAAAATCAGTTGCCCTACTTTGACCCTTACTTGTCACTTTAAAGTAAGTGAAAAGCAACAAAATGTTGATCCCTGAATCTTTTAAAACAAGAAGAGGAAGAAGCTGTAAATATCTTGGCAGCAACAATCTGGAATGTGTGATGTCATAATAAAATTGTATTTCAGATATATCAGGAATCCAAATAGAGGTTGATTTTACATTTCAGATTTCTAATCTGAAAATCAGAAAACAGTTTCACAATGAAATAAAGATGCCAGGAATACATTTTAAAGGTGTTTTAAATATTTTTTCTGTGATATAAATATTTAATTTAAATTATAAAAGAACTGAAATAAGTACCTTTCATGGATGTCCTTACAAGTTTTCAAAAAAGGAAAAAGCATAATGTATCCTTAGAACATTAACAAAGGATCTTTTGCAGATCCTACAAAACATTTATTACTCCTCTTTTTTTATGACAGGACCCAAACAGTGTACAAACTGACATGAAAGATTAGTTTCTCGCCTTTTTCTTTATTTATAAAATATGTTTATCACATGAGTCCTCATAGACTTTAGGCAGTTATAGGAGAGGGTTCAAAAAGTACCTTTTCAGGTAGGCCTTATCTGGAGTATTATCATATGTATTTTATGGATTTCATAATTATAGGATTTTATTATGGTAATAACATTGCCCAGTTATTGAAAATGTGTAACATATGCATTTTCTAAACAAATAAAATAATTTTTGCTCTACTCATGACTTAGCAACTGCTTCTGAACTTTGAATTTACTGTAAGTCTTTGTGGCTTGGAAACTGTCACTTCTACCACACAGACAAATCTTCAGATGTGATCAATGAAGAATCTAGAAATAAGAAATATAAAGAATCTTGGACCTCATCCTGTTTTTATTTTTAATAACTGCATTTGCATATGAACTATTTAATGATGGCATCTCTTCATTACAGGCACACAAATATGGCAACAGGTGGAACAATCTATATGTGGCACAAGGTGGTAATTTACATGCCAATGATACCAAAATGATTTATTTAGTGACTCAATTTATGGATTAACCCCCTCACATCCAAAAATACTAACTAGAAAGTTGCAAATTCTTCAAATTAGTAAAACTGGATCGATCAACTTTTAGCTGAGAATAATCCATGAATTTTATATAAGTTACTTTGACCCAGTGGAGGAAAAAGCAGGATATAACTGCATTATAATTACAACTGCAATCAGAAGAGAACTTTTTTCTCGGAATGTATGAACTGATAATATGTTAGATTAGAAATGTGGTTCCTTTGGCTCTTCAGATATTACTGAATCATGTCAGCCTTACCAGGCAGACCAGATAGGGAACACAACCTGATAAGCTGATTTTACTTTATTAATAAAGCTACATTAATAGAATCTTGCAAGTCTGAAAATATAATTGTCCTGTTGTTTCCTTTTAGCCCTTTAGTGCCTCTTGCCCCACCAATTCTCCAGCTGTGGCCTATGCCTTTCTCTTATCTGACTATTCCCCAAGCTGTGTCTCTTCATCCATCTTCTCAAGGTCTTTTCCACATACCATTACAATGTACAACTTCCAGCAGTCCCAGACAGGATAGGCAAGTCTAATTCTGAAAGATCTGAATGCTCACAGTTTCTTTATCCCTGTAACAGATGTTGGTTTTCCAAGATTCTAAGGAAAAAGAAAAGCCATGAAAACTTCAAAATTAAAGCCCCTGTCACACTGGCCAACGGATGCAAAACGGACACAACGGACGAGCAAAATGTTCCATCCGTTGTTATCCGCTCTCAAAAGGGGTAAAAATTTGCATAACCGGAGCGGATAACACGGACGCGGGGAGGACGCAGGGCGGATGCAAAGCGGATGCGGAACGGAAGCATAGCGGATGGAAGTGGATGGGAGCAGATGGCGCAACCGCAGGGCTTCCGGGGGGCCTCAGCGAAGCGGACGCGGAACGGATACAGCGGATGCAGAACGGACACAGAACGGATGAAGCGGATGCACAGCGGATGCACAGCGGATAAAGCAGATGCACAGCGGAAGCTTAACGGATGCACAGCGGAAGCGGAACGGATGCCGCGCGTTAATTGTGCATGCGGGGGGGAAGTATTACGTAAGCCCCCCGGATATAAAGGGAAGCAGCTCGCACGTGGCCAGCATTCCGAGGAAAGACCTGCTGCTGGACACTTCGAGTTCCTTGCCTGCCCTGCCAGCCTGCCTTCCAGCCAGCCTTGGTGCCTGCCTGCCTGCCTGCCTTCCAGCCAGTCTTGGTGCCTGCCTGCCTTCCTGCCAGGCTTTCTGGCAGCCTTCCTGCCAGGCTTCCTGCCAGCCTTGGTGCCTGCCAGCCTCCCTGCCAGCCAGCAACCCCACAACCATGGAGAGGAAGCGAAAGCCTCAGCAACCTGCCGCCATCCCTGGCAAGAGGGACAGGGCCAACCTCCCGCCCCCTGCCCCTGACTCTGCTGGTGCTGGGGCTTCTGCTGAAGCTGCTCCTGGCGGTGGTGCTTCTGCTGGTGCTGGGGCTTCTGCTGTTGCTTACTCTGTTGAAGCTGCTCCTGGTCCTGCTCGACCTGCTCGACCTGCTCGTGCTCCTGGTCCTGCTCGTGCTCCTGTACTTGCAGGCCCTGCTGGTGCTTACTCTACTGCTGCTGGTCCTGGTCCTGGTGTTCCTGCTGCTGCTGCTGATGATGATGATGATGATGATTATGATCCTGCTGGTGAGGATGATGATGCTGATTATGATCCTGCTGGTGAGGATGATGATGATGATGATGATGATGATGATGATGATGATGATGATGATCCTGCTGCTGGTGGTGGTGGTGTGGAGGAGCAGCCCCTACTACCTGGGAGCCCCTCTGATGAGGGCCCATCTGGTCCTGCCAAAGGGAGGAAGAGGCGTATGCGACAACGGGAGAGGAGGCAATACTCCATTGTGGAGACGCACGAGGGTGAGGTGCTGGAGTGGCTGAGAGAGAATGAGTATCTGTGGCGGAAGGGACACCGGCTGTACAGGGACACCAAGCGGAAGCAGGCTGCTTGGAGAGAGAGGGCAGAGAGTATGGGTTCCATTTTGGAGGTGCTCCTCGGCTGGTGGAAACATATGCACACCTGGTACGGGAAGCTGCACCTGAAGAAATCTGGCCAGGCCACTGTGAAGCTGACAGACAGAGAGACCTACGTCATGGCCAGGTGCAGCTTCCTGGAGGGTGAGATCCGCCACCGAGGAGCACCAGCAGCCCCTCTCATTACCCTCTCTCTCAAGCAGCCTGCTGCCACCCAGTCCTCTTCCGGCCGAGAGTCAGTCCCTTTCTCCAGGCAGGTTTCTGTGGAGCATGCCACGGCGGAGAACCTGCGGACAGGTGTGGTAAGCGTGGTGGAGTGGGTAGAGGACTCCCTGGTGCGGTGGGAGAAAGGAGACATTGAGTCCACCACAGTCCTAGCCGCATCCACCACCACCCCAGCTCCGCCTCCGCAGAAAGGCAGAGAGCCGGACAGCTGGAGGGGCAGAGCCACAATGTCCTGCTGGAGATCAGGGACACCATCCGCACCAGCATAGATCTCCTCTCTCAGCTGGTCCACACCGACTCCTCATCCTCCAACCGCAAGCCCTTCCTCACCTATGTCAACCAGACCCTCAAGGAAATGGCGGATCCACAGTATCAGCAGGTGAAGGACAGGATCACCAAGCTGCTTCACAACCCTCCAGACCCAGAGGAACCTGCTCCCACCCAGTCCAGGGCTGCTCCTCCACCCCAGGTGATGTCCCTCCCATTCCAAGGCTTCCCACAGCCCCTCACCTACCAGGGCTACGGCTACCAGGAGGTTCAGCAGCACAGGCAGCAGCCATTCCCAGTCCAGGCACAGAGTCATTGGGTGACACCATCGCCACCTGTTTCACTGATGCCACCGATGCCACCCACGCCAATGATGCCACCGACGACAGCGATGCCACCCACACCATTCCTCACTCAGCTGCAGAGCAGACAGCCCCACTACACTACTTCTTCCTCCACCCCACAGCCAAGCCCGGCCTCAGTACATCTGTCATCAGTACTGGGGCTGACACCCCATGGCATAGAGGAAGGACCTCTCAGCATCAGGGGCTGAGCCAGCTGTCCGAGACCTTTCTCAACACACCATCTCCTGTTGCCCTCTCGAGGCCAGGCACTCCAGCACCACCCACCACCACAGCACCTGGACCCTTCACCCTTGAGACTGGGCACACCTCCAAGTGACCAAGAAGAGTGCCAGAGACTGGCTAGCTGGCTACCTGTGGACTTTATTTGGACACTTGACTTGGGTCATTTTTTTTTTACAGCTTGTTCAAAAAAGTTTATCTTTGATTCACACACTTGCTTCATTTCTTTTCTTTGTAATAAAGTCTTGGTGGAAACTTTTAGAATTGGTCTAAGCCTTTGCATGCTTGTGGGATAGGTTAAGATAGCAGTGGGGTGGGCAGGGATACCTGTGGAATGAGCAGGGATACCTTTGGGATGGCTAATAGCTGTGGGATAGATAAACCTCCAGTGCAAGCATAGTGGGACTGTATGGTCCACCCTCCCAGGTGCCACACCTTTGGCCCTTTATTATCAATAATAATGTAATCAATCATCCACACATGTCAACATAAACACAACTCTTTGTTAAACGCCCTGTTTATTGTCGGCCCACCCAACATACATGGCACAATCTCATCCGTGTGATGAGACAGGCTGAAGGAAGCATCCATTAAGCATCTACCATCCTGTCTTGCCACTCCACCACTCCAGCTGGGGAGTTGCACCAGTGTTTCAGGAGGTTGTGCTGCTTCTTCCCTTCCCGTGAGGCTCTGTTGTGGCCTTGCACATCCTGAGTGTCGATCAGGTTTTGCCCTTGCCTCCATTCCCCAGGCTCCATGTCCCCATTGCCTTGTTGATGGTCCATGAGCCTGTTCTGCAAGACTGGGTAGCAGGTGCGCATGAGATTGTGCAGGATGCAGCAAGCTTCCACGATCCTCCTCACGGTCTCTGGGCGATGCTGCATGGTGGTGAGAAGTACCTGGAACCTGTTGGCCAGGATACCAAAGGCGTTCTCCACCACCCGCCTTGCCCTGGACAGCCTGTAGTTGAAGATCCTCTCCTCACGGGTGAGGAGTCTGGAAGTGTAGGGCTTCATGAGGTAGGTTCTGAGGGAGAAGGCGTCTTCCCCCATGATGAAGTAGGGCACATCTTGCGTGTCGTTGGGCAGGGGGTCTGGATCTGGGAAGCCCACGATGAGGTTGCCCTCCAGCCCCTCCTTGAGGTGACTGGCATTGTATACCTGGGCATCTGAAGATGAGCCGTAGCTTGAAGCATCGATGTACATGAACTTGTAGTCAACATTGACCATGGCGAAGAGAATGATGCTGAAGAAGCCCTTGTAGTTGAAATAAGTAGACCCCGACTTGCAGGCCACGTGCTTGCCATCAATGGCTCCAACGGTGTGTGGGAAGTTCCACCTCTGATACCACTGCTCTGCAACTTTCTTCCATCCTTCTTCAGTGGAGGGGCACTGTAGGAGCTCCTCCTTGTATTATTCGATGATGGCCTGCACCACTTCTCTGACCACAATGCTGATGGTGTTGTGTGGCACCCTCCAGCTGTACTGCATGCTTTTGTAGGTGGTCCCTGAGGCCAGGTGGCGCAGAGTGAGTGCCACCTTGAGCCCAGGTTCCAGGCTGGGCCGGAAGTTGGTGTTTGCCTTGGTCATCCTGGGTGTCAGGCACTGCACAACTTCGTCAAACATGGCTGGAGGCATCCTCATGAAGGCCTGGAACGCCCGAGTGTCTTCGTTCCTGAGCTCCACCATCAGCTTGTTGTACAGTCCATACTCTGCTTTTCTCCCTATCCATTTTCGTACCCAGACGCTTCTTGGCCGCCTCTTTTTCTTCCCATAGTAGAGTTCACAGAGCCTGTAGATGGCTTCGTACTGTTGCAGAAGGATGGTGGCTGCCAAAAGGACTGTGGTACGATCCACAGTGGACATGACTGGATGCTGTGGAAGAGGAAGAGGCAGATGAAGGCTGCAGAGGTCTGCACAGGTGGGCTTCTGGTCTGAAAGTGAGATGCAGACGAGTTGCTCCCCCTTTTTATAGGCAGTGTAGGTGTCCCTTTGCATCCTCTAGGCATCCTCTAGGCATCCTCTAGACATCCTTAATATCCGAGATAGATCCCCTCTGCGAACTTTTTTTCCGCTTTAAACGCTTTGTTTCCGTGCTGCATCCGTTCTGCATCCATTCTGCATCTGTTCCACGTCCGTTCCGCTTCCTCCCTGTGTCCGGGCGGATGCGAGTTCCGCGGATTCGCAACGGATGCCTAGCGGATATAGCGGATGCGTAGCGGATGCGTAATGGACGCGTAGCGGATGCAGAACGGACGAACTGGATACATTTTCCACGCAAAAGTTTTAGGCAGTCCAAAACTTTTGGAGCGTATGAAACGTCCATAAACAGATGCTGGACGGATAGAGAGAAACCAAAACGGAGGCAGTGAGTACAGAACGGATACATCGCGTTAACCAATGGATGGCAAGGTTTTTTGTCCGTTTTACATCCTCTTTGCATCCGTTGGTTCAGTGTGACATGGGCTTAAGCTTTCTGAGCTATTCAATTAACCTTGAGAGGAATAAATTTTATCCCAACAGGCTCACACATGCTTGGAGATAAACCAAATCAATAAATTGACTAAATAAATTTATACAAATTAGATATCGCTCTTTGTCATCCGAATAATTTACCTAAGGATGAACAGTCCCTTCTAGTATTTGTGATCAAAATATAATACTAGAGATGTCTCAACAAAATTGAACTCCTTTAGGTACTTCATAGATAGATCAGTTTTCACATCCCACTTTGGACTTATAGGGAACACTAAAAATATGACTCAAGATTTCCCAAGATATCTCTTTTTATGTGAAGTTGCCAACCAGAGTTGAGATAATTAATTGAGGAATAAGATGAATAAGATGAAAATTGATCTGTTCTATTTATATTTTTTTCATAATTAGGGCATACCCAATTATCAAGTTGCCCCATTCCAAGTAAAAGGCACCAATTGTTTCTGGAGAATAAGAAGGGAAAGCATAGTCCTCTACTTGCCTTCAATGCATACTCTGTATTTTCCTGTTCCAAGTTGAAAGCAGCATTTTCCAGTATGTGCTGGTTCAAGCTTTGCCGCCTACTTTGTTTCCTGTGCTTCCTTTTTTCTAAGCAAACCTATAGATTTTGACTATTATCAATCTCCTTCACCAGCATTTCCCATCTTTTCCTCAAAAAGATCAGAGGTGGTATTCAGCAGGTTCTGACCAGTTCTGGAGAACCAGTAGTGGAAATTTTGAGTAGTTCAGAGAACTGGCAAATACCACCTCTGACTGGCCCCACCAACCCCATCTATTCTCTGCCTCCGGAGTCCCAGCAGATTGGCTGGGTCTTCTTTTGTTGCCCTGCGTAGGAGAACAGAGCTGGAAAGCAAGTTAGCAGAGTGGGGAGGGAATGGGATTTTGCAGTAACCTTCCCCTGCCATGCCCACTAAACCATGCCCACCAAGTCACATCCACCAAGCCATGCCCACAGAACTGATAGTAAAAAAAATTGAATCCCACCACTGAATAAGATCTACTTTAGCTTCTGTTACAAGTATTTTACAGTATCATGGTGATCATAAAGCTTTCTGTGCAAAACATCCCCAATTCAAAACTTCAGAAGTTTTACATGTATATATATATATATATATATACATGTATATGCTTGCTTGTGTATGTACATATGTATGCATATATATGTTTTGAATATATAATTTTTCTTTCTCTGAATTACTTTATCATTTGGCTTTCAAAACATGATTGTTGTTATAATAATGATTATTAGTATTTCAAAAGTATACCATTGCCTCATTTTTCAAACCCTAAAAGGTCATCTGAGCTATTTGGGAGTGGGTAACAAACCCTTCCATCTCAGATACCTGGAAAAATGATGAAACAGTACATTAGTTGACATTTGAAAAAGAATCATAAAATGAGTAGCTCAGGGAAAGAAAAATAGTAATTTAAAAAGTACAACTTGGCAGATTCAAAACCGGTAACGTTCTGCACTGCAGGGAAATATTATAACTATTGTACTACTAGGAAAGAACTGTAACATAAATGGCAAAAAACCATACTGAGCTAAAAGTGGAAAAAATTTAAAAATGCTGATTGTTGTATCTGAATATATCTGTATTTTAATATTTTAACTTTGTATATCTAAATTTAATTAATGTTATATGTATAAAGTGTATGCATATATGCACACCGTTTCTAAAGCATTTGTGTCCAGTAAGACTTGGACACAGAAAGAAAAGCAATTAGCAGTTGTTTTCCTGGCATGAAAAATTTGAAAGGTACAACTGCAGGGAATTGCACAGTGAGATCTACAATAGTTAGCAGTCTGAACTGAATATCTGGCAAGGTGTGCTATAGCAGCCTCACCTGGCCAGAATTTTCTTAAAACAGCTTAAAACATTTAGCTTTAATTTTTCATTAAATATTTAAACTGGCATCAGCACAACTTAGGTGCAGCTTAAGGATGTGAACCAGATATGTTTTAAATTTGAGCCAAGCAGAGTAAGATTTATAAATAATCACAAAAATCCTAAAAATTCCCATTATTTTTAAAGGAGGCCTCCAGACATTCTCATCTACATTTAATGCGATTGCTTTTCCTTTAGATTTTTTTTTATACATTGAACAAGCAGTCTCATTAGGAAAAAAAAAAGAATAGTTCAGGATTGTTCATAGTGATTATTATAGAATACAGATTAAACCACTGATTCTGTTGTACCTTTCTGAGCCTCCCTGTCACAATCTCAAAGCAGTCTTCATTTTTTTTTTTTTTTGTTCTATTCCCTCACATTTTTATGCAGATTATTTTGACTTGCCAGTTCTCATTAGCTGGAAATGAGGTGGAAAATAATGAGAGCAAAACAGGTGCCATAGTTCTCGCAGGCCAATTTAGTAGGTCTCTGATCTCATACACTCTACTAATAGGATTTAAACATTGTTCCAATTGTCTGTCTACCCCTAAGTCACACATACTACTGAACCATCTGCACAACGCCTACTGATCTTATAAACTCACACTGTCATATGGGATCCATTGACTATTCAGCAGAGAGTCTATTTCCTTTATTAAAAATTATAACCACGTTAATTTGGTCTGATAAATCAGAACAAGAGCTATTACAAACATACATTAAGAATAAGTGAACGTTTGCCTGTATAACTGTAGAGTATGAACATCTTTGGAGAGTTCTCATGCATACTTGGACTTTGCTGCCCTATCTAGCCAGTGAAAGCAGTAAAAAATAAGATTGATTCAGTAAAGATAGGGGATAAACTGCCTTCCAAAAGACAGCCAGATTTTTATTTTTTTTTGTCTTGTAATGTAGTAGTACTGATGGGAACACCAATACTTTACTCTTGAGAGAAGTCCTGGAGAATTTAGGGGCATCTCAGCCCCATGATTTCCAGATGATGTAGATCAAGGGTGTCAAACTTATGGAGTCACATTGCTGTCATGTGACATTTCATGATGTTTTTCCATTTGCGGAACTGGGGTAGGTGTGGCTTGCACCTGATGCATCCGGCCCGCTGGCCACCTGTTTGACACCCCTGATTTAGATTTATCTATTCCAACCTAATTTCAGGTACTGTTATGGGAGGGATGTCAGTATGGTGAGTGATCAACATTGAGTAAACAGATGGATTGTATTGCTTTGATTTCTTTCAAACCTGCCTGTAGTTTTTACTACTAAACAGTCTCAGATCACCTGGCTGAGATGGGATTATAGGGCTTGTTTTGTGGTCTATGGCTTATGTTCTGTGGTAGCTACAGTCTTTCTTGGAATTACAGGTTACCAGTAAAGGTTGTCCTTGACATATGAGCACCATTGAGTCCAAAATTGCTTTCTGAAACATTTGTGAAATGAATTTTGCCTCACTGCAGTTGTTAAGTTAGCAACACAGTTCTTAAGTGAATCTGACTTCCCCATTGACTTTGCTTGTCAGAATGATACAACAGATGATCACATGACCCTGGGACAATCATCATAAATATGAGTCAGGTGCCAAGTGTCTGAATTTTGATCCCATGACCACAGGTTGTGCCGGGGGGGGGGAAATGGTCATAAGTTACTATTTTCAGTGTCATTGGAACTTTGAACAGTCATTAAATGAACTGTTGTAAGTCAAAGACTATCTGTACAGTTCTATGGATATCAAATGAGAAGTAAACCTATAAGCTTGCTTCCCCAAGTGCTGAAAATCTAGAAAAATTATCCAAAGCAATATATTTGAAGAAAAAGTTGTTTCATGAAACCATTTATTTTGGAAGGTCATTTCCATAGTGTTTGACTGAATCACTGTTATTATTAGATGTTATAGGATTTTTTTTTTTATCGAGGGGGAGAAGGGCAGAAGATAATATCCCCTGGCAGCCTGAATAATTTGCAATGGATTTTTATATTTACAACTCCCAATTGCCTCATAATAGCAATGTTTCCTGCAAACTCCCCTCTTTTTCTATGGATTTCTAAAAGGAGGAAGCTTTTTTTAGAAGGGCACGTGAAGATTTGGATTTATTTGCTGATCATATATTCAGAGATATCGGGTTTCTTAATTTTTAGCCAGCCCCAGTTTGCCTGTGCCAATGGTGAATCTCAGGAAATAGCAAAATATTATATCCAGTTCTGAATGATACTGCTGCATTCCTATGTATGAATGTAAATCTATTGGTAATTTTGTGCAGAAATAGCACTTTGTATTTTAAGAAAAATGTTAATAGAGTATCAATTAGCATTTGTTGTCATTTTGTTATAGTCATTCCATTTTTTTCTGTTGACTTCTAGCTAGAACACATTCAGAAGCATATATGGTATATGTAAGTAACTTTTCATTAATATTTTAAATATGATTTTAAAGACAATAATTTCTTGAAGTTATGCCTTGAGTACAGAAGCATTAGTGTTTCCTTTTTCCCCCAAAATTAAGATTATGATTATATCTTAACATTTAATAATAGTATTTCTGTTTCATTACATGCATTATTTTTAATAGTAATGATATCATTCAGGGAATAAAACTGTACAAAAGCATTGCCCTATCTGATTAACTCTAGATATGCTCACTCTCTCTTAATTTTGCTGTGTTTTTGTGTTATAACCAGTATTGCTCAAAGAATAATATGCCATCATTCTATCCTATAATAGAAATATCTTTCTGCAAACAATTTCAATCACAGGTGACAAACTGGATTGCATCATATGACATGTTGCGACATATTGCAATGTTTTTTTGCCTTTGTGGAGCTGGGGTGGGCATGGTCTGCATGTGATGCATCTGGCTGGGTGGGCCTCCAGTTTGACACTCCTGATTTAGATCAATCTTTTTTGTTGTTGTCGTTAAGTTTTATTGATTTTTAAGGACAAACAAAAACAAACAAAACATGAAAACATCCAAATTTCTTCCATAAATGAACAAACAGTGTGTCGGTTGGTTTACAATTTTTTTGTGCATCGATTTCATAGTTTCAGTTACAGTTACATTACATAATAACTCATATTATCAGAAATTGAATGTCCTAGTATTATTATTAATCAATCATTTGACTATAATTTTGTTCATTCATACTTTGCGAGAGAGCTATACTTTACTTAGTTTATTTTATAACAATTCATATAGTCCTTCCAAATCTACCCTAAAAACATTTTATATATGTAATAATAATAATAATAATAATAAAAGAAATACATCTTTATATATTCATTATTTTCTATAATTCTACATATTCTGTTACTATATTTTGTTATCTAGCCATTGATAGAAAAGGTCCCAAATTTTGTAAAATTGTTTATCCTCTTGTTGTCTAATTTCAAGTGTCAATCTACTCATTTCTGCACATTCCAGTATTTTCCTGATAATTTCCTCCTGCGATGGTATTTTCTCATTTTTCCAATTTTTAGCAAATACAATCCCAGCTGCTGTTAATACATTTACAATCAAATATTTTAAATCTTTACTGTGTGTATCAGGTAGAATTCCCAATAAAAATATCTCTGGTTTTAAATCTATATGCTTTTTAGTTATTTTTTCCAACTACGTGTGGATTTTAATCCAATATTTTTTTGCATCCGTACAAGTCCACCACATATGGTAATATGAGCCAGGTATCTGATGACATTTCCAACATCTTTCAGATTTATTCTTGAACATTCTTCCTATTCTTGTTGGGGGAAAATGCCACCTGTAAAACATCTTATACAGATTTTCTTTAAATGCTGTTGACGTTGTCATTTTATAATTTTGAGACCACAATTTTTGGCATTTCTCTAGATCAATCCCATATCCAAAATTCTTCCCCCAAGCAATCACAGTTTCTTTAACTTGTTCTTCTTCTAGTTTAATTTCTAACAAATATCCATATAATTTTTTAATCACCTTTTCATCAGTATCTGTCAAAATCTTATCTAAATCAGTCAATTTATTATAGAAACCTTTTGTTTTAAAGTATTTTTTCATACCTTGAATGTATTTGCACATAAGAAAACCAATTCATCTTTATACCTTGTTCCTCTAGTTTTTGCATCGATTTAAGTTCACCCTTTTCATTCAAAATTTCCCCATAACTAACTGTTTGTTCCTTGTTATATGTTATAGGATAAGAAAATGCTTCAATAGTCGATAACCAGACTGGAATTTTCAAATAACATTGTCTTTTAATCTTCTCCCAGTTTAACCACATATGATGTCTTCTAAAATAACCCTGTATTTTAGCTCCATTTAGCCATTTGTTTTTTGGGGTGAGCCTCATAATATTCCAAAGTGTCCAATATTACTCTCATATTATCTTTAATTTGTCTCTTTGGCAGAAATCCATTTTGGTCAGAATGAATAAAATTATTTAAATATTTTTTGAGTCTCTCTACCAATATTGACGCAAAAATTTTATAATCTGCATTTAATGAAGAAATGGGTCTATAATTCTTAATTTATAATGGATCAGTCTCTTCTTTTGGAATAAGTGTAATATAGGCTTCTGACCATGTTTTAGGTATCTTCTTCTTTAGCATAACTTCATTCATGACTTCTAGCAATGGAAGGTTCAGCGATTCTTATAACGTTTTATAGAATTGTGCCGGAAGTCCATCTGGGCCTGGTGCCTTCCCATTATTTTGTTTCTTAAGTGCTTCGGTTAACTCCATCATGGTTATATTGCTTTCTAACATTTTTTCAGTCTCTTTAGGTATCTTAGGTAGATTAGCATTCTGTAAATACTGTTTAACTCTTTCCTCATCAATATTCTCTTGCTCATATAATTTCCCATAAAAGTCTCAAATGATTTCCTTCTTCTCTTTATTGCTTAACCTATAAACTTAACCTTGATCATCTATTAACTGCGGTATTTTCCTTGATTCTTTTTCCTTTCTTCAGTTTGTATGCTAACCATCTACATGGTTTGTTTGCATCCTCAAAATAATTCTGTTTAGCACTTCTAATTTACTGTGCTAATTCTTTCTTTATTAAACTCATTTTATGTTTAATTGTATCCAGTTTTAGCTTAATGTCTTTTTTCTGTGGCATTTTCTGTAGTTCTTTTTCGAGTCTTTTATACTCATCTTCTAAAGCTTCCGTGGCTTGCCTTTTCCTAATGTTCCTTTTCCTTGTGTAGTCTATTATCAAGCCTCTAGCATATGCCTTCATTGTGTCCCATGCGTTCTGGATTGAAGTATCTTCTTTTTATTTTCTCTAAAGAAAAAAACCAATTCTTTCTCCACCCGCTGTATAAAATCCTTCTCCTTTAGAATAGTATTATTTAACGTCCATCTCGATCTTCTTTTTTGTCTTTTCCATTTAATTGTCATTGGATTGTGGTCTGCCCAAGTACTTGTTTCGATATTTATTTCTTGAATATTAGATATTAATTCTGTTGAAGTCCAAATTATATCTATTCTGGACCATGTTAAATGTCTATTTGAGTATTGTTTGGTTTAACATTTCTTTCTCTCCATATATCTTTTAAATTTATTTCATCTTCTATCTTTTTAAAAAAAGATTTGGGGAGAGTCTTCCTATTTTGCTTTATTGTTGTTGTTGTTATATAGCCCAGTTTATTGTCTACAATTCCATTAAAATCTCCCATCATAACTATATTGATATAGTCCAGTTCAATTATTTTCATGTGTAATTTTTTATAAAATTCTTCTTGTTTATCATTCAGAGCGTAAATTGCAATCAAGAGTGTTTTCATATTATTATCCATTATTTCCACCATTAATACTCTTCCGTCTTCATCAGTATAAATCAATTTTGCTGAAATGGTCTCTTTGATATATAAAACCACTCCTCTTTTCTTACATTGAGTCAAAGAAGTAAATATTTTCCCTAATTTTGGCTGTATTGTTCATATTGTTTTTTAATATGTACTTCTTGCAGACAAATTATATCAAATTTTAGTTTCTCTAACCTGTGAAAAATTTTCCTTCTTTTAACATCTGAATTAAGTCCATTTATATTCATTTTAATCAGTTTTTTCTCTTCCATGATTATGCTTTATAATTAGGTTTGGCAGCTCTCGTAGATCTTGGTTCACGTTGTTCTTTAGTCTCCACTGATCCACCTACTGCGCCTTCTTCTTTTTCAGTCTCCATTTGGTCATCTTGAAATTCAATTAGTGAAATCTCTTTTTATGCCTCCTCTCTCTTTCAAAAAAATTCTGCATAAGATAATTCTGCTTTCTTGATTGAGTCAATTCTATATCTCTGTTCTTGCCATGTAAACATTAACCCTTCTGGGATTAGCCATCTATAATTCACCTCTTTTTTCAATAGAATTTTAGTCAAAAATTGGTATTGTCTTCTCATCTCTCTCACTCTTCTGGTTATTTGCTTGAAAACCACAATCTCCTTGCCTTTGTATTTCAATGTTTTCTAATTTACCACTTGTAATATTTGTGTTTTAATGGATTTTTTTGTAAATCTGATGTGAACTTTTTTGGTAGATTATTTCTCCTCACATATCTTGTAAAAACTTGGTATACTTTATCTACTCCATCCATCATCTTCTCTTCTGTTATTTCCAAAGCTTCAGCCAATATTTCTATCATTATATCAGCTAGAGTTTGTCCTTTTACTTCCTATATGTTTTGAAATCTGAGATAGAATTCTGATCTGTCCATCTCCCATTTCAGTATCCCACTTTTATCTTGTTCAACCACTCTTAATCTGATATCGATATCTCCAATCTTCTTGTCTCTTTGTTTATCTTCTTATTCAATTTTTTGGAATCTCTCATCATACTTCACCATCATTTGTTGAATATTCTCCACCTTTTCATCAGTTTTCTCTGTTCTTTGCTCAATGTTTTCTATTATCTTTTCAATGGTATCTGATTTTATTTTAAGGTCTTGGATTCCTTGCATAATCATCTGTAGAGTCACTCTTTCTTGATCTTTATCTTGCTTTAACATTGTCTGAATTGAACGTTGTCCTCCAGATGGTGGGGAGGCAGAAGTAGAAGTTGAGGAGCCAGAAGCTATAAACTTCCTACTCATTTTAAACAATTCAGGATCTTCAGGTTCTTCTAAACCCTAATCCAATTATGAAATTGCCAATTATAATCCAAAATGAAAAATAAGAATGGTAGACAGAAAAACCCAATAATAATAAAAAGAAAAGGAGAAAAAAAATTCTTCAGATTCTTCTTAACCTTAATCCAATCAGTAATTAGGGAGAAAGGAAGGAGAAGAATAAAAAAAGTTTAAAAAGAGCAAAAAGTAAAAAAGAATTTAAAAAAAATAAAAGTAATTCTTCAGGTTCTTCAACACCTTAATCCAATTGAGAATTTTCAAATAAAAAAAAACATCGAAAAACAAAAATTCCCAAAGAAGAAAGGAAAAGAAAAAAGAAAATTTTGAGGCTTTCCCTTTAAAATACAAAGCAAAGATGAAAATATTACAAAAATAAAGGTTTTAAAAAGAAAAAAATGAACAGTACAGCTGGTAAGGGGAGGTTGACCCAACTTAAGAAAATAAAAAAGACACACTGCACTTTATTTAATTATTCAAGGCTCTTGTCATAACTCTCTCCAAACTTCAAAGCCAAGTTTCAATTGTTGATAGAAATCCAGAAGAACACCTGCAGTAACACTCTTCCGTGCTCCTCCCTCCATCTTATCACTCAGCAATGTCCTTGTAAAAGAATTTCAGAGCTTGCTTTCTCATCTTCGTCTAAGATATTTTCAAGCCTCTAGTTGGCAGTGTTACAAAGTTTCTTTACTCTCACTCTCCTCCTTTCCCGGACAAAACGTAATAAAAGTTAAAAATAAAAAAAAACTAAGTATAACTTAAAGGAGCCTCTAACCTAAAATATTACAAAGTCAAAAAAGAAGAGAAAAAATAGATATAAATAGAGTAAAAACCAGTCCAGTTAGCAAATGCAGAATCACAATAGAAGTCCAGCCATGAGAAGAAAAAAAACATAAAGCAAAGCCTTACTTTGACACTTCTTTTTAAAAACCGCCACTTATTCAGTTCTGTCAAAACTTTTACTGATTCTTTTTCCCCTTAGAGTGTCCTTTAAAGTCCTTTTAAGTCTTAGAATAATAAAAGAACAATTCTCACCAGACCAACACACTTTCTCTTTCAATGTCTTCCGGTCGGAGCTGTCCCAAGTTCAGCAGCTTTGGTGGCTGCCTCTCTGCCACTGGCAAAAGGGCTTCTCCTGGATCAACCAGGGACTTTGTGACATCCCTGGGATCTACAGGACGCGCCCTTCACTATCACCGTCTCTTCAGGACAGTTTAGGTCCATTTGGACCGTCCAGGGGCAAAGATATCAGCTGCAATCTCAGACCTCCAAGATTGCATGCAGTATCATCACGACGCCAGCTCCTCCCCCTCTAGATCAATCTTTTTGTGAGGTTCTACTAACATTAGATATGGCAACCAATAGAAATTAACTAAAACAACTTTGTTGTCTTGGAAAGGTTCTTAATTTTAACTAATGGAATAAAGTATTTGATATATGATTCACATTAAAATACTGGTTCAATACATCTGACTTAAGCTGCTAAGATATTAATTAGGGACAGTAAATTTATGATTAAGAAAGTATGCTCTATTTGGTTTGGAGGCTTTGGAAGTAATATCTAATCAATAACCAGAACTGTCCACTAGAGATCTATAGATCAAAATTTCCTTAGGTATTCAAAGGACATCACCATATCCTTATGGAGAATTTTAATTTCAAATCAGCCTCCATGCATATTTGCAGTCAATATTTGCTTTTGTCGTTTTCTCTCTCTTGTTCATGATCACCTGGTGATCATTATAAAGAGAAAGGGAGAAAATGATGGCTGTTGTTGTGCTTCTAATTAATAATCACAGGAGCTGTTTGGAAATTTAAAACTTCCAACTTTGAAATAGTTCTTATGCATTTGCTAGCAGAATGAAAACTATTCTTCCTTTTGTTCTTTTCAGAGCAATCCCCTGACACTGCAATGGCTAGATGACCATGTAGCATTACCAAAGGATGATAGTAATGGAAAATAAAGCAAAGAATATCATCTGAATACCAGATTTTTAAAATCTCTGAAAGGGGCGGGGGAAAAGACACCTTGTCTCTTCCAGAGGAACAAAACAGCCTCTTCTCCTCCATTTGACTCTGCACTCCTGTTAATTGCAACATCCAGGATATTTAATTTCCTAACTGTGAACTCCTCTGATATATTATACATAGAAGTCACTATTTAAAATACTAGGTCTCAAATAGATTCAGACTTGAATCTAAATCTCTGTTGAAGTTAGAGACAAACTGCTTGAGTTCCCTCTTTGGGAGAATATTTTCCTTTTGTATAGAAGTGTAATTATTTTTTTCTTTCCTTATCTCTCTCTCTCTCTCCCTCCCTCCCTCCCTCCTTCCCTCCTTCTCTCTCTCACCCCTCCTCTCATCTAAAGAGGGGGTAAGAATGAGCCAGAACCAGAACAACCAATTCTTCGAAAAGTCCAGATTCGGTCCCTCCCTTCCTTGGAAGACATCGATCCTGATGTTCTAGATAGCATGCACTCTTTAGGTTGCTTCCGGGACAGAAACAAACTTTTACAGGACCTGCTGTCAGAAGAGTAAGTACTCTGTCTATGTATCATTGGTTAACTGTATAAGAAATGTCACGCGTGCATTAAAGCAAATGAAACTATTTAGGCAACCATTAGAGTTCCACATTAAAGAGGGAAAACAACTTTTTTTTAGCTGGGTGGCATCAGAACCCTCCCACATACAGAATCATTGAAGGGAAAAAGGATACATAAAAACATAAGAAAATGAAGTGAACCATCTATTTACAAATGTTTTGTTTCATAATATAGTGGCTGCTATGCTTTAGAAAGCTGACAAACATTACCTAGTTATGAACAGAAGCTATCACTCTGTAGGAAGTGGTGAAGTGGTATTTAAGATAGATCTGTGATTGAGGAAGAAACAGCCTACATCAGGGATGTCAAAATGGTGGTCAGAGGTCCAGATGTGTCACATGTAGGCCACGCCCACCCCAGCTTCATGAAAGGGGAAAAATTGTGACATGTCACATAACAGCAACATAATGTGGCGAATTTGACACTCATGGCCTACATCATTTGCCGTTAATAACCCATTCCTCCAAAAATGTAACCAAACTATTCTTAAAACTTTCTGAATTGGTAGCCAGCACATTTGAGGATAGTGATTTTCATCGTGTACCACATAGTGTAACAATGTTTTGGAATTCAAGTGTGTAGATCTCTCTCTCTCTCTCTCTCTCTTTCCCTCCCCCCCTCCTCTTTTTATAAGGATGTATCATTAAGTGGTATGTGATAGAAAATGATAACTTTTGTCAGATTACATATCAAACTTGCCCAGCCCATTCTTCTTTTTTCTAATATAGTGGACTATAACTGATCATCCTTACCTAACATGTCCATGCTGGCTGAGGACATTGCATTCTGTAATCTGAAATGTCTGGTTGGCACTAGGATTGGGTAACCTTACTCTATTGAAAGTTTTCTTGAAGAATGCTGAAATTATTTTGAATTTAAATCAGTTATAAACAGATGCATAAACACTACTCTCAAACCTTTCCTGCTGCAGTTAATATCATCTAATATGACTCCAAATTTTAAAAATAAGTTATTTGGAAAATTTTAGTATTCTTTCCTTCTAACTGTATTTGTGAGCGCTTTCAGATAAATAAAACATTTCCCTAGCATTACCTTGTTATAAACATTTAACAATCCAGGTATCTAGTTTGGATTATTATTCCCCATTTTTCTCAAATATAGGATTGAAATTCAGAAAGAATTTATAGCAGAAGGATGACTCAGATTGGAAGGCCATTCATTTGTAGCTTAGGATGGTATTTTTCAACTTTGGCAACTTTAAGATGTGTGGACTTCAGCTCCCAGAATCCCCAGCAATCTGGCTGTGAAATTTTGGAAACAAAGTCTACACATCTTGAAGTTGCCGAGATTGGGAAACCTTGGCTTACACACTCGGCACCATATAACATCAGTATCATGAAACAATTTTTAAACCAAGTTTCAAGCTGCAGTTGTAGATGATGAAATTGTGTATACAAATGCTCTTCAGTGTAAAAAAAGAAAATACTTCAGGAACACACATTTGAATTACAGATATGTAGAGGAGAGTAATCGTAGAGTAATTGTAGTATATTATCTCACAATTATATACTATAATAGGAATTCAGTTACAACAGTCCCTGATCAAAGCAAGAGCTATCATCAAATACTGAGAGCAATACATGTTGTTGGAATCCCAAGTTCAGTGAATTCCACAGTTTGAACAAAGCTGCATGGAAAGCCCCATTCTATTCTCTGTCCTCTGTACTTCACTAAGCTTCCAGACACTGAATGGGATTTTTTATAAAGACTTTAGAGAGTCATGTGGAACATATTTTATGTCTATTATGCATCAACTGATGTTTGAAATCAGTTGTTGCATAGTAGACATAATAGACATGAATCTGAAACAGAATCCAGGAAGAATTACTCCTTACACATATTTCAATTATCTCTTAACATTCTACCATAGGCAGCCTCTTTAAAAAACAAACAAACAATAATGTTACTAAAGAAGATCAAGACAGGTAAATAACACCTGCATTAGAGCTTCCTTTCATTTACTTCAGGAAGTTTCATGTTTTACTAAAGAATGATGTTGATATAATGTTATAATTTTTCTAGGGAAAATCAGGAGAAAATGATTTATTTTCTACTCCTTGATCGGAAAGAGAGATATCCCAGTCATGAAGATGAGGATCTTCCTCCTAGAAATGAAATAGGTATATATATTTTAAAACCCTATCTTCTCTTAAGTCCTCCTTTTGGCTGCTCTTATTGAGGGTGAAGTCACATCCCCATTCATTGTTATTGACAAATTTGTAAAATTCCAGCTAATGAAAAAGTTTATTGCACATTCAGAAAGTCCAATGTATGAACAATAGCTGTTATAATTTAGAAAAGCTTTTAAATGTACTTTAGTAGATTACTTTGCGTAAGCATTTTGTACTTAACTGGAATTCCCCTAACTACTGAAATAAAAACCTATTTAGATTGGAAGTTTATGTTCACATGGAAATGCACTTAGAGCTTTGAATTGTACACACATCAGACAAATACCTGATAGAAATAATGGAAATATATTTTCTGATTGATCCATCTGGCTTCTTAAACTGAACTGTTTTGTATGGTTAGAATTTTATGTAACTTTGTGTTTTGCAGTAAGGGAACAGATCAGCTTGTAACGAATTGAATAGAATGGAATAGAATATAAATCTTTATTGACCAAGTGTGATTGTACACAAGGGATTTGTTTTGGTGCAAATGTTCTCAGTGTTCATAAAAAGAAAAAGAAAAAAATACATTTGTCAAGAATCATAGATATAACATTTAATAGTAGTCAGAGAGTACAAATAAGCAATCAAATCATACTTGGAAACAATAATAAGTGACCAAATCAAATCAATCATACTAGTAAGCAGTCAGTTTAAAAAATCATAAGGATACAAGCAACAAAGTTACATTCATACAGTCATAAGTGGGAGGAGATGGGTGAAGGAAGGATGAGAAGATGAATAGTAATAGTAATAATAATGCAGACTTAGTAAATTGTTTGACAGTGTTAGAGGAATTATTTGTTTAGCGGAGGGATGGCGTTCAGGAAAAAAATATTCTTGTGTCTGGTTGTTCTGGTGTGTCGTTTTGAGTGTCGGAGTTGAAACAGTTTATGTCCAGAATGTGAGGGGTCCATAAATATTTTCACAGCCCTCTTTTTGACTCGAGCATTATACAGATTGTCAATTGAAGGCAGGTTGGTAGCAATTATTTTTTCTGCAGTTCTAATTATCCATTGAAGTCTGTGTCTGTCTTGGGTTGTAGAATCAAACTAGACAGTTATAGAGATGCAGATATTTCATTTGATTCAATTTTCTCTTCAATGCAGGCATACCTCTATTTTTTAAGGTAGCAGTTTCTCCAGCTTCTTCAATCCCAATGATACATCATGCTTCTTATTCATGCATAATGCAAGCTATAGTCTACATTTCCTTATATAAGAAACAAAAATATAAACTAGTTTTGTATTCAAACTGAATATATCTAGATGATGTATAATGTGATTTTAGAATTCATATACATTATTATTGAAGGGAAGCAGAGTAAATGAATGCAGCTCTTTGCTCAGTTGTCTTTAGAAATGCAAAGCAAGTTCGTGTGTGTGTGTGTGATATATGTATATATATGTATATGTATATATATATTTATATATATGTCTGTGTGTGTGTGTATGTGTGTGTGTGTTTTTAAGTTTGCGCGGGTACTTACATGAATGCAGTTCAGCTTCCTTCGGGTATTATCCCACGTCACTGTAGTGCTTTTAAAGTTGTAGCAACGTTTCAGCAGAATCTCATCTGCCATCATCAGGCTTCTGTGTGGAGTTTGTATGTGGGTCAGGCTATCACAGGCGTTGGTTTTAAATTTGAGGCTAGCCTATTGCTGTGCCAGGATGTTTTTTTTCTACATCCTGATTGGTTGGGAGTCTTGGTCTGTGTTTATTGTGTTTAATCCAGAGCCCTGGCTAATGCCACCCACAAACACAAACTGTAGCTAAGATACATCGATGACGTATTTGTGATTTGGCCCCATGGAAAAGAAAACCTAAACAATTTTCAAACACACCTAAACAGCACACACCCCAAAATCAAGTTCACCATGGAAACGGAAATAAACAAACAACTACCATTCCTAGATGTACTAATCTACAAAAAAACAGATGGCACACTGGGACACACCGTATACCAGAAGAAAACACACACCAACCGCTACCTCAACGCCCAATCCCACCACCACCCAGCACAGATAAATTCCGTGGCCAAAACACTAATCACCAGAACCAAACGCCTGGCAGACAAGACACATATAAAGACTGAACTATGCACCCGGACTAAAGTTTTGACAGCCAATGGCTTCCACAAAAACAAAATCACCAGCTTAATCCACAAAAACACACCAAGACATAACAGAGACCTAGAAGATCAACAGACCTATGGAACAGCTGTCCTGCCCTACATAAGAGGTACTACAGACAAAATCAGTAAGATACTACACAGGCATCACATCAAGACTGCCTTCAAAACAGACAAAAAAATAGCAGCCATCCTTCGAAACCCCAAAGATAAAATTGACCTGGAAAGCCAAGGCATATACAAAGTTCCCTGTGCATCATGCCCGGCCACATACATTGGACAGACCAATAGAAAAATAAGTACCCGCCTGGATGAACACAAAAATGCAGTAAAAAAGCTGGAACACACCTCCTCACTAGTCCAACACATGAAAGCCACAGGTCATAGCATCAACTTCAATGGCACCAAAACCCTAGCCACTATAGAAAACCCCAGCCACAGAATCATCAGAGAAGCCAAAGAGATTGAAAGAAGACCTGAAAGCATGAATAGAAGAGATGATTCCAGCAGACTGTCAATCATTTGGAAGCCTGCACTCTGAAATAGAAAGATCTCCACACCACAAACCAGGCAAACATCTGAGCACAAACAGACTCCCTCTGATGCCTCCAACTCGAACACCCCCCCACCAGGCACCCAGGTGAAACCTGGCTTCCTAATGGATAGCCGCTGTCCTTTCACATGAAGCCAAGCTGCACTGAAAGCCTCCAACACAGGAACAGAGTGTTGCCAGCCAATCAAAGCCACAAAACAGACAGAAGAAACCAGAAACACCAATCAATCAAACTCCAAGTCCAGTGAACACAGACCAAAACTCCCAGCCAATCAGAATAGGCCAGCCTCTAATTTGAAACCAGGAACTGTGAGACACACATCCATACAGAAGCCTGATGATGGCAGATGAGATTCTGCTGAAACGTTGCTACAACTTTAACAGAACTACAATGACGTGGGATAATACCCGAAGGAAGCTGAACAGCATATATATATATATATATATATATATATATATATATATATATATATATATATATATATATATATAATTATCCATTAAATATCACTTCAGAGATAAACAATTGTTTGGAGATATTGTTTTCTTCAGAGTTACATATAAGTGCTCTCTTGTCCAGGTGGGCATCAGCATATAAACGAAAAAATATCAGAATATAGGTAGTACTGACTTAACAAGGGTAAATGGGTCTGGCAATGTTGTTGCTAAGCGATGGAGTCTTAAACATGAAGTGATTTAAATGATGGCAGTTGTGGCAATCCCAGCTGCTGGCCTTAGGCAGATCTCATGCAGTTGCACCATGCCACAGCCACACTGTCATTATTTGCAAATTCTTGCCAGCTTCTTCAGTGACTTTGCTTGTTGAAAGTCAGCAGTGAAGATTACAAATGGCGATCACATGACCATGGGTCATTGCAATAGGTGCAGTTAGAAGGACTCATCATAAGTCCGTCTCATTCAGCACCATCATGAACACGTGTTCATTCAACAAAAGCTGTTTGCAATCTGTGCAAGATTCAGAATACTAGAAATCTATATTATATTTTTCTCATTCTTTTAGGATCTCCTCTTGTTTTTCATTGTCTGCAATTTTTAATATATATCTGCATCTTATGATGAAGTATTGACCAAGATCCTATAATGGAATCATAATGTCACAGATCTGCAAAGCTTGCAGATATCTATTTATTATTAATATTTAGAGTTTTCTAGGATAAAGCATCAGGTGTCTATTCTTTTTCAAAGTTTTAGTGCAAGATTAGCAACAATAATACTTTGTAAAGAAAACATAAGCATAAGATATAAAATGTAGCATTGAAAAAAAAGAAAACTAGAATATAAAAATAAAATTTGTAGAGAAACAAAAGTTATTGTTTGGACCTGTGATTTCCATGAATAAAATGCCTATCCTCTTTGCATTATCTAAGCTCTATTTTTAGGTCATATATGTGTGCTATGATGTAAGCTACTTTTGAAAAGTGCTTAAGATATATGATGGAATGGCAAGAGTAAAAAGGACCAGGTATGAGATGCAGAGATGTGGAAAGAGTTTGAATGGTTTTGGTTTCTATCAGGGTCCTCATCCCCTCTGTTGAGTTTAGAAAACAGATTGTGGGGATCCTGAGTTTTATCATTCCAAGAGATTTGAGCCATCTTATAACCATGCTAAGTTGACTGCATTATCTCTGCATAAAGACCCTCCCAGAAAACGTGTGGACTCTCCAATGCTGAACAGACATGGCAAGCGGAGACCGGAGAGGAAGTCCATGGAGGTTCTAAGTGTGACAGATGGAGGGTCCCCGGTTCCTGCCCGCAGAGCAATTGAAATGGCACAACATGGACAGAGGTAGGTGGTCCCAATAGCAAACAAGAAGATCTTACATGCCATTGAGAAACCACAGGTGCTGGTATAGTGGCTCAGTCATTTTTATCAGCATCAGTCTAGGGGGTTTTTTTTGCAAAAAAGAGAAATTAATCCACAAGAAGCCTCTTTCTTGTTATTATGTCTTCTTCCTTCATCTTTTGTTTCTAACAAGCATTCAAAACAATGCTAGGGAGAAATTTATAACAGAAACCATGTAAAGGTTTCATAGATTAGGTAAACACAAACAAAATGGAAACGCTGTATATTCATAATTCTGATCCCCTTTATAGTCCATTGTAAGGTTAAGGTTAGGATTTTTTCTTTTTACTCTCTAATGAAATATATCAGCCACATCATTGAATTGAAAATCAAATGACAAAGCAAAATTTCCCAAAAGTTATACATTCAGATATTTATGGTCATTTTTGTTGTGTTTTGACTAAGGATCACGTTGCAGATATAAAAGGGAATCTCACATGGATATGCTACATAGAAATGTTTTAAGAGACTCTATTTTTAAACATTTTAAGCAGCCATCTTTTGGTTCAGCATGAATTCATGGTCTCAAATATTATCTTTATGAAGGAAGAATATTTAATCTAAAAAGTTACTTCAGCCGCTAAAGAGAAAGCACGACTGCTTTAACAATTACCAGCAACCTCTGTATTATGCAGTTCCTTAAGGTTTAGCTAGCTGGGTTCCTTGCTAAATATTGTGATTTTAATTCTAATGTACAAAAAATGGATATCAAAAAAAGAAAACATACAGTTTTCTTGTGGAAAATGTCATGATGCATGTGGGACCACTTCTGCCACAATGGGTTAAGTTGCAGTGCTTAGCTATTATTCAGTTACAACCATTGACATCTTATCTTATCTCGAGACCATCCTGGAAGATTTGACATATCCCTAAATAATTCAGGTTTAGCATGCAAAGTTTCAGAATTTAAAAGCAGCAATTTGTAGCTTCTACATTACCATTCTCTGTATCTGAATCAGGTATTTAAGATAGATCAAGACAAGAGTAACCAACCAAGAAAGGAATCTAAGCTGGGAAGAGAATTTTTACTAAATTCTAAGATTATCTTACATTTATAATGATATATTGGATTGTTTGTATCATACCAGTAACTTTAACGTTTTCATTTGTTAAGTGTCACATTACAAAGTTGCATATTTTACTAACCTCAATCATTTTTAACAACATTTTTCTTTGTATATAGTTATTTTAATGGTGAAAAGCATTGTAGCTGAAATCTGTGAATTTACTCTGCGTTAGTGAGATATTTTATAAAGTAATATTTTCTGAAACACAACATAAAATGACATCACAGTAAAATACAGTCCGGTTTTATGATATAACAACTGGCAAGAGCTATGATGCATGTGTGAAAAATAGGTAGGCAAAGCAGAAAATATAAAAAAGGAATTCATAATTTCATGGTGCTTTTGCACAGTATCCTGTGTCTCTGTGCATTCCTTATGCCACTTCATCTTCAAGTAACAAACACAACAATGTGTTGTTCATTCACACTGAGTATAATCTTGTTCCTTAAAACAAAGTCCACCAAATGAGGGGAAAAAACATTTGGACATAGAGTCTACTATGAATTTCCATGTTACCTCTGGAAATCATTTTGAAGAGGATAGTACTACCAGGAAGAGCATTATTTTTAATGAGTAGCTATTCTACCATTTTCCCAAACAATTTGGACACTGTAATACTGTGATCAAGGGACCAGAGAGGGGAAGATCTCAAACTAAGAATTTTCATGGTCCTTACAAAACCACTACATTTATTTATATTTATTGTTGGAAGCCACACCAGTTCAAGTGACTGAAATGTGATGTCATCTATTCCTGGTACATATCAGTAGGTTGTTGCATAAGTAAATGGAAGAACATGAGGGGAACATCACCATTGCCTACTAAATGAAAACACTTACAAAATCAATGAGGACATTTTGTTAACAAGTAGTTTCTTTGGAATGCGCATTCATAGATCACAGCGAAATTATTAATGGCCTCTGCAAAGTTTTTAAGCCTTTCTTAGAAGTAGTTATGGATAAGTAGCTATTTATTTTTGTGAAAAGCATGCCAAAAAATAAGTGTCAGGCTGTCCATCAGCATAATTTTGTCTCCAATTTGCTCATGTCCAAATCTGCTTAAAGTACGTTACCATGCATTGTCTTCTTGAGATGTATTAAATTGAGTATATGTTGGTTTCAGCAGTTGCTGTTCCAAATGTCCTGTGAAGAGAAAATATAGTTTATATCTTCTTTCAAAATCTTGTATTATCTGATAGTTCATACATTCCATGCCTCTTCCCTTTCTGTTCGTGATACCCAAGAAGATTTGCCTGTAAAAAAGATGAATGCCTTGAAATCAACTTGGTTTTCAATTTTTTCCTGCCAATAATCTTGCTTCCTCCATTTGCTGTTTTATTTATTGTAAATTTCATTTCCTTTTATTCCTTCTCTTGTGAGGACTTTGGTACTTTCGGTTGTTCTTGTTTCATAATCTAAACTCAGCTTTTCATTTTCCTCATGATACATTAATACTGTCGCAGCTGCTAATTTCATGGTACATTTTCCTGTCATTGAATTTTTTTTTCAGCCCAAAGATTGCTGTCAAAGGCTCAAGGCTTTATGTTAGATCAAACAAAACATGCTAGAGCTGAGGTACATTATGAACTGAAAGGAAAAAGAAATACTTTCATCAACAAACTGACATCCTTTTCTTCCTGATTTCTTTACACTGATTACTGAAAAGACAGCTACCTGAAACTAGGATCTGTTCTCCATCTGACCCATCCGTAGGTTTCAGGCCTGCCTTTATTTTTTTTCTGAGGGCTTGAAATACATTTGGCTTTTCTTAGCAGATTAATGGGAGCAAGTGTGAACCAATTATGTACAGAGGAGGCTACTTTGAATGGCCAAGCTGGATCTGCGTTCTTCAGATCTTGTTCAACATAGTAGCTTCCTTGAAAATTGGCATACCTCACCACCATGTCTCTGACAAATATGGTTCAGGTTTAAGCCAGTGCTTAAGTGATAGCTGATGTTTGGAGAGGCCAAATGCAAGAATGGTTTGTATTTAGTGACCCTTATCTCACATCTCACATCAACAAGATTACTAGAATTTTAGTTTATTCCTTCACTGGAAAAAATCAGCCTCCCCAGTAACCCATATACTACACCCTTCTATGGAAGGAGCTCTTAAAACCTTCCAGAATCAGAATAGAACTGGGAAAGCAATGTAGCTCTCCCCTCCATAGATATTTTTTGGAAGGGAGGGGGGTAATTTTGGGTGGGTGGGACTGCGTCAGGTGAATCTCATATGAATGTCCAGATCAGTAACTCTTTTTTCTTACTTTGTTCCTGCCATAGTAAAACAATGTTCAGTAAAAGCCTGGATATCTGTGAAGCCAATCCCACATTCAGCAAAGAAGAAAGGTATAAAACACCAACAATCTGTTCCTCTCCTTTATTTCACTTCTATTCTTAAAGATGCAGTACTTCCCTTTTCTGCTGGGGTACATTTGATTTCATTTTTTGGAAAGAAATAACTCAAGCCAGTAATTAATTCACCTTTACACTATATATTTTGGCCTAATGGTCTCCAGATATTTTTGTATAGTTTATGTCTATGCTGTAAGATTCCAAGATCAAGCAAAGCACATGAGAGCTGAGGTACATTATGAACTGAAAGGAGGGAGAAATGCTTCCATCAACAAATGACTAGCAAAAGAGGATAGGGAATCAGAAGAGGTGGTCCTCATTTAGCAACTGCCTTGTACAGTGACCATTTACAATTAAAAAGTAACACATTTATGACCTCTACAGATCTGTTAATCAGATCTGTAAATCAAAGGAAAGCTAAGTACCATCATAGTTTCAATTAACAACCACTTCACTTAATGACCAAGTTGCTGATCTCAGTTGGGACAAAATGAACCTGTGAGCCCAGCTTCATCCATTCTACTAAGCTCCCTTGTTACTTCTGCTACTGCCCTTCTTCTATGCATATTGGTAATTAAAGTCAAATTTGGGTCAAATTTGACCCAACCTCAAATAAGTTTCATTTGACTCTCAGATACAGAGAATATGTTGGCTTGTCTCCTTGATGTTTAAGAATAAGCTTTGAACTTTGAAGATCAAGCTTTCTGTCAGATAATGATGGTTAATTGGTTCTTTTCTCTTCCACAGACTGCTTTAGTCTGGGGTTACTCCACACTTTGCTGTTTCAAAGAGGCAGAGGTTCTTAATTGGGAAACAGACTTAATAATATATTAACAGGCAAATATATGATATCTTGTAGCAACCCATTTTTTTCCTCTCTCGATTGCTGAAGATTTCATTGTAATTTTTAAAATTGTTGATATTTTTAGGGTCTTTCAATTATGTTAAGGAACTCTTCTAGCATTAATATTTTAAAAACTATGCATAAATTTAGCCAGATAGGGGATCCACTTAACATGCCCATAAAATCATGCTCTGATTTTAACCAATCATCTCGACAACTTTTTCTATAGTCTGAGAAAGTTCTAAGTCAGCCTATGTCCTTTCAAGTCTGCCTTTTGAACATAGAACATAGAGTCCAAATCAAACAAGCAAAGCGTGTAATTGCATTTCTATTTTTTTAAACCAACAATTTTTTCAAAATTACATATTTATAAGCTATGTTCAGTCCTGTATTGAAACTAAAGCTTTTGATGTAGAAGCTATTAAGTTTCCTCTATGCAGTGTCAATTTACCTGCACAGGAAAAAAGAGAAAATATTTCCACTGTAGTCATAGGCTAATGCAGCCAATATGCAATGTAGAGGAAAAAGCAACAGCAGGGATACCATCACCAACAAGTATTGTAGGCTTCTTCAGAATGTTTAAATGAGCTCATGATGCTTTTTTGGTAATGTTTACAGCTGACCTGAAAATTATATTAACATTTTTATTTTATATTGAGTTTGGAAATGATGATTTGAGTATATTATAGAGGCAAGATTTGGGGACTTTTTGTCACAATGCTGTGCTAAATCTAATATTGAAAATAGTTCCCTGAAGTGAACTTGCACAAATTCTAGTTCACTTTAAGTTCATCCTGAAATGCTTTATAAAATCCTTCCATTACTTTTCTGAAAGCTATATCAGCTTCCCATTTTAAAGAAGCAGAGAGAGGAATTTTGTCTCTCAGCAGATGGGATGGTCTGGCAACAAGCAAGGCACTCTGTTTTATGATGAAAGGAGGGTTGTTGCCAAATCTCATAAACCGTGCATAAGCTAGGGAGAAATAATGAGCTGCTGTTTGATGTGATATTCATCAGAGAATTCCTAAGCATTGTTGCAACAGCCAGATAGATACTTGATGCAAATTTCAGCTCAGAGTGACTGTAGTACAATAGGATTTTTGAAAGCCTAACTATACACTCAGAGTTCTTGTCAGACAGATCACAGTGCTAACTCACCACCCTTATGGTTCCCCACACCCCTCCTTCCTTTTGCTGTAAAATCCTTTGTTGTAGTAACCAGCAAAACCCCTTTTCACAAACAGTCCTTTTTCTCAGAAAGATTCCAACCTTTTCACAAATAGTCACAAATAACACATAACCACTTCCCTAAAATGGGTCCTTATCAATGTGTCTTTGTTGTCCAAAGCACTGATAAGCTTCCAGGATCATTTCTTTTAAGCACTGGGTCTCAAATATAGTGGAGAGAGGACCTTCTTGATAAGGATTGGAGATATATCTTAAAATAGACTACATAGTTTTCTCAATGACAGGTGAAAAGAAAAAGCTAAAAAGTAAGTATCCTTTTTAAATACAGAAATATGGAAAAAGATTGATGATCTTCAAGTTTATTTTGAATTTTGGAGACTTTGTAGGCACATAGACACACAGTTTTCTTGGCCACAGAGACAGAATTGGTTTGCCATAGTCTTGTTTATCAGTTTCCCTGGCTGGACTGCAATTTTGGGATTGCCATTAGTCTTCTACAAGTGTTAACCAACTAGTTATCTTCCAAGCCCTGATCAGATCAATAAGGTGCTGGAACCCAATGAAAACCAATGTTTTTGGTTTTGTGTATCTTGATGAAAGAGTGATTAAGGGAACAACCACAAAAAAGTAAGCTAAGGAATTACAGGGCTAATAAAATTAATGTAAGAAAGAAACTCCAACTGAAATATTATCTCCTTGGGTCACTGAATCAGAACTTTGAAATGGTACCTGCTCAATATCTTAATTTTTCTTTCCCTATGGGTTCATTTTTTAAGAGGAATACTGCATCTTTAAGAATCTTAATTTCCTAGATGCACACAATTGTTTTGATAGCTGAGGCCACTTTTCTTTCTGCCCTCTTTTTTCCTATTTCTTCTCTCATTTTTGTATTCTTTTTCTTTTACTCCCATTGTTGCATTCTTTTCAGTGTCATTCTCTTGCAGATTTTTTGGTTTGTTTCTCCCTCTTGACCTTGCATTATTTTTCTCTTCATTTTGTATTAATTTCTCTCTCTCCATTTTAAGTTTCCTTCCTTCTAGATCTTTTAGTGCTTCTTCTATATCTGGGTTGCTGCGGCTCAGTAGTTCACATGCTTTAATTCTTTAGGAAATGCACATATCTGCACTGCTAGGTTTATTGTTTTGGGGAATTATTTTTATTTAAATATAACTCATTTTGCTTCTTTCTATCCCTCATTGTCAATTTGATATCCATTCGCACTGTTAAAGCACTTCCTGACCTTCTCTTTCAGGAAAACTCATTAAGATTCCTTTAAGCATTTGTATGTCCATGTTAACTATCTGTATATTTCTATTTATTTTCCCTGCATTGCTTATGTCTGCATATGTGGAGACACATGGTCATCAGCATAAATGAATTTCTAGATAATATTTACTTGGAACAGTAGTTGTTAATACTTCTATGCTATGATAACCAATGTAGCTTTTTTATATTCCAAAAGTAAGTTGTTTTGTAGCAACTTTTGAAGCAAAAAATGCTTAAAACTTGAAATGATGCACTTTGGGTTAAAAAGGTGAAATGCAGTGTTATATGACTATTGGCAGTAATAGTCAAATAAGTAAACCTTTCTAAACCATGCCCTCATATTTCCAGGGCAGTGATTTCTCTTAATGGTATATCACTATGTCTAATCTTATTTTTCATTTGAACATAACAAGCAAAGCCACAAGTTTGCAGGCCATGATTTTTTAGTATAATATGATCTTATCATGTGCTAGAAAACATAAAATCAACAACAGTAATAATATCTGAGGCCTATGGAACATATTTCTAACATTGATAGATACTCCAGCATGTTTTTGGACAATAACATGCTATTTCAAAGGATTATGCTTTATTACTATATCAAATTACATAAAGTCAAGGTATCTATTTTCAGAAACTCCAGTTCTAGGAAAATATTCCATTAGTGCATGTGGCTCTTAAAACAGAGACAACCTGTGGGGAAAGCTGCTTCAAAATTATTAAATGCTAAATATTCAAGCTTAGAGAGGAATGAAAGGACCACAATGCCAAAAAAAGTGGATAGTTCTTAGCTAAGCTTAGGAAAGTGGTATGAACTGATAGTTCTGTAATTTGGTGCTGTTTATCAAACTTACCATCACAAAAAACCTCATGAATAATGTATTCTGAATAATAATATTTTTCACAAAAAGAATTTGTGCCCTTCATGGACTACACTTGGCCATATGCTAAGAATATGCCAGGGATTGTATGCCAGGGAAATGGTAACTAATAGCAGGCAAGACTGAGAAATAATAATACAAGGCAAATTGGGGGGGGAGGGACATAATTTAACTGAAATTGAAATTAAATCCAGTTATGCAGGTAAAAAGACACAAAACAGCATAAAAATTAAAACCCTCATACAAAGACAATATTTTCCCACATAAAGTACTGGTGTCCGTAAGAAATTTTGCAACTGCTCTGAAGAGGTTAAATTTGCAAAGTCATTTAGAGTTGAGTGGTATTAAAAGATGGATGGATGGATGGATGGAATTAAGTTTATAAAATCATCCCCAGAACAGATATACCTCTTACATGGAGTCATGACAGTAGAGCACAGGTTCCTATAGAAAAGTCCTTCAAGAACATATTCCTTCAAATCACAGGAGCACATTCATTCTGCCAAAGGGATATTATTATGGCAGGCAATATATTAAAGTGGGCAAAAGAGAGAATTTAAAGTGTGTTGGATAGATAATCTGAATTGGTAATTGTCTGCCTTGGTTCCAGTTCATATCTGACCAACATGGGTTACTTAGATTGGCCTGAAGGTCTACACTGGCTGTTAAATTGCAGCTCTAGATTTCAATAGTCCCGGGACCAAAAAATTAAGCCCAATGTATTGTTTGCCTTTGCATATCACTGATGCAGTTAATATTACTCTCTATAAGTTCTGTCACAATAAAATTACAAAAATCAGATGGCCAAACCGAGCTGTTCTAAGGCTCTACATTCAAGGCTTTTGAAGCTTCATATGAGTGTGGATTCTCAGTCTCTGTACCCCTGACACCAGCCAAAAATCTACATTTCCAGTTGAAGATTATCTATGAAATAGAGATATGATTATAATTATATTTCTCTCTTATATATCATAATCTCATGTTTGTCCCTGTATAGTGTCAACTGCAGACTTAAGAAGTTCACAAGTTTCATGTAATTTGTTAACTTATTTAATTAAACAAAACAACAAAACAAACATACCAAATCTATACAATTTACACAATTTATATAAACCTATTGAGGTTCCCATATTGCAAACATCTGATAGTGATAGTACTTGCAAAAATTTTGATAATTCTTTGAGAAATATCTATAGACCTATCATCTCAGCTGAAAAGTCATTCTCCATTTTTATGTTTTAATATGTGATGTGATAACATCTCGGATTTTCACTGGTAGTATCTACATTTAACATCATTTTCTGATAAACGTCTTGCTGTGTATACATGCAACAGGATATCATGTTTGTGTATTATACATTCCGTGTGTGTGTGTGTGTGTGTGTGTGTGTGTGTGTTTGTGGGTGTTTGAGTCAATGTTGACTCATGATATCTACTTGGACAAATTTCAGCAGTTTTCTTTGCAAGATTTTTAGAAATGGTTCACTATTACTTGCTTCTTTGAAAGAAAAAGACTGGCCCATAGTTACCCATATTGCTTCCTGCAATATCAAACTGGTGCTCTCATACCCTGCCTAGGGAAAAATACAAAAATGTGTGCATTTCTTTGTACTTTATTTTTTTGTATTCCCTGTACATTGTCAGTTTTAACTTGTATCTAATTTTCCTAAGATCGCATCAGTATTACACACAAATATTTTCCTCAATATAAAGAATGAACTAATTGATATAAGCAAATATAGAACAACTGTTAAAACTAAATTTATTTTCAAATAAGAAAATAAATGGAGAAAGAGATCTTTATCAGAAATACTTAATGAATATAGTTTCTGAAACCTACAAGAAGTTACTTTTAGCTCAAAGTGCTCAGTTTGGCTCAATATCCTATTTTACCATCTCTTGTATACAGATAGCTCTTGTAGAATAAAAAAGAATGAAAGCCCATATCAAGTCACAGCCTCCTAAAGGACCAGAAAGGAAAAGCTGGGATGCCTTAAAGCAGGGTTGTCAAACTGGTGGCCCATGGGCTGGATGCATTATATGCAAGCCACGCCCATCCTAGCTCCATGAAGGGAAAAAGTAACAATTCGTCACTTGACAGCAACGTGACACAGCAAATTTGACACACATGCCCTAGAGCAATCACCCCTATATCATGTTCTGTTTCTCATTTCTGAATTAAATTTCAGAATTTCTTTACACTTTCCATTTTGCACAGGAAGAATCAATGCATTATATGCTACAATAAATGTGCAAAAAGTGTGCGTCTTTTGTGCTTGGTATTTGGATCATTCTCTATAAAATTTTTGTCAGGTGATGGGTTGGGGTACACAAGGAGAAGGTTAGCTATCCAAGTTGAAAGTAAACTGATAATCTAATATTAAAACATTTAAATGAGAAAAGAGCAGTGAAATTAGAATATAGGAATAAATATAAAATATGCAAGCAGGGTTAATCCATACTACAGGCAACCATTGCTGCTTCTGCTATTATTTCTGACTTGAGTCGTAGTAAAATAAACAAATGGGCAGAAATATAAGTTGTCCAAATTATAATCAGTTCCAATGCTCCTCTTACTACATTTATTTCAGCATATAGTTTATTATCTTCAAGTAGCATTCCAACAGAGAAAGTAATTTTTATAATCCATGACTTTATTTTAATACAAATATTGGATTCTAGCTCACAAGTCAGGAAAAAGTAAGAGTTGTATTAGGAATTTGAGATACAATATGTTTGGAATTATTAGAGGAATATCAAATGGAGGGTCATGCTACACTGCACATCCTGTATTCATAAAGAAAATTCCCATGCTGCATCTTCAGTAAGAATTTTTTTTACTGGGCATGCATCGTCATTCAGGTGTGTTTGTCATTATACATTTAATATTACATCAGTTATAGGCATACTGATTGGTAAAAGAGATTTCCAAAACTGATCTTTCTAGGGTAGAAAAAATATTAAAGAGCAAATTGTGGGGAAATCCACAGCTGTGTTTGATAAATACAGTAGAACTTGCTATATGTAAACAAATGATATGCTTTCAAAAAAGCAATCGATCCAAAATGAACTTCCAGCTCTCCAGCTTAGAGCATACAAGCTATATTTATTTATTTATATATATTTACTTACTCTACTTGTCCCAATTCTAAAATTATAAGCAGCATGGGAATTTTGTGTATTATAAAACTCTCCCTTACCATAAGAATTCCCCAATCACACATTCATCAGCAAGAGATGCTTGTGGCAAAGAAATTATGACCATGAACAGTTCTCTGAACAGTATTTCACTCTGCTTTTCATACTCTTTTCTCCACCTGTTTCCATTTCCCTTTCTTTTTTTCTTCTTCTCTTTTTATTTCCCTCTGCCAAGGATGACGAGTGCTGACACCTTGGGGTAAGCTCCAATTTTCAATTATACCTGTTGTAGAATCTTTTCTCATTTGGGGGGAAAGATTACCTGCAATGATCCCAGTGTAAATATTCATCATTGTGCAATCAAAAATATTTCAGGAAGAAATTTCAGGAAGAAATATTTTAGTACAATGCTTTGATGGAAGGGGTGTGTGTGCTCACAGGAGTGTGTGCTTCCTTACCTAACGTATTTATCTTACTGATTGTGGAATAAGAGAAAATTAAATGTGAGGTCTTATAATAGCAATAGCATTTAGTCTTATATACAGCCCCATAGTGTTTTAAAGCACTCTCTGCGTAGTTTACAATGTAGGCATTATTTGCATATTTTCCCCAACAGTCTGGGTTCTCATTTCACCAATCTTGGAAGGATGGAAGGCTGTGTTAACCTTGAACCAGTTAGGATAGAACTCCAGGCTGTGGACAGAGTTTGCCTGCATTACTGCACTACTACCAGAATTTGTACAAGCTAGCGCCAGTTGGAAGAAGGCAACTGAAGTCTGGAGAGAGCAGAAAAGTATTATTTATAAGTCATCTTATTTAGCAGAACAATATAGTCCCTTTTCACAGAATAATATAAGTAAGGATTAGAAATAATCTTGAAGATCATCTTGTCCAATTCTTTGCCCACTAAAGGAATATACTACTGTATCATCCTCAACAAATGATTATCAGCCTGTTCTCATATATTTCCACTGATTGAGATCTCATCACCTCATAATGCAGTGTTTCATTGTTGAACAGCTCCTACCATTAAAAATTATTTCTGAGGTCCAATTAAAACCTGTTTCTGTGTAATTAAACCCATTGATTCTTATCTTCTGAAACATCACTGCTTTCTACATGATAGCCCTTTAGATGGTTGGAGAATTATCACATCTTCTCTAGGCTAAACATAACAGTTAATCATAGATGTTTTCTTTCATATTCCTTGTTTTTTATTGCTTTCCTCAGAGCATGACTTATTGGTCAGTGTACATCTAAAATATACTGCCCAGAATTAGATGCAATGTTTTAATTGCAGTATAATTAAGGCAGAATACAGAGAAACTCTGAGTTTTCTTGACCTTGAGACTATGATGACTATGAGACTGATGATGCAATGTAGGTTTGCATTTGCTTTTTTGTTTTTGCTTTGTTTTGCAAAAGAATAATAATAATCCTTGAAGCTCCAAAGAAAAAGCTCTCCTTGACATATTTGGTCCTTTTTAATCATGTTCCTTCATTTCTCTGTCTCCTCCACCTTTCCCCTCTTCTCATCTTCTGGAAGACTTCTTGATATACTATATAGTCTCACTCCAAATGTTTCTTGTATTCAGTCCATTTTCCCTGATAAATAGGGCATCAGAGATGACAGGTTTACTTCTAGCTCCAGGACTCTCATCTTCTCTTTCAGGAGGGTCATCATATGTAAGACTTGGTGTTTTATCAAATGAAACAGCTATGACATCTCTTCTACAGGTCCCAAAAGCAGTTCTTCCCATGGTTCTCAGATGAACAAAGAAGAAAGAAATGAAAACTTCTCAATTCCGGTGGAATTTCATACACATCCATGCAAAGCACCCTTACAAAGCACCTGAATTGTTCACACTGCTATTGACTTCTCATAAATTATGAAAGTGATTTGGGGAGGGGAGTTTACAAGCGTCTCTGTGATGATTTCCCCAACCAAACTCCAGTTTCCTTTCTCTGTTCACTTATTCAATGAACTCAACTTTGGAAAGCGGCTTTCTTTTATATGTCCTGAACCTGCCTTGGTTAAATTTAATAGAAGGCAATGCCCTAGTTGCTTTCTTGGAGTGGGGATTCTATCAGCAGCAGTCAGAAATAAATTGCCATGACTAGTCAGCAGTCTCTCCTTTGCTTTGGATCTTTTCTTCCTTCTCATGCTTCTTCTCTTTCCCCAAACTTCATTTTTGCTGACTCTCCAACACTTGCTCATCTACGTTATCTAGACTACAGTTATGAGGCAAGTATTATTTGAGAGTGAGAAGCAGTAATATAAGAATAGTCAACACCTATTGGAAGATTTGGTGCCAACATAGATAGATGCAGCTCCTTCCCATCTTTCAATTTTAAGTCATACCTAAGCAGGGGTTATTACTGGGCACCTCCAGATACAGCCTTGTTCCTCTATAAAATCAGCTCCTCAACTATGTAGTCTTACATTGTTGTTTCTGTTTAATGGCCAAGTGAATTTGTTTTTCCAGTGATAGATTGTTAGTCCTTTGAGGTTGTCCAGATAGGAAGTACAACCAAGTGCATCAACACTATTTTTATTGTAAAGTTACATAAAACAGAATCTTGCAAGATGAAAATATTTTTCCCATCCTCTCTTTAGTTTCTGGAAAATTAGGAAGGATCCTTTTTAAAATGCTTCCTATGTTTTCCTCCCACTTGCGGACTGAGCTGACTCTATTGACCAGGCTGTGGGTCTTCCTCCTGTGCCCCATCTCATAATAACTGTGGTATGCCAAAACACTGTCCTGTTAGAACTGATAAAGTGCTTCAGAGTAGGCAGTTTCCTCAGTGAGACCCTCCTTGCTCCTGGGCTAAAGCCAGCCTCTTCCCTAACTTCCTTCTACAGTTTAACTACTCCACTAATTGTAGTTCAGGGACAGTGCAACTTATGGATTTGTAACTCCTCTTTGTGGCAATTGCATTTTAAAAAAAATTCCCATGAAATGAGCACCTTAATCAGTTTAAGCCATGAAGAGGCAAGGTACTGATTGAGAAAAAGAAATGTCCTCATCTTTTGGTTATTATCAATGGACATAAATGTTGGCCAACTTTATATTTGTTTTTTGGGATTAGAGAATTGAATTGGTAGTGATGCAGAAGTACCTGCAATTGAAGCCTAAACCAGAGGGCTAAGGAAGAGAGGCTGTGTCCTCTGGCTTCCCAATAGGATTGCAAGTTAAGCAAGGTAGGGAAGGATTTTCACTCCCCTACTTACACTGTGGTTACAAATTCTGTCTTTTCACTTTCACTGTTACCTATTTATAGGGCTTCCATTATCTAAGCAGGAAAGCAACAATAAACAGTTGCTTTATATTTGTTTAATCCTGAAACTTCTGATAACTGTGGCAAGTATGTAAGAAATTGAGATCCTGTGATAAGCTGGAGAGAATCCTATCCTCATCTGATTTCATCTTCTTAGCCTTTACTTAAATGAGCATGAAAAACACCCAAAGTCCATGCCAGTCAGGCTAAGCCCAAGAATGATGCAGAATGATTCATTCAGAGTTCAATTCTTCATTTGCTTGCACACAAGAGACAGAATCTTGCCTGACTAAACCCTTATACTCTCACCCTAATGGTTCTAGCCTGGGAAATGGCTATTCTTACTCTTTTATCAATCTCTGGGTTGGGCTGCCTCATCTCTCCCTCCACCCTTCTCTTTCCTGGGAAACTGCCACTTCATTGTAGTCCATCACACCAGTTCCTCCTCTATGGACACTATTCACACATCACCTCAAAATGTGAACCAATTAATAAATGGCAGCGGTGGCAGTGATGGTGATTTCAGCTAGAAATTTTTCTTCTTCTCTGTGAAAGAAGGGGAACTATTGTTTGTTTATTGATGGGGTTTTAGAACTGTTTCAGAGAACAATAAACTCAGCTGTTGGCAAGCTATAGGCAGAGAGTGAGGGCAGTTTGCCTGGCATATCCTCTTTGTTCAACTGTTTACGGCTGAAGCTGAGCAACATTTGCCTGAAAGTGCCTTCTGCAAGTGTGCAGGTCACTTTGACTCTGTAAGTGCAAGAAATGGGATAGCTTTAATGTGCATTGGAAATTGTTTACAGGTAGAAGGGATGGCAATGCTTCCAAGTCAGCACAGATGTTATCTGTTTCTTTAAGCTGTTAAAATGGGATGACTATCATTTTCTCTGGCATTTTTGCTTTTAATACTACATGACAGAAGTAATTTTTTAAAAAAAGTGTTCATTTTTCTGGCATAGAAACACACAACAAGCAATGACAATTATACCACTTTCTATTGGTAAGGCAAAATGCACTTCAGGTAGTCAGTCCTCGACTTACAATCATAGTGACCATTCAAAATTACAACAGCGCTAATAAAAGTGACATGAAGAGTTTTCACACTTACGACCGTTGTAGCATAGTCACCTGATCAGAATTCTGTTGCTTGGCAACTGACATGTATTTATGACTGTTACACTGTTCCAGAGTCACGTGATTGTCATTTGTAATCTTCCCAGATGGCTTCTTACAAGGAAAGTCAAAGGGGAAAGCCAGATTTACTTAACAGTTGTACGATCCACTTAACAACTGCAATCATTCGCTTTAGAGCTGTTGCAAAAAAAAAAAAAATGGGGCACAACTTACTTAACCCCTTTCTTGCTTAGCAATGGAAATTTTGGGGTCAATTGTGGTCTAAGTCAAGGACTAACTATAGAGAAAAAATATGCTAGCCTCCATTTTTTTATAAATAAGATGGAAAGAAATATCTTCCCGCCTTCTTTCTGAATGGTTAAAAAAATACTGAAATGCCTTGTTTATTACATAGATATTGATCTGTTTTGATTATTAGCTCTTGTTTAAAGTTTCTCAAAGGATAAAGTAACATTACAAGCAAACTGCATGCAATTAATCTGGAGAAATCTTGGAAAGACTGAGATTCTGATAATTTGCTACCTCATATTAAGCATTAGGCTTTAGAAGTCGGAAGGGTGTAAGAAAAGCTTCAGCACCAGGAGATTTTTTTCAGATAATTTTATTGTGAACAGGTGAGCTTTGCAGAATGGATAAGGCAGGCGAATGAATTCAACAGTTTATATATATGTTACTCTCATTTCTAACAAACCTCTCCTTAGAGGAGTTGCTTTAATTATAACATTGATCAATGGTAGAGTTCTGTCATAAACTTGTACTAATAAAATATTTATATCACACTGCATGGTTTGCCAGAGTGTATTAGGAGAAATAACACAGGTTGTACCTGTGAAACATTTGGAGGGCTCTTTTGAACAGTAATAATTAACATTCTGAATATGATGCTCAAAGCAACAAGGTGTTTGTGTATAGCCCCAACTGAAGAAACATCTTTTAGACATGAAGACACCTGTGCAAACAAAACGGACAGGGGCTGCCCTGAGCCTTTGAGAAGATGAAGTTCATTTGGTGCCTCCTGTTTGTAGGGGTGTTTCACTCACTTTTAAGGAACTTCTCCAAAGGATTTGCAAAAGTTGTAAAAAGCGTAAAATGACAAACATTTTTGTTTTCATCCACAGATTAAAAGTGTCTATTAATTGTAAGAAATGTGAATGATCAAAATCATTTGAGAAAGATTAATCTTGTGATGAACCTAAAAGCCACCAGAGATTAGAAAGGTTACATGGAAATGGCTATTTCTTTTTCCATAATTATATCAGTCTGGCATAGATGAAAGGCCCTTTTCTCAGACTAGATTGCTGCCTTGTTTTTCCTTTTGTTCACCCAGTGTGATTATTGAGCATGGTAATAGATTACCATGTGGAGTTGTTGAAAAAGCAAGATTTCTATTAATTCACAGCATCAGTGTTCTTTCATCCTAATGTTGCTTTAGGCCACTTTCATGAGAAAGGTCTCACCCCAGTTTAAATAAAACTGGTCTTAATTCTATCTGAAGGGAAAGGAACAAGCAGAAAATCATAATCCATTTGAAATTATAAATGTCATTGTTAGATAGCTCTAGATGAAAAGTAAAATCTATATTTTCTTCATTACAGCTACGTCGTACATAGAAGAAAAATATACATGAAGAAAATATAGATTGTACTCTTCATCTAGTGAAGAGTAAAATCCATATTTTCTTCATTATAGCTATTTGTTTTCAGGCACTGAACTGAAATTTTATTCCTGGATCAGTTCAGAGGTTATTTTATAAATAAGCTTTGAGTCAATTCAGATTTGATGTACCATTTATATGTAGCTAAACACAGATTAATTGATATAACTCTTTGTTTATTCAGCAAGGAAGAGCAGCCAATATTGGGCCTGATTAATATCAACGTAAACATTCCTTTCCATAACTTCAAGGCTGTAAATTTTGGCAGAACAGTTTTATGAATACTTTAAGATGAGGCTTTCATTTTGCAAGCCCCCCCCCCCCCCAAAAAGACCATTTTGAAATATCTCTCTCACACACACATATGCACACATACAGAAACAGACACACATGGGGGGGGGGAGATATTTTTTTTCTCCTGCATCCTCTCTCTTTCTTTCTTATCATGATGTATTTGGATTCACAGGGCTGGAAGATGTTAGAAGACTTAGAAACATTTTGCCTTTCTCTTTTTCATCTTTCCTCTCCACCCCACCCACCCACCCCCCGATAATTTTATTGACTGTCTCACCAAACTTTCTCTATCCTTATCTCTTGAAGGGCCAGCAGTGTTCAGCAGCAGCCAAAAAAGCTAATGCAATCCTATATTGTATTAACAGGGATACAATCAAGATCAAGGGAAGTTCTAATACCACTCTATAAAGCCTTAGTAAGACCACACCTAGAGTACTTCATCCAGTTTTGTTCACCACATTATAAAAAAGATGTTGAGATTCTAGAAAAAGTACAGAGAAGAGCAACCTGGATGATTAGGGGACTGGAGGCTAAAACATACAATGAACAGTTGCAGGAACTGGGCTTAGCTAGTCTAGAAAAGAGAAGGACCAGGGGAGACATGATAGCGATCTTCCAATATTTGAAGGGCTGCCAAGAGAGGAAGGGGTCAAGCTAGTTTCTAAAGCTCCTGTAGGCCAGACAAGGAATAATGGATGGAAACTGAACAAGGAGAGATTTAACCTGGAAATAAGAAGAAACTTTCTGACAGTAAGAACAATCAACCAACGGAACAGCTTTCCCTCGGAAGTTGTGGGAGCACCATCACTTGAGATTTTCAAGAAGAGATTGGACTGCCATTTGTCAGAAATGGTGTAGGGTCTCCCGCTTGGGCAGGGGTTGGACTGGATGACTTAAGTCCCTTCCTTAGGTCCCCTGATTATCTGTTATCTTTTATCATTTTAACCATTATTTTTTGATGTGTGTACATTGCACTATTTCATATTGCCTCCCCACACAATTTCCCAGGCTTATATATGTAGGAGAGAATGTGGTATACTGGATGCACTGATCTCCCAGTCAAAATTTTTCCCTTCTGTCAAGAGATCTTTCATGATTGCATAATTCACCCTGATGGCTCTGTAGGTTCTTCCTCATCCAGTCCACATGAGAAACCTAAAGTTCCCCTGAAAGCATTTGCCTCAGTGAGCAGCTAGTATAAACTTTTCCTTAAGTTTCATGATGTGTCCACATAGCCCTCCTTTCATACCATTGCAGGCTGTTTATAGAATAATTGATGCCTTGGGAAGAGAAGGATTTTAAATAAAAGCACTGCATTGATAAGGACTGCTCTTCCCTTCTCCCATATAAAATCACTTTACACAGAGAGAGAGGCCCAAACACACAAATACAACCTCTTGCATATGTCCTTTAAGTTACTAAGACAATTGTTTTAACATTTGGCTACTATATAGTGATTTTCTTTTCTCTGCAAGATCATTTTACCGAAGAGAAGCATTTTGATTTAGAGGCATGTTTCTTATGAGACTAATTCTCCCCCAGCTTTGGGTCCCAGGTTGTAGGAAATAAGTGGTTTCTGTAATAATTTTACACACAGAAGAAACAGCTACATAAATATAAGTCTTTGGTTGAAAAGTGGGCTATGCATGTATATAAAATAACTGTTTTAAATTTGCATGCGTGATCTGCTTCTATGCACAAACCTCAAATCTTCTGCTCCCTTGATCTCTCTTTGTTAATTACTTTGTTTTGTTCAATGAAAATAACTTTAACATCCATCTTCTCCTTTACATATCTGAAGTAGGATAATTTGAGTGTGATCATTTGAGCCTCAAGTGAGAACTCTGGGTTGATTTTGTTAGATGATCCATTGATTTATTTTCTTGGCTGTAGATGATATTCTCAGGAATCTTAATATTGTTCCAGTTTTTCTTCTTGTAAACTACATGAAGTAGCATGTAAAGTAGAACATTAAATACTAGCAAAGCGATCTTTGTGGATTGACCTTTTGAATATTATCTAATCACCATTTAATTCTTATCCTATTTGATTTTGAGTGGCTTTAGATCACACATGTCTACATTTGGGGCTTTGTTCAGCCGGAGTTTGTGGGTATATCATTTAGTAAATAATTCACTATTTTTACTTATAAAAACTTAGCACTGTTAAATATTTTGTCTGCCCTTCTGTTGTAATTTCTTTATTCTTCTTTATTAAAACTTAAATTGATACAGAATTTCTGATTAATATTAGACTATGGTCAAACCACATTATTAGTGATTTTTACATTCTTATATTTTATGGAGCATATTTTATCATTTAGATAGCTTAGTAGTAGCACAAGAATTCTATTCATCTCTCTGAACTTTTATGTCATTTTATTCAGATCTTCAATCAAAATAAAGTTGTCTTCCTTTGTGGATAAGTACTCTTTGAAAAGCATATGCCAGATCTATATGAGGTTTCTTTATAGAGGCATGAACTTATGGAGATTAAATATAGCAATAGCTGCCGTGTGTAATGTGTTTTTAACAGGGATTTCTCAGGATTTTATTTTGACTTTGTGTCCACTTAGGTCTCGTTCAATCAGTGGAGCTTCCTCTGGCCTGTCCACCAGCCCTCTCAGTAGTCCAAGGGTAAGTGAAACTATTTGGAGGTCATAATTTTAATAATCTTCATTTGAGTTAGGGAAAGTTTAATAACATTTTCCATAGTTTCAGGGGTGCGTTTGTCAGCCAGGAAACTTACAGTGAGAAAAAGTTGCACTATTTGTACATATAGTATGTTGTATATATTATGATCAGAGAGATAAAGAGAGTAAAAATGTAATTATTTTTTACATATACATTCTTGTGTGAAATTCATACATTTATGCATTGTTTAGCATTACATTGTTTAATTTATGCCTGCCTCACTCACTACTTATATTGTTGCTACCTAAAGTAGCTTTATTTCCTAGCATGGTGGCAATTATAAAATACTGTTGGAGAGATTATGGCATGATGAGAAGAACATCTGCTACTCATTGCAAATTCAGCACGAGGCACTGAACCATAAAAATTAGAGCTACTTTGGGACTGAAAAGCACAGCTGAACAGTTTTTGAAAAACAATGAAATCTAGTCAGCACAGGAATCATACAAAGTTGGATTAGGAAATTGTTAGTGTGAAAATGAAAGAAACTGAAACATTAAAGAAGAATGATATAGGAAGAATAAGAGACTGTATAAGTGAAGAGTGTAGAATGTCCCAGGAGAGAAATGTGGATTCTCTCTTGCAAAGCTACCTTGCCCTTTTTTGTCATTTAGCAAGCCAAGGACATCCTTCTTAATCAGCAGCAGTTGTCTTCTCAAGTATTACAAAACCATTAGAGAAAAGCAATTATGGACTCGAGGTTAATGGAAAATTGGATGGTCGTATGTAGATCATTCTTGTTTGATGATAAGTTATAAACTAGCCATTTTTTTTGTTACAATTTTTTGAAACAATAAGTATGGTCCCAGATCAATGAAACAGATACATCATTTTGGAGAACTTAATGAGTAGGATAGAAAAAAGAGAGAAGTTCCTAGAGCATGAAGCTGTAATGCACTTGATATTGAACAATATTTGAGAGCTTCTGTTGTATTACAGTGCTGTCTTGCTTTTGCCATCTTTCTGATTCACAGTTAATCCCTGAAATTTTGGTTCTGAAACCTCCCATTGCACATGCAATTTGAAAGAGCAATCCATTTAATTTAATATAGAAATGTGTGGTCTAGTCTTGATTTTCAGATTCTGGGTAAGACCTGATCTTAAAATGTCCCTTTTGCTTTATGCCAATTCATAATAATGACTGAAGCACAGCAAATTAAATGTAGTTGTTCCAAAGATCTAAGTGTAGAATAGAGGAGCTGAGCAGCACAAGCTACTTAACTGATTATGATTTGAAATGAAAAATTTGTTATAGAAATATAAATTATAAGGTTGCTTTTTTTAAAAAAATGGACACATATCATACAACCTTGTAGGCAACAGCAAATTATTCATTAATTTACATGGAATTAAATCCTCCAGAAGCTGGTAAAAAACCAATTTTTTCAGAAGGACTTTGAAAATTAGTAGTGGTGCCATCAAGACCTCTGTTCATCTATTTATTAATGCATTAAGAAGCAATATCTTATTGTTGTAATCACTAAGGCTTTATGATAGAGGTCTTTTAGTGTTTGTAAATAGAGATTATTTCTGAAGAATTATTCTGAGGAAGCATATTTTTAAAAAATAAAAAGTAGTAAATAATTAAAGGGAAAAAATAGTCCTAGCCAAAATGTTCTGTTTTGTTTCCAGTTCTCTTTGAAGATACTGTATATAAAAGTATTTTTCTATCAGGGTTTGCATTTTCTCTTTTTAAAGAACAAATAGGACATTATGTGTTTTAAAATAACCTAGATGAGAGAAAAAAATCAAAACAAAATAAGAAAACAGAAAAATTAAATATTAAAACCAACAACTAAAGTGAACTGAAATCAACAATTAAAAATCTGCTATTTATCTGCCATTTATTGTTAAACCTAATAAAGAAATTAAGCCCTTCAGTTTAGAAGGTGGTATATTCCAGAGGACCCTTATTTATTTTATATATCTGCAGCAACTATAGGCAGGAATGGGACAACATGCCACAGCCAACTCATTGTGTTCAACTCTCCACAGGCAATTCCTTGTGGCCAATTCACCACAGCCATCTCACCATGGGATAACTCACCCTGGCCAAGGACAGCTCACCATGGGACAATTTAACAATTTAATTTAATTATTTAAAATAAATAAAAACATTTAATTTCTGTCATTTACATTTCATTCTGTCCCTCCGTTGGCATCCGTTCTTTAATTATTCTATTGAACCATTTCTTTGATATTTGTATAACTCTTATCCCATGGCGAGTTGTCCCATGGCAAGTTGGCCATGACTAATTATCATAAACCCACTGTAGAACACCCTCCTCAAATGATCTCACTGAACTGAGGAATGGAAAGAGACATTGTCTCAGGTATCATAATCCCAAGAAATAAATATTTTGTAGTTCCCCAGGTAGCAAATGGATAGCTTGTGTAGTGCTTCTAGCTCAGGTGTAATATGGTTTCTGAGTTCCAGAAATCAACCTGTTGATCAAATTCTATATCAAGTGAAGTTTTCAGATGACATACAAAAGGCTGTACATCTTTATTGAAGCCTGGAACATACATCAGAATTTTAAGGCATGTTTTAAGGAAGGAATGCTAACCCTTAAAACATGCCTTAAAATTCTGATGTATATTCCATGTATATTCTGTGAAAACAGAGACACCAAATCAGAAAAGCCCTTGTGAACTCTGTACCTGCTTCTTCTGAGAAATTGTGTCCTTATTGTCCTCTCAATGAACACTTCAGTCCTGCTTGTATTCTGTTTCAATTCATCATTCCCATGATTAAAAACTGTAGGCAGACATTCAAGGGAGTCACATTGTTGCATGAAGATGCCACAGAGAAAGAAATGTTCATGTTATCAATATTCAAATAGCAAACAGCTCCAAATCTGCCTATGATCTCCCTCAACAATTTCATGTAAATATTGAAAGAGATAGAATAGAGTCCTGAGGAACTCAGTGCAATTACTTCTGTTAGTACAAGAAATTCTGCCCAAGTAGAGCCATCTGAAATATGAGGAATATGAATAGAATAACTGCAAGTGGCACCTTCTATTCCCAGATCATTTAGAGTATCCAATAGTATATAATAATTAAAAACCAACTGAGTGATGAAGAAAAACCAACAGAATTACATTCCTTCTGCCAAATTCCAGATAAATCAACTGAATCCATTTGTTTCCACTTGCCCTCATATTAGGCACAAAAATAAAGTTAGATTATAATTTTATGCTGTTTTAACTTCTTAAATAGTTGTAACTATTTGACCACCAAAATTACAGAAAATATGTTTGTATGTGTGTGTAATTTTCAGGTATTATTACAATTTTCACTTTAATTTTTTTCAAATTTTCAGTTGCAAATTTTCAAATTTTCAGTTACAGTTAAAATTTTCAATTATAAAATGAAGATCAAAAACAGGGTTTTTTGCCTGTGATGTTTCAAACTCTGATTAATGGGGCTACTGATTATAACAGTACTTTTTTAGAAATATGTCAATTTGTATTTTCTAGTATCTTAGCATATTTTATAATTAATTCATAATCTCTAATATTCTCTAAGTTTTACTTTGTTTTTTAATAGCACAGTTTCTTTTTTGTTTCATTTATCGTGACTTGTGGATACTTTCACTTCATTTTTGTTTATAACCAGATCCAAATAATAGAATGCTTGATTATCCAATGAAAGAGGAATATTTGAGCAAATCTGATTTGTTGATCATTGAGGGGATTCATAATTCAACACCATGTTTCTCTGAAGAATTTCTATTGAAAAGCCTGATATAGAAAACTAAACTATTTTCTCTGGATAGATGGTCAAGGAGGAAGGGAAAGGATCTGCAAGAATACTTCTCTTTTGCGTATGCGCGCGCACAAACACACACACACAGTGGTGTCCCTTTGAAAGAAATGGGGAGAAATAATAAATGTAGTAATTTATGGGCCTTTATGACTGACTACCTGTTGCACACATATTATTTTTTATCTGCATTTCCCTGCTGTGTTTGGTTGTGGTAGACATTTTAATCTGGGAGAGGGCAATCTCAGCCTATATACCTACAAGCTGGTTGTTGCTGTGGTTTGAATGGTCCTCCTTCCCCGTCCTCACCTCCCTTCAACCTTGTCCTTCTTTCCCTGTGAAATACAGACCAGCTCAGGGATATGGTAGTTTTTGAGGGTGAAGATTCATTCTCAGAGCTTGTGGGTTGGTTTCCAAATGTTTCATTACCAGGCTAGATAGTGTTAACAGAACACCACTGACTGACATCCCCTAAACTCCACTTGAAGATGTTACCTAGTCTGGTAATGAAACATTTGGAAACCAACCCACAAGCTCTGAGAATGAATCTTCACCCTCATCCTACACCCGAGCTACAGCTATTTGCCACTATGCAGTTTTTCTCTGCACAGCTACCCTGGTTCTCCCTAACCTGTTATTTTTAGTTTGTTTTCCTCCATATTTGTTTTTGCTGTGTGATTTTTCTTTGCTGACACATGGTTGGTTAATATAATAAAGCTTGTGACAAAATTGTTTTCACTACCGCTACTGCTGTTTTTTGATTATGCTGTGTTCCCAGCTAACTGCATGTTTTTTGTTTGTGTTTGTGTTTTGTTTCTTTGCAAACCCTTAACCCCACCTCCTTTACCCTCATCACCATAATTCATATCTCTTTGTAATGCACACAATTGCAACTGAAATGGGTTTTTTTTCTCCATTCACCCATGGGATGTATGTGTGCGTACGTATGTGTTGCTTTTCTTGATGTGCATGGATACTCACTCTGTATGTGTCTTGTAGCCTCTCAGAAAATTTTTCATCCCCCCTCAAATTCCTGATCTTCCCGTCACTCCCCGCCCCCAACCCTCCCTGGACTCTGATGCTTGTAGGAACACTTCCAGACCTGGACATGTTCTGCAACCAAAGCCAGCACTTCAACCCAACCCAAGGACACAAACTTTGCCTTCCAAGAACAAATTGGCTGAAAAACCACTTCAGTCTACCAAATCTAACCCACTCCCTTCTAATAATATTATTGTCCCTCCATCCCAGAATAACCCTGCACAAAATACTCAGGGTCATCCACTTGTTTCTGGGTGTAACCCACAACTGGCTGTTTCTACGGTGCCGACCAACCCTATGTCTCCGGTTAGGTTGCTCCCTTCCAGTACTGACCCAAGCACCAAATCTATCCCCATCATACAGGTTACCCCTCACCCCTCTCCAAGGGGCAGTCCCCTCCCTACCCCCAAGGGGACACCTGTTCATACGCCAAAGGAGAGCCCAGCAGGCACACCTAACCCTACGCCGCCATCCAGCCCCAGCATTGGAGGAATGCCCTGGAGAACACGGCTCAACTCAATCAAGAACAGTTTTCTGGGATCGCCTCGCTTTCATCGCAGGAAATTGCAAGGTACAAATCTTTCAAAACCATGGCAATTTAAGATTGACAAGGAAAATACAAAGGAATGTAAAGAAGGGTTGGTTAATATTTGACAATAATATGAAACATTGACAGGAAAAATGAAAGTTCCCTTATTACAACTTGGCTATGCCATGTCTGTTGTTATTCAAATAATGACCTTCCTGTGGTTTTTCAAATGTGTCCTAATAACCATAAGTACTCAATTTCTGATTTTTTTTATGACCTTGAGAATGAAAAATCAACCTTTTAAAAACAAACAAAAAACAAAAGTGTAACCTGGGTTTGATACTTGTACATTATAGTTCTGTTGTAATGCTTGAAAAAAAATAGATCCAACTGAGAAGCTGGAACTAACAATAGACTGATAACAATCATGTGCTGTTGGGCTTCTTTTTCCAAAATATGCAAGTTGCAGTTCACTTGCATTATTATCTTAAGATATCTAAATGAATTATATGGAAATTGTGTTTTAAGCTTTTTGTCCCTGTATAAATATATAAAAGGTTATGTACCAAATTATTTTACTATTACAAATGCTTAATATTACAGTGCTTACTTAATAAATAGCTTTTTGCAAAATAGGAAAATTTTAGCAAAATGGGATTCATTTAGTTATGTCTTAGACTGATTTTTCTCAATCACAGACTCAAGACTTCAAAAATCAATGACTGAGTTGTATTCCTAGACATAAGCAAATTGAAGTCAATCAATGAATGTTATTGAAAAAGATGAGCATTTTAATTTACATTATATGATAATACTGCAATTCATGAAGAAATCAAAATGCCTTTTAGAGAAAGAGATTTGAAATGATGGACATTTTGGCCAAACTCAGAATCTTATATTTCTTTTACATTTAGTTTTCTTCCATTTAAGAATCTTGTAGAGATTGGTCTTTTGTAACAACAACAAAAAGTAACCAATTGCACTGTAAAATCCCCTTAAAAACCCTAGACTGAAATGGTTGTGTTTGTGAACAGTGAACACTGTTGAATATGGTGAAACACTGCTTTTTAAAACAAGTTTACTAATGCTTGGAGGTTTTCTTAATTCTTAAGGTAATGAAATTCAGGAGAAACATATAATTGAACAAGCATAGCCCTTATATGGCACAGAAGGATCATAATTAAGTGAAGAATTATTACCCTACATAAAAGTCCGAAAGGAAGCAGAATAAACCTCCAACCTGGCTGGTATATTTTTGCACATAACATAATTCATATAGCATTCATTACACATTGACCCAGTATGGCATATTCTTTTTGAAACAAAGGTAAACGATCCATAATTGTTTGTATGATTCAGTTGGTGCATGTTAATCATGATGCCATTGTGGTCTGAAAAATCACTGGCAATTTCAAATAATTTTGCTAAATGACTCAAACTTACAGTATTCTCAGTATTCCCATGTCACACTGCCCAACGAATGCAAAAAGGACACAGCGGACGAGCAAAATGTTCCATCCGTTGTTATCCGCTCTCAAAAGGGGCAAAAATTTGCATAACCGGAGCAAATAACACGGACGTGAGGAGGACGCAGGGCGGATGCAAAGCAGATGCAGAACGGAAGCCCAGCGGATGGAAGCGGATGGGAGCGGATGGCACGTCCACTAGGCTTCCGGGGGACCTCAGCAAAGCGGACGCGGAACGGATACAGTGGATGCACAGCGGACGCCGAACGGATGAAGCGGATGCACAGCGGATGCACAGCGGAAGCCTAATGGATGCCTGGCGTTAATTGCGCATGCGGGGAGGATGCATTGCGTCAGCCCTGCGGATATAATGGAAGCAGTTCGGAAGCAGGTCGCCATTCAGAGGAAAGACCTGCTGCCGGACGGATTGGCTGCCTTGCCTGCCCTGCCTGCATGTCTGCCTGCAAGCCTTGCTGCCAGCCTTGCTGCAAGCATTGCTGCCAGCCTCCCTGCCAGCCTTGCTGCCAGCCTGCCTGCAAGCCTTGCTGCAAGCCTTGCTGCCAGCCTCCCTGCCAGCCTTGCTGCCAGCCTGCCTGCAAGCCTTGCTGCCAGCCAGTCTGCCTGCCAGCCTTGCTGCCTGCCTTCCTGCCAGCCTTGGTTCATGTCTGCCTGCCAGCCTTGGTGCCTGCCTGCCTGCCAGCCTCCCTGCCAGCCTTGGTGCCTGCCTCCCTGCCAGCCTTGGTGCCTGCCTTGGTGCCTGCCTCCCTGTCAGCCTTGGAGCCTGCCTTGGTGCCAGCCTTCCTGCCAGCCTTGGTGCCTGCCTGCCTGCCTGCCAGCCTTCCTGCCTGCCTTGGTGCCAGCCTCCCTGCCAGCCTTCCTGCCAGCCTTGCTTCCTGCCAGCCTCCCTGCCAGCCAGCAACCCCATAACCATGCGGAAGCACAGCAAGCCTCAGCCATCTGCTGCCAGCCCTGGCAAAAAGGACAGGGCTACCATCCCGCCCCCTGGCCCTCACTCTGGTTCTGCTGGGGCTTCTGCAGCACGGGCTCGCTCTTCTGGGGCTGGGGCTTCTGCTGCTTCTGCTTCTGGAGGAGCTGATGACAAGCACTCCAGCACCAGCCACCTCCACAGCACCTGCACCCTTCACCCCTGAGACTGAGCGACCAAGAGGAGTGCCAGAGACTCATTTTTGTTTTATAGCTTCTTGTTGATAAAGTCTATTTTTGATTCATACACTTGCTTCGTTTCTTTTTTTTTAATAAAGTCTTGGTGGAAACTTTTAGAAATGGTTTAAGCCTTTGCATGCTTGTGGGATGGGTAAGGATAGCTTTGGAATGGGTTAGGATACCTGTGGGATGGGTAATAGCTGTGGGATGGGTTAGGATAGCAGTGGGATAGATAAACCTCCAGTGCAAGCATAGTGGGACTGTATGGTCCACCCTCTCAGGTGCCACACCTACGGCCCTTTATTATCAACAATAATGTAATAATTATCCACACATGTCAACACAAACACAACTCTTTATTAAACGCCCTGTTCATTGTAGGCCAACCAAACATACATGGCCCAAACTCATCCGTGTGATGAGACAGGCTGAAGGAAGCATCCATTAAGCATCTACCATCCTGTCTTGCCACTCCACTGCTTCAGCTGGGGAGGTGCACCATTGACTCAGGAGGTTGCGCTGCTTCTTCGCTTCATATGAGGCTCTGTTGGGGCCTTGCACATCCTCAGTGTCTATCAGGTTTCGCCCTTGCCTCCATTCCCCAGGCTCTATGTCTCCATTGCCTTGCTGGAGGTCCACGAGCCTGTTCTGAAAGACTGGGTAGCGGGTGCACATGAGATTGTGCAGGATGCAGCAAGCTTCCATGATCCTCCTCACGGTCTCTGGGCAATACTGCATGGTGGTGAGAAGTACCTGGAACCTGTTGGCCAGGATGCCAAAGGCGTTCTCCACCACCCGCCATGCCCTGGACAGCCTGTAGTTGAAGATCCTCTCTTCACGGGTGAGGAGTCAGGAAGTGTATGGCTTCATGAGGTAGGTTGTGAGGGAGAAGGCGTCATCCCCCACGATGAAGTAGGGCACATCTTGTGTGTCGTTGGGCAGGGGTTCTGGATCTGGGAAGGCCATGATGAGGTTGCCTTCCAGCTCCTCCTTGAGGTGACTGGCGTTGTATACCTGGACATCTGAAGATGAGCCGTTGCCTGAAGCATCGATGTACATGAACTTGTAGTCAGCATCGACCATGACGAAGAGGATGATGCTGAAGGAGCCCTTGGAGTTGAAATAAGTGGACCCCGACTTGGCTGGAGATTTGCAGGCCACGTGCTTGCCATCTATGGCTCCAACGGTGTGTGGTCAGTTCCACTTCTGATGCCACTGCTCTGCAACTTTCTTCCAGCCTTCTTCAGTGGAGGGGTACTGGAGGAGCTCCTCCTTGTATTCTTCGATGATGGCCTGCACCACTTCTCTGAACACAATGCTGATGGTGTTGGATGGCACCCTCCAGCCGTACTGCATGCTCCTGTAGGAGATCCCTGAGGCCAGGTGGCGCAGAGTGAGTGCCACCCTGAGCCCAGGTTCCAGGCTGGGCCGGAAGCTGGTGTTTGCCTTGGTCAACCTGGGTGTCAGCCGCTGCACAACTTCGTCAAACATGGCTGGAGGCATCCTCATGAAGTTCTGGAATGCCCGAGTTTCTTCGTTCCTGAGCTCCACCATCAGCTTGTTGTACAGTCCGTCCTCTGCTCTTCTGGCGAACCATCTTTGAATCCAGACTCTTTTTGGGTGGCTCCTTTTCTTCTCGTAGTAGAGTTCACAGAGCCTGCAGATGGCTTCGCACTGTTGCAGAACGATGGTCACTGCTGAAAGGACTTTGTTACATTCCACGGTGGACATGACTGGATGCTATGGAAGAGGAAGAGGCAGATGAAGGTTGCAGAGGTCTGCACCACTGGGCTGCTGTTCTGAAAATGAGATGCAGGCGAGTTGCTCCCCCTTTTTTTAGGCAGTATAGGTTTTCCGCTAGGCATCCTCTAGGCATCCTCTAGACATCCTTAATATCCGAGATAGGTCCCCTCTGCAAACGTTTTTTCCATTTTAAACGCTTTGTTTCCATTCTGCATCCGCTAGGCATCTGTTCTGCATCCGTTCTGCATCCGTTCTGCTTCCTCCCTGCGTCTGGGCAGATGCGAGTTACGCGGATGCGTAGCGGATGCCTAGCTGATATAGCGGATGCGTAACGGATGCGTAACGGATGCCTAGCGGATGCGTAGCAGATGCAGAATGGACGAACTGGATACATTTTCTGCGCAAAAGTTTTGGGCAGCCCAAAACTTTCGGAGCGGATGAAACGTCCATAAACGGATGCTGGACGGATAGAGAGGAAGCCAAATGGAGGCAGTGAGTACATCACGTTTTTGAACGGATGGCAAGGTTTTTTGTCCGTTTTACATCCTCTTTGCATCCATTGGTTCAGTGTGACATGGGCTTAAAAACATTGTTATTTAAAGATGCTAATAATAATTTCCTGTAAACCATACAAGGTAATGGAAAGTCCATTTTTCAGTTTTCTTTCATGACACATGAGCAGAGATGCACTAATCTTTAGATAAAGTACTGGACAAATCTGCCAGGGCCCCAGGGTTGCTTTAATTTATGAAAGGACACAACTGTTGTTTTTCTAGGGTAGAAAGGAGAAGCATGTCCTATCAATGAAGATTCCCATATTTTCACATCTAAGACTGGTTTAAATAAATAAGTGCATAGAGAATTCCCCACTGGCTCATTTCTATCTTTGCTTGTTCCACACTGAAATATTGTCTGTTTTGAGATAACTTCAGTTTCAAGGGAAAGCGGGAATGATATACAATTTCTAACAAGTACAGGTAGTCCTTAACTTGCAACAGTTCATTTAGTGACTATTCAAAGTTATAACAGCACTAAAAAAAGTGAGTTATGTTTGACCATTTTTCACACTTACGACCATTACAGCATCTCCAGGGTCATGTAATTTATATTGGGATGCTTGACAACTGGTTCACACTTATGATGGTTGCAGCGTCCCAGGGTCGTGTGATCAGCTTTTGCAACCTTATGCCAAACAAAATCCATGGGGAAACCGGATTCACTTAACAATTGTGTTACTAATTCAACAACTGTAGTGATTCAGTTAACAAATGTGAAAAGAAAAATTGTAAAATGGGGCAAAACTCATTTAACAAATTTCTCACTTAGCAACATAAATTTTGGGCTCAATTGTGGTAGTAAATCAAGGGCGACCTGTAATCAGGATGCTCTTGCCATATGTACCATGCACTAAATTTTAGTGGTCTGCATATTAGAGCCTCTTGTACATAATACAGTCAACATACATATTTGAACTACATGAGGAAGTCAGCATCAATATATAATTTATAAGAACTAAGTTAATTATTCAAGTTAGTTATATTTAAATGCGGCATTGGGATGAATTTAAAGCATAGATTATTAGAAATTAAGACAGTCACAAATGCTTGTGTAATATTCATGAAGTAAAGGAGACTTTATTTCCTTCTTTTCTTTTCTATTTGCCTGTGTCTGGATATATATAGTACCTACGCCAGAAGAGATGTCCAATTTAACTCCAGAATCTTCCCCAGAGTAAGTAATTATTTTAGTGTTATAGATATCGCTGCTCGTTTGATTTCAATGAATTTGACAGAAAAATTGCAGCAATATAAGGTATTGTACATCCCACATTTCTAACAAATTAAATTACCTACAGTAGCTTATAGCAAACTACAATAAAATATGGAAATAGGTAACATAAACTTTAGAAATTCTGATGTTTCAAAGAATATTTTTATGAACTAACTGCAATAGTTCAAAGAAAGAGGTAAGATCACTTGTCTATCTGATTAAATTAGAAAATTATTTGTGACCCCAAAGTGAACTATTAGTGAGGTGTGTATTATAATAATGATGAAAAAGCATATCCATTATGCTATTCAACTTGTAATGTTCTGAATCATATCAAAGTCTATTATACTGTGGTTAAAAATCAATTCATAAACATGACAGTGGTTGATCATTATATCCAGCATTTCTCATAACCTCAAACATTTTAAGCAAAGCTTTAACTTCACCCATTATTCATTTTCATAATTAATTGATATCACCACCAATTTCACTCCTGCTGGCATCACAACTCTTCCCTTAGGTATTACAGAGACTAGTAACACTAATCCCCTCATTCTCTTTCCATGTAAAAGGCAAATAAAATCAGTTGTTTTCAAGCCTCTCTACAGCCGTGGCTTTTCTTCATGTTGCATCATATACAATCATATGCTTTAAAAAACTCTCCAAACCAACAAGTTTCAAGGGTTTGTATGAGGTAGATCAGAAAAGGCTTTGAATCATCTTTCCCTCGAAAAACCTGAAGATCAGAAATGGAAAAAGGTTATCAACAAGCTCTTCAGAAACAAAGCACTTTAATTAAATGCTTCAATGTTATTTCAAATATATCAGCTCAGTTCACAAATTAAATAGTTTAGCTAGTGATAATGTAGGAACACAAAATCCAGATTGGATCTGGAACTGATGCAAATCCCTCATATGCTTTTTAGTTTCTTGATTTTTGCCAAGAAAATGCCAGTTGAGTTGGGACCTAGCAGAATATATACCTTGATAGTACCTATTGAGATGATGGAGTACGTAAGTTACTGTTTAAATAAAAGTAGCTGATTACAAATATTTAATGCTAACACATCAAGAATATGAGAAGTTATTCCTGGTGTACATTTAATTAAGATGTTTCAAACTAGCTTTATATCTAAATGCCCTTTTGAAATTTTTTACCTGCAAATAATTATCTGAGAGGGGTGGGGGTTCCTACAGCATCCATAGCAGATGGATTATTGGCAATTATTGTATTTACATGTAAAATGTCATATTTAACTTGTCAATGAATAGTAGTGAAATAGAAAAGTAGTAAAATAATGAAAATGGTAGAAAATAAACCATTTTTTCCCAATATAAGTGGATCTCTTGATTATTTTTTTAAGCATGGTCTTCTCTCTTTCATTTCCTTTGTCTTGGGGATTTTTTTATCAGTATGTTAAACATGTATGTAATTCCTTTTCTTGAACTTCTCATTTTAAAGATGCTGTATAGAAGTCAAGGAGTCTTAGTTGGCAGTTTGAATGCAACTCAAACCCTGGCTCTTTTCCCCTCTCCAATATAATTGCTGAATTAATGAGTTCAATTAGATAGCACCCTGCAGTAAACATAATAGCAGTTGTAAAAAATAATGAACTGTATTTTTATTTCAGCCATTGAGGCCTTTATATCTGTGGCCACTTTGGAGTTTAGTATTATTTTTGCTTTACCAACAGGATGTTTCAATGAATTATTGGACCCATGATTGAAATTTTAACATCAATGTACTTCCTTTGTCTGTGGCTGCATCTTTTAATGTATCTGTTTTGTTTAATGGTTCAGATGATTGGATATTGTATCTTAATATGTCTAGATAATATGCCAATTATTTGTGGACAAGCATAGACAAATTAATAGAAATTAAGTAAATATATTTTATATATGTTTTGGTGTGAAGGCTCCATCTCTTTTTGCATTAATATATCCATTTTAAAAATAACTTTAAAAAAATCATACAACCTGAGATGGTTATCAGGTAAATGATAAATAGTCATTTATCCATGATAAATAATAAACCAGTATCTCCATCCAAAACATTTTTAAATCTCTTTCCAATATCAATAGTCAGTTTAATCAAGCTATGAAATTTGAATTTCCACAGAGGGACCCAGCAGCCCTGTTCTCAGAGTTCCACTTCACTTTTTCATAATCCTCAAATCCTCCCTATCTCTATGCATTGGAAATGTGTCTAGAGAAAATTTCACTCTTGAGTTCCCTTTCCTAAAATTTTTATTTATCTCTTTTATGTATCAAATTTAGAGATCACCCATCTCATTCACAGAGCAACTCTGGGTGGTGTACAATTAAATTATAACTTTACATTCATCTAATAAGTTGATTTCTAAAGACACATATCATAACTGATGAAAGAGCAGTTTCTGCTATGAATAATTTTAATTGTATGATTGCACATCTAAATAGGACTAGTATTTTTTTTACAATCTTATTAATATGTTCAAAGATGAGGTAGGCAATTAACAAGGTTAATTCTTAGTGTTAATTCTATAATTTCACATATCTCTTATTTATAAATTCATGTTCTTCTGAATCTTACTATTGCCTTTTGCTTTTTTTTCCCCCTCTTTCTCTTTCCTCCTTGAATTAAATTATCCTCTCTAAAATATAAAATAAAAAAGCTAGATGGAGAGAGGAGCGTTTTAACTTAAAATGGTATTGTGTGTGTGTGTGTGTGTTTATATTTAAGTGTATTAGTGACACAAACATTTTTTTTCCTTTTTACGACCTTGTAATTCCTTGCTTCAGGGTGGGTGATTGAGTGGAACTAAGTGTTTACTTGCCAGATTCCCCTCCTGACACCTATGTGGTGTTCACAGAAAATATTTTTTTTTTGAATCCTGGTACAAAAATATCTATCACTGCCTATAATTGAACTCTCAAACTTCCGAGTGGGAGCAAGACTCTTCACCTCTCTCCCAAGTGGGAGGCAAGACACAAACATATAGTTATGCAAAATAAAATTCAGTCAGATGCTTAACAGTAAGCTATCTGCCATCTCAGTTCTGGATGTCACCACAAAATCTTTACCGATCTTCAAAATCAGTTATATAATTATACTAAAGATTACTGAAAATTATCAGTTCCGAAAATCATCATAATAAGCATCCAACTATAAATGTGAAAAATAGTATCAATCTGATTCCACGATCAGAACCTTAGGGATTTTTCTGTTCATACATTTAATAGTATGAATAACTTCTCCAGTAGATAAAGCTAAATAATTTGATCATACTGTATCCTCAAGAGAAGCATGTTATTTTTTTTCATTCTTAATTCAGTATTATAAAGTTAAATATAAAAAAAATATTATCCCATATGTTCCACCTGAGCACTTTAATAGCTATTTCTTTGTGGTAGTTTCAGATGAAAGACCATTCTGCTGTTCCCAATATCTTTTTTTTTTTTTGCATGAATATTTTATGTAAAGTACATAAAGGCAAGAAAAGTTCCAGTTTATCTTGCATATGTACTCAGAAATTCAATATTTTTCAAATATTATTTTCTGTGAAGAATATGCAATAATGTAATCACAAACACTGTATCCAATGATCATTATATTTGCAGACTGTATTATTTTTAAAAAATCTTCAAAATCTGGTTTTTGCTCTTTTATAAAAATGAGATCATTTACAAGTGATATATTTAGGTATCCTCTTGAAACATTACAATGATTGGCTAAAATGTATTCAACAGCAAATCCGATCTGTTGGAAATGTAAAGGCCCTGTCACACTGGCCGACGGATGCAAAACGTTTTAAAAAGGACACAGCGGACGAGAAAAATGTTCCATCCATTGTTATCCGCTATCAAAAGTGCCCCAAATTTGCATAAGCAGAGCGGACAACAACGGAAAGGAACGGATGGGGGGAGGATGTAGGGCGGATGTACAGTGGATGCTCCACGGAACCCTAGTGGATGAAAGCGGATGAAAGCGGATGGCACATCCGCAAGGCTTCCGGGGGAGCAGAGAAAGCGGACATGCAGCGGATATAGCAGATGCAGAGCGGATGCCTAGCGGATGAAGCGGATGCACAGCAGAAGACTAGCGGATGCCTAGCATTCACTGCACATGCGGGGAGGATGCATTGCGTCAGCCCCGCAGATATAAAAGGAAGCAGCTCGGAAGCAGGTCACCATTCAGAGGAAAGACCTGCTTCCAGACACAGCTTGCCAGCCAGCCAGCCAGCCAGCAACCCCACAACCATGGGGAAGAAAAGGAAGCCTCTGCCATCTGCTGCCAACCCTGGCAAGAGGGACAGGGCCACTCTCCCACCCCCTGGCCCTCACTCTGCTTCTGCTGGGGCTTCTGCTGCCCGGGCTTGCTCTTCTGGGGCTGGGGCTTCTGCTGATGCTGCTTCTGGAGGTGGTGCTTCTGCTGGTGCTTACTCTGCTGATGCTGCTTATGGTGGTGGTGCTTCTGCTGGTGCTTACTTTGCTGGCACTGCTCCTGGTGCTGGTGTTTCTGCTGGTGCTTACTCTGCTGGCACTGCTCCTGGTGCTGGTGCTTCTGCTGGTGCTTACTCTGCTGGCACTGCTCCTGGTCCTGCTGGTGCTCCTGGTCCTGCTCGTGCTCGTGGTGCTGCTGGTGCTCCTGGTCCTGTTGGTGCTCCTGGTCCTGTTGCTGATGCTGCTGGTGCTGCTGCTGGTCCTGCTGGTCCTGCTTTTGCTGCTACTGTTCTTGTTGTTGCTGCTACTGGTGGTGGTGGTGTGGAGGAGCAGCCCCTACAACCTCGAAGCCCCTCTGATGAGGGGCCAGATGGCCCTGCCAGAGGGAGGAAGAGGCAGACGTGTGAACGGGAGAGGAGGCAATACTCCATCGAAGAGGATCATGAGGAGGAGGTGCTTGAATGGCTCACGTAGAATGAATATCTCTGGCGGAAGGGACACAGGCTCTACCGAGACACCAAAAGGAAGCAGGCTGCTTGGAGAGAGAAGGTGGAGAGTCGGGGCTACACTTCGGAGGTGCTCCTCAGCTGGTGGAAGCACATGCACACCTGGTACGGGAAGCTGCACCTCAAGAAATCTGGGCAGGCCACGGTCAAGCTGACAGACAGAGAGACCTACGTGATGGCCAGGTGCAGCTTCCTGGAGGGTGAGATCCGCCACCGAGGAGCAGCCCCTCTGTCTACCCTCTCTCTCAGGCAGCCTGCTGAGAACCAGTCCTCTTCTGGCAGAGAATCAGCTCCTGTGTCCAGGCAGGTATCTGTGGAGCGTCCCATGGCGGAGAACCCCCCGACAGCTGTAATACCCGTGGGGTGCGCAGAGGACCCCCTGACGCAGTGGGAGAAAGGAGTCGCCACTTCCACCACAGGCCAACCAGCATCCACCCCCAGCTCCACCTCCACAGAAAGGCAGAAAGCCAGACAGGAGGGGCAGAGCCACACTGTCCTGCTGGAGATAAGAGACACCATCAGAAGCAGCATAGATCTCCTATCTCAGCTGGTACACACCGACGCCCCAACCTCCAACTGCAAGCCCTTCCTCACCTATGTCAACCAGACCCTCATGAGCATGTCGGAATCCCAGTACCAGGTGGTGAAGGACAGGATCACCGATCTTCTACACAACCCTCCAGACCAAGATGAACCTGCTCTGATCAAGTCCAGGCCTGCTCCTCCACCCCTGGTGATGTCACTGCCCTTCCAAGGCTTTCCACAGGCCCTCACCTACCAAGGCTACGGCTACCAGGAGGTCCAGCAGCACAGGCAGCCCTTCCCAGTCCAGGCTCAGGTACATCGTACGCCACCAGTGCCACCAATGCCACCGATGCCACCGATGCCACCGATGCCACCGATGCCAGCCACGTCACAGATGCCACTCATGCCACCAATGTCACCGATGCCAGTCCTCACCCAGCTGCAGACCAGACAGCCCCACTACACTGCTCCTTCCTCCACCCCACAGCCAAGCCCGGCCTCAGAACATCTGTCATCAGTCTTGGGGATGATACCCCATGTCATGGAGGAAGGGGTTCTCAACATCACAGGGCTGAGCCAGCTGTCTGAGAGCTTCCTCAACACACTGTCCCCTGTTGTCCTCTCGGGGCCAGGCACCCCAATGGCGCCTCAGACCAGCACTCCAGCAGCATCCATCTCCACAGCACCTGGACCCTTCACCCCGTGACGATGGGAATGCCTCAGACTGACTGAGAAGAGTGCCAGAGACTGGGTGGCTACCTGTTGACTTGATATTTGCTTTGGACACTTGACTTGGGTCATTTTGCTTTTAAAGTTGGTTATTAATAAAGTTTATCTTTGCTTCATACACTTACTTCATTTATTTTTGTCAATAAAGTCTTGGTGGAAACTTTTAGAAATAGTTGAAGCCTTTGCATGCTTGTGGGATGGGTTAAGATAGCTGTGGGATGGGCAGGGATATCTTTGGCATGGGTAATAGCTGTGGGATAGATAAACCTCCAGTGCAAGCATAGTGGGACTGTATGGTCCACCCTCCCAGGTGCCACACCTATGGCCCTTTATTATCAATAACAATGTAATCATTCATCCACACATGTCAACACAAACAAAACTCTTTATTAAACGCCCTGTTCATTGTAGGCCAACCAAACATACATGGCCCAATCTCATCAGTGTGATGAGACAGGCTGAAGGAAGTATCCATTAATCATCTATCATCCTGTCTTGCCACTCCACTGCTCCAGCTGGGGAGTTGCACCAGTGTCTCAGGAGATTGCGCTGCTTCTTCCCTTCACGTGAAGCTCTGTTGGGGCCTTGCACATCCTCAGTGTCTATCAGGTTTCACCCTTGCCTCCATTCCCCAGGCTCCATGTCCCCATTGCCTTGTTGGAGGTCCACGAGCCTGTTCTGCAACACTGGGTAGCGGGTGCGCATGAAATTGTGCAGGATGCAGCAAGCTTCCATGATCCTCCTCACGGTCTCTGGGCGATGTTGCATGGTGATGAGAAGTACCTGGAACCTGTTGGCCAGGGTGCCAAAGGCATTCTCCACCACCCGCCTTGCCCTGGACAGCCTGTAGTTGAAGATCCTCTTTTCATGGGTGAGGAGTTTGGAACTGTAGGGCTTCATGAGGTAGGTTCTGAGGGAGAAGGCGTCATCCCCCACGATGAAGTAGGGCACATCTTGTGTGTTGTTGGGCAGGGGATCTGGATCTGGGAAGCCCATGATGAGGTTGCGTTCCAACCCCTCCTCGAGGTGACTGGCGTTGTATACCTGGGCATCTGAAGCTGACCCATTGCCTGAAGCATCGATGTACATGAACTTGTAGTCAGCATCGACCATGGTGAAGAGGATGATGCTGAAGAAGCCCTTGTCATTGAAATAAGTGGACCCTGACTTGGCTGGAGCTTTGCAGGCCACGTGCTTCCCATCTATGGTTCCAATGGTGTAGAGAAAGTTCCACCTCTGATACCACTGCTCTGCAACTTTCCTCCAGCCTTCCTCAGTGGTGGGACACTGGAGGAGCTCCTCCAGGTATTCTTTGATGATGGCCTGCACCACTTCTCTGACCACAATGCTGATGGTGTTGTGTGGCACCCTCCAGCCATACTGCATGCTCCTGTAGGTGGTCCCTGAGGACAGGTGGTGCAGAATGAGTGCCACCTTGAGCCCAGGGTCCAGGCTGGGATGGAAGTTGGTGCTCTGCTTGGTCAACCTGGGTCTCAGCCGCTCCACAACTTCGTCAAACATGGCTGGAGGCATCCTCATGAAGTTCTGGAATGCACGAGTGTCTTCGTTCCTCAGCTCCACCATCAGCTTGTTGTACAGTCCATACTCTGCTCTTCTCCTGATCCATCTTCAGACCCAGACGCTTCTTGGCCGCCTCCTTTTCTTCCCGTAGAACAGTCGAAAGAGCCTGTGGATGGCTTTGCACTGTTGCAGAACGATGGTGGCTACCAAAAGGACTGTGTTATGATCCATGGTGGACATCAATGGATGCTGTGGAAGAGCAAGAGCCAGATGAAGGCTGCAGAGGTCTGCACAGCAGGGCTGCTGGTCTGAAAATGAGATCCAGGTGAGTTGCTCTCCCTTTTTATAGGCAATATAGGTTTTCCACTAGGTGTCCTTTTGCATTCTCTAGGCATCCTCTAGACATCCTTAATATCCGAGATAGGTCCCCTCTGTGAATGTTTTTTCTGTTTTAATGCTTTCTTTGCGAGCTGTATCTGCTTTCATCCTTTCTCCGTCCATGCTACTAATGCTGTGCATCTGTTCTGCGTCCGTTTCGCTTCCTCCCTGTGTCCATTTTCTTCTGGAGCGGATGCGAGTTGCGCGGATGCGCAGCAGATCCTAGCAGACATAGCGGACGTGTAATGGATGATGACAGATGTAGAATGGATATTCCCCATATGCGTTGCGGATGCAGAATGGACGAATTGGATACATTTTCCGCTCAAAAAGTTTTCTGCAGCTCAAAACTTTTTGAGCGGATGGAACCTCAGTCGACGGATGCTGGATGGATAGAAAGGATGAAAAACAGACGCAGTGAGTACAGAACAGATGAATCGCGTTAACCAATGGATGGCAAGTGTTTCTCTCCATTTTACATCCTCTTTCCATCCATTGGTGCAGTGTGACATGGGCTTAAGGGAAATCATGGTACCTTCTTCTATCTCTGGTGGACATGTCCAGAAATAAAAAAAAATTGGATTAGGATTAAATCATGGATAGAGGAAATCATCCAAGGTGGATTGGAGGGGTAACCTGAATTATTTCTTCTGGGTATAATTAAATATTCTATTCATTTAAAGTAAGGTGTTTGATTATTCATATCTTAACAGTGGCACGAATTTCACTGGCATACTCCTGGAAAACACTCAGTTTACCACCTATATATTTTACTATTCAGAATATTTTGAATGTGCTGAAATGGAGAGCCTTACATTAAAATTCAAAGAAAAAGATGACACAGAATATTATTGGATTTGGGTTAAATGGTACGATTGGATAGATCATTAAAAAAAGAGTGCATAAAATAAGGAGAAATAAGGACTTTAAGAAAACAACTGTTACTGTATGTTGAAGGATAGGAAATTATCGAACATGAGTTTCTATTCCTCTTTTGTTTTGATTAAGTTATATAAGTGACTTATTTATAAAAATACATAGCTATAAGCCATGTGTAATAATGTAGTGTATTAATCTATAATATGTAATATATATTATTAATATATTTATTTTACAAGGATAGGAAGTAACTGCCATTCAATACCTTCTATGAAATATTTAAATCACTATCAAACTGTACGAGAGGAAAACATGATTGGTTTAATTATAGAATGTGTTGTGATGTTTATTTGTACAATTTTGTATTTTTTTTACTTTTGCATATTTGTATATTTTAATCTTTTGTATTCAATACAGCTTTTTAAAATATTAAAAAAAAACATTTGAATGACTTTTCTTTATAATAATCAATGCATGATTGAATATAAAAATTGAACTAATAATCCTTTAACTATTGAGTCAACTAAGGAACAAGGTACAAAAGATAAGTTGGGAACATATCTGATGTAGATTTGAAAAAAATAAATATATCCTTGCTGTGAAGAATTTAAAAGCCACCATGTAGCCACCAACTGGACTTCAGTATATAAGTGGACAGGAGTTAAATTTAGCTGTCCAGCTTCCAGTTAGGAAAATGATGCTTTAACCATCTCTGAAGCAAGATGGTGTTGCAGTTTGCTTTGCCCCCACTTACTCAAAGGAGCATTTTTTTTCTTCCACCAAACTTAAGGAGGGAATTTGAAAACAAGCCATCTATTCTCCAGACTGTCTTTTCTCATGAATAAGTCACGGAAATGGACATTTCCCCGATCAGCAAATGAGTTGAACAACAGAGATCAAGTTCATAGCTATACTGAAAGTCTAAATTTAAAGGCACTACAACTGACTTTCCTCATTTCTAATGCACTTTGGGGGTTATAATTTCTTCTTCAGTTAGAGACTTTCTTCAGGTACAGGTACATGTTTCTCTTTGGTGATTTTCATTATTTCTGAGGTTGCAATATTTAGAAATATCAGAACATCATCGAACTTTGTTTGCCTCCCAAAAAACTGAGAACCAAACCAAATATTTCAACAGAAAGAAATTTGTCTTTCAAAGAATGAATAGAAAGAAACTCTTGTATGGGAAACTGCCTTGTTTATATATCAACCATAAAACAAAAGCTTGAAGGTTGATTAGCAGACCATAAGATGGCTACTTTAAAGGGAATATTTGATTATGGGCCTATGAAGTGTTTGGACTTTTTAACCCATTACTGGAACCAGACATTACCACTGAAGATGAACTTTGAAAATGTTTCTTTTCTCATCCAAGAAGCTTCTTCAGTTCTAACTGGAGACAACTGAGGTGGATTGACTGCATTCACAAATGCAACTGGATAATCATTCAAAACTTGAAAAAGACATTGTGGATTATCCTTTCAAATTGAAATAGAAGAGATTGGTTGGAGTTCTAATGGAAACTATAAGTAGACTTGAAAGATGATGAGAATTTCAAGAGAAAAAAAAGATTTTAGAGGAAAACGAAACTCAGAATTTTATTTATGGAATATAAGAATGGCTAGGAGGGAGAAGGAAAAATATAAATTTACTTTATCTGATTATAGTTAATGAGTTCTTATTTCTGATAATGTTGAATGGTTATCTGGATTAGCCAGTGTTTCTTTTGGAAATGTCTAATAGTTAATGGGTTTGTTTTTGATATCTGAATAAAGGGTGATCCTTATGAGCCTTGGTGGCGTTGTGGTTAGAGTGTAGTAGTACTGCAGGCTACTTCTGCTAGCTGTCGGCTGCTTGCAATTTGACACAGAGGTGGTATTCAGCAGGTTCTGACCAGTTCTGGAGAACCAGTAGCAGAAATTTTGAGTAGTTCAAACTGGAACTGGCAAATGCCATCTCCGACTGAAGATTTTACAGTATCCTTCCCCTGCCACGCCCATCAAGCCACGCCGACAGAACCGGTAGTAAAAAAAATTGAATTCCACCGCTGATTTGACAGTTCAAATCCCACCAGGCTCAAGGTTGACCCATCCTTCCATCCTTCTGAGGTGGGTAAAATGTCACCTTGATCATCTAGAGCAAGGGTGTCAAAACTTGATTTCATTGAGAGCCATATCAGGGTTGTGTTTGACCTTGAGGGGGCATGGCCAGCTCAACTTGGCCCGAGTGCTCTGCCAGAGAAAACAGGTTCCTGAGTTCTGTTTCTGCTTGCGACTGCCTCTTGCAACCTTTTGCCAGCAAAAACTGAGCTTGGAAGGGCCTCCCAGAGCCCTTGCAAGCTCTGTTTTTGCTAGCAGAGGCATCACCAACTGGTCCTTCGCTGTTTCCAGGGTGGCCCCACAGGCCAGATCTAAGCACCCCACAGGCCGGATCAAGCCCCCAGGCCTTAAGTTTGACACCCCTGATCTAGAGCTAATTTCAACACCTTTTCAGCATTTGGGGTATGCTGTTTATTAGAATTCTGAAGCTCATTGTTGCTTTTTTAATGCGACTCAACATTAATGATTTCAACTTCAGCCTTTTCTGAGCTAAATTATCATATCTCTTCATCTCCCAAAAAGGGTTTCACCTCATCAATCACCCTTCTGGTTTTTATCTGCATGAATTAGATCTTTCTAAAAAAAAAAAAAAGGCCCTATAAATTATGAAAAAGAGCCTTTATTGAGATGAACAAGTTCTTAAAGCTATTATTCTGTCACATTCACTGTTAAATTATCTTCCGTGCTCAAAATATATTCTTCAAGGAGCTGTTCTATTTTGTGTATTATTAAAAAAAACACCTTTCTGTATTGCAGACAATTCCTGGTTATGCAACTTAACTGAAAATGTAAAATCTTTATTCTAGATCATACAATCCTGCCAACAGTCTTTTTATTCCTTCTTTTATACTCCAGTGCAACTGATTTATTTTGTTAAAAATAAACATAAATGCGTCCCTTGCAATTTTATGTCTGAGTAGATATAAATCATGTTTTTAATGGCATCTTCTTATAGCATGGTATTTTCCCTAATAGAAGGAAGAGTTAAAGCATCATGAAGAGGTGGAGATATCTCAATGGATGGGAAATGTATATATGCTATAAGAGAAACAAATATGTAGTTGTTAAAATGTGTAGCATAAATATATGCAATATGGCAGTTAATTATATACACATAACCATTAGTAATGCTCATCTGATCTGTACCCATGAACCTGCATTTAAATGCACAAAGTATCCTGAAGAGAACACTTCTGTTGGGAAATCTATATCTATCTATCTATGTAAATGGAGGGGTGTATGCGTGTGTGTGTGTGTGTATGTGTGAATGTTCCAGCATAACTCTGGAATGCCTCGAGCAATTTCAACCAAACTTGGTACACAGATGACTTACCTCCTGAAAATGAATATTGTAGGGGTAAGACACCCCTAACACCCTTCAGGAGGGGAGGTGCCTTAAAATGGCTTCTACTGTACAGCACATTGAATTTGCCATGGTAACATCTTCACAGTACTCAGTAGGGCTACACAAGGGGGCTTCCTCTCAGCCCTCCAAGGAAATGTCAGGCCATTGACCAAGTGCAATCAAAAAATGAAACACCAGTGTAGGGTTTGTGTGTGTGTGTGTGTTTTTGTGTGTGTGTGTGAGAGAGAGAGAGAGAGGAAAACAGATTTAGCAGTTTCTTAATATGCTTTGAGTGTTCTGAGGCTTCCTGAATCAAGTAGTATATTTCAGAAAGTCATGATCAAATCAAATATGTAGTGTCCCCATTGCTCTACTTCAGATTTCATAATAACCTGTTTAAATAAGTGGCCCTTTCTCTTTACTGTTCTTCATTGTCATTTTTGGCTTGTGGATATTTTAAGCAATACTGCTTAAAATTCTCAGCCTCTATCATGGAGAAAGGGAGAGATTTACCAAACTGTAATTATTTTGTTTTGACAGGCAAAGTAGGGGAGGGGAGAGTGAAAGAGAGAGATGTGAATGCATACATGCTCTTTTAAATGTGTCTTCCCTTTTACACACACATACATACATACACACACACACACACCTCCGTTTTTATATAAACTAGTTTTCATTTTGTCTATAGAGGGATGTGTGAGTACTAAATAACCTCAAGCATGCATTATAATAGTTAATAATCTACAGTGCCTTAGTTGTATGTGTTCCCAGAGTTTTGGGAGAGGAGAGGGTAGAAAAACCATACCTGTTATAGGATACTGGACAAGCAAAAGATGCATGAACTATGGACAAGCTTCTGAATAATAGTCCTAAAGGATACTACCAGTGTTTTTCTTTAACCAGCTGCTTTTCTTTCTCATAAAGTTTTGTCACAGCCATATCTATTACTAATGTGCACTGCTAAATTTTCACAAATAATACTAAACCTTCTTTTTCCGATTTCTGATCTGCAAAAATTTAAGGTGTAACTACAAGTTTTTTTGACATGGTGAATGATATCATACTTGGTGATAGGGGTAGTCCCAGAATCTCTGTAATGAAATCTTGGCTAATTTAAGTTGTATGAAAACTACACTCACATGCAATTTGCTATTGCCATTTTCAATCACAGTCTTCCCTATGATGCCTATATTTCCATCACTGCAGTCACCTGATGTCCCTCCAAAGTGACAAAGTAAAATAGCTTGTATTCATTGTGAGGTTGTTCTGGGATTGTGTCACAACAAATGTTACTCTAGAAATATTACATTTAAGAAAAAAATAAGTCAGATTCCTTCATGGGATGAAGATGCAATGAAAGCTATGTCATGGGGACATGACTGAAAAAAATATACCTGTTCTGTGATGTAGAAAGACCTATACCACAATTCTGTGCTGTTCCCAATTTTTATTGATGTTTTCCTGTTGTTGTTTTTTCTTTCTTTCTCTTTCTCATCACATCAGGCTTGCCAAAAAATCCTGGTTTGGTAATTTTATCAACCTCGAGAAAGAAGAACAGATCTTCGTGGTTATTAAGGACAAACCACTGAGTTCTATCAAGGCGGATATAGTACATGCATTTCTGTCGGTAAGTATATAAAATTAAAGCCAAATATCCTATTCAGTTGGATGCATAAACATCCAAAACAAGACATGGTCTCTCAGCCACAAATGACCTACTTTTCCACAATAAAGGTAAAGTCTTTATCAAAGTCTAGTTTGTCTATTGTGGAACATCCTTGCACTTTTCTTGGCAACAATCTAGAAGTGGTTAGTAATTGCCTTATTCGGGGGTTGGTTCTTTATTAATTCAAATATCGGGTATAGTCTTGGATGTATGTAACCCAACTGCTGAATCTAGATAAGGACACTGGGTAGTGCTACATGCAATTTAAAAAGTGACTTAGTGTAGCACATAATCAAACACTCTTTGGAAAGTCTAGTTATGAGAACTCTGCAAACATGATCTCATTTCAGTGAACTAAAATGCCGTCTTTATCTGGATTGTGTAGTTGACTTCCATCCCATATTTTTAAAAATGCTGCTTGTTGTGTTTGTTACTTTTAATGAGCTCCTCCTTATTTGCTTGTGTATCCACATGTTTCATAATTGCGTAGTTTCTATTTTCTCCTGAGGAGAAACATATTTCTTTCTTAAAGCTATTGTTCTTTCTTTTCTTTTCTTTCTTTTTTCTTTTTTTTGGCCCACATATATTCAAAAGAAATTTTATGATCAAACTCGTTCAGTTATAATAATTCAAATCATCATTTCTCTGAAAAGAAGAAGCTGGTAATTATTACCATCCCACAAGGAAGAAAAATGAGCTAATTAAGATTTGGCTCAGGAATACTTTGTTCATAACTAGAGAAAAGAAAGCAACATATTAAAGGGCCAAAAATGGAGGAAACAAGCCATTTCAAAACAAAAGATGGAAGTGGAGAAAAAGCAAGTGGGAAGCATCAATAGTCCTTCTTTGCCAATCATATTTGGCAGTGGAGCTGAAATTGTATATAAACTAAAAAAGATTGGTAGGCATCTTAAACATTGCATTATAATTGGAAGGTGAAAAGAGTTCCCAGTGAAGGAAAGCAATTTACTTTTAATACAGATGATCTATATAGCTTGAATAATTTTTTAAACATGTCAATATATGTGGCAGACCTACCCGATTCTCAAACAATCATAAAGTAAGTAAATGAGAAGTTCATTACCAATTATTTCAGAATGAACAGAAAAATGTTCTTCTATCCCCTTTAAAACTCTAAAGGGGGAAAAAAGGCTTTTCAAAGATGATCCTATTGTGGTAGCAGGATTTGTTTTTCAATTATCATTTTGTTTGGTCTAGATTCCCAGTCTCAGTCATAGCGTCATCTCCCAAACAAGCTTCCGGGCAGAGTACAAGTCCACTGGAGGCCCTGCTGTCTTCCAGAAGCCAGTGAAGTTCCAGGTAGACATTACATACACAGAAGGTGGGGAGGCCCAGAAAGAGAATGGGATCTACTCCGTCACTTTTACACTTTTATCAGGTAACTGATAAATATTTTTTATTTATTTATTTTAAATAAAGCTCGAAGAAATAAATTGTCTCAAACCTGCTGTGTGGAGAATGTAGATAGGAAGAAAGGTCTACTTCAAATATGGCTAGTTGCTTCAACACGTTAATACAAAAATATTCAAATAGAGTTTTCTGAGTGTTAGAAATATGTAATTACTTCCATTTTCTAGTGTTTAATTATTAACTTATGGACACACAGAAATAATAATTAGTATAGTTTGCATAGCTTAACATTAGATATCAATCATGTAGAATTTAGTGTTTCCCCCCAAGAATCAAATTGTTAGGCTTATGTAAAAAATAATAAAAAGGAAAGCTGGTGTTTTTTAATACTTGAAATAAGAGGGATTAATTGAAGTGTCTTAGAACTCCAGAAAACATTGTGTACTAGTATAAAAAGAGGTGAGCTTGACCAGTACTGACTTCTTTTGCCTTCTTAAAATTTCAGGAATTGGATGGATTATCAAGCACTTCACAGACTTAATACATAGTTCAAGTGACATGGAATATTCTTAGTAGACATAATCTCTGTTTGTTATTCACATTTTGAAGCTATTCATCCAAAAATATCCTCTTGCTTCCCCCCCAGTTCACACAATAATGAGTCACATTGTGTGTTTAGTTTCATGGCTAATAAATTATTCTGTCATTAAAACATAGTTTGTTCTTTAACCTACAAATTGGCTTATATTGGTGACAAAAGCTATTCAAGATCCCTAAAATGAACCAATATCTTCTTTGTGGAAGACAGCTAAAAATGTGTAGGAACCTACAGACAAACCTCAACAAGTTTAAGAAAGGAAAATAGAAGCTTTAGTAAGATTGAACAATATATAACTTTATTAGGACTATCATCAACTATTGCTATTAGCTTTCACATTGATACCATCCAAGCAAGGTACAACATCTAGAGAACTGGTCATTTTTATTAACTAGTTCAAAAAGAGAGAGAAATATCTCAAAGAACCACGAGATGTCATATGAACAAAAGATGCGAGATACATGTCTATGGAGATTTTCAGTCATCCAGGTCATGATTGTCCCAAAGGTGCTTTTTCAAAAAACAATTGGACTTCCTTTGTTTTTCTGAGAAGATGTTTAACTTCTCATCCAAGAAGCTTCTGCTTGTTATAATTGAAGAAGCTTCTTGGATGAGAAGCTAAACATCTTCAAGGAAAAGCAAACAAAGTCCAGTTGCTTTTTGAAGAAGCACCTTTGGGAGAAGTAAGATACAAGAATTTTGGAAGCAAGAATTAAAAAGAGAAAGAGGATAAATTTATTGAATAGAGAGACAGAGGCTAGTGTGGTAAGAAAGCTAAAGGTGGAAGAAATTCTGCACTATCAAAATACAGCACAGTATTTTTTTTCACCTAGTAAATCACACAGTAGTTTGTTACCAATAATATCTTAGCAGGGAGATGGTAATGCAGAACTAGGAAGGAAAGAAAGGAAGGAAAGAGGGAATCTGAATGGGAAAATTAAAGAAATAGGTTTTTTCCTACCTCTTCCCTGACACTCAACATTCAATGATATTCTACCTTATCTTACAGTGTAACATCTCTTTTGATAGGTCCAAGCCGTCGCTTTAAGAGAGTAGTAGAAACTATTCAGGCACAATTGTTAAGCACACATGACCAGCCATCAGTGCAACAATTATCAGGTAAGTTGCTTATCTTTGCTTCATGCAAGGGTATGAACCGGAAGCACCTTTCAACGTCACATTGCACTTGAAAACTAATTTCATTCAGACCAACCAGTAAGACTCCTCAACACCTCCCTTCCATTTGCACTACCCCTGCCTGCCTTGCAACAATTCTCATTTCCTAAATTCATTCCTCCCCATGGCCCCCCCTGCCCTGTTCTGCCCTGCCCTAAGAGCCACCTGTCCCTGTTTCACAGGAAGTGTCATCAACTATTTGTATCCTTCTAATGGTCTGTCCAGTATACAGACATGCTTTGAAACATCATACAAAATGGCTTTATTCAATTATTTTTTAAAACAAAATTAAGCAATGATTTAATTTAGTTCCTAAAGAAATAGAATTTTGAAAGCAGATGGGAATATCTGGAAGCTTAACGCAAGATTAATTTTTGAAAGGAACTCGTATTGAAGAATCAATGTGCCATTTTCTCTCTTCCCTAAATTTAAAATCATTCAGCAAAGACAGAAGGAGCTTGTCTTTTGCTCTCTCTTTGCTTTTTTTTAATGGGATGACACATTCCCTGAAAGCCTTACTAACAAAATTTTGTCCCTGTAATTTCTCCTAACCTTTCTGGCCTTTTTCAAATCCTGTTCTTCGCATTCTAAAAGTCACTTCCCTCCTCCTAAAAAGTAAATTTTGTTATTCCCAAACAAAATGACTATAGGTGATATTCGTTAACAGGGAGGATATGGGGAAAATGTGATTAAATAGATCCAAAATACAGTTAGGTTGTCGATCTAAATGAAACACTTTTTTTTTTCATTTTCCTATGCTTAGGGAAATAAGAGATTTCTCATACATTAGTGACAAGCCTAACCTTTTCAGATAATTTATGTAAGCATTTGGAGGCAAATGTAATATGGAAATGAAAGGGTATAAAACAGTATCTGAAACTGGGTGCTGGAATAGGAAAAGACTTACAAGATATTTAAAATATTGCAACTTTTAGATAATTGGAAGTTGTTTATATTGTATCCTTTTCTCCAGCTTCCTCAGTTGATATATTAGATTTTTTTCTAGCCATTCACATATAAGCCAAGCTCGTATCTTCTTTGTGCAAAATGTATGCCATTTAACTATGGGAAAATAGTGTATGTATATGTACATGCATATACATATTTTGTAAAAGAGAAAGGAATATCTAATTAATAACAGGAAAGTGAATTAGGATAGAATCCACTAAATTAGCATTGCAGAATGTTTGCTTATTGATTTCCGGTCCAAAGATACTTTAGCCTGACCAGACTGTTCCTTGCACCAAATTTTGGCCCTACTGCTAGACTGCATTATAATCTTAAAGTTTTGGCCAGTCACTGCAGAGAATGAACTTCCCATATGCAGTTGATATCTAATACAGTTAATGAACATCTGCCACACCATGTGAATTCTTTAAAACAAACGTCTGGCTGGTTAAAATTCTTCACAAGAAACAAGGCATTTTGCATGCAGCCACAATTTTAAGTTGTAACAAAAGTGCAGGTATAATTGAATAAGAGTAATAATCAAGAAAGGCATCACAAGAAGACTTTTTCCAAGGAGTATAGCTTGCTAGTTATATTGAAGAAAGAGTTAACCCCTTAATCAGTGCCAAATGAGTGTTGACTAACCATGTGAAAGAATGCTACTATCATTCCAATACCATCTTCTTATTTAGGAAATAAGGATCATATTCAGTTTAGCAGGATGTTTTTCCAACCTAAGTAATTGATAGCCAGTTCATAATCCACGATGAACCATTATTTACATAAAAAGCCACATTAGTTGTTATTACTTCATCTGAGTCTAGCCTCTTAGATTTGGAGAACGTATTTTTTTAACAAAATAGTGTTCCACATTTTTCCAAATCAGGCACTATTCCAGGTGAATGATTGGATATTCTATATGAATAAACTACACTGTGAAAGGAAATAAGCTAACATAATATACATCAACAGATGCTCCCTCCTGTCTAGGTGATATACCTATGAATGTTGTCTTTAGTTGTAACACTGCCAGCAGGGACTTGTGGCTTCATGGAAGTGATCCTTGGCTAATTCTCCTGACCCAGCTTATTAAACTGGCTCACCTGGGTTTCAGAACTCTGTGGTTTCTCATTCTTTGCAAGCCCATATCTGTGTTGGTGGTCATCAGGTTTTTCTGTACATGTACCTCATCTCAGTGGTGTGTCTGTGTGTCACACTTTTGTATTCCATTTAAGTACTGTCTTCATTCTCATTTCTGCTTCTTGGGATTTACTTTGCTTATGACTTTTTATCTAAACTTATCTGGATCAAGGCTTTAGGAGAATTAGTATGGTATTATGGTTCAGTAGTTTCTCTGGAATTGGGGAAACCTAAGATCAAGTCCAATGTCAGCCATGGAAACCTACTGGGTGTCTTTGGTGAGTACCTCACAGGATTGCTATGGTGGAGATGAAATGGAAGGGGGAGCCCTCTGTAAGTTGCCTTGGGCAACTGATCAAAAGGCAGAATATAGAGCTAACAATAAAATAAGCCTATAGAAATTAATTTGTACAAATGATTTTATCATCATAAGAATCCTGACCCATGGAATGCAGTTTTTGCTCTCAGAAATCCTTAAAACTTTGGATTGAAAAGGAATCTGCCTAACTTTATATCAATTAGTAAAAAGTTTTATGAACATGCTAACTTTCTATATGTTCCTTTCGTAAAGTAAATATTACTTTATGAAATATTACTTCAAATATTACTCAGTCTAATTCCCTCTGCCCTATTATGGTAGTCTATGGTAGTTTGTAAACTTTTTGAGTTTATTAAAAGTACCAACATTTAGAAATACAGGAAACTTGACAATGAATATGCAATGACAGACAAGAAGTATCTTCTTCTGGTCCTGTTAATTGGGTAATTTCCTCTTGAAATTGTAGCATTAGAACCTCTTTTGCTCCTACAATAGTGCAAACAAAAGAATTGAGAAGCAAATTTATGATAAGGGAAAATTGGTTTGTCCATAAGTAACTGTGTTTTTAGGAATAGTTAGATAATCTGAAGATCTCTTTCATACCACCATTGTTTTGATTCCCCAGTCTTTTCAAAACATGAGACTTCTGGTAACTTTGAAATGCTGGGAGGAGGAAATGCCATGAACCTGTCAGTGCTCAAAAACAGAGTACAAAAAGTTATCAAATCAGTGTCCCACTGCTTTGAGCTATTCAAGATTCTTCTTTCCTCCATTCCACATAAAGATAAAGTTGCTACCCACCTACATTTTACCACTCTTGCAAGTTGTGAGTGAGTAGCTTCAAAACGATCTTGTAACCAGTTTCTCAACAATCTTGTAACCAGCCTCTCTTGTCAGCTTCTTTCCATGAGATGTAGATTTCCAAGACAGGAGATACATGGTCAGTCCTACCTATGGGCAGACATCAGAAATAAGATGTTACAAGTTCATTACCAAGAAGCAGAGTAAGACCAGGATTTCTTTCGGGGGGAGGAGGAACTGCCTCCACACTCTGCAGGGTTGTGGCATTGGTTGCGGGGGAAAGTGACTTTTTCTCCTCTGGTTTCAGATAAACCAATATGCAGCCAGGAAAAAAAAAAAGACCACTTCACAAATCAACCTTATGGGAATGCTGCAGTTCAGAAGAAAGTCTGAACTGTTACAAATGGCTTTTTGGGAAGTGCCCTGATTAGACAATGATATATTTAAACAAGTTTATATGATGATTATTTCTGCATTTTTGCAATTTAAATGGTGAAAGTTCTGATTAATGGGTTTTTAATGTTCTATGATTTGAAAAATAATCTTGTTTAATTGGCAGTTCTCTGCATAAATTCAGGAATCTACTGTTTTCTAACTTTTTGTACATTGGAAATTTAATCTGAGGGTTATTTATAAATAGAATAGATGCACTCACTCAGAATTTATGAAGTAAAAGTGCCATCAAAGCCAATAAAAATAATATTGTTCATAGAGGGTAGATATAAATTCCCCCATTATCAGGAATGTAAGAATTCAGACTTTGAAGCAACCAGATCAGAAAGTGAAATATTATTTCATGGGACTTGGTTTAAGCAGTCTCTAGAAATGAAGGGATTTCCCTGATGCACCACTGCATCAGTGGAGAAGTAGCCTTAATCTCCCCTGGTGCTACTCCTGTAGTATATCTTGAGTATAACTAAACCTGGATTTTTTTTCCACTAATACAGGGGTGAAGAGTTAATAAGTACTGGTACTCAGAAGTGTCACACTGAGGACATCAGAACTATTAGTTCTAAATTGGAATGTTATTTTACATTAGAGTAATATATTGAAACAGATATAGATTATAAGATTAAAACAAAGTACGGATGCCAATGGGTTGTACAGTCTTAGGAAGACCCTGGAATGGCTTATAAATGCCCTTAATTGCTTATATGAAATATTGTACGAAACTGCATATTTGACATAACATGTTCATAGATAATTTTCAGAAATTAAGTATCTGCAACAGATTGGGATTCTACCGAATATTTTTTTGCTTCCGTGGAGTTCAGACATAAAAGAAAAGGCTATATCCACAATATGTTTTACCACTTTAGCCTAACACTATATTGTATCTCACTGCATGTGCAGACAGAGTTCTCCTTTCATTTGATCACTGAAAAATTGAAAATCTATCAGGCTATTGAAAGAGTTGACAGTTTTAGCATGTATCCATAGCTGTACATTATTTTTTTGATCCAAAATTCCACAGTAGAGCATTGCTTTCTGTAGGACTATATGCCAGATGTGAAGGCAATAGGCTTCTTATGCTGTTCTTCATCAACTGCCTTTCAGAGGGTTGCCTTTGATTCTCCTCTAAGTAGACCAGGGGTCTCCAACCTT
>BLBF01000054.1:7657092-7696755 GCA_015471245.1 Laticauda colubrina | reverse complement strand
CTTTGATTGGCTGGCAACACTCTGTTCCTGTGTTGGAGGCTTTCAGTGCAGCTTGGCTTCGTGTGAAAGGATGGCTCCTATCCATTAAGAAGCCAGGTTTCACCTGGGTGCCTGGTGGGGGGTGTTCGAGTTGGAGGCATCAGAGGGAGTCTGTCTATGCTCAGGTATTTGCCTGGCTTGTGGTGTGGTGATCTTTCTATTTGAGAGTGCAGGCTTCCAAATGATTGACAGTCTGCTGGAATCATCTCTTCTATTCATGCTTTCAGGTCTTTTTTCAATCTCTTTGGCTTCTCTGATGATTCTGTGGCTGGGGTTTTCTATAGTGGGTAGGGTTTTAGTGGCATTGAAGTTGATGTTGTGACCTGTGGTTTTCATGTGTTGGACTAGTGAGGAGGTGTGTTCCAGCTTTTTTACTGCATTTTTGTGTTCATCTAGGTGGGTACTTATTCTTCTATTGGTCTGTCCAGTGTATGTGGCCGGGCATGATGTACAGGGAACTTCGTATATGCCTTGGTTTTCAGGTCAATTTTGTCTTTGGGGTTTTTAAGGATGGCTGCTATTTTTTTGTCTGTTTTGAAGGCAGTCTTGATGTGACGCCTGTGTAGTATCTTACTGGTTTTATCTGTAGTACCTCTTATGTAGGGCAAGACAGCTGTTCCATAGGTCTATTGATCTTCTAGGTCTCTGTTATGTCTTGGTGTGTTTTTGTGGATCAAGTTGGTGATTTTGTTTTTGTGGAAGCCATTGGCTGTCAATACTTTAGTCAGGGTGCATAGTTCAGTCTTTATATGTGTCTTGTCTGCCAGGCATTTGGTTCTGGTAATTAGTGTTTTAGCCACAGAATTTATCTGTGCTGGGTGGTGGTGGGATTGGGCGTTGAGGTAGCGGTTGGTGTGTGTTTTCTTCTGGTATATGGTGTGTCCCAGTGTGCCATCTGTGTATATATATATATATATGTGTGTGTGTGTGTGTGTGTGTGTGTGTGTGTATTCTTAAGTTTTCGCAGGTACTTACATGTATGCTGTTCAGCTTTGTTCAGGTATTTTCCCACGTCTAAAATTATCATTTTGTCATCCAGCTTCTCAGTTGAAGATTACTATCTGATTATTTTCTTCTTCAACCTATTACTAAAATTATGAAAGCAGCTGATTTTCTTGTTGCATTGTCCATTACTGATCAAGGATCACAAATAATTCCTGATCCCTGGTGAATTGCTTAAGAATGTCAGTGACAAACCTTTTACCCATGATTATCACTTATTATGGGGTGAGTAAAACATTACACCTGAATTTAAAGAGTGCATATTAAAAGTTCATTCATGAAGTACACCAAGATATTGTGTGAACCAAACTAATTCTATGTAGTGTGTTTTATTGATCCAATATTTTAACTTAAGAAAACTTTATCAAAACTTCTGTTGCTTGTATGCCAATCTAACTCTAATTTGATAAACCTTTACTCACTCTGCTACCATCTCATCCATGAATCAAAGTGGACACTGAAGTTGTTGGATATATGCAATAATCAGATGTTTCACAGTTGAAGATTAGGGTTCTTCCTCTTACTAAAAATCCTAAAGTTACTCATACTGTGACAAGCATCTCTGTCGCACAATAAAAGTTGATTATTCAATCTGTAAGAGAACATCATTAATTATATCAAGAGCAAACATTGTGCTGAATTCACACATACAGTTAAATGATTCAGTTTTAAAGTTGATTTAAAGGGATTTAAAAGTTGCTGACAATCTTGCTGGGGATAAACTTCAGCCAATACATAAGACTCTTCCTTCAGAGCATTTCTGTGTTTTTCTTTGAACTAATTAACAGCAAAGATGGTAATGTTTTAATTAGAAATTTAAGCACTATTGAGAAAAGATCCATCTCAGCTGAAATGCAGAAGGGTGGCAATCCTGTCTACTTTTGAAGTGGTGACCTGCTGAGACTCCTATATCGCAGAATGTTGAAACAGCAGCTCAGTGGAGGGAAAACTGGAAGTCTTGTGTTTAAATTCACCTTAGAGAGAACAACTAGAAGAGACTTACTAGATGATCTCCATTTCTCATGATAAACTTATGTTGTTTTTACTGGGATCTTCTTTATGTGTGCTTGTAGGTCTGTTTCATCTTTGGAACTATGAAACTTTTTAATATTAGAAGAAATAGTTTATCATGTTTCTATCTGTTGAGGTTTTATAATGTAGTACCAGAAGACCTAAAACAGAGGAAGAGAAAGGATATAGGAAAGGAACTGAGAATTTGAGAAAGTCTTAAACTGTTATGGAACTGTTATTCCTTTGGAATCTTTCCTAACCCTCTTAAAACAAGAAGAGGATGTCACAATATGTTGCAGAAATGCTTTTGAAGGTCATGAACAAACATTTTGTTTATATCCTGTTTATAAGAGAACTGTCTTTCATAATAGAACCAATGAGGGAAGGATTCCACACAGTAAATTCACTATGATATTTCACTACAAACAGATGCTGCAGATATCCTGTCACCTGAGCTTTGAACATCTTATTTACATTTATTACATTTGAGGAGACTCCTTTATGGCCAAATTCTACATCAGTATAAATTATCTTCTCTCTTATCAGAGTTTTAACTTATCCTCAGAATCACCTAAGGGGTAAGTCTGATGTGAATAATTTTTTCCCTACCTCCTGCATTCATGAAGCCTGAAAATGTTCATCTAAGCTTCATGAACAAAAATTCAACTTGTGGCAGCAATTAATTATTTTTAATCAACCTTAAATTCTATCATTATTGAATCTTACTTCCCACTGAGTATGTTGCATCTGAAACATAGTTTGCTACCTTAAGGACTTTCCCTAAAAAATTGTAAAATCTCTTGTGCCACTGTTTTATTCTCAAAATCTATTTTTTGTACTGTAAAGATTGTATCAGAGCTGGAAACAATTTAAACACAGCTGGCCTAATGATACAAAACTGTACAAAATATGTACTATTAGGCTTACCATCCTTCAGTTGTTGATGTTATTCCCTGCAGAAAGATGTTAAGTACCCAGTGAGCCTATTTCAGCCTTATTGGTGTTTGCAGTCAAATCGTCATATCATCTGCATACAACAGACTGAGCAATCCGTCTATTTACAGTTTTATTGAAATGAAATTCTGTTTTGGTAAAATTCTCAGTCACTGAATTAATACACAAAGAAAAGACAAGCATGAAAATAATAAATCCAAACTATAAAATATTTGAATTAAACTAAATTTGAATAATTGCATTTCTCATCTTCTGAAAGTGTAGCCTGAGGCATGTTATCTTTAGCTGATTGCAACTTCTATGACTAATAGTTGTTCGGCTGTCTTTCTCCAAACCCTATTTTAAATTTGCAACAGCAGATTAAAGAGGGTGCTGTTTAAATTCTTGAAGTGGAAAAGACATTTCCTTAACATCACCCATGTCATCATGAGGTTAAGGGTGTCTTCTTAGAAGTAAATGAAAACCCCACTTTGATTAGGGAGCCATTTTTGCTCACTTGGACTAATTTAACAGCATATCAGTTGGCTTAAAGAGTGCCTTATTACTCCTCTATTGCGGCATCTCCTATTTCATCTGATACTGTGTGTGATACTACACAGCATGCCAAGATTACTCATACATTCCTAGGTAAGTAGTAAAATCTCCAAGAATCATTTCCTTCTCTAACTTTTAATTGCCAGGTTTTCTGGAGGAGTTTTGCATATTAATTTCTCTCGCTTCTTTCCCAGTCCCTCACTTAGCTCTTCTCCATTCCTTCTGGGATTTCTTCACATTCCCTTCAAGTCTTTCTCGCCATAATTAATATTCTCTCTCCAGCTTTCTCAGGACATCATTATTTAGTGCTCAAACCAGTTCTCTTTCTTCTGTTTGATTGATGGCAGCTAAGAGTCAATTATAAGGTGATAATACTGATTGTGCTATCAGTAAATGTTTCAAGCATTGAGATCACAGAATTTAAGCAGATTGAATCTTCTTATTTATGAGATATGTTTACTGTTACAAACTTACCAAACCTTACCAAAACAAATTGCACTCAAAAAGAACATACAGGTTGTCCTCAACTTACAATAGTCCATTTAGTGACCGTCTGAAGTAACATGAGATTATGTGTTCCCCTTTTGTGACCTTCTGACCAGCAAAGTGAATGGGGAAACATGATTCACTTAACAACTGTGGCAAGGAAGATAGTAAAATGGGGCAAAATTCATTTAACAAATATCTTGCTTAGCAACAGAAAATTTGGGCTCAACTGTCATTGTAAATCAAGGACTACTGTAGCCTCTATCTTCCAGATTTTTCCCCAAATATTTTTTCCTCTAAGTTCAGCTTGTTCCCCACTCTAGCACCACAAATTCCACAACTATATTTGGCATTCCATACTTTCAAAGCCCACTTGCTTTTCCTTTACCTATTAGGGAATATTTATGGGAAATATGCATTTCTGAAGTATCTTTAGACTTTTTATTAAACTCTGTGGCTGCCTTTATTTTCCATGCTTTGATCACCAGCAAATGTTTCCAGCAAAATGTTTATAATGCCATAAATGTCTGTCTTCTCTGCTTGCTAATACATTATATGTTCCTTTCCCAATGCAAGATTTTCAGATAATCAAAACAATGTTAAATAAAAAAAAAATCCTCCAAAGTAGAAAGCTTCCAAAGTAGAAAGCCCTCATAGAAATAATGATGGGAGGTTTTTTACGATTTTAAAAAGCAAAAAGAAAGAAAAGTATTGGAGGAACTAAAGAAAACTATGCTACCATAAGCACCTGACATGTCAACTGAGAATGAAGCCAGACAGATCGTATTTCGAGTTAAAAGTTGTGCTGTGGTTCCGTCTTCATCATTTCTTGCCAATTTTCTGCAAAGGTAGTTCCATTAAATGTATTGGAAATATAATCAATGCAGACAAGATCATGAATTATGATGCTATTTTTTTGCATCAGCTGTTGAGTTACAGTTGTTATCTCAAATCTACTTGATAAAAATCAATTTCGCTTGCCAAGGAATTTTAGACATTGTAAGGAAGGAGAGGCACGTTTGTCTCTGGTCGCAAAATCTGAAGAAACCTAATAGCACAAATTTAATTAACTGCATAAGCTTTTAATACAATTTGTCAAGTGGAAAAAGTACTTCCAGACCCCTTCTGATTTTTGCCAAGGAAATAGCAATAGCAGTTTTTTACAGCCCTCTCTAAGCATTTTACAGAATCAGCCTATTTCTCCAAACAATCTGAGTTCTCATTTTACTCACCTCGGAAGGATGGAAGGGTGAGTCAACCTTGAGCCTGGTGAGAAATGAATTATCAAACTACAGCTAGCAGTCAGCAGACATAGCTTGCAGTACTGTATTCTAACCACTGTACCGCCACGGCTCAATTTAGAAATGGAATGTTGCATATAGGGCTTTCTCCTTCTCTTTTGAATTGTACTCAGCCTTTAAATTACGCTTTCGAGAAAGAGGCACGATGATAGAGTCTGCCCCAGATGTGTTACTTTCAATTAGTCATATAAACAAGCTATGTAAATAAAGTAACAGCTTTCAGGACTGTTTAGACTAAGAGATCTAAGATAAAGGATCTTCATTCTCAGTATATTTTTATTGACTAATAATTTTTATTGACTGTTTCCTTGTATGATTTGATTGCTTATTGCACTCTATGACTAAAGTGTTGTACCTTATGATTCTTGACTCTTGATGAATGTATATTTTTTTTCATGTACATTGAGAGCATACGCACCAAGACAAATTCCTTGTGTGTCCAGTCACACTTGGTCAATAATGAATTCTATCTATATCTTGGCCCAAAAGTTGTGACTGCTTGCACTGGGGCCTGACAATAACCAGAAATCTACAAATCTCTTTGGATTGTCTGCCTCTACTGCAATGAACAATAAGGTGCTAATTATATTTTAAGTATTCTATCATTGATCAGGAGAGGATAGTCACCATTGTTTTGCAACTTAGACTAAAACAGCCACACACACTGAGGGTTTAAAGAATATCTCAATTTTATTCCTTCTGGTCTAGCATGATAATATACTGTAGTTCTCCAACAAAAAAAAAATATTCAGAGTGGCTAAAATTAAAAAAATAAAATAAAACTTTAAACACGGAAAATTAAACAAAACCCAAATAATTACAAGAAGTAGAAATACCATAATTTACAATCCAGCATTTGGAAGGCAAAATACTTGTTTGAACTGAATAAATATTTTTAACTACCAGTGGAAAGATTACAAGAGAGGAAGCTGAATGTCTCTTGACTAGGAGTGCTAGAGCATGACTGAAATAGCCCCGTGTTTCTTAATTATTTTTTTAAATTGTAAGATAACTTTATAAGGCTGCCCATCATCCAGCAACTTGGGTACAGGTTCAAATCAAAACCTAATATATTAAATCAATGTTTTTAAAAAAATAAGATGGCCCAAGCCAGAAAGGACAAATAAACCATCAAAAACCCATTCAGGTTGATGTGCACAAATTTAATGCTAAGCTTGGGGAGAAAGCCAACGGATGAAGAATGTCAGCCCTTCGAGGCAGTCCAGGCAAGAAGCAGCAACCATGAGTACTAGCTCCACTTTCATTGCAAGGTTACAGTCACAGAATCTTGCAAGACTGAAAGATTTTACTTTCCAGAAGAACTAGCAAGGGTCCCGTCTGAAATGCTTCCCACAGCCCTTTTCCTCAGTGACCTTTTGCCTGATAGTTGTCTAAGTGCAGCTGTTCCTCCTTCCCCCTCATATCATTCTCACAGTCCATTACACAAAGTCAGGGCTGCTCAGACTTCCAAAGGGATCATCTTCCAGAAGGAAGGCACTTGCAACCAATTAGGCAGGCAGCCCATTTTTCACATGGCTTGTCTCAGCTTCTATAAATGCTCATCCATTTTACCAAGCCACAATATACTGGAGTTTAGCTTTGGCTTGGTGTCATTTGTGAAGACAGCCATTTCATTTTGCAAACTTTAGTTTATGTGTGACATAAACTTTACCTAGCAAAATGTAGTTTAGGTAGTGATTTATAGCTTAACATGGTAAATTAATGCAGCTATTGCATCATGCCCAGATGGCAGCCAGTGAAGTCAGGCTTCCTATAATTGGGCCCGGCCATTAGTCTGAATGCAGTGCCCTATAGAAGCTGAAGTGTCCTGAACAATCATTCCCAAGTGCTTTATGGTGATTGTTGCAAATGGAACGCAACAAAGGCCTACCTCAAAATATCCAGATATGATATTCTATGTTAGTGCCATGCCAATTAGACCTCAAGGTCCAAAAGTGCACCCAAATTGTATTTTTTTATCAGACATACTGTACAGCATTTGAATCTAAAATGAAACTTCTATTTAAAAAATTGCAGTTTTCCAAGTACAGTGGCGCAGTGGTTAGAATGCAGTATTGCAGGCTGACTCTGTCCACTGCCAGGAGTTTGATTCTAACCAACTCAAGATTAACAGCCTTCCATCCTTCCAATGTCGGTAAAATGAGAACCCAGATTGTTGGGGGCTATATGCTGGCATTGTAAACCGCTTAAAGAAGGCTGTAAAAGCACTATGAAGCAATATATAAGTGTTGTGCCCCTGTCAGAATCTGATTCAAGAAGGGGAGGCCAAGCAACTGACAGGGAGTGGGATGGCTTCGTTGGCTGTGCAAGAAACTGGGGAAGAACAGTCTGGCTGGGCAGAGTAGGTGAGAGGTAGAGCAACGGAGAGGGAATTCGGAGGAAGACCCAGGCCCACCTCCTCTTCATCCTAGGGTATACAGGGAGGAATGGAGAAGGGAGCAACATGAATTGCGTGGCTTACAGGAGAGGAATGGGCCCTGATTCCCTTAATTAGCTGCAGCTGGGAACACAGTGTTTAAAAAGGAAAGCTGCACACAGCAATTTGTTGGAAGCAAATCATGAGTTATCTGTTCTTGTCAAGGCTTATCTGGGTTCTTGGCATCTTCCCAACTGTGTGTGTTTTGTTGGCCTTTCAGGACTGTAATTCCTTATCCTGCCCTGTCAAGTTGATTGCTGCAGTGTGGTTTGTGTGGATTTTTATTTACAGTTTGTATGTACTTTGTTTTTGGACTGAATTTCCTCCACTTAAAGACTGTTCTTGGGAGACTTTTTTCTCCAGCCAAAAGTAACCTGGACATCGGGGGCAAAGTTGGAGGTATTAAAGGGACTTTTCTTACTTATGTGACTGTGTTGCCTTTGTGCCACACCCCAGTCATCACAATAAGTCTAAATGCTGTTGCAGTGCTGTTGCTATAAACTCAGAGATCTTTCCTTGGTGGTACATGTCATTTCATTTATACTGTTTATGGCAAACACCAGTCCAGAAAGAGGTAATCCTCATTTAGCAAACACAATTGGGGCTGGCAGGTCTCTTGTTAAGTGAAGCAGTCACTAAGTGGGAAAGCACATGGCTGTGACTGTGCTTTCCTTTTTTCCCCACCACTACTTTTTGGAATGCTCACCCCAGTGCTGGAATAATTAGCAAGAAGATAATTAATATTTGCATTAACATTATTGGAAAGGAAGAGATTACCAAAGTGTAAGCAGGATTTAACTTCAATTCCTAATATCTCAAATCAGCACGGCTCTTTATGATGAATGATAGGAAATGCAATCCTACAATATCTGATGGGATACAGATTGGCCTTTGTGTTAAACTGAATAAATCCCATATTTTAAAAACTAATTCTGCAAAAATTCAGGTCTTGGTAGATATGCTTCCACTGGTGTAATTTGTGATATTTTTCCTTCCATCTTTCTTGTAAATATATTTCAAAAAAGCTTTCTTAGGATTCTATCCCTTTAGAACTTGTTGACCATAAACTTGTTGGTAATAAATAAAATAAGTAACCCAATTATTTCCCAGAACTCTTATACAGTATGTGCTCATTGTTTAGCATTAAGAAGTACTTGAAAATAAATTATTTGAATACATTGTTCACTTGGTACACCTGAAAATTATGCATCTCTATAGAGTCAATAGAGAATGTTTTACCATTTAAGAATATTTGGCCAGAATCTCTTCCATGCATTCTGAGAGGCTTCAGTTGAATGTCCTTTAGTGTGCCTTTCTGTTGATATAACCATTCCAAACATTTCAGAAACTTACTGTATATTCAAGTTTCTTTCTCTAGAAGGTCCATATAATCTTACATTTCTTGGGTTATATGGTGACTGTAATCTGCTTTAGTTGTTTACTCATGCACCAATAAGCAGGAAATCTCAATTCCATCTCTTAAATGCAGATGTAGAACAACTATTTCTGTTTCATCATATATCAAAGCATCCTTCTTCTGAATCCAGAACATTTCCAAGGGTCTCATATTCATTTATTTGCCAGTTACATCTTTACTATAAATGCGCTTATGGCTCACTTTCAGGCTTTCTGCATCTGAGGCAACTAGGCATTATGTCATATTAAGGAGGCTGAGGTTCTAGAACAGGGCTGTCAAACTCACAGCCCTCAGGCTGGATGCGTCACATGCTAGTCATGCCCGGTTTACTGAAGGGGGGAAAAGTCACAGTGCATCACATGATGCTGCTGTGATGATGTGAGTTTGACATCCCCGTTGTAGAAGGTACTCTGAGTTTTCCTTTGCTATACTCACAGGCATACATTTCTGTGATTATTTTATGTGTAAACAAAGTGGACAAAATTACCCCTCTTCTGGAACTTATAATACAGATTCAATATAGTGAATATATCCAGTAACCAACTGCCTCAAACTTACTAAGACAGCCATTCACAAGTAGAAATTATATCCTTTGATGGTGAACTTCAACAACAGCCATTTAGCCCTGTGCTGACTAGAATCTACATAAAAGTACTTGTCATGCTTTGGTGGCCTGAAAAACACGCAATGGTGGAATTCAAATAATTTAACAACCGCTTCTCTGCCCTAATGAGTTCTTCCAACAACCAGTTCACCAAACTGCTCAGAAAGTTAACCACCAGTTCTCCCAAACTGGTATGAACCGACTGAATCTCATCACTGAAAACATTGTTCACCTTGTTATTTAATTTAGCCCAATGAAAGTACTTCTGTTCCCAAACCAAATTACTGACCATCTATTGATCTACTTTCCACTCTCACTATCTATTTACTATCTACCAAAACAGTTTGGATCTAGACTTTAGTTTCCTCCATCTTACTTGTTACAGGATTCAGTTCCACAATTGTCTAGGATGAAGCAGAAAAATGAATACTGGCTTCTTATAAGCTGTTCATTAGATTTTCTGCAGAGCAAAATGAACATCTTTTCTTGACCTTTTTTAAAACCATTGATTTGATCTTTTGCAACATCTCATCCATCATGTATCTGATCTTCTGTTCAGTTTGAAGTATTGGGGGTTAACTCTGGCATCAATAAAAGTTTATCTTCTTGCCGTTTCTTGTTTCCCTCATCAAAAGCTAAATTTCTCTTTTCCAATCATTGAAAACTTTGGTGTAAATGTATTTCTATTCACTAACCTCCCATTCTCTTCTACCATGGAACCATCTTCCTCATTCTCTTTATGTTAAACCTTAAAAAGAAACTACAGCTACTGCTGACTTTTTTGAGGAGAGAGGGGAGACTTTTTGTAATTGTGACATGATTCCATTGACCTAGAGAACTTTCCAAAGAGATTCTCCCTCTTGGTTTTTGTAAGGATAAAACAGTCCTTGCTATCTGTATATCATTTTCTTCACATTAGTCTTTGCATTTAGACTGAGATGTAGTATTATCTGCTACCCCCCTCCCAACCTTCAGCTCCAATTTGGAAACATTGCTCCATTTCCTAGTGTCTATGGCATCCTTATCTTTCGCCTAAATCATATGGCTTCATTCAGCCAGGACACCTGCTTATTCTTGGCTTTCCAGAATCTGTTTTAATCCTGCAGACTTTCTCCTCCAGAAAAATAGAATTGGAGGTTTTCTAGTCCAACCCCCTGTTGAAGCAGAAAACCCTATACCATTTCAGACAAATGTCTGTCTTTTCTTAAAATCTTTTCTTAAAAGCCAGTGATGAAACACTCACAACCTCTGATTCCACTGGTTAATTTGTTCTTACTGTCAGGAAATTTCTTCTTAGTTCAAGGTTAGTTTTCTCCTTGACTAGTTTCCTTCCATTATTTATTTTCTTGCATTCTGGTGCTTTGGAAAACAGTCTAATTCCCTCTTCTCTGTGGCAGCCCCTCATATTGGGGCTGCCACAAAAATATTGGTACACTGCTATCATGTTCCTTCAGATGGATAATTCCAACTATTAAGCTTTGTTATAAGCTGAGTAAATGGCCATGTCCTCATCTGTGCCAAATTCATTCTACAGGATTAACAGTAGTTTCAGAAGCTTTTTTTCCAAGTCACTTCCTGTCTGGAACAATGCCAGGTAATTACATCTACCTTAATCCAGCATTATGTATGCACACACATCTGTTTGTATGTAATATTCATTAATGCATTCATTCAATAATTCATGAACTATGAATCTTTGGAAAAGCTATCCTTTGGTCACCTTGTAACAAGTATAACAAGGATATTCAAACTTAGCAAGTTTAAGACTTGTGGATTTCAATTTCCAGAAATCCTGAGCTAACATGACTGGAGGAGGAATTCTGGGAGTTGAAGTCCAACTGTCAAGTTTGAAGACCCCTGAAGTAGACTTTTTTCCCAGTCAGAAACTTGCTAATCATCCATGTGTGTGAACATTCACACAGCCCATCCTCTCAGTCATTTGGCTTTATGATTTATTGAATGAGTTGTGTTGATCTCAGAAACTGAAGGATTCAAAGGAGTTGCGTGAAATGCAGGGAGGCACTTCCACTAGTCTAACCTTTAGGAATCTCCAGATGGGGCACTGCACAGATGCAGTGTGATTGAAAACAATCATTCAAGGAATGACAACTTCTAGGTAAGAAACCGGTTCTACCAGTTGGCAGCTGGTCCTGGTTGTGCAAATACAGAACCACTTTGCTGTATCAGATACTAGAAACTTGTTTCAGCATTCTGTCCCCAACAGGAAGTAAACTTCTTTTTTTGAAGAACCACAAGCAGGAGATAATGTAGAACTTGTCTTTTTATTCCTCAGATTTTTATAATGCTATAGTGGCTTTGTTTATAGAAAGAGAAATTCTACTTTGCTTCTTTCATAGGCATATGAAAACTATTTCCTTAATGAACTACAATATTCTAAAGGCAAAAATTTGTCTTGCCCAATTTTGTTTTATATAAAGGACAACTTTTTGTTGAATTACTACTACTGAATTATTAAAGTTCCCATAAAGCTATTCTTTCCAGAGAAGATATCCTTACTTAATTTCTTGAGACATTTTTATCTGCCCTTTGTGATGATTTCCTAGTTCAGCCTCAAACTTCACATGAATAAAGACACCATGCTTCTTTTCAGAGTGAAGTTTTCCAATTGTATATCAATATGGAATAATGTTTCTCAATGATTACAATGAATATCTGAAATCTGAGAGAAGGAAACTGAAAGAAAGGACTGAAGAGGGACAGAAAGTTTGTCAGCAGAAGCTCATAACGGTTTTAGAGAAATATGTTAAATAATTTCACTTTATGCCTCTTCTTTATGCCTCTTTCCACACCAGGCTTTTCCAAAGACATCAACTAAAGACAAAAATTTTAATGTGAGAAATGCATAGAAACTAGCTTTATTAATGGGCAGTTGCTTTGTGTAATGTAGTTTAGGCTCTAAAATATCCAAGATTAGTTTATTTACTGTTTCCCAAGTCTTGGAGAAGGAATGGAGTGGGGAATTGACTGCTAAAGAAAAGTTTGGAATGAAGGATTTATCTTAACCCAGAGCTTGCTTGGTTGATTAGTTTGGCAGTTTCTTTTTGTGGGAATAATAATAAGGATCTCATTTCTACCATCAGTATTTTATAATTGAAAACTCATTGTCAGTGTGCTTAATACAACCATGCATCAAAATAGAGAAATCTAAACAGCTTCTAGGTCTTGATCAGGATCATAATTGTATTGGCTTTTTAGGCTAATTTTTAAAACTTTAATGCTACTCTACTGGCTTCCTATGATCACAAAGGCGAAGGTGCTTATGGAATTCATTTGGAAGCTATTTTTACATTAATTCTTTGGAAATTCTGATTTTCGTTTGTTTGTTTCACACTGAGTTTTAATAGGATGGCAGGGTCTTTCTTTTCATCAATACAATTTTTTTTAAATTAACTTTATTAAACTTGTTTGCCACCCATCTTGCCACAAGGCGACATTATTTATGCCACATTTGTTGAGTTCATCCAGATTTTAAGTCTTTCTCATTTACTTCTTTTATATTCAAGGATTTGCTTCCTGACCTATAATTGGGTAGCATTTCTCGTTTCTTTGAGTTAAAAAAAAATCTTGCTGTCTCCAGCCTTTTCATAGGATTAACCAATATTTTCATTACATAAGCATCATACTCAGAGTAAAGTCATAATATTCCAAGGTATAAAAATATTCAGTCCTTTTCATGCATGTTCTGGTAACTTTATTTAAACAGTGGTATAATGCAATAAAACATGCTATTACTTACTACAAATGTTACTACTCTTATAACCCTCTAGTTGCTATGAGATTTCCAAATGGCTGAAACTTAAGAGCAATCAGTATGAGACTTCAGCTGTAAAATTAATTTATTTGCAGAACTTCAAGTGACCACAATTCATTTAAGCCAATAATCATTGCCTCAAAAAACCACAACTTGCAGAAATCTGTTTTTTAATTGTTTGTCAAACTGCCAGGATATGATTGAGCTGATTGACTTACTTCTAAGGAGATAAGGTAGAGATTCATTTGATTTAAACTCAGATCCTCATAATTATATATGCATATCCATATTGTTTTCTTGGGAACAATTAAAGTGGCTTGTTGTAGCCTTCTTCTGAAATATTTCTTTAATTCCAATTTTACTGTCACATTCTGAGATTTCTCAGTGGCCTCTCTTCCAAGTATTAAGCAATTTGGATCCTGCTTAGCTTTTTAATTTAATTTAATATCAATAATTGTGACTGCTGCAACCTGATCTGGCCATTTCTAAAAAGACACTTATTTTATTCTCAATTCAGGTACTGTGGAGAAGTCAAATGGAAGGGCTGCAATCTCTGACTCCTTAATCATTCCTCTCTCCCTTGGATCATTGTTTCATCAAAATTTCACAAGCTCTATCAGAATCAGTTAGACGCTCTCATTAAAGTCACCACAGTAGGCGCAGTAAAGGTGAACCTTTACTATTGAAAGCTTCACATGGGATTAATAAATTACAGAGCAAAAAAGAGGAAAATATAGATCCTCTATCCAGATTAAAATATTAGCATTACATTGAAGCCTCTAAGCAAATATCCTGCATTTTTTGGTTTGCCCTTGTCTTTTGCTTTGATCTGTGGGCAGAGGTCAATGTCCATGCTTTCTCCCATGCTTCTTCTGCACTTCCTTTTCTCCTTGATTTTGCTGAATGCATTTCTTAGAAAATTTAGAAATGTATAATATGCTCTTCCCTTTCCTAGCAATACTTACAATGTTTTACCAGTTTTACTTCACCACTTTCTGTTCATTGGTTTTATTTTGCATATGAAGATATAGGGTCCAAAGCCACGCAGGTTCCCAAGTAAGCTATTCTGAGATATAGAAAGTTGCTTTCTATTTATTTATTTTATTTATTATTCCTGCTATATAATCATTTTTATACGTAAGGATTTCATGACACTCATCCTCTTCAATTCTTTATATATCTGATTGTTGTTTTGGGGGAAAGGGTGAATGTAGTAGATAGGCATTTATCATAGGAATTAGCCTTCTGGCCTATTTTTGCAGCGTATTAGAGAAAGTTCCCATAGTCTGAAACCAGCTAATCAAGTGTTTAGTCTTAATACATGCAAACATTTATCAATGTTTAAGGTGATTCAAGTTGCATTAAAAACAACTAAAAATTTTATGATCGTTGTAAGCTGCCCATGGTTGCTTAAGATCGGCAGCCATATAAATCTTTTCAATAAATAAATATATTCCATTTCCACTGTGGATTCTCCATGTTCTCCTAAATAAATTCCTAGTCTCCTAAGAGTCTAGTTTTGAACACTGGGAAGACAAATTTATGACCCCAGTTATTCAGCAGATTAAAAACCTGGTGTTATTTCAGATTTATGAAGATGTTGCTTATAGAAGTAGGTTATGGATGGATGGTTACAATAAAATTAATCCCTCTTTTTTAATTTATTGTGTAAACAAAAACATATGGAGTATACCAAAAATAATTAAATCTGTTTCATTCAGTGTTCAAATCAATAGCCATTTTCTTTACTTGTTTGATGCATGGCATTTGAAATTTTTTAAGTTCAGTGACATTTTTTTCTGATATTCAGAAATTCTAATGTGATGGTTTCCTATAGACTGTCTATTGGTCTATGGGGTCTGACTTTTGGTATACCCCATATACAGTGTATAGTCCTTATATCCTTTTGTTGTGTTGCTTTCTTTTTTTGTAGTTGTGTTACTCTTTTTTCACATTGTTCCGTTTTATTAACAAAAGGAAAATATGCTGGCTTATGAAATGCATCCAGGAACATATCCACTAATATCCTGTAAAATAGCAAAATCACTATATGCCTATTTGACATATACTCAAAATATATCTTAATGTCGTTGCCTTTGGTCTCTTATTTGTTTCAGTAGCTGTTTGACTTCTTCAGTAAAAATGTATTGTTGAACTTCAGTATTGTGAAATAGCCACCTAAATCTGAAAAGGGCAAGTAACCCAGATAGAATATGCAGTTAGCTCCACAGAATAAGAGAAATCTGTTAACATCTTACTGGACTGTCTCCATTGTGTCATTTTCTGCTGCTTTGTTATGAACTAGATTATTATTTATTTACTTACCTACCTACTTACTATATTTCACAGATGAGATAATGACATGTTTTTTAACTTATTCCTGCTGTAAATCAGCACGAAACCATGCACATGCATCTGTTAAAAGGCATCTCCAAAAAAATAAAGCCTCAAGAGACATAGTCATTTGGAAAAGTATTCAAAAAAACCCCTGCTGTTGCATTAATGTCAAACAATAAATTTACCTGATTTCTTTTGAGTTACTTTTATAACAACAAATTAATATAGATGTTTCTTTGGTTGAATTAATTTTCACAAAATACTATACCTTGCAATGAGAATCTTCTTGTATTTGCTTTACACTAGTATAAAATTGTCCGATCTTTATTTAAATGTTGCATTTTTTCTAAAAATCAATGATTCCAAAGAAATCTCAGTGAGAAATTTCATTCAATACCCTGTTGCTACATCGTCTCCAAGTTGCAGAGGTGATCGGATATGTATTTTTCACTTTCTTGCCTCAGCAAAGACAAGGCAAGTGGCTGAGCACCATAGCAGCTGCTACCTGCTTTAAGTGCAGATTTTTGAGATAGCATGGATCCAAAACTTACTAACTACATTAAATATATATACTTGTACTTGACTGCTGTCCCAAAGGATGGAATTGCCCTAAAAGCTTACAAACAAAACCCAACTTTTCCTTACTTTGTTTTGCTCAAATTTCAACTATTCAGGGGAATCACCTTTGAGGTCAAACAGGCAACTCCTTTTCAAGTCAAGCTTAGCTATTAGTGATTTCATGCCTGTTTTTTTTTTCTTGACAACCATAGACACATATTATCACTGCCCCACTTCTGGGATGTTTTTTAACCCTTCCCTGCCTAGCCGGCAGCCCTGGTAATTCCAGATTAGTCCTGTCCTGATATCAACCAGTTTGTCTTAGCTTTTTCATATCGGTTTTCAAGGTAGAGTTGCTAGCGAATACAGCTTCTTACGTGGAGGACAGATACCTTGTACTACCACAATGGCATGTCTGGGTTGCTCAAGTCAACCTACCATGCCATTAAGATTTGGGGCCTTAGTCATGAATGAAGAGGCGGAGAGCGTTTCTCTAGTTCGAGAATGTATTGTGTCTATAGGTGTGTGTTTCATTTTTTTCATTCCTGTGCATTTTGTCAAGTGCATATGGATTCTATGAAATCTAAAGAATGAATCTGGTTTGCAGCAGATGACAGAGACTGGCAAATCAGATTCAGTAGCATTATTAAAGTACAAAATAAAGCAGTCATACAGAAAATGGTTAGGAATGCATTTTTTGTTTTTACAAGTGGTGCAAAATTCATTTCAAAGGAGAACCAGATTTGTGTGTACCTCTTTTGTGCACACGGATCTCCACTCCTTGAAATTAATTATTAAATTAACATAGATAATTAAGTTATTTTGAGCACACTTGCCTGCATGTAAGGTTCCTTGAATTCAATGGAATAGAATTCCTAGTCAGCATGCGTAGGATCCACAGATAAGTATTATTCATGACTCCCTTCAGCTAGGTTGATTTCAGGAAGAATTGCATACAAGCCCATCATGATATATTGTGATATTCTGCTGCATAATGGCTTGCAATAGCTTTGCTGGATAAATATTCTGTACTTGCTGAACAGGGCAGGATTCCAGCAAGCCAATGGGGCCTTTCTTGCTCCAGGGTTTCCATATGCTTAGTCGGTGCTCCCTTCCTGATGCTCTTCCTTTTTTACTCATTGTCTTCATCCTCCACACACACCCATGCACGTGGCTCTGGACCGCTCATCATGTTCTTCTTGTTTAAAACCCCATTGTTCATTTGTTTGTTTGTTCTCTTCCTCTTCCCTTTATCTCTCTCTCTCTCTCATTCTCTCTCTCTCTCTCTCTTGCTTTCTTTTGTTTTCTTTTTGTTTTTGTCTCCTCTGTTTTGTATACCCAGGCAGCCCATTGAATAACTTCTTTGACGTAATTAAACAACTTTTTTCAGACGAGAAGAACGGGCAGGTGAGCCATCCCCCCGGCACGCCAACCAAGCATAGCACAAACAGCAAGCGAAGCGATTCCGATAAAAATGACTATGGGTCTAGAGGAGACACTAAGTTCCCCGCTGGCAAAGAGAAGGCAAAGATGGCCTCATCACTCGGCTTACAAGACCAACCTTAAATAAATACACTGAGGGTGGGGGGATTAAGTCAATCAAATAAAATCACCTAGAAAAGTGAAGAAAAGCTCCTCAAATGAATGAATATTCTTTAGCCTCTAAACTAGATGGGTGTATATAATAGAGCTAACATAGGACAAAACTGTCTATAGTAAAATTTTGTATGGAAAAACAATGTGTATATATATATATATATATATATATATATATATATATATATATGTATGTATGTATGTATACACATGCACATGTAAATATATGTAATCCACACTTATACATATATAGATTTATATGATACCTATACAAATAATGCACACACACATGCACATAGACACTCACACAGACATATAAAAGGTAAAAAAAAGTAACAATTGACAAACCCATTTTGACAAATCCTGTTTGTTTGGGTTTTGTTTCCTCCTCCCAGTGCTTTCCTTGCAATAACTCCTTCCTCTCACCGTAACACATCCCCGCTTCTGATTCAGCCATCCCCATTATATTCCTGTGTTCTCTCTTGTGTTTCTGATACCACCGCTTGTTTCCAATCTACTACCAGGAATTATCCCGAAAAGTTAACATGTCAGCCAACATCTTCACCTTCTGTGCTCCGCGAATGCTTGTTCACGGAAGGCCAATGATGTAAGACTGTCCACGGACTGGTTTGGGGGGGGGGGGAAGGGGAACTTCCAGCCTCCTGTCTCCCACTGCAGGAAATGGGTCTCCTCCATTCCATTTGCCCTCAACACACAATTTTCTTTTGGTGCTCTGTGTGGAGAACGGCTGAGACATTGCAACCTGTCACAGTTGGAATTCCTGGAAACCATCGTTGGCTATGACCGCACCCTTTCCTTCTGGTGAAGCTAGACTTGGGGGAGGGGGGGAGGAGGATAGGGAATAGGGTGGCATACTGTTCTCATTACATACTAAGATTTTTATAAGAACTACCCCCTCCTCTCTCTCTTTCTTTCCATCCGAATTGTTTTTCAAATTGTGTTTTTGTAATCTCAAATCGGTTTTGTTTTTGTTTATTCAAATGGCTGGAGAGGCAGCCATAAACTTGAGGGAAACAAAAATATAAGGAAACAGACAAGCAAACATGGACACTGAAGCTTAGGGAAAGGCTGTTATCAGCAGCAAGAACAAAGGACAAGGATCCAATTTTGGGGCACAGCCTCACCTGCTACCAAGCTCTGCTCTGGCTACCACCTTCACCGTCATCGCCACCACTGTTAGAACTTCTTCTCTTCTCAACCTGCTCTCTCAGACCTTTCCTTCCACATTGGAATTTCCCTTCGGCCGGCTGAATTATCTGCTACATCACACATCTGGATGCAATTATGGTGTCATTAGTGCTGCATTGATATATCAGTATTATTATTTATTTGCTGGTTTTGTTTATTTATTTAGGTTGTATATGCACGTTTGGGTTTGTTTCTTTCATGCAAAAGAAGACTATGAGATGAGAAATGGATTTTCCCCTTTTTTCCTTTGTGCGTGCCTGTGTGTGTAACCACTGGTACATAGTTCATTTGAACAAAATATGGAGGAGATAGCACTATGGATGAGTTCAACACAAAGCTACTGTAAACTTTTAAAAGTATTGCAAGATATTTTTATATTTGTTTTGGGGTTGTTTTTTTCTTTGTTTTTGAAGAAGGATGAGTGGGCTGGATTTTCTGTGTAGTTAAGTTATTATTAGGTCTTGGTTATTATTTATAATGCATATATATAAATATAAATATATATATATATTTAAAATTTTAAGATGTTAGATATATCTTCTGCTTTCATTACTGAATAGAGGTGACATTGATTTGTATTTATTTGGGGGTGGGGGGGTTGGAATTTCAACAAGAATACAACTTGTTCCTCTCACCAATGCTCCTTTTCTTCTTTTTTATTTGATGTCTCTCTCTCCTGCTCTCTTACTCTCTCTCCAAGTATAGCTGGAGATGAAGATTTTTAAAATACCATAAACGACAGGCAAAAAAGATGACAAAATTCTAAAATCCAGTTTGTTTTTAATGTAGAGTTAATATTAATCCCCTTATTATCTTCAATTGCTATTGTTTGGGTTCCTGTCAGTGTGTGTGTTAAACTGCAATATTTTTTTAATATTAATATTAGATTTCTCTTTCATTGTTTGTGTTTCTTTCCAATTATTTTTATTTCTATGTTTGTCCTGGTTCATTCTGCCCTTATTGGACCTGTTTTTCCTGTATATAGGTTTGAAGAAAAAAAGCCCAATATTTTGAAAAAGATCCACAAAAGTGAAGGATGTTTTTCGTTGTGGTTTGGTTTGGTTCTCCTAATCTTAACCTTTTCTCTTCTATTGCTATGTGCATGTTAGACTTTAGTAGGGTGGTGGCTGGGGATAGAGGGAGGTGAGAATGCAGAGGTTTGGAGGCAGTTTTAATTGCATGATATTGCTGTAAATTATTCTCTCTTGCTTCTGTTGTCTTTTCTGCCTCCATTTTCTCCTTCATTCTCTCCAAAGCTTCTCTTCCACCACCCTCAGTCCGTTTCCCCTGGTTTTTCTTCCTTTATGTATAGCTTTTAAGACTTCTGTTAACTTGTACCTCTACAAAAGGCTGGGATTTCAAATAATAATAAATAATAATAATAATAGCCCATATAGTACACAAAGGAAGGAGATCATTTACACAAAAAATAAGAATAAATGAAAGCAATACCTCTTGTTATCCTTCCTATTTTGTACTTGGATGAAACATGCATACACATGCACACACACTCACTCATGGACACAATCTGATATTATTTAACAGTTCCAAAGGACAAAGAGGAACCTTCTGATGTATCCCTTGTTAAATAACTGTGAACAACTTTAGTTCAAAAACAATAAATTCATTCAGTAAAGAAACGGACTCTTCGAGTGTCTTGTTTATGACAGCTGGCCAGAAAAGGCTCAGGTAAGTATTGTGCCTGATCTCCATCATGTACTTCGTGTAGCTTCAGAATATGGTCCAGTCACTATATCAGTTTCCTCTGGTCTAATCTTGAGATTTATCAAGGACTGGCAGAGGATACAGCAGCTGACTTTCCATAGTGAAGATCCCTCTATAAGCTGAGATCAAAACTGAAGTGTGAAGATTGTTTTTTAATGTAAGGGCTTTGAGGGTGATGGTTCAACACCAATGGGTGGTTCAACACCAATGGATGGAGTGTTGTTCCCAGTCTTCCAGTTAGGCTTTGATTAGCCTGGCACCTACAGTCTCATGACCAGGTCCACAAAGTGAGCATCTTTGGCACAGTTTGGGTACTTTACTGAATAAAAGGTCAGGAATATAAACAAATGGTTTGTGTCCATATCATATGCATAGTCCTCAACTTACAGTTACAATTGTGACCAGAAGTTCCATTGCTAAGCAAGGCACTTGTCCCAGATGATTTTATGATCTTTCTGTTATAAGCATATCATTGCTGTTGATAAGTGGATCACAGGGTTGTTAAGCAAATCCAGTTTCCCTGTTGACTGCTTGATGGAAGCCAATTGGCAACTTCATGACCCCATGTTGGTTGCTAAGTGCCCAAATTTTGAACACATGATTATGGCTGCAACAGTTATAAGTTCAAGGACTGGTCATAAGTTACTGTCTTCAGCACTGTTGTAACTTCAAATGATTTCTCAATGACTGGTTGTAAGTTAAGAACTACCTGTACTTTATCTTTCAAAAATATTAGAAATACATGCTTTTGAATGTTCCCTGTATCAGTTGAATTGAAATTTGGTGACACAATAAAACTTGGTCTTTAATGTAGGCAACCTAAAGTTGTAGTCAAGCAGACTCTGTTTCAAGGGAAGGAAGGACCTTCCCCAATGTACATATACACTGTAAGAACTCAGCTAAAAAAAAAAGAACAAATCAAAGCATTTTATAATGCCTTGGTAGGGCCACACTTGGAATACTGCATTCAGTTTTGGTCACCATGATGTAAAAAAGATGTTAAGACTCCAGAATGAATGCAGGGAAGAGCAACAAAGATTATTAGAGGACTGGAGGTTAAAACATATGAAGAATGGTTGCTGGAATTGGGTAGGTCTAGTTGAATGAAAAGAAGGAATAGGGGTGACATGTTACCAGTGTTCCAATATCTAAGGGGCTGCCACAAAGAAGAGGGAGTCAAGCTATTCTCCAAAGCACCTGAGGGCAGGACAAGAAGCAATGGGTGGAAACCAATCAAGGAGAGAAGCTACTTAGAACTAAGGATAAATTTCCTGACAGAACAATTAAACAGTGGAACAACTTCCCTCCAGAAGTTATGAATGTTCCAACACTGGAGTTTTAAAGAAAAGATTGGACAACCATTTGTCTGAAATGGTGTAGGGTTTCCTGCCTGATCAGTGAGTTGGACTAGAAGATCTCCAATGTCCCTTCCAATTCTGTTATTCTGTTAAGAACTTTTCACTTTGCCTCCTATAAAAAGTCAGTCTCCAAGGGAATGCTTCTAATGATTTGTTATTGCCATGTTTCCAGCAGAAGACATGGACATCCTAAACTTCAGGTAAGAGCTAATACAAGAAAAGGATCTTGCTTCATGATGTTTAATTCCAGTTTTAAAATATATATTTAAAACTCCCATTTGTTTTTTTCATTTTCCATTTGATAGATTCCTGGGTATATATTATTTTATAAGTTTTGTTTTTTAATATGCTAACAGCAAATTTATTTCCATGTTATTTTCTATTATTCCCTGGCTTTGCTTCTGATCTTTTTACAGTTAGATCACTTTTCTTACAGTAGGTGGGTAGGTATATGTTGTTTTGAATCTTAAATGTTTATCTGGTACTGTCAAATATAGATTTTGGAGAGTAATCCATGAAAGAGAGAAAGATTGCAATAATTTTGAAGGCCACTTTTAGTCACTTAATAACTGCAATAAATAATTTTCTTTAGTTTTCTATTAATGCATTTACTCTACTTTATGCCACTCCCAGCACTTTGGATTTACTCTGTACAAAGCCATGATTTTGAAATCATGATTTGTTAAACAAAAGTGTCTTACACATAAGACTAAATCAGAATGGTTTGAATCTTTGAAACCACTTCTTTTAGGGCTGCCTAAATCTCCTCTTAACATTTAGTTCAAACAAACATTTGCAGGAAACTGTTGATTCAACTGTTTAGCTGGGCAGGAAAAGTGAATTCTAGCTGAATTATAATGAAGACTTTCTGAAATTCTGAATTTGTCCTGTAAATACATGGCCATGCATCCTGAAGTATGACATAGCCCAGTTTGGTTCAAACCATTTTAAAGAACCTTTTGAAATAATTCCTAATTTGTTGGATGCAACAATCAAGATGTCACAAGGAAACCTTTTGGTCATAAAAGAGCTGATCTGCATGACCGAGATGACCATGGACCAGGATTCATTTGTTGCTGGACAAACATACAATTATCTCTGGTATTCAGCTCCTATCCGCTAGGAAGTCACTCTCTGCTTGTCTTTTATGCTACACATCCATAGTGCTTGCTGACTTATCTGATTTACTTGTGGTTCATCTTACTATAGATCAACCCCTTTACTCCACTTGACTACCATGCAATGTGGCAGGACTGCCCCTCCTCCCCCCTCCAGTCATTGATCACTGCCCTTAAATAAATAAATTTATCAGAAAAGTTGGATCTTTTTAATGAATTCATTAATTGAATATAGTGCCGATTCTGTTTTCCATTTTGGAAATTAGCTGAAATGTGACAAGAATTCTGCCATTTTCTTCTGAGTAATAGGAGACATTATATCAATGGTGGGATTCAAAAATTTTTACTACCGGTTCTGTGGGCGTAGCTTGGTGGGCGTGGCATGGGAAGGATACTGTTAAATCTCCAGTCAGAGGTGGTATTTGCTGGTTCTCTGAACTACTCAACATTTCTGCTACCGGTTCTCCAGAACTGATCAGAACCTGCTGAATACCACCTCTGCATTATATGTTGAATGAGCAAAGAAGTAAGGGAATTCAGCAATCATGGGCATCGGGGTAAATACGTGGACAGAACTTTAGGTTACCACAGCAGCTAAAGCGGAAGAAGGACTTACAATTCAGAAAGGGGTTTCTTAAATTGATGATATTTTCAAACAGTTTACTCATGCAAGGCATGTAGCTCATTGTAGAAAAAAAATGTAAGTGGTCCTTTCCTGTTAATTAGGCATACTCAGTGGTAAGGTATGCCAAAGAATGCTGTAAATATTAATTGCAGATCTATCACAGTGAACCTACATTATTTAGAATAAAGCAATGCATTTTGTCATCATTAAAAGATACCAAGTTACCATAAGCATAAATATTGCCTGTTCATTGTTAAGGGGCCTGGGGATGACCTGTTGGTTTAACTTTTAGGAAAAAAAAATAGGTGATCTTGATATAGAAGATGGAAGAGTATTATTTCCTTAAATCATGTGAGCAATTTCTGATGAAACCCCCAGATACATCTCAGTGTGTCAGACAATTATATATGGAACACAGTAGATGATTAAATAAAGTGGGGAAATGAAAATGATTTCTGAAAGAGATTGCATCTGTAGGGCAATGTCAAAGCAGGCAAGATAGCAATTGATATTGCAATTACTTTGATTCTACAAGTTTTTGTACACATTTTATTACATCCTTGTCAACACATATTCAAAAGGGGTGGATTTTGGATGAAGCAAAAGGGGTGGATTTTGGATGAATACCACCTCTTCAGAGGTGGTATTCAGCATGTTCTGACCAGTTTTGGAGAACCAGTAGTGGAAATTTTGAGCAGTTCAGAGAACCGGCAAATCCCACCTCTGACTGGCCCAGTCCCCATCTATTCTCTGCCTCCAGCTGATTGGCTGGGTCTTCTTTGATTGCCCTGCACAGGAGAAGGGAGCTGGAATGCAGGTTAGTGGGGTGGGCAGGGATTGGAGATTTTGCAGTATCCTTTCTCTGCCACAGCCACCAAGCCATGCCCACAGAATTGGCAGTAAAAAAAATTGAACCCCACCACTGATCATCTTGCCTACATTAATAACACTGTTTACAAATTGGGAACAGCCTGCAAAATATTCTTCATTTTATCACTGTCAGGTTGCAAAGTTTAGTTTATATAATCTTGCATTTCACTTTTGCATCTTTTCTATATAAATGGGTTAGTTGCACTGATTTTCCTTCAAATGGCTAGTTGCTAGTTCAGAGAGCAGGTGAAATGTCTCATGAAGGAAATTGCAGGAGATTTATTTATTATTTATTGATAAAATGTGCTGGCCACCCCTCTTATCATAGGGTAACTCTGGGTGGCTTGCAATTACATATACAGTTAAAAATATAAATATTATCACTGCCCCACTTCTGGGATGTTTTTTTAACCCTTCCCTGCCTAGCCTGCAGCCCTGGTAATTCCAGATTATGTCCTGTCCTGATATCAACCAGTTTGTCCCAAAACTGATGAAGCTTCTTGGATGAGAAGCAAAATGTCTTCAACGAAAAACCAGAAACTCCCGTTGCTTCTTGAAAAAGCAACTTTGGGACAACTATGACCTGGATGACTGAGAATCTCCATATAGATATTCCTACATAATATTCATATTGAGACTAGCCTGATTCTCAACTCTAATGGAATCCATTTCCCAAACGGGACAAAATAAAGACACACTTCAAAGGGTTAACAATGATATTAGTTGATTTGTGACTTGATTCAATAAGGCAGTTTCATTTTTCCTGATACAGCAATTGCAAAACAACAATAACCCACAATTCCTGGCACTTTACATGGGACTTTGATCTCTGGGAGTAGCATCAAGGAAGTTGAACAAAGAAATGGGAAATATACTACTCCCTTGTCACTTTTGGCGATGTCACTTTTAGTTTCAGTTTAGGTGCAGTGTACAGTGTGCCATTTTTCATTACACTGAGTGCCAGATGGAGTTTTCTAATTTGAATGTAGTTGAGTCACAAAAGCCGGGATTTCATGTCAGTGACAAATATGGATTTTTTTGTATAACTTTAACAGCTTAAAATATATGTTCTCTCCCCTAACAACTTCAACCAGTTGTAAAAACATGGTCCCTCAGAGTCTTTGGAAATGGAGTGGCATATTGACCACTCATGTCCATTCATTCACTCAACCTAGCAGGGTAAATTTGAGGGATTGGCTGAAAAGTCCTGTTGCCTTTAACCAGGAAGGCCAATAATGAGTCATGTTGTCCAGTTATCATAGGGAATCAGAAGTGAATCCAGTAGCTTCTGATTCTCCCCAGGTTAAGCCCATGTCACACTGGCCAACAGATGCAAAAAGGACACAGCGGACGAGCAAAATATTCCATCCGTTGTTATCCGCTCTCAAAAGGGGCGAAAATTTACATAACTAGAGCGGATAACACGGACGCGGGGAGGACGCAGGGCAGATGCAAAGCGGATGCGGAATGGAAGCCCAGTGGATGGAAACAGATGGGAGCGGATGGGAGTGGGTGGCACATCCGCAGGGCTTCCAGGGGGCCTCAGCGAAGTGGACACAGAATAGAAAGAGCAGAAGCAGAGCGGACGCCAAACGGATGAAGCGGATGCAGAGCGGAAGCCTAGCAGATGCACAGCGGAAGCCTAATGGATGCCTGGCGTTAATTGTGCATGCGGGGAGGATGCATTGCGTCAGTTCCGCGGATATAACGGAAGCAGCTCGGAAGCAGGACGCCATTCAGAGGAAAGACCTGCTGCCGGACACATAGACTGCCTTGCCTGCCCTGCCTGCCAGCCTTGCTGCCAGCCTTGCTACCAGCCTCGCTGCCAGCCTTGCTGCCAGCCTCCCTGCCAGCCTTGCTGCCAGCCGGTATGCCTGCCAGCCTTGCTGCCTGCCTTCCTGCCAGCCTTGGTTCATATCTGCCTGCCAGCCTTCCGGCCAGCCTTGGTTCATGTCTGCCTGCCAGCCTTGGTGTCTGCCTGCCTGCCAGCCTCCCTGCCAGCCTTGGTGCCAGCCTCCCTGCCAGCCTTCCTGCCAGCCTTGGTGCCAGCCTCCCTGCCAGCCTTGGTTCCTGCCAGCCTCCCTGCCAGCCAGCAACCCCACAACCATGCGGAAGCACAGCAAGCCTCAGCCATCTGCTGCCAGCCCTGGCAAGAGGGACAGGGCTACTATCCCGCCCCCTGGCCCTCACTCTGGTTCTGCTGGGGCTTCTGTAGCATGGGCTCGCTCTTCTGGGGCTGGGGCTTCTGCTGCTTCTGCTTCTGGAGGAGCTGATGACAAGCACTCCAGCACCAGCCACCTCCACAGCACCTGCACCCTTCACCCCTGAGACTGAGCGACCAAGAGGAGTGCCAGAGACTCGTTTTTGTTTTATAGCTTGTTGTTAATAAAGTCTATTTCTGATTCACACACTTGCTTCATTTCTTTTTTTTAATAAAGTCTTGCTGGAAACTTTTAGAAATGGTTTAAGCCTTTGCATGCTTGTGGGATGGGTTAAGATAGCAGTGGGACGGGCAGGGATACATTTGGGATGGGTAATAGCTTTGGGATGGGCAGGGATACCTTTGGGATGGGTAATAGCTGTGGGATAGATAAACCTCCAGTGCAAGCATAGTGGGACTGTATGGTCCACCCTCCCAGGTGCCACACCTATGGCCCTTTATTATCAATAATAATGTAATCAATCATCCACACATGTCAACATAAACATAACTCTTTATTAAATGCCCTGTTCATTATAGGCCCACCCAACATACATGGCCCAATCTCATCCGTGTGATGAGACAGGCTGAAGGAAGCATCGATTAAGCATCTACCATCCTGTCTTGCCACTCCACTGCTTCAGCTGGGGAGTTGCACCATTGTCTCAGGAGGTTGCGCTGCTTCTTCGCTTCATTTGAGGCTCTGTTGGGGCCTTGCACATCCTCGGTGTCGATCAGGTTTTGCCCTTGCCTCCATTCCCCAGGCTCCATGTCCCCATTGGCTTGTTGGAGGTCCACGAGCCTGTTCTGCAAGACTGGGTAGCGGGTGCGCATTAGATTGTGCAGGATGCAGCAAGCTTCCATGATCCTCCTCACGGTCTCTGGGCAATGCTGCATGGTGGTGAGAAGTACCTGGAACCTGTTGGCCAGGATGCCAAAGGCATTCTCCACCACCCGCCTTGCCCTGGACAGCCTGTAGTTGAAGATCCTCTCTTCATGGGTGAGGAGTCTGGAGGTGTAGGGCTTCATGAGGAAGGTTGTGAGGGAGAAGGCATCATCCCCCATGATGAAATAGGGCACATCTTGTATGTCGTTGGGCAGGGGTTTTTGATCTGGGAAGCCCACGATGAGGTTGCGTTCCAGCCCCTCCTTGAGGTGACTGGCATTGTATACCTGGTCATCCGAAGATGAGCCGTTGCCTGAAGCATCAATGTACACGAACTTGTAGTCAGCATCGACCATGACGAAGAGGATGATGCTGAAGAAGCCCTTGGAATTGAAATAAGTGGACCCCGACTTGGCTGGTGCTTTGCAGGCCACGTGCTTGCCATCTATGGCTCCAACGGTGTGTGGTAAGTTCCACTTCTGATACCACTGCTCTGCAACTTTCTTCCATCCTTCTTCAGTGGAGGGGTACTGGAGGAGCTCCTCCTTGTATTCTTCGATGATGGCCTGCACCACTTCTCTGACCACAATGCTGATGGTGTAGGATGGCACCCTCCAGCCGTACTGCATGCTCCTGTAGGAGGTCCCTGAGGCCAGGTGGCGCAGAGTGAATGCCACCTTGAGCCCAGGTTCCAGGCTGGGCCGGAAGCTGGTGTTTGCCTTGGTCAACCTGGGTGTCAGGCGCTGCACAATTTCGTCAAATATGGCTGGCGGCATCCTCATGAAGTTCTGGAATGCACGAGTGTCTTCGCTCCTGAGCTTCACCATCAGCTTGTTGTACAGTCCGTCCTCCGCTCTACTGGTGAACTATATTTGGACCCAGACTCTTTTTGGGTGGCTCCTTTTCTTCTCGCAGTAGTGTTCACAGAGCCTGCAGATGGCTTCGCACTGTTGCAGAACGATGGTGGCTGCCGAAAGGACTTTGCTACAATCCACGGTGGACATGACTGGATGCTGTGGAAGAGGAAGAGGCAGATGAAGGCTGCAGAGGTCTGCAGCGCTGGGCTGCTGTTCTGAAAGTGCGATGCAGGCGAGTTGCTCCCCCTTTTTATAGGCAGTATAGGTTTTCCGCTAGGCATCCTCTAGGCATCCTGTAGACATCCTTAATATCCGAGATAGGTCCCCTCTGTGAACATTTTTTCAATTTTAAATGCTTTGTTTCCGTGCTGCATCCGCTAGGCATCCGTTCTGCATCCCTTCTGCATCCATTCCGCTTATTTCCTGCGTCCGAGCGTATGCAAGTTGCGCGGATGCGCAGCGGATGCCTAGCGGATATAGCGGATGCGTAACGGATGCGTAACGGATGCGTAGCGGATGCAGAACGGACGAACTGGATACATTTTCCGCGCAAAAGTTTTAGGCAGCCCAAAACTTTTGGAGCAGATGAAACGTCCATAAACAGATGCTGGACGGATAGAGAGGAAGCAAAACGGAGGCAGTGAGTACAGAACGGATACATCGCGTTAACCAATGGATGGCAAGCTTTTTTGTCCGTTTTACATCCTCTTTGCATCCGTTGGTTCAGTGTGACATGGGCTTTAAGAAGGATCAAAATAGATCTTCTATAGGTAGTCCTTGACCTACGATCACAATTGAGCTCAAAATTTCTGTTGCTAAGTGAGACATTTGTTAAGTGAATTTTGCCCCATGTTACAAACTTTCTTGCCACATTTGTTAAGTGAATCATGGCTTCCTCATTGACTTTGCCTGTCAGAAGATTGCAAAAGCTGATCACATGACCCTGCAACTGTCATAAATACGAATCAATTTGCCAAGCACCTGAATTTTGATCATGTGGGACCGTGGGGGACGCTGCAACAGTCTGGTGCAAAAAATGGTCATAATTCACTTTTTCCAATGCATTGCAACTTTGAACAGTCACTAAATGAATTGTTATAAGATGAAGTATCTCTGTAATGTATTTTGTCAACTTCATTTTTAAAGCATTCCTGTTGACCAGCAAGAAAACTTTCAATAGGTAAAGGACATAAAATTTTACACTCAGAATACGAAAGTGACATTCTTGAGCTGTCCCTTTGACATGTTGAGATGGTATTTTGGGTTAATGGGATCCATAAAAAAATTGGACATATGATAAAAAAAGGCTGGGGAATAGATGCAGCCCTTGGGTTTGCAGATAAAACTATGCTGTTCATGTTTCATAAATGAAAAATAACATTCAGACACAAAGTATGAATATTTCTACCGCAGCCATTTATCTGTATGTAAACATTCCACAATCTCCAACCAGCAGCATAAGATTGGGCGATACAGCAAAGTCCTTGTTAACAGTTATTTCCAATTCCCCACTGCTATGATGTATCCCCTGCATATGAACTCTCCTGAATTAGCTTCAGTGCCCTCATTTAAAAGGGTGAGTATCTATGGTGGGATTCAATTTTTTTTTACTACCACTTCTGTGGGCGTGGCTTGGTGGGCATGGCAGGGGGAGGACACTGTAAAAATCTCCAGTCAGAGGTGGTGTTTGCTGATTCTCCGAACTTCTCAAAATTTCTGCTACCGGTTCTCCAGAACTGATCAGAACCTGCTGAATGCCACCTCTGGTGGATATTCTCCTTTTACAAGTCTTTATAAGGAGCGGGAAAGGCCTGGGACACATCAGCAGACTGGAGCCAAATACATGCAGCTGCATAAGTGAAATGTTGCTGGGCTTCATGTAACCCAGGGGTGTGGAACTCGATTTCATTGAGGGCTGCATCAGGGCTGACCTTAGGGGGCCAGAGTGGGAGTGGCCAGGGTGGGTGTCGCCAACTCAGCATCGCTCATGTCGGGGACTCCTCTGGTGGTCTGAGTGCTCTGCCAGAAAAATGGGCTCCTGAGCTCCATTTTCAGTTCCAATGGTCTCCTGCAACCCTCTGCCAGTGAAAACGAAGCTCCATTTTTGCTGGCAGAGGCACCATGGGCCAGCCCTTCACTGTTCCCAGGGCAGCCCCATGGGCCAGATCTAAGCAACCCATGGGCGGATCTGGCCTGCAAACCTTGACTTTGACACCCCTGATGTAACCTATACACATCTTGTATTTAGCAATGGCATTGTGGGCATTTCAGTGGCCAAAGACACAACACAGAGAAAAACTACTCTTAATGTGCCTGTAATTGAGAGGTGGGCTGCATCGTTGACAAGGAATTTGTTGGTTATGATTTAGTTATTTACGGAAAGCATAGCACAAGGGTGGGTGGGTGGGCCCAGCCAGAGATCACAGCTAGGGGTTTGCCTGAACCTCGCCAACCATCCAGCAACCCACCACTGCTGTAATTATAATGCAAATACCTCTCCCAATTCAACTTAAATCCTCCCTCTTAGGCTAGTGGTTAACGCACCAAGCCAAAACCCAACAGACTGTGAGTTTTAATCCCACCTTAGGTACAAGAGCAGGATGGCTGATTTTGGACCAATCCCTCTCTCTCAGCCTAATTCACTTCAAAAGATTGTTGTGCTGAAAATAGGAGGAAGAAGGCATATAAGGTTTGTTCTCTGCCTTGAATTATCTATAAAAAAATCATAAAAGTGGGATAAATAAATAACATTTTAAAAATAAATGAAAATAAATTGGATGGCTGGGTAAGTCTTCCTGTGTAACCTCAGTTTCTTGTTCAAGCATGGACAATCCATAACAAAAGCTGAACTATATGTTCATTTACATTCAGGTTATTTCCGCACTTGCAATCTGAGCTTAACCGATACAGTTCGGATACAGTTTTATTGCAAGAACAAGTTATTGTACCAGGCTCTAATTGTGGTTCTGCCATACTTTAATTGGTTTCATTGAGATGTGGCCCTTTGATTCCAATAAAAACAGATATCTATTTAAACAGGCAGAAAGTGTTTATACACTGCAGGAAGCAAATGTTAAAAAGGCTGTTCTCCTAAAAAAGAGGAAGGTAAACATATTCTTGATAATTATGCATTAAAAAAAAATAGAACTGAAAGGAGGCAGATTGTTTAGATTACCTTGCTTGACACCAGTATGGTCAAGTGAATTCTGCTTGCAATCTAATTCTGAAATGGAAAGGACCAGTGTAGGGAGCTGAAGTGGAAACAGGCCCATTGGGCGGAGCTTAATGCGGTTTATTTGTTTACTTATTGATCTGATTTATATCATATCCTGTAATCTTGACAGTTTTATAGTAATTGGTCTTCTGGATGCAAGGATTTCTTTCTTGCCTCTTGAACTTTGAGAATGTGTTCCTGAAACTGAATAGTTTGGTTTATTCCATGTTGATGGCCACCATCCCAAATCAGCAGTAAAACTTGGTTAAATTCATTACAGACCTGTATTTTTATAGATTGTTAGTCTGGGGCTGCTCAATGAAGATTGTCTGGATTTGCAAAAGTGCAGGAATCTTTTGTTCTCAAGTGGTTCAGTTGACCAGAATCTTGTAACTGCTGTAATCAGGATACTGCTGCAGCCAATTTGAAAAGGGCTGGTTTGAATTGAAACTAATCACTCTCCTACAAGAACCTGAAGAGCTTCCTGTGTGAATGGGATGTGCAAAACTATGATAAGAGAATTATTAAGGATTAGTTCTAGCTGCCTAGAGTAGCTGCATGGTGAGATAGGTAGCAAATACATCTAACAAATAAGTAAAAATAATTATCTGGTGTGATGGCTCTGTAGAGAATAAGGAAGACAATTTTGGTGGAAGTATGCAGGCACTGCTGCCAAGACAAAATGGACTGAAACATTTTTTTAAGTCCAGGATGAGATAATATTTCAAAGATTCTCAGGAAAACCACCTCTGTAATTCCTGAACTATAAGGAGAAGAGGAACAATATGAGTCTACTTTTAAGGTTCTTTTCTTGAAGTTCAGTCTCAACACAAGGAGTTTTAGCCTTCCTGTGGAGCTGATCTTCTGACCTGGTACATCTAGTGGCTGACAATTTCTAACCTGAAGGTTCAGAGCCTGGTGTATTTGTTCTGCTTTCTGGTGTCCAGGTGGTTCTCCAACTTTTCTTTTTATGCTCAAGAAGGCTTCTTCTGTATAAATTTGCTTTTCTATTATACCCCTGTCCAATAAATTTCTGCCCAATAATTTTCCTCTGTAAGGATTGCAAATAGACAAAAGACAGGGAATAGGATACATTTGGTGGTCTTCTGGAAGTGAAGATGATAGTTGTTCTCTTCCTATTCAATCTGGAGCAGTCTGTATTCTCCATAAGTTGATCAAGCATTACCTGTATCATAACACTGCTGTGGAGATTATTCACTGGGGAAGGCAAGGAGCGTAGGCTGTTCTGGGACTCCCTAACAGAGTCCTATCTTCTTACTAGGTAGGTTGGCACTTCCTTTGTTCTGCTGTTGGTGCTCAATCCAATCATGGAATGGATCTAATTTCTGGTTTCCCCTCATTATTCTGTCAATGCACATAGAGAGATCTGACATCCTTATTCTTGTTGACTTGGGTTGGATGTTTTTATGTTAGTTTCCATCTGATGCCAGGGCTTTGCATTTTACGTGCTAACCAGTAAAGATAGTCCTCATTTAGTGTCTACAATTGGTTCCAGCATCTTGGTCACAAGGTAAAAATATGACGGTAATTGTGCTTATGCCAAACAAAAGGCATACATTAGAGCCTTTTTCCTCCATTCTTCTATCCTTTTAAATGCTCACCTCAGTGCTGGAATAATTAGCAAGAAGAGAATTTATGTTCATATTTATATTCATTGGAGAGGAAGGGACTACAAGAGAGTGAACAAGCACACAACCGGGAATACGCATTGAAAGGAATATATTAGCACTAGCAGTTTGCCCAGTACACTTGAGGCTGCAAGCCATGAATCCTTAGGAGGCAAACAAAAACCTTAGTGTGAAATCGATAAGGGTCTTGTCATTTGTAATTTTGGGCAGCTGCTGCAAGCCCCACTGTCCTAATCAAGAAATTAAGGTCATAGAGCTGAGCTTTTTAACATGTGGTTAGCACTTTTCAGAGATGTATTGTGGAGGAACGCAACTCAGGAACAGATAGCTTTTTAGGAAATCTCTGCACTCGGGAAGGGTAGAACAAAAATGAGGTACAGGACAGTATGTACTGAGGGAGAGATGCTACATAGATTATAAATGCAGGCATTGGTCAGAAAATTATGTTTTCATCATAATTACAGTCACTGTTTGAGGCAGTCACTAAACAAAGACAGCCTGTACTTTATTTGTTGTAGTAAAGGCTTATCTAAGTCATCTTTAGTCTTAACTATTTACTACCACAAGTCTGGTTGTTTCTGGAGGTTGTCATTTAGATTTAGATGCGGATGCCTGACAACTGACTCGTATTTATGAAGTTTGCAGTGTCCCGGGGGTCACGTAATCTCCTTTTGCAACCTTCTGACAAGCAAAATCCATGGGGAAGCCAGAATCACCTCACAACCGTGTCACTGACTTAACATGGCTGCAGGGATTCACTTAACAAATGTGGTTAAGACAAATCATAAAAGGGGGCAAAACTCAACGAATTTCTCATTTAGCAACATAAATTTGGGGCTCAATTGTGGTTTTAAGTCAAGGACTACCTGTTTCAGGATACATCAGCTACAATGCAGTTTAAGTTAGAAGAAGGAATAGTGTGAGTCTATCTTTGCCAATTTCATTCTGTTTTCATGAGTGTCATATTTTCCTTTGAACAACTAACCTAATCAGTGGAACAGTTATTGCCTCCAGAAGTTGTTGGTGCTCCATCATTGGAGATTTTAAAGAAGAGATTGGACAACCATTTGTCTGGAATTTATGATGATGAACCTATGGGACGTGTGCCACAGGTGGTACGCAGAGCCATTCGTGCAGGCACGCAAGCCCCAGCCAAACTTATCAGCACTGAGTATGTGTGCACCTCCCAGCTGATTTTCAGCTGGTTTGAGGCCATTTTCGCCCTCCTTGAGAAACTTGAGGGGAGCCTCTGGAGGCCGAAAAACAGCCTTCCGGAAATACCAGAAGTGCCAAAATGGGCCTGTTTTCAGTCTCCTGAGGCTGTAGAAGCTTCCCTCAAGCCTCCAGGAGGGCGAAAAAGGCTTCAAATAGGCTGAAAATCAGCTGGGAGGTGCGCGCATGTGCAGTGCAGGTAAGGGGGTTGTTGCGCTCACATGCACAGGGGAGGGGTGGATTGCATTGTGGGTGCTGGTGCATACTTTTGGCACACCACAAAAGGTTCACCATCACTGGTATAGGGTCTCCTGCTTGAGCAGGGGTTGGACTAGATGATCTCCAAGGGGCTTTCCAGTTTGTGTGACTTATTTCTTCCTTATTTCCCCACTCTGCCTGGTTCTTAACTTTGTCTTCATCTCACAAGGGTCATTTTGGGACCAAATGATACACAATATATGTGCATATCTTTTTTGACCTGGCAATCGTGTGTTTTGGACAAAACAAATGAAAGAAATTATCAGGGGCTATCTAGGAAGCTCAAATATTCATACTTTCGCCTAATCGATTCCTCTCCAAAAAAGATAAGTGGAAGCATTAAAATGTTTGTCAGAAGTTTTAGTTCCCAAGGTAAAGAAATCCTGAAGTATTGCAAGCACTATTATGCAAACATAGCTAAAAATTGGCTTGAATACAGCCTATCTTAATTTTTGGGTAATCCTACTGGGAAATGAAAGATGAGGAAAGTTAGGGCACTGTTCAAAATCAACATTTGAACTATTTGAGACATCAGTTTAAAAATAGTGTAATCTGTGATAAAGCATAGGATTTTGCTTTTGGAAGATTGCAGGTTTAATTCTTGGAATTTCCAGATAAGCTTGAGAAATATTTCTAGCGCTAATGCCAGCCTTATATAGACAATAAGCTGGCAAAAAAAATCTATTCTGGCATAAGGCCACTTCCTTCCTTTCTGTTAAATTACTACTCCTGTTTTACTCAGAATCATAAACCATGAGGTTTTGGGATATTCTTTATTTTAGGGCAGTCCTGGTAGAAAAGCCAGCTATGATACAACTGCGTGTATAAAACAAATGTTCCCAGATGTATGATTGGTAGTTGCTTCTTCTTTAAAGTCTCTGAACATAATGGAGTCCTACTGACAAAATATGGTCCTTTTTTTTATTTAAACAGCATGCAAGTTCAGTAGTTGGCCCTTCTTTAACTGATATATTAAACAATGCAACCGTCCAACACAATAACATTGAATAGTAATCCTTCAGTGAAGTAGTCTAACCATTAGAAGGCACTTATACAGTGAGCATGCAGTGCTTTGTGCTGAGCGTGATGTACAACTTCGTTAAGTCCCAGGCAGAACAGTGATGCAAAGGAGTTCCTGGCTCTTAGAGAACATTTTTGCTCACTTGAGGCTATAAAACTGTGATGGCGAACCCATGTCACACATGCTGGAAGTGGCACGCAGAACCACTTCTACCGGCACGTGAGAGGTTACCTGGAAGAGCCCCACTGCATATGCACACGCGCTGCCCGCCTGCCAGCTGATTGCTGGATATCTGGCGAGAGGGCGAGGGGTACACAGGAGATGAATTTTTGGCACAGGAAATGAAAAAGGTTAGCTACTACTGCTATAGAAGCTGACTTCTGAGCACAGAATCAGAAAATTTTACAGTGATTCAGATAAAGTAATAGCTTCCCAGTCTGAGGATAACATCAGTCATAGTCCAAAAACTCAGAAAATGAAGGCTTACTCTCAGGAAGAGATTTCCTTGGAAGGGAAGGGAGTAGATATCCACATGTACTGATCGTTCCTTGGAGGGAGGGGGCTCCTATGAATTATTGGAGACATAGAGGTGGTGATTTGCTTTGGGTGCAAAAATAGTACATGTATTTTGCCTCAAAAGGCACAAATTGTCCCACAGCTGCAACCATATGAAAGAAATAATGGCCTTTCTCTGTCATAGCATCTGCTCTCTGGGATCAGGTGCCTTACATCTGTGTGGCTCTTACCCTGACTGCATTTCAGAAAGCTTTGCATTAGGGTGGTAGGCCAGCTTCATCTCATATGCTCTTCTTTGGTCCTTTTCTTTTTTAAAAAAATATTATTATATTGTATTCTTATGTTTTGTTTGGTTTTATTTTACATCACCCAGAGTAAGTTTGGAATCAGATGATGCTGAAGTTGAATCAATTTAGGGTTGGACCTTGAATATCCCTTCAAACTCTGTTTATTCTGTTATTCAATTAAATAAATTAAAAAGCAGTTTGCCCAATAGAACATTTAATGTCCGAACCACTAAGATAAGCTATCTTTCCAAATTTTCACCTGGTGCCAAAGTTGAGCAGTCCTAAGGCATGCCTGTAACAATATTTTGGGTAGTAGTGTTCTGGTTCATCAGACATGGGAGCACAATTTGGGAAAACCAGGTTTGTACAGAAGGGGTTTCATCCATAAATGAAACAGAGTTTTGGTGAACATTACTTTTCCATGGCTGCATCTGGACTCTAGACCCTTAAGAGGCTTGTTCTGTTCTTGCCTTAAAGCCTTTTAATGCAAATGATTTTCTTTTATTAGACGTTACTATTTTAATAACTGCCTAATATCATTTGTTTTACTTTTGTTTGTCTTAACTGATCATTAGTACCCTGAAGTAAGTTTGTTTTTTAAAGTGAAGGCACAATCATTATTATTGCCACCAGTACTTCCTACAGGTAGGACTTCTTTTGAACCCTGTTCTAGGGTTTAGTCCAGTATAATATTTGAAGGGATAGGGTGGCCTAGCAGTTAAGATAATGGGCTTGTTGACTGAAAGGATAGCAGTTCAAGATCCAAGTACTGCACAATAGGGGTGAGCTCCCTTTCCTGCCCAAGCTCTTGCCCAGTTTAAAAGCATGCAAATGTAAGTAGATAAATTGATACAACTTCAGTGGCGAGTTAACAGTGTTCCCTGCACCTTGGCGTATCGTCGTGCTGGCCACATAACCACAAAGTGTCTTCAGATAACATTGGCTAACTCTAACCCTCAGCTGGGAAATGAAGATGAGCACCGTCCCCTAGAGTCAGACACAACTGGATAGAGGAAACCTTTATATTTGACTTTTTATAAAGAGAACACACCTCAGAGGAAAAATAGTTTCACCTAAGATATTTTAAATATCTTCTCCCTATCCCACTTTTTTGAAATAAATTGTAACATGAGAAAATGTAAATTAGTTCTTGAGTGCAACCTAATATAAACAGAATACTGATTCTCACAGCAGTTGGAGCACATTATCCCTGAAAATTGAACATGAACTTCACAGGAAAGCTTTCCCTTGATCTGATCAGAAAAGAGCTGAGTTCGTTTAGAATGAAATGTGAAAAGAAGAAATGCCAAATATTTATCAGAAGGATGTGTAACTTGAATGGAAAAAATCAGGCTTAATATCCTCATGCTTAATATCATACCTTCAGAAAATAAAATTCAAATGAGGTGGTGGGAGGAAACCCCAAATAAACCCAAAAGCAACTTCCCATGGTATGTCCAATGAACCTTTAACTTTACATTTCTACCATGCAAAGAAATACAAAAAATGCCTGCTAATGCAGCAAAGAAAATGCAACTTGTGTCTGATAGAATTTATTATTATTATTATTATTATTATTATTATTGGACAGATGAACTAAAATAAGCCAACAACATAATTATATGCCAACAGCCATCTCTCTTAGCATAGTGGTGGCAGACTGTGTGCCCCCTTCCCATCCTGTCTTAGGCCCCCTTTGGTGAAGAAGAAGCAGTCATGGCTTTTACCACAGGGTGGGATTCCTCCCCTGGCTACTATATCTCCTGGCATTTCTCTCTAGAAATACCAGAACTTTTGTGGGTGCTTTCAAGATCCACATACTGAGGCCAGGGAGATCAGGGAACCACCTTCCTTAAGTGCACTGGAAGCCTTATTGCTACTTTAGTTGGGCCAAAACAATTTTCCTCCCTGTTAAAACCCAATGAAGGGTTGATGAAAAAGGTCTGAGGGAAGGAAAGGAAAAGGGTCAACTGAAGTAAAAACAAAGACAAGTCTCAATGTGCCCCCCATGTAAGCCACTTTACATGTTAAGTCACGATTTACAACTTTTTTTAAAAAAATGGTAGTACCACCATCTTAGAGAGGAAATGAGACAGATAAAAGGGAGCTTGCATTCAAGACAAGGACCACTTCCCAAAAGGAAGTAGGCAGAATGGGTGGGGGGGAGAAAGGAACACAAAAGCAGTAGCCCAACTCAAAAAATGTGGTTCATCTCTTAAAAACAGCACTCATAATCCGCTGGATAAGGAAGAAACAGGAGAGAAATGGAGGGAAGGAAAAAAAAATCCCCACAGAACTGGTGCAACGTCTTGCCAAGGATGATGCATTTAACCAAAACTCCATATAGTCCCTTGTGTCTACATGTCCTGTGGTGGTAGCATACTCGTTTAAGCTGTCTTGGTTGTGTATGTCTGCATATGCATATATACGTTTGCATACATACATACATACATACATACATACATACATATATATATGCATATATATATGCATATATATATGCATATATATATGTGCATATATATATGCATATATATATGTGCATATATATATGTGCATATATATATGTGCATATATATATGTATATATATGTGTGTGTGTGTGTGTGTG
>BLBF01000054.1:7570628-7656692 GCA_015471245.1 Laticauda colubrina | reverse complement strand
GAAACGTTGCTACAACTTTAAAAGCATTACAATGACGTGGGATAATACCCGAAGGAAGCTGAACAGCACACATGTAAGTACCCGCGAAAGCTTAAAAAAAACATATATATATATATATATATGTATGTATGTATGTATGTATGTGTGTGTGTGTATACACACACATACATACATACACACACACACATAAGCACATATATATATGCATACATCCTAGAATAGAGAGTAATTTCCTTTTTTAAAAAAGTTTTAGCGTTGGTTTTGCTCTGGTTGGGAAGGTTCATCTCTCCTTCACGTGGTTCTGTGCTACTGCACTACTACTACTGCCGCCGCTGCTGCCACCACTACCATTGCCACTTCCGTTACTGCTATTGCTCCCACTACTGCTGCAGAGGATCTCTGTGAGGTCATCCATGATGGTTGTTTCTTTAGGGTCCACCAGATTAAACTCCCGGATGAAAAGGATGAAGTGTACGTAGAGTGTGTTCAAATGTCCATGCAATTCCAGTGCCAGTGTTTCCTTGAAGTGTGACGAATAGATGTGGGCTAGCACATGAAATAGATACTTGCAGATCTTCTTCACTAGGGACTCAAATGAGTTTGGGAATTCTTTGCCTGTTGTGAAAGTGAAAAGGAGGGAGAGAGAGGAAGAAAAACCATCATCTTCAGGGGAACTTCTGAAAATATCTGCTGACTTGAAAAATTATCCTGAGGTGATTTGCAAGCAATTAAAAACAGTAAAACAATAATTCATTAAATATTGTTTAAAACAAGCCACACATTTCTAGACTCCTTTTACAGGGCAATTGGTGTTCCTCTGGGGGAAAGAAGTCCAGCTAATTGGCCTTCTGCAAGAATTGTCCCATCAGCCTTACTTCCTATTCCTTCAGGGTGTGTATCTTTTACAATGCAGATAGTAGCAGTGGCTCTAAGGCCGTGAGGACAAAAGACTAGCTGAAGCTCTTTCAGCTTCAATGGCTTTGGTAGTGATGGCCCACAACCTCAGTCATGAGCAACATCTGTTCAAGCTACTGCGCTGTATTTTTCTTCATTCAACTCTATTAGGTGCATATTAGATTGACAAGCCTAAGAAGTTTTTTTTGTGTGTGCTCAAAAAGTGTGACTTGCTCATTTTGGAGAAGGTGATTATTCCAACCCCCAACCATCATAAATTACAGATTTTAGATGGAGAACATTTTTGATCAAGTTTGTTGCTGAACTAGAGGTAGCTAATGAGTAGTAGAAATGTGCACAAATGAAATGAGATATGATTTAAATTCATTTAACTTAAACTGGATCAAACACTAATGAATGAACTGTAAGACACATACATTGATCAATATAGAATTTATATATGCTAAAGCCATAAAGATCTAGCTGAATTAGTTTTTTCTGAGAATAAACATACCATATTTAGTAGGAAAGACATCCTCATCCGTCACTAACTTCTGCACTGAACTCATGACAAAGTCAACATACTGAGGGCCTGTACATTTGATCTTCTTTCCTCGCTCATCATACCAGTAGTATTGTCTGTGAAGAGAATGATCAGTATGGTGATATGTGTTCTGGATATGTAAGTTACCACATAAGCTATAACCCTCACACGAGGCTCCCATGATTATCTTTTGTGGTTCTCTTCACCTCCTCAGCTATCATGGAAAGAAGTCAGCAAAGAATTGGGGGATTTAAAAAATAACTGAAATCCAGTATAATGTGTGTTTAAATTCTCTCTTTACACACAGTCCAAGGGCAGCTCTCTACCTGAAAAAATAGCTCATCTCAAGCCCACAGAAAACCAAACAATACTGCCTTAGCTGAGCAGCTAAAAATTCCAATTAAAGTTTAGAATACTGTTATTAGAGCTTAAGCACTTCATTATAATTTCAGAATGAAATTTGTAAAACTAGAAATTGGTGAGAGTCTGTGTCGTGAGTGATACTGCTGTAGTGCTTAGATCAGGAATAAGTTTGAGCAACTGCCATTAGTTTATAAAGCAATTCTATGAACCCCTTGTTCTACTTTAAAAAGCAGATCCTACAGATGGAAGAGCCTACTATAAGCTTTATCCTATGTTTCAACTTCAGACACACTGAGAGGCCCCAGTCATACTTTAGGATGCCGTTTTAGGCAAGATGACACAAGCCTTCAGCAATGTAGTTTTCATAAACTAATTCATCACAGAATTAATATTTTAAAGATTTACTATGGACATATGGACAACACTTCAGTCTCAGTTTTTAAGGAAACGGGACTTGAAAATGTAACAGCCTTATTTTGTTTTCAAAGTTAGCAAATAGAAATATTTGCTATCTTTAGTTCCAGATTCATTTTCAGTTGAGAAAAAATAATCACAAACAGTTCCTAGAAGTTTTGATTTGAAGAATTAATATCCCCACTTCATTCTTGATACAACTTTCATCATATATGATACAGATTTAAACAGATGTGTACATTGTACTGAGCCAAGCGGAAAGAGAGTTAATTTTCATAAAATAAACAGAAATTTTGTCCAGTTGATGAAAAGTATTATGCTAAGGGATTAATCCCATGAAATGGATGACTGTAGTAATAGGCAACAATTTGCAAAGTTCCAATTTAAAATATATATTTAAACTGAGTGTATATTCTGTTGAATTAATCTTTCTCTGAGCATATCCTTTTGTATTCAAATTCAGGCCTGCATCTTATTAATAGAAAATAAATGCAAAAAATATAAGAATAAACAACTCAATGCAGAATTATAAGCTCTTGGATTTTGTTTTCAACAACAGGCTGATACATGCAAGTGCAGCGGATTTTGTATAATAACATGAGCTGTCAGGAGGTGGCAGCATAATAACAGATAACTTTAACATAATAAATCCCATACAGTAGCTAGCATAATTCTCCAGCTAGTCTTCAACATAGAACTAATTTTATGTGCATTTTTAAGTATAAATTGTAGTTTGTGGTGGTGATAAATGTTGAGGCTATTACTGAGACATTTCTGAGAAGTATCACATCAATTCAAAAAGCTCCTTCAAAGGAGGCATTTTCATCACAACTATATGAATAAAGATTCTGTGCTCTTTCCATGATATTTTTAAAAGGAATGCATATTACAAGTAAAGGTGCATTTCATTCATGGGTTTTCAGACTGTATTAGTACATGTCTAAGTCTAGTATCAGCATTTATAATTAACTTAATATTCAATGAAATCTTACACTGCTGAGAGAAAATATATGACACATACTTAATTGTCATAGGTGTGTTATTATTTGCAGAGCCAGAGTAGGGCGGTGGCTAAGAAGTTGAGCTTGACACCCCTGTTTCAAGCCAGCCATGGGAGCTCAACTGAGCATCTTTGCATTCAGTCCCTCCTATCCCAGAGGTGGTTTTTGTGGGGAAAAAACATAGAAGAGGGAGTACTGTGAACCTGAGCTCCTGGAAAAAATTAAACTGTATAAATTGTACAAATTGGATTTTAAATTTAATATTCTTGACATTCAAGAAATAAGGTACACAGCTCCATTCATTGTGAAGTTTATCATCAATTTTGGTGTTCAATTAACTTCAGCCAGCCTAACCTTGACCCCATTAAATATGTTGTCTTGTTTCTCCCAGCCAGGAAGACCATTGGCTAGGCTGGATAGAAAAATGTAAAGTCATAATTCTAATTGGAGGGCAACAAACTTTGATTTACACTGTTTTACTATGTTTTAACCATTGTTTAGTGAGAACCTTATTGTATGAAGCAACATCAATTAGCAATCTGTGTTATCACTAGTAGAATTTTATCAGTTTCAGATATACTGTCTAAGGAGCTCAACCTACCTTCAAAATACCATCTAAACAACAACTCTCATTCTTGATAGAGAAGAAGAATTTAACTCTTGAGATTTATTTTTATTTTTTTAAAAAAACTCAGTTGCAAGCAAAGAGAATAGGAATGGAATTCCATCAAATTCAAACTGCTCTGATCATTAGTGGAGTCACTGAAGAATCTCTAAAACAAGACTACATTTCCAAAAGGATGATATTTCATTTTCCAAATGTAAGACTTTGTTCCTTTTGCCTAATGGTTGGAGGTCAGCAGTTAGATAATATCCTTGCCCAGGGCCCTTCCTGTGTCTCATTTTTTACAAGGAGATTAAAGGGGAATATTCCAAAAACACATATCTAGTATTCTGTCATAATCCCAAATAGGATGAACATAAATGACCTTTCTTCATTTATGCAGACTAATAAGGACAGAATGTAGGAAAAATTTATCACATGCCTTTGTTTATTGACATGGATGAAGAAGTCCAGAAGTCATTCCAAAACTAAGATTAAGAAACAACAGCAGTTTATGTTCCCTGAGCTTGCGTGTTAAGAATAAAATCAAAGTCTAAAATTTTGGGAGACACGAAAAGTGTCTCACAAAAGTGGGCAATCTAACCTTCTTCCTAACCCTCTGAAAGGCTTTTTATTTCTGAATGTTTTAGAATATGAGTGAGAGGCCTCTGTACTTTGATTGGTCTGCTTTTCTAGATGCTCTGGTGCTCCCTTCTGAACCAGCACAATTTATTTTACATATCTCCATCTTTGATAGGAAACAAAACCTTTTCTGTGTAGAAAAAGATGAAATTAACAAACTTTATATCTTTATAAAAACTTAGGCTTAAGCCTACCACCCTCATTTTGTAAAGGATTCTTTCGTGTACAAACAAAACTATTTTGGGTCAAGATAGGTTAACAAATATTGGCTCAGAGCACAAAAATGGTACTTTGCACGCAACCATTTTTAGAAACGGTTAGACTATGAGATGTTTTCATAGTACTCAAAAGAGGATTTAAGTTGTGTCTTTTATATTTTTAAACAGTCATGACCTGAAGAAAATAAATTCTACATGAAAGTTTTGAAAAAGATCAAAGGGCAACAGGAAAATCTCGCTTCACACAATCAATAGGGGAAGTTCCCATTTTAGCAAAGAAACAAAAGAAGAAGTTAAACATTAAACTTTGACATCTGTCTCTAGGCAAGCTCAAAACTGCTGCTCTGGTTGGCAAGTCTTAGTCTCTATATACAATAAAAAAACCTTGCAAAATCTGGCCACAGAAACCAGAATAAAATGGAGCGATAGAGATAGTCTTAAAGGCAGGCAAATCCTTAAGAAACAACAATCTATAGAGAAGCTTCCTAGTATAGTATAGTAACAGCTAAACAGATGCACAGAAACACACACTTCTGCTCCATATGACTTTTTTTATTATTCTACCATAGAACAAATAAGCAAGGTCAGCCAGTAGTAGATCCAATAGATACATAGCTATTGTTGTATTGAATTGTATTGTTGTACTGACTGTAAACAGAAAGGAAATTCATGCAGACAAAATTTAAACATGTTCTCTAAGTCTTACATGTACTTTGCTTATATTTGCAGACTTCTATGAAAATAGCACTACACTATTTCTTTTGCTGCCACTATTTTGTTTAATTTATTTTACTTGGCTACCTATAATAAACGTTAAACATAGCTAGTGTAGCTAGAATTTTTAACTGTAGTTTGCATGAGAAAGGCTGTAAAACCCATTTTAATATTTTACAAATGTTTTCTTTGATTAACTCCAATAGCCTTATTTGTTTAAATTAATTAATTTAATGGGAGAAAATCTTGTTAATAATTTTCAACAGGAATATATAGTGGTATACTAAGTGATGCACCCCATGCTTACTTTTATTTGTTCAATTTTTATATCTGTCCACCTCACATACAGTACATGACTCAAATATGAAGAGTGAAGGGATCTTGAATGTGTTTTTATTTTTATTATATATGTTTGCTTTTAATCTGATTTACAGATGTCTGTCTCTCAAGAACTAGAGTGATTTCAGCAACTTATAAAACCAATAAACAAACAAAATAACAATTAAAGGAAAACTCTGCATAAAGTACTGAATTTCAGAATATTTTACAATAAATAGAACTATCAACAAGAGTTGGCCACTTTCACCATTATTGTTTATATCAACAATGGAGCCCTTAGTGCAAGTAGCAGAATTAGATGTTTGAAGATTAATGGAAAGGAGCATTTCATTAATCTTTTTACAAATGTACAGCTTTAGCCGTAAAGTTTTTCTATGAATTCAAGAAAGGTTAATTATTCAAAAAAATTATGTTTTGATGTTTAATATGGATTTAAAAGCTAGAGAGACAATAAACTGTATGAACCCAAAACTTTAAAAGCAGTTTACCCATTTGCAAATTAAAATTACTAACTACTTATGTAGGTAAATAAACTGAATTGTGTGTTAGTCACCAAATGGCTGAAAAAGAAAATCAGAAGTTGGAATAGAATTAAGCTTTTGAAGTGCTGCTTTCAAGATATCTTTATTATCTAAGTGGTAATTATTTCAGGTTCTTTCAACCAATGTGTCTCCACCCAAAATTGAATACAAGAAAATTTGCCTTTGTCCTTCATACATTTAGATTTTTTTTAAAAAAATCAAGGTTTTGTTTTTAGAGCAGATTATTTTGACTGGATATCTTCAGTCTCAAGTATTATGAAGCTGCATGACTGAGAAATATCATGTGATTGAAATCCAACATTGAACTTAAGTTATAGTTTGCTTTGGAGTTTCATGACAAATTTAAAAGAGCAACTAATTTTTAAAATCATTTTGTGTTAATTGTATTAAACGATCACTTCTACTTCCAATCTATTTTTTAAGTTAGGTGTTGATTTTTGGACAATAATATCCTTTAACTGTTTATGTTTATGCAGTGAAAGGGGTCTCAAAATAGGATTTGTAAATATTGTTGTACTCTAACTAAACAAAACAGTGCCTAAACCAATATATAGAAGTGACACTGAAAACTGAAGCAGGCAGGAAGAGGAAATAGTAAACAACTGAATCTGAGAGATCATTAGTATGAGCGTTGAAATCAACAAGCAGCTAAGTTAAGGGGCTGACTAAAGTCTGAATTGATATATGAAGAAAATGTATATGAAACAGCTGCAGCCAAATGCAAGCAGCAAACAAACAAACCTCCACAGAATGAAGAATAAATTAAAATGGATAGGATTTGGAAATATTTTTCTGTGAGAGAAAGTGACAACAAGGATTAGAATAAGAAGAAAAAATAATGTATGCTGATTCAGGTAAGATTTTTCCTATGCTGTTGTGCTCTGCCCCTCCCATGCTGGAAATGCGGATGCCATTCCTAAGTGAGTATTCTAATCTCTTGAATCCAAATGAAATGTCACATAACAGGAAGTTCCGTTTTACCCTTCTGAATTGATTGATCTCTTTTTTAAATGTTAATGTTCTTTGGAACAGTTTTGGAATGCCACCCCACAGTTATGACCAGTATATTTGTCCTTAGGAATATCAAACTAGAAGGGTTAAGGAAAATAGTGAAATATCCACCTGAAAATTTAAATGCCTGCTAGGTGGATTTTACCTTTTATTAACATTACCTGAAGTCCAGTGACAATGCTATTTGCATTACCTTTTTCCTATTCTGAGTTAACAGCAATCCTGGATGCTATCTCCACCATAATGGAGAAACATTCAGCCTCAGAGGGACAATTGTTTCGCATCCCTCAATTGGAAAAGAAGAAACATTCATGCCATCAAAATGCAACAAAAAAGCTACAACTTACGTATTGCATACTGCCATGGTCTGACACGATTCTCCTGTACAGAATTCGGAGATGGTACTATACTGTAAATTGATATGGTGGAAGAATGTTGTTGCTGAAAGACAAAAGAACACCGAAGTTTCCCTTATTACTCTGCATATTTTGGGGCGAAAAAAGAGGGCTTAAGAGCTGGGAAATTAGACATAAGTGAAAGAGTTTATTCAGCATTATCACAAATAGCCAAGCATTTTCTTGCTGAAAATTGTATGAGCCATAACTGGCCCTGGGTGTCTTAGGGAATGCCTTTCGCCAACAATTCCTCAGCCTATCTAAATGACAAGACAGCACTCTCTAAGGTTTCTCCTACTACCAATAAATGGTGGACAGTCCTTACAAATAAACACTTTCTTTTAGAAGAGTTTTCCATGAGATAACGATTGCCCCCACCCATACAGACTTCAAGGAGGTGAACACACTTATCTTTTTATCTATCTATCTATCTATCTATCTATCTATCTATCTATCTATCTATCTATCTATCTATCTATCCATCCATCCATCACACTTTCTTTTATAAGAGTTTTCCATGAGATAACGATCGCCTCCACCCATACAGACTTCAAGGAGGTGAACACACCTATCTTTTTATTTATCTATTTATCTATCTCTCTATCTCTCTATCTCTCTCTCTACCTACCTACCTACCTATCTATCCATCCATCCCACTTTCTTTTAGAAGAGTTTTCCATGAGATAAAGATTGCCCCCACCTATACAGACTTCAAGGAGGTGAACACACCGATCTTTTTATCTATCCATCCATCCATCCTATTCTATCCTATCTCATTTATATGGTCAACCATCTCACAGGAATGGGAGGCATACAACAATAAATAAAAGCAACAAATACATAAAATAGTTACTATAAAACAAAATCAACATAAAAATAAAGTCATTATAAAAATAAAATCTATAAAGCCATTTACAAAGAGAGTAAAGAATCATCTAAAATGGAGCCATGTAGGAGTGTTCCCAGTGCCCTAAGTCCTGCCCCCCAAGTCTGATGACAGAACCAAGTTTTGAGGGAGTTCTGGAATCATAACAAGGATAGAGCTAATCTGACTTTGGGGGTGGAAGGAAAAGAGCGGTCCATAGGACAGGTGTTATAGCAGAGAAGGCCTGCTTCCTGGGATCCACCAAAGAAAACCCCTGATGGATGGTATTTGCAACTTCTTACTCTGGTAAATCCAATGGGGTGGGCCAATGTAATTGGAGAGCATTCAGACAACCTGGTCCCATGTCGTGAGGTTAAAAACAGCCCCTTGAATTGAACTCAAAAGCCAATGCAGCTTGTGGGCCAGAGATATAATAGTAGAAGTGCTGTTCTGGGAGCACTTCATAAGTGCTGGGAAATTAGACATAACTGATAGAGACGAAGAACTGGAATGTGAAACTAGTATAAGACAGTGATTCTGTGTTCCTGGTGAATGACCCACTCCCTGTCTCACACAATACTTCTCCATGGTACTTGTCTACCCCCTTGGCAGCCTCATCCTCAAAACCAAGTTCACAAAGACCAGGGACCAGACACTTTCCATTGTCCTCACCATGATCCTTGGAAGGGAAAGCAGTTACCAGCAAAATTCCCAGCTACCCTCTCCCCACATACTACCACCCACCCATACTACTACCCCCTTATAGCACAAGACTCATACACACACATGTACAAATAGGCTCCCTCCCATGCTGCTCTCATCAGCTGATAAAGGGCTCCTCACATTTTTCAGTTCAAAAAGAAGCTTCTTGGATGAGAAGCTAAACATTTTCAAGGAAAAAAACTAAGAAACTCCAGTTGCCTTTTTAAAACATCTTTGGGACAACCATGACCTGGATGCTTGAAGATTTACATAGACACTCTGCAAAGCAAAAAGGCTGGCTGAAAAGGATCACTCCCACAATCCAAGCAGAAATTCAAGCTTGGATTTCAGGAAGATCCTTTTCCAGCTAGCTATCAGGAAGCCAAGATTCTCCTTAATTTTTTCCCATGAGCTGTTCAGAGCATCCAGAAGTAGGAGGTGCTTCAGTCTCTTCTGGAAAGGCTGGGCTTAAAACTCCAGGACGCTCCTCCTCCTCCATGGGACACCTCCTCAGTGTCCCCCAGTTTTAGCTCAGCCTTCGTGTAAGAGGTTGTGCACTCCCTGACTGGAACGTCTCTTGTCTAACTCAGGTTTGCTCTTTAAAACCTTTTCCCATCTAATTAGGCTTTCCCCTAGATTGTTTCAGTAAACAAGAATATCGATTAGAATAAAATTGGTTGTCTTTGTAGATAGCGGAGCTGTCACTCCGCAGGCAGCATGAGGCTACTGCCTCAGGAAACTGCCTTTTCTAGCCTTCCAATCGTCTGCCCTGCGATCGGAACAGAAATCTCCCAGCCATGGCTTTCTTTGCCTTGCTGTTTCTTCTGACAGCAGCTTTCGGATCGCGAGTTTGAACAGCAGCAGCAATGGCTCGTCAGACGGCTTGGGATTAGCTCCGGTGATTCAGCTTCCTGCCCTTTTCAACGACTGCCTCAATTTCGCGCCTAATTGCCATAGTCTCCTTTTTTTTTTTCTCATTGGTTTCCCTTGCTGGGGACTGGGAAAATAATTGCCACAGCTTCCTTTTTCTCGCTGGTTTCCCTTGCTGGGGACCAAGATATTAACTTTCCATTGTGCCTTCCCTGGATTTAGCTATTCCTCTGGCTAATGTTACACTAACCGGTTGCTCATTAATCAGGTATTTCTTTGCATTTGTCTTTGGATCTTTTACTCAGACAGAAAGGGCGAGTGACATTTATATTGCGGAACGTTTATTTCTGACAGGCAAGGAGGCATATCAGAGCCTGTAATAGCTGGTTTCCCTTGCCAGGGACCAGAGATCCGGAGTTTTTTCTCTCACTTGAAGCACTTGGGGGTTTCCCTTGCTGGGGACTTTTAGCTACTGTTCACCTTGTAGACTGTTCTACCTATAGATATTCAAATATCAACCACAATAACAATAATCCTAATAATAAAAAAAACAATCAAATTTACATTCAGAGGCAGACAATCCATCATACACAATGGAACATGACAACACTTTCCGCTCCAGACCCAGTAAGTCCCGAGACAAGCCAGTGGGCCCCAAAAAGGTCTCTAAGGCAGCAGATAAGGATGCCCATAGACGGCACCTAGCTTTGGAAAGGCAAGTGCAAAAACGAGCCAGGGAGGCAGACAAGATGGCTATGACACAGCAATCTGATCCGAACCCAAATCCATTGATGGGGCCCTTGGACTTATCTACCCAGCCCAGACAGGCTGTTTCTGGACAACCCCCCATAGTCACATCTCCCCCATTGAGCACTGCCCGGCCAATTCCAGAGGCAACCTTCACATCTATGGCCGGTGGCCTAAGACAGGAAGAGGGATTACCTGAGATTATCCCCATTGAAATGAGGCAATGGATGGAGATGGCGATTCAAAGGGGCACTGTGACTGGACTTCAGCAATCCATCTGGACCAGACAATTCTCGACTGCTTCGGATGCGGGATCCCTGGCCGATCGAACCTTTGAGCATACCAACAACATCAATCTCAGGTATTCTCCAATATTCCTAACTTATCAGCCCAGGGCCTTCGGGAGGAAGTGGATTTTGAGGACCAGGAGGTTTCCATGGAAGGGGGGTCAATCCATTAGATGGACTTGGGGCTGTCAGAGGCTGACCCACTAGAACGGGAATGTCAGATGACGAAGGCCTCATTCCAGACCAACCTGCTTTTTCTGGCCTTTTTCACCCGTACCTCTTTAAATCCTTACGATTCAAGACAAAGAACACCGCTAAACTAGGCACATCAGAGCCTCATCCGTTGCCAACAGGGTTTCAGGACGAATCTGAGGACCTAATATTCTCACAACCGGCTAATGAGGCGGAAACTATCCCTGTCTCTTGTATGTTTGCTGAATTAGTACAAAGTCAATGGGCATCAGCAGCATCATACCCAGCCCCAACAGGGTATGATAAGCGATATTTTAATTTGACACCAGAGTTTGCAATTTTTTTCAAAACTCCGGAGGTTGATGAGCCCATTGTGGCCTCTTCTTCAACTTTTCCCAATGAGACCGAGGAAGCCCTGAGACTGGAAGAAAAGAGAGCAGAGTTAGCACTCCATAGGGCGCATGTTTCTGACACCTGGGCCATGAGGGCAGCTACAGCTGCATCCTTTTTTACACAGGCCTCCCTCCGATGGATCTTCCACTTGAGGGATATATTACCAGCGTCAAATGTCAGAGCCCACCAGGACATAGCTAAAATTATTGCAGCCGCAGAATTCTCCGCCAATGGCACATTTAATGCAGTCAAATTCTCGTCTAGGGCCATAGCATCTCACGTAACAGCACGGAGACTGCTATGGCTCATACATTGGCAGGCGGATACCAAGCATAAATGCAAGTTTGCATCAGCCCCAATATCGGGGATAAATTATTTGGCAGTGTTTTGGAGCCCCTCCTTATAGAGAACAGAAACAAGAAAAAAGTGCTTCCCCCCCTTTTTTGGAGGTCTGAAAACAGAACGCCCCAGTCATTTCGAAGGGGTTCCTTTCGACCATACTACCAGGACCCCTACGTTCCCAGATCTCAGAGAACATCAGGCTACAGGCCCAGTTTTAGACAGGATAGGTCTGAATCCTCTGATAGAGGTCAGCGGGGAGGCCAAAATAGAAGAAACCCCAGAGGCACTGGAGGCAGATTTTTTCGTCATCCCAAGTGAGCCCTGGGCAGCTGTTCCCATTGGTGGGCAACTGAAATTGTTTTCTGATCAATGGGACAGTTCCATCTCCAATGCGTGGGTCAGGGACACTATAAGGTTTCGTTTGGCACTAGAGTTTCAATCCTACCCCCAAAGCTTTTTCATTCAGCCCTAGGTCCACGGACCCCATTAAGAGGGCGTTGATGCAGGAGGCTATCAATCATCTCCTGCATATTTGCGCCATTAGAGAGGTCCCATCTGAACAGCGGGGTCAAGACTGTTACTCCCTATTGTTTGTGGTTCCAAAGAGTTCGGGGGGCTAGAGGGCAATTCTGGACCTCAAATGGCTGAACAAATCATTGATTTATCAAAAATTTAAGATGACTACTCTCCAGTCCATTCTGCTCAGCATCAGAGAGAATGATGTCATGACCTCTATAGATCTCACAGAGGCTTATCTACATATACCAATTAGACCTGCTCACTATAGATATCTTAGATTCTGCTATTGTGATTGGCACTATGAATATATCGCCCTACCATTCGGTTTGGCTTCGGCCCCTAGGACTTTTACCAAGGTCCTCGTGGCTTTGTCTGCCGCACTTAGGATCAAATCTGTTCATTTACAATGCTATCTGGATGATATTTTAATTTTGTCATCTTCCAGACATCAAGCAAAATTGGACACCAAGATCACTCTGGAGACCCTTCAGGATCATGGTTTTTCCATAAATTGGGATAAAAGCCATTTGATCCCCTCAACTAGATTAGTTCACTTAGGGGCAGTAATAGATACCGTGGAGGGCAAGGTCTTTCTCTCTCAGGACAGATTAAACAGTATCCAGACTTTGGCCAAAGAGATCAGAGCATTAAAGAGGGTTTCCCTGGCATTGTTGTCTCAACTGTTAGGGAAACTGATTTCTTGTATTTCCATTGTGCCTTGGGCTCGATTCCAGTCTAGAGAGCTGCAATGGTTCCTGCTACCCTTCCAGCGATCCGGAAGAGCCACTTCCAACATCCAGATAAAGGTACCACACAATGTTCTCCGATCGCTCCTCTGGTGGTCGGAAGAAATGATAAACAAGGGGTGTCATTTCAAGGAACCTTGCACGGCAACGATCACAACCAACACCAGCCTGTTAGGATGGGGAGCTCATTTTGAATCCCACACTGCACAGGGAATTTGGACTATTTCCGAACAATCACAAAGCATCAACCTGTTGGAGCTGCGAGCAGTTCAACTGGCATTATGCAGCTTTCTACTCCTTTTACAATCACACCATGTTCTGGTCTTGACAGACAATATGACAACCAAGGCCCACGTAAACAGACAGGGGGATACCCATTCCAAACTTCTGATGCTGGAAATGGCCAAGTTGTTCAAGTGGGCTGAGGCCAATCTGCTTTCCCTCAAGGCAGAACACATAACAGGGACCTTCAACACACAAGCGGACTGGCTCAGCAGGACAATGATAGATCAGGCAGAGTGGCATATACACCCAGCTGTCTTTCAGGAAGCAGTGCAGAGGTTTGGGCAACTGGTGATCGATCTATTTTCCTCTCCTCTTAATGCTCAATTGCCCCGCTATATTTCAAGGTACCCGACTCAGGGGGACAGAGGCCGTCAATGTCCTGCAATGTCAATGGCCTCCTGGGCGTTTATATGCATTTCCTCCACTCCTGGTATTACCCAGGTTGATCCAGAAGTTATTGGAGGAACGAGCAGAATTGATATTGGTCACCCCTTACTGGCCCAGGCAAATGTGGTTCGCAGATTTGCAGAACCTATCGAGAGAACAACCTTGGAAAATTCCACCGTCGAAGGTTTCCCTCTCCCAAGGGCTGATACTTTACCTGAACCCACAATGGCTCAGTCTAGCCATACGGAGATTGAGCCCATTTAAAGGCCCAACAGATTTCAGAGGATGCTATTGCCACCATTCAAGCATCCAGACGGTCCTCAACAAATCGTATATACAAGGCCACATGGTCCGCCTTCTGTCGTTGGTGCCAGGGGTCTAAAATCGATCCAACTGCCCCATCAATAGGACAATTATTAGACTTTTTACAGGAGGGGTTGACCAGGGCCCTATCTCCAAATACTTTACATAGACAGGTGGCGGCTTTAGCCTCGGTGATAACCTGGGGTGACCTCCGTTCCATAGTGCACCATCCGCATGTCCGCAGCTTTCTTAAAGGTGCCACAAACTTATGACCTCCTGTAATTCATTGCTATCCCACCTGGGATCTCAGCAAGGTGTTAACTGCACTTACAACTGGCCCATTCGAGCCTTTAAGATCCACTAATCTTAAATTCCTGACATATAAAGTGGCCTTCCTAATTGCAATCACATCAGCTAGGAGAATTTCCGAATTGGCGGCATTGTCAATGAAGGCTCTGTGCGTGTTTCATGCGGACAGAGTGGTTCTCAGATTGGATCCATCGTTCACTCCTAAATTCAACCTTTCACAGAGCGTAGGAGTTGGTTCATCCAAATTCAACCCATCCACTTTAGGGCAAAAGACATCGTCCACGACCATTGGTAGATGGTTGAGAGCTACCATAGCTAAAAGTTACGAATGCCAGTCCATCTCAGTTCCTAAGGGCATTACAGCCCACTGAACAAGGAGTGCGGCAACATCAGCAGCATGGGCCACAAGAGCTTCCATAGACAAAAGTTGCAGAGTGGCAGCTTGGGCTTCACCATCTCCCTTTGTCAAAAATTATAAAATTGATGTCTATGCCTCAGCGTACGCTTCATTTGGCAGAAGAGTCCTGCAGAGGGTCCACAGAGTTTAGGAGTGGATTTCGATACAGATGGAGTCCCTCCCTAAGGACAGGCAAATGCTCTGAAGAGCTCATGGGAGAAAGGGCGTTGGTACTTACCTGATATGTCCGTTCTCTGTGAGCTATGAAGAACATCCAGCCCCATCCATTTCTTTCCGTCTGGTGGGATTCCGTTCGTCAGGGATCTAGATTAGGTGATGAGTTCTGGACTTGGCATTCAGTCTTTGCAAAACTGGGGGACGCTGAGGAGGTGTCCTGTGGAGGAGGAGGAGCATCCTGGAGTTTTAAGCCCAGCCTTTCCAAAAGAGATTGAAGCACCTCCCACTTCTGGATGCTCTTCACAGCTCACAGAGAACGGGCATATCAGGTATGTACCAACGCCCTTTCTCATGCTTTTGGATGGGGGGGAGGGAGAGACTTGTTTCTTGTGAAATGGTATAATCTGAACATGTTAGAGATATGGTTGCTAGATTTCAGTCCACCTCTGAAAGTGGGAAAAGAACATGTTTCACATGGAAGGAGGCATTGAGCATTTTTTTTTTGTCACAGGTCCAGTCCAAAAGCAGCTAATTTAATCTGGTGGAAGTGGGGTGGGTGGGGTGGGGAAGACAAAACATTGAGCAAGCAAGTGGTGGCTCTCTCTTTCTGTTTTGTCCACATCCTTGAGATCTAGGAGCTGAAAAGAATCCATACAAACATGACAACCTGTTGCCAAGGTTACCTCCATGCCATCCCCCAGCACTGAAGCAAATGAGCCAAATCCAAAAGATTTTGTTTCAAAAACTCAGAATACAGCATTTTTAAAATAAGTATCAATCTGAATGCAAAGATTATTTGCATTTTGCTGAACATTAATAACCTGCCTTTATCTATTCTTTTACTTAAGAACATCTTTGATTATGAAAAACAACTAGCACAATTGTCAGTTGTTGCAAATATCATACTTACTGTTGCTAGCTAGCCACTCATTAAGATCTATTTCACGTGGTAATATAACTAATTCTTTGAATTCAAAATCAGTAATCCTGGATTTCGTATATTCTGGTTCAAGATACAGTTTCTTTTCTTCTGCTGCAGGCTTTTTACCATTTGGTTTTCCCTTGGATTTCCTGCAAAAGAAATGGAAAAAAAAAACAGATTATGGATTAAAATCAGAAATAAAGGTTATCCAAATTTATGTTTTTTGCAGCTTAGCCTGAAGTTTCTAAATATTTCTTTGAAACATTTCTCTGAAACATTTGCTAACACTACAATCACACCATACTGTGTACTGTGTTATATGGTTCTTTTTGTGTGTGATTAAAAAAGCAATAACTTCCTCTTTTGCACAGTTTCAATCCTTTTTTTCTAAAAAGAAGAAAAGAAAAAAAAACTTTTATATGTGTGTACTTCCATAAGCCAGATTGTAAAATAATATCTTCAATTTTCAAAATTCTTAATCAGAGTTTTTTTTCCCTGGTGTTCTGAGAATTCTGGGAGTTGAATTTTATACAACAGGAAAGGAATCCAAGGTGAAATTTGCTATTTCAAATAATAAGAGAATGACATCTTGTTTTGCTAATCAAGGAGAGAAGTGATCAAGAACTAAGAAGAAATTTCTTAACAGTGAGGACAATAAACCAGTGGAACAGCTTGCCTTCAGAAATTGTGGATGCTCCATCACTGGAGGCTTTTAAGAAGAGATTGGACAGTCACTTATCTGTAATGGTACAGGGGTTTCCTGTCTGAGCAGGGGATTGGAGTAGAAGACATCCAAGGTCCCTTCCAACTCTTGTTATTCTGTTCTGTTTAGTTCTTGTATACTGTAGTTCCTAATGTACATAATAGTATACAGCTATATATACACAAATACATGTACACATTATTGACAAATACTTTCTTTTCATCCTGTTCATGTTTCATTTTATTGAAGCCTCCCTCTGCCAGAAGATCAATTAATGCTATGTTCTGTAATTCAGATGTTTAGTCTAGAAAAGAGCAGCTTCAAAAAAGTGAAGTCATCCTTAATGCCAACAAAACACCAAGGTGGCATTCTGGATTGTTAAATACACAGAATAACTTGGCCACTAATGGTTTGTCAGTATTGATAAGAAGCTGCTGTAAAAAATTCAAAACAAGATATATGGAACTTCAAAAGCTTTATTTCAATTGCATTTTATTTGTTTCTTGACTCTGAATTATATTAAAATAAATCTGTAAGTCCCATGCTCTTGTAAGCGTCACTGTTGTGATACCACAGGTTTTTTTTTGGGGGGGGGGGGATTTTATATTTAATGAAGTGAATTTCTGACTCCTAAATTTCTTTCTTTTCATTTAAACCTCATTTTTTCTCCAGATACTTCAAGACTGTAAAGCTCATTGTCTCCACTGAGTCAGGCTTGTGCTTTTCCTCTGGCCTCCATTTAAACAGAGTCATGATTCAAATGCCAAATACTATTCAGAAAAAAGGAATGTGGAGATTCATGCACTTGTGAAAAACCTGAATCTTTATTTCTTAGTCTAATTAACTATAATCATTGGAGGCCATCGGATTGACCTCTTCTTCTGCAGTGCCAAGCTACAATCATTGGATCCATTTGTCCAACTAGTAAACAGTACAAATCCAGTTGAAACAAAGCACTTTGCCTCAAGCTAGCCAAGAAAGCACACCACCCTGTGTTTGCCTCATTCCAAAGAAAGTCCTGTTCAACCTCTTGAAAACTGCAGACAAACTGGCTGGAGTTGTGTGGTCTGTTCTTTAAGGAAAATCTCATCATAGAAAAGGATTTGAAAAGCTACGGAATAGACGAACAAAGAATGCAGTAGTCTTAAAAATAATATTTGCCAAAATTGCAACTACTTGAAAAATTGAGTGAAATGGAGTTTAATATTAGAGTCCTCAGCCTGAGATGTAATCGTAATAGATTTCTTGCTCCAGTAACAGGTTAAGCTTAGTGACCTTTGAGCATCTTTTTAATTTCATGATTCTATATATCTGACTCTGGGTAAAGTTTAAAGGTACACTCTACAAACATGTACCATTTTGCCACATTCAAAGAGATTATTTTAATAAGGTTTCTCTTTGGATTTAAGTAAACTACAGGTAAACTTGAGTTGGTTCACTTTTTTTGCTAACTTCAGGTAAAATGCCTAATTTCAATCGGATTGATACTATTTACTAAGCAGGATGAACTGGAATTTGACCCTCCTGGGTGGGAAAAAATTGTAGAGTCTGCTTCAAATTATTACAGTCAAGCTATTGACAGTAGCAAGAAAAAGTGGTACCACTGTTTTCCTGTGGAGGAAAACATCATACCAAAGATAACAATTGATATTGTTACATTTCCTCATTTAAGATGGAAGACTATTGCTACTTAAAAGGTGAGATTGAAAAAAATACATTTTATGCTTTTAGGCAAGAGCAAATATCCACAAGGTGGAAGGGAAGAGGACAAAGAAGACATTATTAAATCAAGAAACCAAACAGCCATCACAAGATAAGCATACAATCAATCAATCAGGGAGGTATTTTAAGAAGCAGAGAGCTTGAAATTAAAAATAAACAAAACATGACTGGTTATATAATTAATATTAAAGCTTGCTTATTCAGAATGCATGTAATTTGCTGAGCTATCTGTTTTCAGCTTGACAATGCAATGTAAAGCATCCAAGGGTCGCAACTATTTAGGGCTGGAAGGCACATTTGAAATTTTAGGAACATTCATAAAACACCATCAACCAGCACGCAAACCACTGATATTGTTCTCTGCTTCCTCTCAACTCTGTAAAAACTGCGTATCATTCCAATTTTCTTTCATCTTCTAGAGAAGTGGGCGCAGTTTTAAAAAAAGCACTGAGCTTCAGACAGTTATCAGTTCTATTTCCAGAGAACGTTTATGTTGATGCTGAAGGTTAATATTCTGCAGCATGCCAACTTGGATTCTGAAGGAAGTATCCATGGGCACAATAGTGCACATAAGCAACTTATTTGGAGATCTAGGATTTTTTTTTTAACATGACATCATGCGTATCGCATGATGTCATGTTAAAAAAAAAATCCTAGATCTCCAAATAAGTTGCTTATGTGCACTATTGATAACGTATGAGCATCCTGGATGTGTTCATTCCACTTTCCTTGAAGATATTTGGGGAAATAACATGTTTGAAAGAGCTGAAAGCGTTTTACAAATGAGCAGAGAGTTCATGTTTTGTAATTCTCAAGATCTTCAATTTGAGGGTTGGCAGCTGTTTGAAATATTGGCTACTTTCAGTTCCTGCAAAATCCTGGCTCCTTTTTGTAAATGTAAACATGCTGGGCAAAACAAGCAAACTATTCACACCAAGATTTTTCACAAATCATTTAGGAACATCTATGCCCGCTTCTGCATCACAAGATATTCTTTCTAGCAATACCTGATTAGTCTGTAATCCTTCCACTGAAAATATAGAACACACAGTAAAAGAGGCCAATGAAAAGCCTATTTCATGCAAAGTCTATTTCATGATCCTGAAATGTCAATTAGCATTCAATTTATGGGTAAGCTTTTCTTTCTTGGTGGCTCAAAAGTCAGTTTAAATTTCTTACAGTCTCTACGGAAATAAAACTAACAACTGTAGCCAGGAGAAACAAATGTGAAAACATTTTTTTCTCTTTCAAGGAACAACTGATCCAAAAGTTATCCAAACCAAACTTGATAGATAAATCAGAGAAAAGGGAGAGCAAACCAGAAATGAATGCCAGGAAAATGGGTAGGAAATTGTACAATAGATCAAGGATGTGTTGCTTTTAACTTGTTCTACGCACAAACACACCAGCCTAATTCAAATATAGTTGAGAAGAAGCAGTGTTGGAAACACTTCACTGTAGCAGAGATTACATAAAGCTTTCTTGGAAGTTCTCTGTCAGCCTCAAGGTTGTTATTTCTGGTGTTCACAAAAGCTCCTACACCAGCTTCTTACTTGGACCAAACTCTCCAAGCACTTGGTCAACTTTCTTTCTTAATTTTATTGTGCTTGTCTCAGAGAACATGGTCCCTGACAGATGACTTCCAAGCAAATCTCAGTTGTAAGGCTGAGGATGGAAAAAGAACATATAAAGTTTCTGGGAGATAATCCCGACTACTTCCCATTGTCTTTTGATTTTACTGCATCACTGAATAATTTCTTATATCTAATCAGAGGATGGGATGAGTTTCTATGTTCAAAAACAAAAAGACTGCCCATTTTCCAGGCATCAGTAATACTTCACTTCCTAGATTAGCATTGATGGCTTTTAAAGTTTGGTGATGTTGAAAACTTGCAAACCAACTTCCAAACACACCTGGTTGAGTTGCACAGATGGATGCATATTATTTTGTATCTGGAAACTATTATCAAGAAATAAAGCTCACACCCATATCCCGTCAATTGTAAAAGTCCCAAGCATAGTTAAATGCCTCTTTATAAGAATGCATTTTCTTTTACAGTGTATAGAAATTGTAAAGGCATAACTGAGTACTTAATTCCCTTATATGAGAGGAAGATAGGTCCTGTTTTAAATGAACAATCCAGACACATGGACTATATAATTGTATTTTTAACTATAAGTACAACAACAAAAAATAGCTAACCAGCCAGAAGTTGCTACAGAAGAAAATTATAAACATTAGAAATGTAAATGTCATCCATATCTTCTGTGAATCTTTTAGCCAAACCAAGTAAATTAGAAATGAACTGCTTCAAGGTCAACTGTACCACTGTAATCAAAATTAAAATTATAAACTGTGTAACTAAAACTACATATCATTTTGTGCTATTATTTACCAAGAGCTAGGAGCATACACAGATAACAGATAATCAGAGTTGGAAGGGACCTTGGAGGTCATCTAGTCTAACCCCTCGCCCAAGCAGGAGACCCTTCACCATTTCTAACAAATGGCAGTCTTGAAAGTTTCTTCTTCTTGAAAGTTTCAAGTGATGATGCTCCCACAGTAAAGAAGATGACTGATCAGAGGAGGTTAACAGGAGTCTCATTTACCACAGTTCACTTTGTGACTATTTAAAGTTATAACAGCATTGAAAAAAGAAACTTATGACTGTTTTTCACTCTTATGAACATTGCAGCATCCCCATGATCACATAATCAAAATTCAGGCACTTGGCACATGATTCATATTTATGACAGTTACAGTGTCCCATGGATCATGTGATCAATTTTTGTGATCTTCTGACAGGCAAAATCACTGAACAACCATATTACTAACTTAACAATTGTGGCAAGAAAGATCAGAAAATGGGGCAAAACTCACTTAACAAAAGTCTCAATTAGCAAAATAAATTGAACTCTAGGGTAGATAGACAGAGTTGTCCAATTTGGGAGAACATGAAACCAAATAAACCTATGGAGATTATTTTTCCCCTTTATTCTTCAATGCCCTCTAAGTTCAAGACATATTCAAGGATAAGTAACAAGAAATATTCTTATTTACTGATCCACTTCAAGAGCCAGTTTGGTGTAGCAGGAAAATGTATCAGGCTACAAACTGGGAATCCTGAGTCCTTATTTCCAGAATTTCTAGAGGCCATTCAAAAGCATACCCTATTTGAACACGGCTACTGCAATTTCCAAAAAACACATGAAAATGGGGGGAGCATGCTTTTCAGAATAGCTGTTGTTAAGTGTAGATGAATGCTGGGATGTCACCCAAACCATTGTGACATGTCACTTTCAACAGACATGTTATGGTTTCACCTTTAATGATATATCCCAAAGCTTTACAAATAACCCTGTTTACTTTATTACAAACAGATATGAAGTATAGTTAAAATGTCAGCTTAGATATATCTGGAGATATGCTAGCTGTAAGATAAATAACATATATCTTATCATATTCATAATGCTTTATAATTACGTCAGATATACACTTAATCACATCAATATTACAGCTTAGGTTTAATGTTTGTTTGTTTTTAAGGTGTATTCTTCAAAGAGGACAGGAAAGTTGCAGTCCTCAGGCTATCTGTAAACTCTTTTTATATGGTTTCAGAAATCATACTGTGGATTTTCAATGGTAAACCACTAAGAAACAGAAGGATTATTTCTTGCCATTTCGGCAGAAAATGAGATAATACCTTGAAATCCCAGGCTCAACTGCACCTCTGACAATTCTACCTTCCTCAGTGATATATCTAATCTTCTAATAGAGTTTTTTTTTAAATGGCTATTGAAGTCTCCTGACTGACACTTAATAGTTCTATCACTTCCTGTCGCCCTGCATCCATCAAGTCTTTTTACTGTTTTATGATGAAAGGATGGATGGATGAAACAAAGGAAGGAGGATATATTATAAATGAAAAATATTTTTGTCCCTAGTTTAGACATAATATTAAACCTTGACCACATAGAATAAAATTATCCCTTTGTCCATTATATTAATCAAAATTCAATTAATGTAGAAATCAAACACCTACTGACAATCCAAATTTGTAAATTGGTTGGTTACACTATCTTTGTTAACACTGTAGATTATTTTTTTATATTCTCCATGCTTGACAAAGCCATAACACCTGATATAATCCAAATTGTTAACACATAATTCAAGGGTATTACTGATTTTTCAACCAATTATGGATATTAAACTAAAATATGGCAATAATGGGACAAACTAATATTGTATGAGTAGCTGTCCCTTCACCCATTTCACATTTTTGGCATAGTGATGTAGATTGCCAATCTTTCTCATATATTCTCTGAGAATATACAATAAATGATGAAAAAAAATCCTTGTTGAAGTTATTCTTTTGAATAACTTCAAAAGAAATATACTTCATATTCTTTATGATTAGTAATCAATTTGTTAAAATGAGATTTTAACGAAGACTCACTTATAGCAATACCCTTTAAGTGTTTATACAGAAACAGAAATTCTAATACAGACAACTTGTGAAATCAAGAAATATTTTAATAATGTACACTGTCATTTGACAATGTTAAGCAATCTAAATTTCTTTTGCAATAATGCAAATGGTTTAAATATTTGACTGGCAATAAACTGATCTAAAGTGTTAATTATTTCCACTTATCAGTACTCCTATCACTTCAAACAATCTCCCCCCCCCCCCCCCCCCCGCAAAAAAAAAAGGAATATGGGATAGAGAGTAAAAGAGACACAACAGAGTGGTTTGACTAGAGGGCAAGCAAGATATAATTGTGGTTGATCACACCTGTTTAGACTGGATTTGGCTCTTTTGTGTCCATCCAATGAGTTCTTCTCAAGGACCTGGGGTAGGCAGCTGTTGTTTAATTATATGACACATCATTAAATAATAAAACTAATTTCTGTGAGAAGAATCAATAGCAATTTTTCAACCAATCAATATATTCCAATATAAGGGAATACACATAGACTAGGGTTGAACCGTGGAATCCTGGATGCTCTCTAAGCTTGGTGCTTGGTACTTTCTAAGTTTGTTTGCAGATGCTTCATTACGCCATGATATTGCCTATTGAGATAGTGAAACTTCTTCAAGCAAACAACCAAGCTCCGTACCACTACTATTTTCTTGGAAGCTCTTGAGCAAGCTCACAGTTAGAGAGCTATAGCATATATTTGGGTAGTTTATTAATATACATGTTGAAAATATAGAGCACGCACCTCAACCTGTATCTCTAGTTCCAAGGTCAGCAGCCTCTCTGCTTCCACAGCAAACTTGATCTCTTCCCCTTCTAATAATGTACACAATACATTCCATTCCTAAGGTACATACACAATTTCCTAAAGTCTTCATCAACTGCTCACTGTTTTTCACACCATCTGCCTAGACTTTCCTTTATTCTACGATCCTAAAAGTAAGAAAAAAGCAAGAGTGAAAGCTTCTCTTTCTACCCAAAACAAAAGGACTCAGTGAAATGAAAGTAAAACATTTGATAAAATATAAAATATTCTGGACATAAAGGAAACAAGAGTAATTGAAGAAGAGCCTGATATTTGAAAAAGTCAGGCAATTAAGAAAAGACCCCAGAGAAGATATTATCTCCTGGTACTATCACTGATATCACGTCTATGAGTTTTCAAGAAGCAGTCACTGGCAAACAATCCTGGTGAACTGATGTTCATCAGGTCATGAAGAGTCAGAAGTGACTGAATAATTAAACAACGGGAAACATCTATCCTGTTAACCACAAAATGAAAAAAAAAATTCTTACAATAAAGATATGGGACAAAATATTAAGTTAATAGTTGTAAACATTCCACGTAACAAAGTAAATACAAAGTTCCATATAATAACCCATAGTCATCTACCACAACCCTTCTCCAAGTTCTGGCCAAGTTGTAGTTTTTATTGTGATAAAAAGTAAAAAACAAAAGGAGGGGAAATAGCCATATTGTCTGCATTTATTATATTTAAATTAAATATCCAGTCAGGTTTACTATTATTCTGGCATCACCTCTTTCACTCATCTGATCTCCTCCATCTTTGGAGCATATCACTTAAAAGCCAAATCTGTTTGGCTTGAAAAGTTGAACGTTTCTGAAAGCAGTAAAATTACTGGTGATTCTTGGTAAGCATTTTAAAGATATTTTTGCTGAAATACTTCAATATCAAAACACTTGAAGGGATACAGATGCTTTAAAAAAATTGCTCAAAAGGATTTGAACTGGCTAATGTACAGGGAGTCCTGGGCGTATGACCACAATTGAGCCCCAAATTTATATTGCTAAGTGAGAAATTTGTTAAGTAAATTTTGCCCCATTTTACAACCATTCTTGCCACAGTTGTTATGTGAATCACTGCAGTTGTTAAGCTAGTAACATGGTTGTTAAGTGAATTTGGTTTCTCCATTGACTTTGCATGTCAGGTCACAAGATGTAATCGCTTCACCCTGGGACACTGTAATTGTCATAAATATGAACTAGTTGCCAAGCATCTGAATTTTGATCATGTGACCATGGGGATGCTGCAACAGCCATAAGTGTGAAAAATAGTCATAAGTCACTTTTTTCAGTGCCATTGTAACTTTGAATGGTCATTAAATGAACTGATGTAAGTTGAGGACTACCTTTATTGAATAAAAAGCTACAGCAGAACAAATGTTTGGTAAACATTGGTTGGGGAAAAGTTTCCTTCAGTATAATTGTCAGCACCTCTGTTTCCTTTGAAAATGCTGTTTGTCTTTCAAGACAAAGATAATACTTTGCCCATAAATTTAAATGCACCAGCTCTTTAATTTTTTCTGGCACTTCATCATTCTAATTAGGCAAGCAACAATGAAAAAAATAATGGTTTCCACCCATATTTGCATATTAGTCATTCTTGTACTTGCTTTTTATTTCCTTCAGTCTCCCAGACAGAAACTGGTTATCTATGTCTTGCTATTAAAAAACAAAACTGGTTATCTAAAAATTCCAGAAACATTCTACTGCATGTACAAGCATGATTTCACTAAGTTTTCCTATTGGGTATTTTGGCAGAAGAAAATACCAGTACAATTGCTACCAGAAGCAAGACTACATTGTTTTTGTGGTAGGCCAGCTTTATACCAAGGTTTTCTAGTGATAGAGATGAGTGTGCCATTCAGGATTTTCTCTTCAAGGAAAATACCTAAAATATTTTCAATGTGGTACAGTCAGTAAATGTTCCTGAAGGTTCACAAAAGAAAAAGAAAAAAAAAGGCTTTTTGTCAAGCTGCATAAAGTCAGGAATCATTTTCCAACTTATCTTTTTAGATATGAGCTAATTGTGGGCCCAGTTCAACTGCACTCAACAAAAGAAGGTAATCAAAGAAAAGCAAAACACATTTTTTTTAACTCACTGATAGTTTATTTAGGAAGAGAAGGAAGGAAGTGTGTTCTTTCCATGCCAGGGAAAAGGTTTTATTTCATATTCTCACAGCAATACTTTGCCTTAAAAGGCAATCGCTACATTGGCGCCTGATCGGATGGGAAGCCTGGCAAGCTTGTGAAAGAGGCCAAGTACCACAATGTTACTTCATAATCTAGCCTTCTCAGTACAAAAAAAAAAGCTCTTTTGCACCAGGCATGATATTGAACTAATGGTAAGTCTTAAGAATGATTCCAAACATATTTCTGGAATGAAATATATGGAATTAAAGACTCCTGGTCACTTTTCAATAAAAGTCACAAAGAGTCAAGATTTGGAAGAAAAAAACACAAAACAATTTCAGGATGTAGAGGCCAATGCCATTGCCAGGGAACATTGCAAGCAAATGCTAACAAGTAGGTGGGTGTACAAAGGAACACACAATGGTCAACACAACCTTCCTGTGAAAACAAAGGGGGAATAGCACAGTAAAAATACAGGATACAGATGTTTTAAATTAAATTAGTCAAATAAAGATTTCTCCCCAGTTACTACAGTTAAATCTAATCATTTTAATTAAATTTATGTAGTTCTAGTGTCACAGACTTCAAAGTCCAAGTAAGAGATACAGTTTTGGAATGTTCTTCCACATAAGCAGTCTCTGTAAGTAGAAAACTAGTATATCATGGGTAAAAGATCTAATGAGTTCTTTCCAGTTCTTTCTGTTTTCAGGCAAGCTGTTTTTTACATGCAGTCTAATATGATTTTTACCCAAAACTTCTAGCCCATATTATACTTTCTCATCTTGCTAATTACACTGACCAACAACTGCGTTAAATTAGTCCTCTTCTAATATTTTAAGCATTCCCACTAATGTAAAAAAATAAAAGTAAACTACAAGAATGCCAAACTTTCAAATACAGGAAAATATATTTAGCATTCTAAAAGGCGCACATATTTTAACATGCCTTCCATCCTTTATCATACTGAATTGCACTTAACTGAGCCAGAGTTAACACAGAAAAGAGTAGCACATATAGGGTGTAAATATAGGGAGTCCTCAACTTACAACAGTTCGTTTGGTGACCATTCAAAGTTACAATGGTATTAAAAAGTGACTTAAGACTATTTTTCATACTTATGACCATTGCAGTATCCCCGTGGTCATGTGATGAAAATTCAGATGCTTGGCAACTGATTCATATTTATGACGATTACAGTGTCCCAGGATCATGTGATTATCTTTTACAACCTTCTGATAAGCAAAGTCAGTAGAGAAGCTAGTTTCAATTAACAGCCATGTTACTAACTTAACAAGTGATTCACTTGCAGTGATTCACTTAACAACTGTGGCAAGAAAGATCATAAAATAGGGCAAAAGTCACTTAACTAACATCTTGCTTAACAACAGTACCATCTGCCTGTAAATGTGAACTGGTGAGGCTACCAAATAGAGAAAGCAACAGAATATGAAAAGGCAAACGTGTTCTGGGGCTATAGAATTGAAATGGGCAAGCGTCTAACACATAATATCCCATATATAACAATAAGAATAAGAAAGCCAAACCAATCTGGATAGTGGGCATGGCAGAACCTGGACATAGAACTTGGAGAAGAGAAAGAACTGGACAAAATTACAAAATACAAAAAATAGCAAATACAAGTAAGAACGAATGTGGCAAAAGAAAGCAAAGACAATATCAATAGTGATAGGCACCTTGGGCACAATCTGAAAACATCTGAAGCAACTCTTGAACATTATATCAGCACTGACAAAAACACTACTAGTCAATTGCAAAAAGCATTTTTACTTTGAACAGTTTACATCCTGTGACAAAAGCTTAATATTATTAAACAGCAATATCTGTTTATTCCAGATGCTTGAGAAGGACTGATTAAGTGAATAAAAATGCCTAATCCAATCTAAATATCTGGCTGATTGTGCTGCCAACCATAACAATGTAACTTGTTACATACGGGCTCTTATGTTAGAAGATGCAAAATGAAGGCAAAGCCTACTTAACATTCAAACTAACAGTCTTTACCAACATATCATCTTTTAGACTACAACTTCTATCATCCTTGAGAAATACTGCTAATAGTCTGGATTAACAGTTACTGGAATGTTCTGGAAACAAGATGGGAAAGGCATGAACACAAAATATACTACTACTGTGCAAGTATTAGCAGGGAAATAATTCACTTTAATGCAAAACAACTAATTTATACCACCTCAAGAGATTTACATCCCATTGCCATTTCTCACTAAGCATGCTACCCATTACTCTCATCAGGAGTGCAGGCTGAACGCCTTTCACCTTCGTTGCCTCCGCAGACTCCTTCGTATCACCTGGCAAGATCATATAACCAACGATGACGTCCTGGCCAAGGCAGGGTTGCCAAGTATGTATGCCTTGCTGACAGCAAGACGCCTGCGTTGGTTGGGCCATGTCATCCGCATGGATGACGACCATATACCTAAAAGCATGCGTTTTGGAGAGCTTGCCACCGGCACAAGGTGTATTGGACGCCCAGCTCTCCGCTACAAGGACGTCTGCAAGCGAGAACTTAAAGCTGGCGGATTCAACCCCTCTCAGCTCGAGACCATGGCCTCAAATCGCCAAGGTTGGCGAACAGCCACCAGGAACATCATCAAGGCAGCTGAGGAAAGAAGAAATATCCAAGGGCGAGAAAAACGGTCACACAGAATGCAAAGGACGAGAGCGGTTCCACCACAGACTCAGCACATTTCATGTCCATTTCCATGATGCGAATTTTCCATGATCTCACGAGATCGACGGAGCCAACAACAAAATGCTACCCATATGCTGGTCAATAGCTACATATTAATGAAGATAGAAGCAGATGCCAATACCTATTTTCCCATTATGAAGGGCTACAGTTGGTCCCTATTTTTTTTTGAAAGAATTTTATTAATTTTTAAAAAACAAGCATATACAAACAAAACACAAAACATAAAGAACATAAAACATCTTTTTGGAAAGCAGTTTGTTCTGGGGTTAAATCTTTTTGTACAGACATAAATTCAAGTTCATGCTTACTTTTATATAGCATTCCATATCTTACTTACCATTTTACATTTTCTATATAGCTTCTCCCCTCTTTTCACTCTCTTAATTCTTTTAATTCTTTTAACTCTCTTAATTTTTATTTATTTCATCTCAATTTAAATCATTATACTTATATCCTTTGTCTGTCCTGTTTCAGCTGTCTATTATCTTTTCTCATTAACACAAAATTTCTTCTGTAATAACTGAGTGGAATATGAGGCCTTTATATCTTTCCCTTAAGTTTAACACTTAAAATAATACATAATTTTCATTCAGATTCTGCGTAGTACATTCTAAAGCTACACTCAATATTTTAAAATAGGGAAAAAAATGTAAATATATAATATAATTAAAACAACAATCCATAGCAATTGAAATTATATCGTTAAAATTGATATTCATTTAAGTCTTAAATATTTTACACATTCCTTTCCAAATAAGCATCATGCTTCTTTGGGAACACGTATAGATTTTGCTTAGTTACTCCCCCCCCCCCCCCATTTCACTTATATTTTAAAATATTATGTCATGACAATGTTCCCATTCCTTTTTAGTTCAATTCTCTCATATTTCATTTCATTTATTTTATTCTAAAAAAAAATTCCCTAAATTACATTAAATATTTTACCCCATTTTATAATCATATGTTGTTCCAATTTTTTAACATTATTTCAAATACAAATACAACAATACAGTCTTATGTACCTTTGCAGAATCTCTTTTTCAGTTATATTTTTACCCATTATCTCTAAATAAATCCTATTTCTTTACATCTTGTTTCAAACCTTTGTAGCTTCTCTTCCCTTCTTTCCTCACTTGCTTCTCCACTCTACCCTTTTACCCCCTTGTCTCTTAATCTCTACCCTCTTCTGTATTTCTCTTTTCTGTTGCTTTCTGACGTTGTGTCCACTTTTCACCTTATTTTTCCCTTTTTTTTTGTTGTTTTTTTAAGTCTTAAATTCTCCATTCTCTTCCCCCCTTTCCCCTTTCTTCCCCAAATAAAGTTGCTTGTTCATTAAAGATGGCTTCTTCTTCACCCCAATCTTCTTGTTCTTGTAGCTTCTCATACGTAGAAATCGCCATTTCTAAAGAATGAAAAACGGAGCCAAAAGAGCCCTTCCCTTCTTGTTCCTCTTCTTTATATTTTATAAATTCCATTTTCAGTTCATCCACAAGTAATGCCATTGTAAAAAAAAATTTAAACAACCCAAATGATTTTAATCATTCAAATAAGAATTTCCAAAAGTCTCAAAGTCATCAAGCAATCCAAATACACACAGTCTATTTCATTTAACACTTTCTTTTTTTCACTTTCTCTTCCTGGGGTTTTAATTTAGTTACAAAGTTCCAGTTAAAATGTATCTTTTAGAAGTCTTGTTATGATTTTCTTCTAGTCTTTTAAATTCCAAGCAATCTCCTCCAGTCAAATCTTAATCTTAATTAATCTTAATCTCTTAATCTTAATCTCTCCCTTCCCACTTACAGCATAAAAGAACTTTTTTTCCAGTGTTCAGAAATCTTTATTGTTCCCTTGGCTTTAATTTTCCAGTTTGATTACCTGCTGATGCCAAAGCGGGTTTTTCCAATTTCTCATTCATCTGCTGTCACTGTAAGGAAGGAGAGTGAGAAAAAACAAACTTTCCCTTTTCATTTTCATTCGCTGCTTCCAGATCTTCTTAGGGAGTGATGTATCTTTTTCCAAAATTTAAATTTTAGGATATCTTGGATGTTGCTTCTCATCCCGGTAAGCCAAAACTTTCACTTCTCAGCTTCCTCCTGCACATTCTTTTCCAGATGAAAGCTTCTTTGTGGCGGCCATTTCTGACTGCTGCTCTACCGCTTTCGGAAAAGGGAGTTAAGCTAGTTGAAGGGGGGGTACGACTCCCCCCGACCCCTGCTAGGTCTCCCCTGTCTTCAGCTACCTCTACAGGGTAGCTATAGCCCCGAAGCCGGTTGGCTTGGGGAACTCCAGTGGCGAGCGCAGCAGAAACTGTGCACGATCGCGGATTCCTGCCGCCGAGCCTTGCAAACCAGAAGTCCCCCTACAGTTGGTCCCTACTGAAAGACAATAACGCTTTAAGGATCCCCCTTTATTCTGCACTGAAACACATTCTACTTTTTAAAATCATACATAGCTTGCCAGCCAGAGGATTGTGGACAAGAGCCAATGAACTGTTTCCAAGAACTTATAGTGTCAAGCAAATGTTTAAAGCGAGATACCATACAGCATATTTCAGAAATAGAAAATGAAAAAGAAAACTATTCTGCTTCTGAAAAAGTGGGAAAAGATGGCTATACCATCTAGGTATTGATAAACTTACTCATCTTTTAACTTACTTTCCTTTTCCCTTAAAGTAATAATAAACTACAGTAATAATAAAATAATAAAAGTAAACTAAAGTAATAATAAAATAATAAACTAATAGTTGTAGTTAATACACTACAACTATTATCAAATTTCAATAAATTGCTGTCCATTTTGCATTTATTTTTATGCATAATTCAGCCAAAACAAGCCCAATTAGGTTTGCACATTTACTTATTGAAACTATATTAAATATACCATGATTCAATCAGGCAGCAAATTTTATTGGCTTTAAAAATGAGTTGAAAAATGGTACAAAATGTTTTAAATCCAAAGATTTGTCTGTTTTAAACAAATAAAAACCTATTGGCTGTGATAATTTATGTCATACGTAATAATATTTTAAATATCTGAATAGGTATATATTTTTTAAAAATGCCATTCTGTAGACTAGTCCAATATGGTGATACCATTTACTTTAGCAAAAGTTCACACACTGGTCAATTGCAAACAGTAAAACTTCGCAACTGGAAAGAGTGAGAATAATCATATTAAAACAGGATGTATGAAAGGTTATCTTTTTGTTCATAATTGTAACAAAAATCTACAGACCCAATACCACGAGGATGCTACAGTATGATGAAGATGACCAAAAAATGACCCTCTTCACTTATTACTAATCCCTATTCCATCCAAGACAGCTCAGCTTCTCAGAATGTATGTTCTCTGTTCCACAGTCTTCTACAGGATAAATATTTTCAACACGGCACAACATGTCAGCTGAGATCAGCCATCTTATTGTTTAAATTGCCTGGAGTGAAAGAACAAGTAACAGGCCTGTCTTTAGCTGAAACTTGCCTGGTCTTGCCAGAAAAGCCAACTAGGGATGGAAAGAGCTCCAAACTGAAGCAAATTGGTTTGTTTTATGAGAGCAGAGCAAATTCAGACATTTTCCATATCTCCCCACCACATCTGGTCTCATTCACTTTGTGACTATAGCAACAAGACTCTTCTATGTTGGCCTTTTGGCATTTGTATACTGAAGCCAATATATGAAAAAACTGCTGGAAGCATATGGATATTCTAATTAACCATCTGTCAATATTTAATCTGTTACTAGATAAGACGAGCAACCTATTATCAAACAACACCTGAAAGTGAAGTTGGCCATAGGCTTGATAGGACTGGCATTCAAAGCAGAAGGAGCCTTGAATTTTCTGACAGGACGACTGACAAGGCAATACTGTTTCCTTAGATTCAATCCATTCTATTAAACAGTATGCTGTTTCATTTTATCAATACATATTATCTTTCAGGACATACTATAAAATATTTTAAAAGTTGGTTTGCCTTAAGGATTTGCAAGTTTACACAATTCTTAGAAATATAAGGAATTTCATTCCAAGTATTTTGATAATTTAAAAGTAAAGATAAAATTTCCTTCAAGTCGAGCTCCATGTTGATGCAATTTCTTGGTAGCAATGTGGAAGAAGGATGATACAGTTTTCTTCTGTGATATTTTATCAACATACTGTTCTACCCTGTAGCTAAAATATTCCTCGAAGAGCTCCCGTCCAAGTACCTGACTCTGCTTATTTTTTAAGCCCAAGTAACAGGAGCCAGGGAAATGCCATCTGCTGAGGGTACTTTAAAACTTTAAATTTATTGTTCACTTTCATTCTCTTTCAAAACTTACAACATTCTGTTTGTTATTCCATGGCAATGTAAACAGCCCTCATTTTTATTCTAGTTAAATTCTAAGACTTCAGAAACAAGAGATCGAGAAAAGTTCAAATTATTGAACTTAAAGATTAAAAAAACATTATTTTCATGAATATAATCTAAATGATGAATTATGAAATTAATGATGTACAGAGAGTTAAAATTAAAGTAAGATTTCTATACCAAAAACAGAAATAAAAAAAAATTAATGCAACTCCCTGGTTTATTCAGTTTCAGTTTCCTGGTCTTCAGCTTCTTCAAGTTTCCAAAGTTCATGAAAGGCTACAGGAAATATGCTGGCCCTGACTTTTTTCCATTCTATCTCTCATTCTCTCTCCATAAAATTATCTGGGAATGTAGCAGAAATATTGAGTAGCCCTGAGAACCGGCAAATACCACTTCTGACTGGAGATTTTACAGTATCTTTCTCCTGCCACACCCACCAAGCCACACCCACAGAACTGGTGGTAAAAAAAAAATTGAATCCCACCATTGCTGGGTACTTAACAATACTTAAAAACAGCATAAAACATACAACAATAAAAAGACAACAGTATGCACAAAAACCACAACAGAAATCAGTAAGAGCCATTGCAGGGTTCAAATCCTCCCAGACCCTCATGCCCAAAGATAAAACAATGTCTTTCAAGCTTTGTGAAAGGTTGACAGAATCAAGACCATGCTACCTCTGGGTGAATTGTCTTCTAAAGAGTGAGAAAACCCTCTTTTTGGGCCCCACACTTCTTAATAGACAAAATCTGGAATATAACTGTCTTACTGGACCAATGAGACTGGTAGATGCAATTGGGAAGAGTGGTACGTCAAAAACTGTATTAGAGGCAAGTCATTTCCTATAATTACAAAGACATTTTACATTTTAAACCACAACCTATTATTGGAAAGCTAAATTTTGCTAGACTGTTAGTTTATGTTTCCCCACAAAGTTGATATAGAGAGACTCACTGGAAAGCAGTATAAGAAAAATTGTTTTGTCAGTATCAAAGTGCTTCCCTAATTAATAACTCCTGATAATCTTTTAAAAATGCAATTAGTTTTAAAATAATAATAGTTACAAAGAATTTTCATGAAATATTTTTGTTAAATTAGAAACTCCTATGAAAATTACTATTTTCAAGGGCAGTTCTATCTTTCGTGCCTCACTTTTCAAAAATTAAATCAAGACTAATTTCTGAATCAGAACAAAGTCCATGTATTACTTCAAAGCAATATTATTGAATATTGATTCCAATATTTTTGAGAATGCTATATTTCTATGTGCGTATTCTTCAAAGAATTTTGAAGCAACAAATAATACTTCTACAAATTTATACCTGAATCATTTAGCTACAACAAATATAGCATTTTAGAATGAAATCTCCAGGTTACTCTGTAAAATAACCACATTGGGCCAGTATTTTTTGACTCTCATCAGGGCAGCAAAAGGTCAGAACTCCAAACAGTATGATTTTAAAAGTTTACTATTTCATTTGCATTAGTATTATATATACATGGTATAAAGATTACATTAATATATACCTGTGTTTATTACTTTTATATATATTTTATAAAACAATTAAAGCACTAAGATCTGAATATACTTGCAAAAGCTTTAAGTGGCTTTCTAAGGCACTGAAATTATAAGGTGAGAGAAGGAGTAGCTAATCTTTCAATAATCATGACCACACAATCTTTTTGTTGCATTATTCTATTGGTTAAGCTTTGAAGGAGTCAATGACATCACTCAAGTGGACAAATTTCCAGAAATATTTTTGCATGCAAGGAGGGTTGTTCATTTTATTATTCATTCATTTGTTTTTAAAGAGGCTTATTATACAATACACTTTTATTCATTATGAAAAATCAATTTATCTTCAGTGAACTATCAAATTTTGGATATTCCCCCCCCCCCCCCCAAGCAGTTCTAGGATGTACAAAAAGGGATTGGGTAGTAGTTTATCACGCCTTCCATTCTAGTAGTCCACAAATTTTCTTTCTTTGTAAAAAAAAACAAAGAGGAATCACAAGCAAGCCATGATGTAGACAAAAACAAATACACTTTTGTGGCATTATTTAATAAATTTATAGTTGAGCTTCCTGAAGCAAAATATGTAATTTAATCATAAAATATACATCCATCCATCATGCACAACTATTACATAAACTTTGCTTAAACTTTTTTCATCAGTTTAAATAAATGTTACCTTCCTACCAATTTTCTCCCAGTGAGGTAAGTACTACTTGATTTATTTCTAATAAGAGGCAATTGAATTTTAATTTGGAAAGATTAAAAGATGCAGAACTCCAGTTGCAGACAATAATTTGCTCTGTCAAATGTTTTGGTTGCTGGACTATTTTGGGCAAATGGAAAGTTTGAGAAAAGAACAGAACATGATAAAAATAGTTCAGACAACTCCCAAATTACATTTTGCCCACTGATCTGCTCTTTTTTTAAAAAAAATACTGTTTAAGCAAGTTTCTACATTATTAGTTTTCTAGCAGTGTTAATCAGTAAATCAAACTGGGAAAGAGAGCTTTTTATTTAAGCTTCTTACTACGTGAATGAGAAATTAGATGTTCCATTAGAAATAAAATTTAACATATTCCTTAAACAAAGATTTGTTATAATCTTAAATTGCTACATCAAATTACTATAAAATTGATTGTGGCATGGACATACCTACCCAGCAGGATTGCTAATGCTGTCATATTATTTCTAATTTTCTATTGCAGGGAAAAATTCTAGGAGGCAGAAGTTGCATTCATTAAAAATATTATATCAAGAACAAAGCTAGACATGTAGCTAAATAAATACGGAATAACAACTTGCTTGTAATTTATTTCAAGCATAGTATTTCATCTGCTCTACTCTGCACTAATTATTTAATCAATGCAGCAGACTTTGGCAATTTAATATTTCATAAAATCCCATAAGACTCTGGAACTGAATAATGTAACGGACAGCCACAATATCAGAGAAATAACCTGTTTCAGTCCTATACTATTTACAGCTACTTAACATTCGATAAAAGGTGGTTCAAAGCTACAAGTTCAAAAAATGACTTATTTTGGTTAACTATTTCAGATATAAATGGGTTGGCTTCCTCCCCTGAGCTATTGGCATCCACCTCAGTTCTATTTCCTACTTTTTATTCTGAATCAGTCTAGGTGAAAAAAAATGTCCTAGTAATAGTGGATAAATATAAATACTGGGATGGAGATGTTTTTAACTGCCTAAAAAAATAACTCTGAATACTCTTGATCTCTCTAATTCTCTTAGCAAACGCTTTAACAAAGGCAATTTATTCCAATTTTTATATAATTAATGTGTGGTTGTTCTATTTAAGTTGGCCTATTTTCAGATTCAGAAGTCTATTCTGTGATGACAATTTAATGGAACCTCAAAAAGAAACAATATGACAATTATTAAATCAACATATCTACATTTTAAAAATTATTTTGAATTTTACTGGCAGAGACTATCTACCTATTGACACTCATAGTCAAAACTATTTCCCTCCAGGTAATAGACATGTTGTCTGAGAATTTTGTGAATGTCTATGACACATCTGCATGGAATCAGATTATAAAATATTAACCAATTCTATTTATGCATTTATTCTTTGGGGCCCATATATGTTTGTTTCCTTGTGCCCCTTTTCTAATACTTTGATTACTGTCTATTTGCTCTAACAGAACTCTTAAACATTTGTACCATCAATGCTGCTAATTCATGATTCCAAGCACTGCAAAGAAATCTGCAAAAATTGTCTCTTTCTGATCTTACTGGTATCTTATTTGAGTATCTGAGCACATTTGGAATTGCAATTTGTAATTTGTTCCATTGCCTGTTTAAAAAACCAAATGAACTAAAGAAATTCTCCACATTTTTTCTTTGATTTAATCATACACATTGCTTAAGGCTACAGAAACACACACAAACACAAATTCTATATCAAGAGCACTCAAATTCGGTGATTCAAAAAAATTGAATTCAGTTACTTATATAAATTAAATCCCATAAGCACATTTTCAAGATTCCCTCATTCTTGGATTTTATTCTGTCAAGAGAAGACTGTTCACAAGGGGTTGAAAAGTTGCTGCTGATCACCCTGTTTTCCCTCTGACTTCCAAGATTTCACAAGATACCCTCATGTTTTTACATATATCTTAGCAAACACAAGAGCTGGAAGCTTTTTTGCTATTGATTCATTTGCTCTTCTTGTTTTGCTATGGTGTTTGCCTCCTTTTGAATTATGCCATTTTTCTTACGCATCTCAGAACACCAAATTCCTAAATATTGAAGGGGAAAGAAAGAAAAAGAAAAATCAAACATCTCTTTTTTATAATGTACTGGAATATGTATTTTCTAGGCCAAGGTTCTCTTAATGAACCTGTAACACACATGCAAATTTTCGGTGTCTGGTAGTTAAAAAGGATACAATGACTGTATGATGCTATCATCTTTTCCTTTTTTTTAAATTGAAGTTTAATTTGGCAAAAAAAAAAAAAGGCTGCCCACACTATCAGGCGAACCACAACTCTACCTCAGAACAGAGTCATTGTATCTAGCTCCCTGTAAGATGATCATATTCTGTGCCAAATCATAAATGTTATATTCACAATTATGGTGCCTTTTATAACTGGCAAGTTTGCTATTTTTTCCATTTGCCACATCATAGCTACCATGTGTAAAAGTCAGGATCGGTCACTTTCATATAGAAAGTAATGCAGCTGATGACAATTTAAAAATTATGATTTGTAGGAAAATATGTTAATTTCAACTTACTGACATGGATTAAAAATATGTTTATTATAAATCCATGTCCTTTCCACGGATAAATACCATAAACAGGGCAGGAAAGAATCAGCATTTTTTAAAAATGTTAACTTCTAAAACACAGAGATGATATAATTATGAATGTATATTTGATTTTCTAAGCCACATTTGTTAGCATTGTTCCAGAGCAACTTCTGTATACATTTTAGCCAAATTTACAAAGTTGGAGTTTTAGTTTTGCCATGTAAATTCCTCAGTTATCAATCAAATTAGACTACAGGTTGAAATAGAAAGTGGAGGAGGAAGAAGAGGAGTACTGTAGCTTTACAGACATTATTGTTGTGCACTGAATCTCAGAATAGCAATAAAGCAAATTAGAAGCTGCCTGCTGCTTCAGCAATCCAGGTCCAAATAAATTATCCAGTTACCCCAAAAAGCCTTAATATAAGAGTCATCTTCATAGTGTCACGTGGCAATCACAGTAGCCATACCCTCTCCCCAACACACAGAAACACACAAATAGACACACAGCGAGATGATATTCGAACAATTCACACTGACTGACATAAAAGTAGCCTACTCAAACCTGACCAAAACAAGATTTCTTACAATAGAAAACTACCACTCAATAAATAACACTATGTCTAAAAAATACATTAGCATTTGATTTAAGTAAGTTTTATTCCTGATGAAAAGTATTTTCTATTTTATGTCTACAAAAGACTTTCTGTATAATGTACAATGGGCAAGTACATTCTCCCAACTGGAAAACTGTCCCTATCTCATAGCTCAATGTTATGCTACACTTTTCTATGAATCAACACATATTTTCAGCATGTTTATCATTTCTTCTCTTTTACTTTTTTAGGTATATAAGTTCTGTTCCAAAAATCTGTTTTTGGCTATACTATACATTTATAAATAAAAACATTAGAAATAAAAGTCTTTAGGAAAGACTTAACAGTCAATTTTCAAAAATAAGACACTGCATGCAACAGAACTTACTTTAGAAAGGATTAACTGTGACATGAACATGTCAATTTATTTCTCTCATTTCATGTTAGTGGCATCTGTAAATGGAGTATTTAAACATCAGCATGCTTGAAAGGTAAATTCCACTTTTGATTCTGAATGCTAAATAACAGAAAATATTTGGGACAAATTCAAGCCATTTAAACTAATGTCATCTTTACTAAACTTATTTCTCCTAAATGTGAGGCATTAACTAACTAATTTAAAAAAAAAAAACTTTCTTGCAACTTATTTCTTCGAGGTATCAAGACAGCATTCCTGCCCTCTTAATCTGCTTCCCCCCTTAGTCTGATTCAATCAATGGTGGTTTTATTATTAAGTATCAAAAAGGGGCAGATTATCCCACAAACTAATTAGTACCACATATAGTGCTGAATAAGACAGTGATATATAAGAAAAAAAATGTATAAACCATGTTTACCTTAATACTTTTCCTACTGCTTGTAGAACCATTTTGCAACTTATTCCAGTTTTGGGAGTTTGAGAAAGTACAGGTCTTTCACTGCTGTGGTTACAATGATCCCCAACCATGTTCAGAAGAGACAGAAAAAGAAGTGGGGAGAGGGGTGTTGTGGTGATGAGAGAGAAAGAGAACTGGAAGCTGTTAGTACTGATCTTGATAGCTCACCCTCTCTTTCCTATCCTCCTCAAAAAACTAGTCCAACTACATTCACAGAGTTCATAGCTTACTTCACTCTAACCCTACCTCCTTCCTTGCTTCAGCCAATAAGAAAGCAGCAATGGAAACAGGAAAAAAAAACACCCTCAGCTAGAAAAGGCAAACAGCTGCTCCTTTTTACAAATTCTTCAGTAAAAGCCAAGCCTGGGAAGTTAATGCCAATAAGGAAGCATCTGAATTAGCTTTTTCAGGCTGGCGCCGGCTGTAAAACAAGACAAGAAAAGTAGTGTGGGGAATAAGCAAGCTTCTATCAAGCATCCAGTTTGGACTGTAGTTTTATTAGGGACGGTGCATGGATAGAGAAGAGGGAAGTGCTTTAATTTATAGCATATAAAAAAACACAGCTGAACAAACAAGTGAAAATATTTCATGATTTTTCGATCTAAATCTTTACTCTTACAAAACAACAATTAGCCTTTTCCAATTTGTCTTTTATAACTAAGAAGCTCAATCTGATTTTTAACTTAGTAGCTAATATAGTCATCAATCCTTTTTTTCACAGATGCATTGCCCCCCCCTCTCCCTCCCTCCCTCTCTCTCTCTCACACATACAGATAGACAGACAGACAGAGAGTGCTTAGCATGAAACTATACTAGCCTAAATGTAACATGCCAAGTGTTATGGCACAAGAAGGCTTCAGTTAAGATCTGACTATCTGATATTAGTCAACAATCATGCTATTCACTGTTTCTTAAATCACTAAAGCCTATCAACAGTGATAGACTATAAATACTTGAGGTACCGCAATAAAGAAGATACTAATCAAGCATCATATCTCTGTCTCAAATGCAAAGAGCTGCTTTTGTAATAGCAGTGAATGGCTAATTTAACACTGGAAGGTATTTTATAAGTATGCTCCATTATGGTTTTAATTCATTTAACTCGTGGATTGGGTTCGTCTTTGTCCTGTGTATCAGGCTTTTGCCTATATATACATAATGAAAATTACCTAGTTACAGTATAAAGGCAGTCATTAGTAATGACCTGATCTTATTATATGCATGTTTCTTATTTTTTATGGTTATTTTAAGATGTGTTTAACTGCCCAGAGTCATATTTGCAAGATGGGTTGCTATATAAATTTGAGAAATAAAATAAAAAATGAATAAAATAATGTTCAATTCTTTGGATTGAAATAGTTTATAGAATTAGTTTATGAAAGAGGCTAAATAGATTTTTTTTCCAGATATACTTCACCTCCCATTGGAATGCAAATATGTTTTCTTTAATGTACATTAAAATAAACTGAAGGAGATAAAATTGTGCAATTTGTCTAATAAAATTACATACCAGTATACCAGTGGTCCCCAATCTTTCTGGCTCTGCAGACTGGCACCAATGGGGGGGGGGTGGTTTTGTATGAACATTTACCACTTGAACAAATGAAGCTTTGAATGCTCGCTCACTTGCCTGCTGCTTGCGCAGTGGCCTGGCAGTGGGCTGAAGACCAGAGTTGGGAAACCCTGCAGAAAAGCAAATGTCCACACTCTCATTTTCCATTTCAATCTTATGGTCAAATGGTCTCACGAGAAAGGGCGTTGATTCTTACCTGATACACCCATTCTCTGGGAGCTGTGAAGAGCATCCAGGTCAGGGTTGTACTTCCATCTGCCCTTTAATAGGCTGAGCAAAGAACTAAGGACACTTTCCCTTGCTGCTTGTCCCCAGTTTTGGCAAAGTCGAAGTTGTAGATTAAGCCCATGTCCCACTGCACCAACGGATGCAAAGAGGATGTAAAACAGACAAAAAAGCTTGCATCCGTTGGAAAACGCGATGCATCCGTTGTGTACTCACTGCATACGTGTTTCATACACTCTATCCGTCAAGCATCCATCCACTGAGATTTCATCCGTGCAAGAAGTTTTGAGCTGCAGAAAACTTTTTAAGCGGATGAACTTTCCGCCGCGTACGATGTACATCCGCGACACATACGGGCAACAAACGTTCTATGTCCGTTGTCATCCTTTAAACGTCCGCTGTATCCTCTCGGCATCCTCAGGACATCCTCGCAACTCACATCTGCTCCAGCTGAAAACGGAAGGAGGGAGGAAAGCGAAAGGTACACGGAACGTCCACACAGCATCAGTAGCACGGATATAGAAAGGATGTAAGCGGATGCATCTCGTATATAAAGCATTAAAACAGACAAAACATTTGTATATGGAATGTATCTCGGATATTTAGGATGTCTGGAGTATGCCTAGAGTATGTGGAAGGACACCGAGTGGAAAACCAATATTTCCTATAAAAAGGGGGAGGAAATCATCTGGATCTCACTATCAATCCAGCAGCCATGGTGTACAGACCTCTTCACCCTTGGTCTTGCTCTTCCACATCATCCATTGATCTCCACCATGGATTATAACACAGTCCTTATAGTAGCTGCGATCATTCAACACCAGAACCAAGCCCTCTTCAGACTGTTTCAGCTTTTCTATGCAAGGAGAAGAAGGAGACGTTCAAGAGCTGTGTGGGTCCGACGATGGATCAGGAGAAGAGTGGATTTTGGACTGTATGACAAGCTGATGGTGGAGCTGAGGAATGAAGACCCTCGTGCATTCCAGCACTTCATGAGGATGCCACCAGCCATGTCTGATGAAATTGTAGAGCGTCTGAGACCCAGGTTGACCAAGCCGAGCACCAACTTCCGTCCCAACCTGGACCCTGGACTGAAGGTGGCACTGACTCTGCGCCACCTGGCCTCTGGAATCACATACAGAAACATGCAGTATGCCTGGAGGGTGCCACACAACAGCATCAGCAAAGTGGTCAGAGAAGTGGTGCAGGCCATCATCAAAGAATACGTGGAGGAGCTCCTCCAGTGCCCCACCACTGAAGAAGGCTGGAGGAAAATTGCAGAAGAGTGGTATCAGAGGTGGAACTTTCCCCACACCGTTGGAGCCACAGATGGGAAGCACATGGCCTGCAAAGCTCCAGCCAACTCAGGGTCCTCTTATTACAACTACAAGGGCTTCTTCAGTATCATCCTCTTTGCCATGGTTGATGCTGACTACAAGTTCATGTACATCGATGCTTCGGGCAACGGGTCAGCTTCAGATAGCCAGGTATACAACGCCAGTGACCTCAAGGATGGGCTGGAATGCAACTTCATAATGGGTTTTCCAGATCCAGAACCCCTACCCAATGACACACAAGATGTGCCCTACTTCATCGTGGGTGATGACGCCTTCTCCCTCAGAACCCACCTCATGAAGCCCTACACTTCAAGATACCTCATCCGTGAAGAGAGGATCTTCAACTACAGGCTGTCCAGGGCAAGACGGGTGGTGGAGAATGCCTTTGGCATCCTGGCCAACAGGTTCCAGGTACTTCTCACCACCATGCAGTGAGGAGGATCATGGAAGCTTGCTGCATCCTGCACAATCTTATGCGCACCCGTTACCCAGTGTTGCAGAACAGGCTTGTGGACTGTCAACAAGGGAATGGGGACATGGAGCCTGGTGAATGGAGGCAAGGATGAAACCTGATAGACACTGTGGATGTACAAGGCCCCACAGAGCTTCACGTGAAGGGAAGAAGCAGCGCAACCTACTGAAACACTGGTGCAACTCCCCAGCTGGAGCAGTGGAGTGGCAAGACAGGATGACAGATGGTTAATGGATGCTTCCTTGAGCCTGTCTCATAACACTGATGAGATTGTGCCATGTATGTTGAGTGGTCCTACAATGAATAGGGCATTAATAAAGAGCTTTGTTTATTTTGAAATGTGTTGATCAATGAATAAATTGTTATTGATAAAAAAGGGTCATATGTGTGGCAGCTGGGAGGGTGGACCATACAGTTCCACTATGCTTGCACTGGAGGTTTATCTATCCCACAGCTATCCTTACCTATCCCACAACTATCCTTACCCATCCCACAACTATCCTTACCTATCCCACAGCTATCCTTACCTATCCCACAACTATCCTTACCTATCCCACAGCTATCCTTACCTATCCCACAACTATCCTTACCCACCCCACAACTAACCTTACCCATCCCACAAGCATGAAAAGGCTTAACCATTTTTTCAAAGTTTTCACCAACACTTCATTAAGTAAATAAAATGAACCAAGTGTGTGAAGCAAAGATAACCTTTGTTAATAACTGTCTTAAGTAAACTGTATGACTTTATTAAAAAAGCAAAATGAACCAAGTAAAGTGTCTTTAAGCAAAGATAAAGTGAACAGGTAACAACGCAGTCTCTGGTACTATTCTCAGTCACTCTGAGGCATGTCCATGGCCTCAGCTGTCAAGCGGCCAGGGACTGTGGAGGTGGCTGTGGCTGGAGTGCTGGTCTGAGGTGCCATTGGGGTGCTTGGCCCCGGGAGTACAACAGGGGATGGTGTGTTCAGGAAGCTCTCAGAGAGCTGACTCAGTCCCGTGAGGTTGAGAGGCCCTTCATCAAGGACCTGGGATGTTAGGCCCAAGACTGATGACAGATTGTCCGTTGATGGGCTTGGCTGTGGGGTGGAGCAAGGAGGAGTGTAGTGGGGCTGTCTGGTCTGCAGCTGGGCGAGGTGAGGCGTCTGTGGCATACAATGAACCTGGGCGTGGCCTGGGAAGGTCTGTTTTTGCTGTGGGAAGTCCTGGTACTCGTAGTCTTGGTAGGTGAGGGGCTGTTGAAAGCCATGGAAGGGTTGTGACATCGCCTGGGGTAGAGGAGCAGACCTGGACTGGGTCGGAGCAGGTTCAGCTGGGCCTGGAGGGTTGTGCAGAAGTGCTGTGATCTTCTGCTTCATCACCTGGTACTGGGCCTTGGGCAGGTCCATGAGAGTCTGGCTCATGTAGGTGATGAAGCGCTTCTGGTTCGAGGATGGTATGTCGCTGTGGACCAGCTGAGAGAGAAGATCTGTGCTGGTTTTGATTGTGTCCCTGATCTCCAACAGGACAGTGTGGCTCTAACCCTCCAGTCTTCCTCTCTGCCTGCTTTCTGTGGAGGTGAAGCTGGGGGTGGGTGTGGGTTGGTCTCTGGCTGCTGCTTCTTCTTGCTCCATTTGAGACACGTCCTCTGGCATGGGGAGTGCAGCTGTCAGGGGGGGTCTCTGCCATGGGGCCCTCCAAAGATACCTGCCTGGACACGGTAGCATTCTCCTGGCTGGAAGAGGAGTGGCTCTCTGTGGGCTGTCTGAGGGAGAGGGTTGACCGAGGGGCTGCTCCTCGGTGGCGGACCTCACCCTCCAGGAAGCTGCACTTGGCCATGATGTACATCTCCCAGTCAGTGAGCTTGACAGCGGCCTGGCCAGATTTCTTGAGGTGTAGCTTGCCATACCAGGTGTTCATGTGCTTCCACCATCTCAGGAGTAGGTGTGAAGTATAGCCCAGGCTCTCTGCCTTGTCTCTCCAAGCTGCCTGCTTCCTCTTGGTGTCGCGATAGAGTGTGGCCCTTTCTCCACAGGTCCTCGTTGTCCCTCAGCTATTCCAGCACCTCCTCCTCATGCTCCTCAGAAAGGGTGTACTGTTTCTTCTCTCCCTTCTCCTTCCCTTGCCTTTTCCTCCCTCTGGCAGGAGCTTGAGCAGCAGGGCCTTCAGGGGCTTGAGCAGCAGGGCTTTGAGGGCCTTGGGGCTGGTTCACCACAACAGCAGCAGCAGGAGGAGGAGAAGCACCAGCAGCACCAGCACCAGCAGTACCAGCACGAGAAGCACCAGCAGCACCAGCAGCTTCAGAGTCAATGCCAGGGGGTGGGATGGTGGTTCTGTCCTTCTTGCCAGGGCTGGCAGGAGTAGGCACAGGCTTTCTCTTCTTCCCTGACTGATGAACCATCGTGTTTTTCGAAGATGTTTATGGCAGCACATCTTTCCTGTGAATGCTGACTGCTTGCGATCTGCATCCTTTTATATCCGCGGAGCTGACACAATTCATACTCCCCGCATGCACAGTGAACGCTTTGCATCCGCTATGCATCCGCTATGCATCCTATAGGCATCCGTGATGCATCCGCGTCATCCGCTACGCATCTGCTCCTTCCGCTATGCATCCGCTTCGCAATTCTCCCCCGGAAGCCCTTTGGATGTGTCATCTGCTTCCATCCGCTGTCATCCGCTAGGCTTCCTACGAATATCCGCTTAACATCCTCGCTACGTACTACCTCCGTCTGTTCCTTTCCGTTCTTTTCAGTTCTGTTTATGCCAATTTGGGGCACTTTTTGGAGCAGATAACAACGGATGGAGCCACCCCCGAAATTCTGCTGTGTCCTTTTTGCATACGTTTTGCATCCGTCGGCCAGTGGGACCTAGCCTTAAGCATGCATGAACATTCAAATACATTGTTAATGTTCAGTCTGATAAACTGATAAGCACAGCCGTTTTGCCTCAGTATAAGGAAATCCTCTGCCTAACAATTATGTAGATACATTTTGTTATGCACATAAAAAGGAAAGCTTTACAATAAGCTGATAAGTTATTATCAAAAGTCAACTGATTGTTATTCTAAGCAACAAAAAGCTTTGTTAAAACTCTTAAAACATAAGCTTTGCTTTAGTTACTAGAAAGCATAAATAAAAGCATAATACTTTTAAGAATTTATAACATAACTATGATCAACTATTGCTGAAATAGCTGTTTGTTTGCCTCTTTCTGGAGTAGTCATTAAAAATACAAATAAAGAATATTAACATCATGAGGCCTCAGAAGAAAGACTTTTCTCTGTTATAATGGGAACAATGAAATAAGTGTCAAATTCATATTACTGTTAAAAGTACAAAATAACTTTAAGAAATGCAGTTTGCTCAGCTAGCTTGAAAGGCCATGTAACCTAAATTGCAACCTATATTGCAACCTATATTAAAACACCAAATTGTAACCTACCTATGTACCATGTCCTTGTTCAACTTACTTGAATGACTCTATTTCAATACTAATTATGCTTCTGATACTATCTGAGAATATAACCTAAATATACTAGAATGTATTTTAAAACCACTAGAAAAAACATTTTAATTTAAATGTCTAGCAGGGGCTTTCAAGGAAGGAAAGATTAATTGCATGAAATTACCGGGAAAGTTGTATCTGTGCTGTATCAAGCTATTTGAAGGATGAAACAAGAACAATTTTTACAACTTTTTCTTGCGTGCATTAACTCCTAACGATGATTTGCTTTCTGTGTTTAAAATATTTCCTAAAAGAAGATTTTCTACAATAGTTTTGTAGATGCTTTTAATTTCTTGGTTTCTAGTTTTGCTTAATTCCTATCAACTTGCTTGATATTTTACTCATATTATGCGTAAAATATCTGAAAATTCTACCTACTTATCACTTCTTAACTTTTCCATCCCTAACATTCTGAGGTACAATGTAGCTATAAATTTTTTTTAATCATCATTGCTGGTTTATAATCCTTGTCCTAATTCTGCAACGTATTTTGCAATATGGGGCATCGAATATTTACCTAGAGTATTTGACACCTAATTTTTAGCACAAGTTTAATTATAGATTACATTTAGGATGATTAAAAGCTTGGAGACTAAAAGATATGAAATACAGTTGCAGGAACTGGATAGGATTTGTCTAGAGAAGGGAAGGACTAGGGGTGACATGACAGCAGTATTCCAATATTTGAGGGGCTGCCACAAAGAATGAATCAACTTATTTTCCAAAGTACCAGAAGGCAACACAAGGCGGCAAGACAAGAAACAATGGATGGAAACTAATTAAAAAGAGAAACAACCTGGAATTAAGGAGAGATTTCCTGACAGAAAAATTAACAGTGAGAACAATTAACCAGTGGAACAGCTTGCCTTCCGAAGTTGTGGGTGGTTCATCACTACAGGTTTTTTAAGCACAGTCACTTGTTTGAAATGATATAGGGTCTCCTACTTGAGCAGGGATCTGGACTAGAAGACCTCCAAGGTCCCTTCCAGCTCTATTCTGATTGATTGATTTTCCAAATTAATTCTAAACTTAAAAATGCTTTATGGAAAAGGAGATTGGGAAATGCTTAGATTTGCAGGGCTCAATCTTCCATTCTGGTATACAGTAGAACATTTTTCCATTGTATTTATCAGTCACTCCCTCTCAAAAAATTGCATAAAATATTTAGGCATGCTGGTAATACTAATTTTGCTTTTAAAAATAAGTCTGGGGATTTTTATTAATTCCTGCTGAATTAATAGATGAATATTATTCTCCAGAGCAAGTGATGCTAACACACATACAAAGGCCCACAATTTTGCCTAAAATTTGAATTAATTTATATTTACATAAACTTTATTTTTTATGCTCAGTAGAGAAAATAAACTCTTGAACAAGAAGCACGTGGTAAGCAATGGTTAATATAAGGGAATAAATAAATAAAAATCAGGCATTTTTGTCCATCTTCTGTCAAATGAAACAAAAAAAATATGTTCAATGTTTTTGTTCAATCATAAAAAAAATTACTGACTTCCCTCCAAAGTCTGTCATGACAGTAGACTTTAACATCACAAGGCTATTAGCGACTTATCTATCATGTTTATAATTTAAAGCGCAGGGAAAATTATTTAGATTTCCTTAAAACAGAAACCATTTCAGATGAGTCAAACGTAGTACCTTTATCGGACTTCTGGTTGAGAGCCACAGTGAGTTAAATATCTACTTTTCAGTGGGACAGCATTATGACAGAGATCAGTGCAAGATGCAGGATTTTGGCTGCCAAAATTCTCTACAGATTAGGGAGAGATCTTTAAGATAGCCTGTATGACTCCTTAAAGCAGCTTCTTGCAAATAAACTGCAGGAATCATCTTTTTACAGTTTGCTTTTGGATTGAGCAGCTGGGATTTGAGGAAGGAACCATATTTGCTCACAGTCCTTAATGCAGCCATTTTAAAGGACATTAAAATTGACTAAATCTGAATTCTTAATCAGTTTTTATTTGTGCTCCCCTCCTCCACTGGTTTAGAAAAATTAATACTCTTCAGAATAATGGATTAAGAACTCAGATTATAACTAACTCTTCAGAAGATTTCTTCTCATGAGAAAGTGGCATTGTTTACTTTTTTGCTAGCCAAAATAAGCTAATGGGACTTTATATGTTGGATACTAGAATTGGACAGTGGGTGGAGTTGGACTAGAGTTGGACATTAGGCGGAGATATAGGATAACAAAAGAATGGAAGGAAATAATCTAATAGTGAGCTATTTGGTGGAAAGCATGAAAAAATTATGAAGATTTTTGACAAATAGTTTTTGAAACTCTTGCAAATGACTGATAAAGGATGCAATGGAAGAAGAATAGGATGAATTGGATAAGTCTGAAATTAACTTGAACATGGAAATAAATGTAGAAAGAAAGGATTCCACAAAAGGATATATTAAGAGTTTCAAATGAAATGGATGATGCTTCAGTGCCATGCATAGAAGTTGTAAATGAAGGAGATATACAATTATTACACAAAAGCGGTAGGGGGAGAAGGTGTAGGGAAGGGAAAAGACATATTTTTTCTACTGAATGTACAAAAGACATCTATGGAGATTTTGAAGGACTTTCTGAGAACTAATCTGCGCAAAAAGGACAAATTTCTTTATCACATTAACAAAACAGATTTACTGAGGTTTGAAAGATCTTCTGGGGAAGGATAAAAAACAATAGCAAGAAATTAAGATGGAGGATTTTATTTGAAGGGTTAAGAATTAAGATAGTGAAAAGGTTAGGAAAGAATATATAATTGGCTAATTTGATCAAAGTTAAAATAATTTATTGTATCTGACAACCCTTACTAGACTTTTGCAGATAAGGAATGAATAACGTTAGTTAAGAGATGAGATATACAGTAAAGAGAGTGAGAGTAAGTTGCAATCTAATAGATGGAAATAAATTGCATGCACTTGTTGGGATGAAAGGAAGAAGTTATTTTTCTTTTTCTTTTTCTTTTTTCCTCCCCTCTTTTTCATACTTTTTAGATTTTTGTAGTTTGAATAGCCTGAATATTTAATAAAATTGTTTGGAAAACATGATATATCCATCATAAATTGTGATTTGTATTTCATCTATTGCTTCTCTATAAAATCAAAGAGAGAAATATAAGTGGAAGAATTAGTGTCAGAGGAGGCGAAGACAGCAGCACATTATGGCATGGAAGACACTGCAATACTCTGTGTTTCCTTGAGTTTAGGCTTGGCATTGTTGGAACCATGTTGCACCAGAATGGATCTCCCCCCCAAGAAATACGAATGCCCTGCTGCATGGCAGAGCACTCTAGCCTCACAAAAATCCACCATATCAAATGGATGCAGGCAATTTGCAAGAAAATTATAAGTACTTCCAAGACCTGACACATTTAATTGACAAACATCACATCAATTAAAAACCAGGATCCACAAACACCAGCTGGCAGTCAAATGCCAAATCCTCTACCCACACTGACACTGAACAGCACCAGTTTGAAAAAAATCATTGGCCACACTACTACCTGCCACACCTTTGAGTTCATCAAAGCCTGGCACTCCACAAGCAATTCCATCCACAGACATATTGACCTACAACCAGCCTATGAATCTCTCAGAATCCAAATCAACCACACAGCCAACCAGAGACAGCACCGACCCTCAACCAACTCACGCAAGCCAGTACAACTGGCACTTCACCTCCCAATGACCCTCACCTGATGTAACTTCCCCATCACAAGACTCTCACTTTGGATTCACACCTGACCCATCACAAGACCCTCACTTGACACACCCACACCTGAAACATTATAAACTGAAGTGCACTCTTATTTTGGAATCTAGTTTATTGCCACTACACAAAGTATATATGAAGAATAGTAGAATGCAACCATTGTTTTACCATTTTTCTAATGAAAGACTTTCACAATGGAAATTTCTTTTTAAAAAACTCTCCTTTGTTAGAGAAAGGATAAAGTATACAGTGCATACCTACAGTCAATTAATAAGATTAGCTTGTGCATTTTTGTTATTGAAGTTATGTTATAAATATATATGTAAAAGATTCAGATTGATAATATCTTCTAGGGATGTGCAAAGATCTGGTAAGGGCAAAATATGATTTAAAATACACACACACACAACTAAGATGGTTTAATTTTAAGAAAGAGTAGATTGGTTATGATGTTAACTACAGTTTAATGTTATAAGAATAAGCTGCAGCAGGATTAGAGCTTGAACTCTGCTCTGACCCCAATAGAATGACTAGGAGGTGTCTTAAAATACTAGTTTTCATTGTGTTTTAATTGTAGCATTCTAGGTCATGGAAACTTAACTATGTATGATTAGTTTTAACTACGGGAAAAATGAGTTACCTTCAAAGCATATTTTATAAATATGTCTTATTTCAATTACCAGAGTTATAATAAACCAAACTGGAAGGCCAGAGAGGAAAAATGGAAGCTTATTAGCCTCAAGGCTTTATTTAATACAAGTCAAAGTTTGGCATTCCATCCAAATACCTATTCAATTATGATTTATTATGATTAACATAACTAATGTATCAAATAAAAAAATCTGACAAGCTTGCGAATTCAATACTGATGTGACAAAAAAAGCTATCTACAATGAAAGCTGTTATACACAATATAATGATCCAAGGGATAGGACATCTGTTATGTGAAATAGAAAAACAAATTTCCATAAAACAAATGTAATTATTTTGTTGTTGTTGCACAACTTTCATGTGGTGGTGGTGACAGCAGTGGAGGGAAGGACAGCCAGTGGGTGTTGACCTTAGGCATTGCTAAGGTGACAACAGCCTCACTGTATAGGGTCCACCATAATTATAGTTAGCACAAGTAATAATGTTCAATAGATTTGATGTTATAGCTTTCAGACTTGGTATATTTGGCTTTCCAAATATATTTACACCAGCATTTAAAAGATCTGAAGTCTGATTAATCTTGAATTAGAAAGCTTCAATAAGTATTCTGCCTTTTAAAACTAGCAGTTTACAGCGATCATCCTGAAACAAGTGAAAATTCAGTTATAGCTCTTTCAACTGTTTCAATTTTGAAAAACTATTTTCAAATAAATTTATCTTAAATATGATTCTGTAATAAGTGAAAATGAATATTGCTTGATAGCTAGAAGTTATTGAATACAAGCTTTGTTAATTTCAAGTGATAACGAAGAATCACTTATAATCATTGAAAAGGAAATTAAAATTTCAAAAGGAAAAAGTGGATTTATAAAGGACAGGTAGCAGTGGTTTGTAACATTAATTATGAAGTTCCATTAACTATCACATTTAAAGCCCCAAATAAAAGCCAGCGGTACTACCCATGCCCCTGAATATGTGTTGAGATGATAAAAAATAAATTATCATATAATCACAACCAAAGAGCTTGACACTAAGTCCGTTATTATTAAATCCGTTAATTATCAAAACACAAGACTGGTACAAATCATTATTCCTGACCAAAAGAGAATGGCTTCAAGCCAATGAAATGGAGAAGGAGGCAGAAGAAAACATAGAAATAGTCCTTACTCAGTGATAATTTTACAATGTTAACGAGATTGGATTTATTATGTTGGAAAAAGATAGGAATATGTTATCCAACAGACTACATGTTATCTATAATCGATAACATTAATTTTTGTTTTCCATCTCAAAAACAATTCATGTCACTTTATTATAGGGTGTTTGCAATCAATGGAATTTCCTTAATCAAGGATGAACACTGGGAAATAAAAAAGACATAACTGTCTAACACAGAAAAAGTCATATATATGGGAAAACCACACTGAGACAGCAATAGAGGCACAGCATGAGAAAGTCAGAAGGTAGATTAATTCTAAACTGCAAAGCTAATGTGTTTGCGGTTTCTCAAAGAGAACTCAAATGTCCTCCACATCCTGTTCACAATTACAAATTCAAATTCAAGAACATAGCTGTAATCTGGTAAAAAAAGGAAAAGGAAGAGCTAGATTCTCCACCCTACCCCAAAATCTTCCTATGATAAGGAAGTGAGTGCTCATTTGACTTTCCCCACATACAGTAATTACTTTAAGGCTCTAATGTTTCAGAATAAAAGTTCCCTGAAAGAGAATTTCATCTATGGGATATCATGCATTATAGTAGATACCCATTAGGCGTTCTGTTTCCTTGTATGATTAAAACTGAGTACTGAGACTTGTATTCCAAGTCCTGTAAAAAAATGTGATGTAGGAAGGCTTTGTAGCAAGATGGGCAGCAAACAAATTTAAATAAACAAATAAATAATAATGTGTGCAATCAAGATTCTAAATTGTGTGGAAAAATCTATATTAGTAAAATAGGTCCTGCTCCAATGCAAGGAGTTAATTTATTTTTAATTAATTAATTTTCAGTTAATTTAAAATTAACTAAAGATTCCCTACTTACTCTCCAACAAGGTACATGAAATGACATTATGTTGAGATTCTTTGGCAAAACTATGTATTGTGCACATAATCATAGGTAAGTGTACAATCAATTAGTCATACTATTACAATAATGTAGATCAAACCATGGAATTGATTCTGCTAAAACAAATTTCATCTCTGAATATGCCTCATTAAGTATAAGCCACACATCAGATAAAACAGATAAATTTACTAACGTGTTTATCTCAAATCCTGTAACATTAGTTCGTGACATCAGTCTATATAAGAATCTTCTAATGTCCCCTCCAAAATCAGAAGCAGCGGCAAACTGATAGTTGGACCACATAGTCAAGAGTGCTATAAAACTGCACCTTGAAAAACAAAATCCTAGAAATAAAAATTTCTAGGTGAGCAAATACGGGATGCTATATTTATGAAGATGAGACTAGTGTGGGCACTGGAATAATGATATACTTACTCCTTTCTTGCCTCGTGTCATTGCTGTTTACAACTGATCAATTCAGCTATTTAATTCTGCATTTTTTAGTAGCCTATGACTTGTCAGTTATGGGAATGGCAGTAAGTGATTAAGCAAATGGGAGAGGCTCAGGAGATTAATGATAGAGAGGTATATTGTTGGGGTACCCTTGGATTCATACAGTATATCAGCAACTGACCAACAAACTTTGGATGGAGAAGGACCTAAAAATGAATCCCCAAAATTTACAGCGTTGCTGTTTGTCATCATTTAAGTATACCACTGCACAAATTAATTATCACAATCTTTACTTGTTGAAAAGCATCTGCAATGTAAAGAACACACAACACCTGAAGATTAATAGTAGGGCTGCATTCTGCATGGCATCAAGGACATAGAAAAGTGGGACTTGTAATTCATATTTTACCTTTTGAAGATGTAAAAGGCTGACAAGACTTACAGTTACAAACTCTAAACTTCCAAAACTCCTAAACTTTAGTTAAGTGGGATACAAGTGATGTCTTAATACGACCAAGAAATATCCCTCTCCCTGGCCAATAAATATTTTATTTCTGATAACTGCACTAAAACTACATAAAACAAACTATTTCTGGAAATTTTAGTCTGCTTCCCAGCAGAAAATGCGGTAGAATTGGCTTACTAAGATTAATAAGTAGACAAGCATTATATTTAAGGCCCTGTCACACTGCCCAACGGATGCAAAACGGACACAACGGACGAGAAAAATGTTCCATCCGTTGTTATCCGCTCTCAGAAGGGGCAAAAATTTGCATAAACGGAGTGGATAACACGGACGGGGGGAGGACGCAGGGCGGATGGAAAGCGGATGTGGAACGGAAGCCCAGCGGATGGAAGCGGATGAGAGCGGATGGCACATCCGCAAGGCTTCCGGGAGACCTCAGCAAAGCGGATGCGGAACGGATACAGCGGATGCACAGCGGATGCACAGCGGACGAAGCGGATGCACAGCGGAAGCCTAGCGGATGCCGAGCGTTAATTGCGCATGCAGGGAGGATGCACTGCGTCAGCCCCACGGACATAACGGAAGCAGCTCGGAAGCAGGTCGCCATTCAGAGGAAAGACCTGCTTCCAGACACATCGACTGCCTTGCCTGTCCTGCCTTCATGTCTGCCTGCCTGCAAGCCTTGCTGCCAGCCTTGCTGTCTGCCTGCCTGCCAGCCTTGCTGCCAGGCTCCCTGCCAGCCTTGCTGTCTGCCTGCCTGCCAGCCTTGCTGCCAACCAGTCTGCCTGCCAGCCTTGCTGCCTGCCTGCCTGCCAGCCTTGGTTCATGCCTGCCTGCCAGCCTTCGTGCCTGCCTGCCTGCAAGCCTTCCTGCCAGCCTTGGTGCCTGCCTTCCTGCCAGCCTTGGTGCAAGTCTCCCTGCCAGCCTTGGTGCAGCCTGCCTGCCAGCCTTGGTGCCTGCCTGCCTGCCAGCCTTCCTGCCAGCCTTGGTGCCAGCCTCCCTGCCAGCCTTTCTGCCAGCCTTGGTGCCTGCCTCCCTGCCAGCCTTGGTTCCTGCCAGGCTCCCTGCCAGCCAGCAACCCCACAACCATGCGGAAGCACAGCAAGCCTCAGTCATCTGCTGCCAGCCCTTGCAAGAGGGACAGGGCTACCATCCCGCCCCCTGGCCCTCACTCTGGTTCTGCTGGGGCTTCTGCAGCACGGGCTCGCTCTTCTGGGGCTGGTGCTTCTGCTGCTTCTGCTTCTGGAGGAGCTGATGACAAGCACTCCAGCACCAGCCACTTCCACAGCACCTGCACCCTTCACCCCTGAGACTGAGCGACCAAGAGGAGTGCCAGAGACTCATTTTTGTCTTATAGCTTGTTGTTAATAAAGTCTATTTTTGATTCACACACTTGCTTCATTTCTTTTTTTTGATAAAGTCTTGCTGGAAACTTTTAGAAATGGTTTAAGCCTTTGCATGCTTGTGGGATGGGTTAAGATAGCAGTGGGATGGGTTGAGATAGCTGTGGAATGGGCAGGGATACCTTTGGGATGGGTAATAGCTGTGGGATAGATAAACCTCCAGTGCAAGCATAGTGGGACTGTATGGTCCACCCTCCCAGGTGCCACACCTATGGCCCTTTATTATCAATAACAATGTAATCATTGATCCACACATTTCAACATAAACACAACTCTTTATTAAATGCCCTGTTCATTGTCGGGCCACTCAACATACATGGCACAATCTCATCGGTGTGATGAGACAGGCTGAAGGAAGCATCCATTAAGCATCTATCATCCTGTCTTGCCACTCCACTGCTCCATCTGAGGAGTTGCACCAGTGTTTCAGGAGGTTGCGCTGCTTCTTCCCTTCACGTGAGGCTCTGTTGGGGCCTTGCACATCCTCAGTGTCTATCAGGTTTCGCCCTTGCCTCCATTCCCCAGGCTCCATGTCCCCATTGGCTTGTTGGAGGTCCACGAGCCTGTTCTGCAAGACTGGGTAGCGGGTGCTCATGAGATTGTTCAGGATGCAGCAAGCTTCCATGATCCTCCTCATGGTCTCTGGGCGATGCTGCATGGTGGTGAGAAGTACCTGGAACCTGTTGGCCACGATGCCAAAGGCGTTCTCCACCACCCGCCTTGCCCTGGACAGCCTGTAGTTGAAGATCCTCTCTTCACGGGTGAGGAGTCTGGAAGTGTAGGGCTTCATGAGGTAGGTTCTGAGGGAGAAGGTGTCATTCCCCACGATGAAGTAGGGCACATCTTGTGTGTCATTGGGCAGGGGTCTGGATCTGGGAAGCCCACAATGAGGTTGCCTTCCAGCTCCTCCTTGAGGTGACTGGCGTTGTATACCTGGGCATCTGAAGATGAGCCGTTGCCTGAAGCATCGATGTACATGAACTTGTAGTCAGCATCGACCATGGCGAAGAGGATGATGCTGAAGAAGCCCTTGTAATTGAAATAAGTGGACCCCGACTTGGCTGGAGCTTTGCAGGCCACGTGCTTGCCATCTATGGCTCCAACGGTGTGGGGGAAGTTCCACTTCTGATACCACTGCTCTGCAACTTTCTTCCATCCTTCTTCAGTGGAGAGGCACTGGAGGAGCTCCTCCTTGTATTCTGTGATGATGGCCTGCACCACTTCTCTGACCACAATGCTGATGGTGTTGGGTGGCACCCTCCAGCCGTACTACATGCTCCTGTAGGTGGTCCCTGAGGCCAGGTGGCGCAGAGTGAGTGCCACCTTGAGCCCAGGTTCCAGGCTGGGCCAGAAGTTGGTGCTCTGCTTGGTTAACCTGGGTGTCAGCCGCTGCACAACTTCGTCAAACATGGCTGGAGGCATCCTCATGAAGTTTTGGAATGCATGAGCGTCTTCGTTCCTGAGCTCCACCATCAGCTTGTTGTACAGTCCGTCCTCTGCTCTTCTGGCGAACCATCTTCGTACCCAGATACTTCTTGGCTGCCCCTTTTTCTTCCCGTAGGAGAGTTCACAGAGCCTGTAGATGGCTTCGCACTGTTGCAGAAGGATGGTGGCTGCCAAAAGGACTGTGTTACGATCCACGGTGGACATGACTGGATGCTGTGGAAGAGGAAGAGTCAGATGAAGGCTGCAGAGGTCTGCACAGGTGGGCTGCTGGTCTGAAAGTGAGATCCAGATGTGTTGCTCCCCCTTTTTATAGGCAGTATAGGTGTCCCTTTGCATCCTCTAGGCATCCTCTAGACATCCTTAATATCCGAGATAGGTCCCCTCTGCAAACGTTTTTTTCCGCTTTAAATGCTTTGTTTCCTTGTTGCATCCGCTAGGCATCCATTCTGCATCCATTCTGCGTCCGTTCCGCTTTCTCCCTGCGTCAGAGCGGATGCGAGTTGCGCGGATGCAGAACGGATGCCTAGCAGATATAGCGGATGCGTAACGGATGCAGAACGGATGTGTAGCAGATGCGTAGCGGATGCAGAACTGACGAAATTGGATACATTTTCTGCGCAAAAGTTTTGAGCAGCTCAAAACTTTCTGAGCGGATGAAACGTCAATAAACGGATGCTGGACGGATAGAGAGGAAGCAAAACGGAGGCAGTGAGTACATCGCGTTAACCAATGGATGGCAAGCTTTTTTGTTCGTTTTACATCCTCTTTGCATCTGTTGGTGCAGTGTGACAGGGGCTTTAGGCTCACATTACAAAAATGAAAATTGAGGGAAAGGAGACAAGTATAGGCACAAATTCTCAAAGTTACACATTCTGATATAAATTTAGAAACCTTTCAAAATGGATTTAAATTCTTTTTAAAAAGCTTTTGGTTTCTTCATCTTCCTCTGTTTAGTGTTTAACATTCTTTCAAATTAAATGAACAGAAAACCACAGAATTCTCCAGGGGCCAAGGCTCTGGTCTGGAAACTGAACAAAATTGTGCCCTTCCACTTTTAGACAAGCTTTGCTGACCCTGATGGAATGTTACTACACACATGTAAAACCGTGAATTTGGCTCCTTGAGAATAAAATAATGCTAGTTGAATCTGGGAGGGAACCACTTTAAATGCTGACAGCGAGCCAAGAGCTTGCTGGAAGCAGTTTTTTATTTGACTCTTATTGCCTTCAACCCAGAAACCTCAATCCTTGCTTCGAACACCACCCCTTTGCGCCTGATCATTTCAGATCCAGTGTTATACCTTTGGAACTGAACTTACATGCTTCCAAATTCTCCCTACTGCCACACACTTTTTCTCTCCAGTTCCTTCTCTGATTCTGGCATAAGTATTAAAGACTAAGGACACTCATTTTATGCAGGTATTTTCATTAGGATTTCCTCAATCGTTCATCTAGGATTTCATAACCTAAAGTTTGACTGTAACCTGTAAACAAAGTGGTTATTTTTTTTAGTTTAAATTTTTAATGGCTGAATTTTGCTTTCAATTTCTTTTTACTTTTGAAAACTAAAGTATACAGTCAAGATCTAGATCACACAGATGTTCCCGTCCTACTATTAAAACAGGAAATCCACATCATTAAGATTTTCTCTTCTCTTGAATGTATTTGTTCCTGAAAGCCACTAATTAAAGATTTTGGATTGAAATGGCACAAGTAAACAATTCATGCTTACAACTACTGCTACATCACAATCCTATGTTTACCAGATAAGGAAATAATGTACACCCTGAAGCATTACTTACACTGTTGCATAATTGCTCGTGTTTTCAGCTACATGGCAGGTTGTAAAGATAAAATGATATAACAAACAGCTGCTTATTTTTTTCTTAAAATTTCTTAGACCAAAGTGATACATCAATTAATATTGTGCATTTTCATGACAGAAAGGAGAAAAAGATTCAAATGATTTTAGTAGGAAAATAAGATGACAGATCTATTTTCTTTTCCAGATAAGGTAACTTATAGCCTATTTTGAAAGAAAAGTGGTACAAAGTGAAAAATGATACACATTCCACAATCATATTTTTCCCAGGTTTGTATACCACTGTATCTATTTCCACCCTCACTTTTCAGACTTTCTTAACCCACTTAGAATGAGACACTAAGTGCAAAATTAATTAACTATAAGTTATTAAGAGGACCTGCTTTATATGAATAAGCTACAGCTCCTAACAAATGAAAAGTTTAAGCTGAACAAAAAGAGATATTTTCCTTGGCTTAAATAATGCTATGAGGTCACCTGTTAGTCTTAATTAGAAATAAATTAATCTTCTTACCAGTATTATTCCTTAAGTAACAATTTTGTTCAGGACCTCACAGCATATATGGGTTTAAAAAACAACATTTCAAAATAATCAAAACAGTGTTTCATGTAGGAGGAGCAGCAGAACCTGGGGGAGGAGTTAAAAGAAGAATTAGCCTAAAATCTCTATGTAGCCACAAGCGAACGAAATCCAGCCTCCCTTGAGTTCCATTGACTCTTATTTAAATCCAAACAGTTGTTAACCATTAATTAAGAATATTCCTGTGCATAGGCATGATTAACAATAAATCAGTTTAACTGGACCTTCATGTGTGGAACTGATCTTTTGCACCTGACACTCCAGTTCTTATCTTGCTGATACCAAGAATCTGATCGTCCTGTCCTTAATTTTATATTAAAGATGAAAGAGGAGATGAGAGTTTCATACCTAGATTTCTTTCTACAAGACCAAGAATCTCATGACTGTGGAGTCCTTGGTGCTCCCTGAGCTTGGTTTTTTCCTTGCAAACATTTCATTAACTAGGTAACATCATCAGTGCTAGAAGAGAATGGGGTTTGTTCTGTTGGTCTTGCCCTTGGGGGGAGTATGCCAAGGCAACTCTCCAAGGCAAGTCAAAACTTTATCTACCATTAGAGGAAATGTAAAGATTTTGAAACATCTAGAAACAAGAAAAGTAATAACTAGCAGTCAGCACGGGTTTGTTAAGAACTGATCATGCCAAACCAATCTTATTTCATTCTTCAACATAGTGACTAAATTAGTAGACCAGAAAAATACTGTGGACATATTTAGATTTCAGCAAGGCATTCGACCAAGTAGACCACAATCTACTTCTTAGTAAGCTAGAAAAGATGGAATAGATAGCACCACCACTAGATGGACTCGCAACAGTTGGCTGGCAAATCGTACTCAGTGAGTAGTCCTTAATGGGTCTAAGTCTACATGGAAAGTCTACATGTACAATAACGAGGTCATCAAATATCCAAAGATGTTTGTGCAAAAATAAAATCCTTAGACATAACAGGTTTTTAAAACCAAGGTAGTATTGATTATAAATGAAGCACAGATAAGCAGACATCATATTAGGGAAAGTTCATGAACAGGCTTAAAAGCAAGTTTTCCCATACATACAAAATAATTTTACTCCTTTTTCCTGTTAATTTGGTAGATGGAAAATAAGAAATAATTAAAGGATATTCTTATTCTTTCTTACCTGTTCAGTGTATAAGACCCATTCTTCTTAAGTCTCATCTTTGCAAATAGAAATGTTAGGGGGAAAATCAGAAGAGAATGTTTGTCCAAGTTTAATAAGAACAAAAGCACCTGTTTGTTCGAAAAGCATTTGTTGGTCAGAGAATCTCTTTCCTGTTTCACAGTCATCAGTGGGAAAATCAGAAACCACCAATTACTAGGAAGGAAATCATTACAGTCAAAACAAGAGCCCGAGGATGTAAAATAGTCCACCCTCTTTATGAGCAACACGACTCAAAATTTAACAAAAACTATTTTAATCTGGCAGCTGAAGCAAAGGGGACAATGGAGAAAAGAAAGTGGCATCCCCAGACATGTTTTCAAAGGTCAGTCTGCAGAAGTGAAAAGTCAAATGGATGGGCTTTGTCTTCTTCTTTTAGTTAAATTTGCAAGCAGTTCCAATGATTCCCTGTTCCTCTCACTCCTACTTGACTTATTACTCAAATATTCATGACTGCCTCAGAAGAACAAGAAAAATGACAAACAAAAGCAAGAGAACTGGTTTCCATATTCTTTAATGTCATAAAGATTACACAGAAGGCAATCAAACAGGAAATTAGGTGAAACAGACAGTTATAATAACGTCAGCAGATTTGACTGCTGCTTAACTAATTTAACACAAAATGTACAGTATGTTATTCTTGAAGAGAAGCATAGTGGCGGAAGGAGAGACAGAAGCTTCCATGGGTTCAGTCCTCACCAAGCTGCCTTCAATAAATCACATTGTCTCTGATTAAGTTGTTTAGTTTCTCTTCCTGTACAGCTCTTCTGCTCCCTGACTGCTGAACATTACACTGTCGATCAAAGAAGTTTCTGTAATAGGTAGCCAGTAATTATCCTGCATGTGGAACTTGAACATAAGTAGCAAGATACAACCCAGATTGGAGACTGGCAAGGTCTAAAAACAGACATGCACTTATAATCAACATTTAGATGTCACAAACATCAGGAAAACTTCTTCCAAATATAATTTAGTAAGTGAACTAGAAAGCAAGAACAGAAATGGTACAGCTTCTCTGATATGACTGCAACTGAACCATTTTAAAAATAAAATATTAAATTATATGGCTACAATTTCGGCAAAACAAAAATTAAACTGAGAAATCTTTTATGCTCAAACAATGGAGCAATTTAAGTGTGACAGATCAAAATTTGGAGTTCAGGGCATTAAATTACCATTTATCTCATGGGTTTCCAAAGTTGGCAACTTTAAGACATGTGGACATTCACTCCCAGAATTCCCCAGGCAGCATAGCTGGATGAGAATCATGGGAGCCGAGTCCACAAGTCTTAAGGTTGCCATGTTTGGAGACTCCTGATTTAGCTGAACATACTTGAGGACACACGGAAAATAAAATGTAAAATGGGACAATTTTTCTCATAGGTTGGTGTAATTTGTAAATTGGTGTAATTGGAATAATTTGTCCCCTGAACCTCACGGAGAGACTCTTGTGAGGGGAAATGGCCACTCAACTGAACAAATAGTGATCCCAACTGAATTTTTGTGAACAAAATGGTGCCGGCAGTTATTTTAGGTGCCAAAATTCAGGAGCAACCATCACCTATTATTACAAGCCAATGCAATGCTAACAAATAGAGGCGATTAAGGGAGAATTTGGGCTCAGAAGCTCCCTCCCTTTAGGTGTTCTATTTGGGGAATTAGAGAAAAGCCTCAACCATTTAAAACTGGCTGCTCGTCTCCTAGAGCAGCACAGCAGCTTTGCAATGTCAAGCCAATCTGATATCTTTCACGATATCAAGTGGTTGTGAGCTTTTCCGATCGCCGCAGAAGTGGCCAAGAGCTCCCTGGGAAGCCGATCTGTATTCTGACGGCAGTCTTTGCCAATTTGCCATCAAAATAATGTTTGTTTGAAAGAATTTAGAATTGATTATTAAGTTGTAGTTCAAACCTGTTTAATTTCTCTTAGTCCGGCCAAGGAACAACCAAGCTGCCTATCTCACGAAGGCTGAGCTAAAGCTGGGGGATGCTAAGGAGGAGTACGTGGAGGAGGAGGAGGAGCGTCCTATCAATCAAGCCCCGCCTATTCCAGCTAAGTCTAAGCAACTCCCACTGCTGGATGCTTGGAGCAGCTCATTGGAGAAATAACTAATTAGATGTGAAGGGGCACAAATTGCTAAGAGTGGGCAAGAGAAATAAAAATTAGAACTGTACAACATATGCTTGAGAGGTCTTCTGAATAGAAGAAAATTAAATAGAAAATGAGTGGAAGTTTACAAATTGAATTACAGACAGGATGGGCCTCCACACATATGATATTCTTCCTTCTTCCAAACAAGAAAAATGTTAACTATAAATTTGTTTGCTATAAAGCGTGGATAAAAAGATGAAGGAAATGACCAGTATCTTAATAATAGGTGACAATTCTGTTGGAAGGAATATAACCCATTCTAAAGCTTACACTGGAAACCATGTTTATCTGTGACTTTTATTATTCATTATTAAATGTATATTCTGCATTATTCATTGTGAATGTTACTAACCAGATACTAAAGCCATCAAAGTATACAGAACGTGATTCCCAAAACATACACACACAGTTTAAGGCTTGAGCATGTATTGGCCATGGTCCTAGAGGGGAGACATGATAGCAGTATTCCAGTATTCAAGAGGCTGCCACAAAGAGGAGAAGTTCAACTTATTTCCAAAGCACCTGAAGGCAGGACAAGAAACAACGAATGGAAACTAATCAAGGAGAGAAGCAACCTGGAATTGAGGAGAAACTTCTGAACAGTGAGGACAATTAACCAATGGAGCATCTTGCTTTCAGACATTCTGGGTGCTTCATCACTGTAGGTTTTTAAGAAGAGACTGGACAGTCACTTGTCTGAAATAATCTCGGATCTCCTGCTTGAATAGGGATGGACTAGAAGACCTTCAAAATTCTTCATCTCTATTCTGATTCTAAAAAGAGCTGACAAAACATGCAGAAGATGATTTTCAAAAAAGGAAGTGCATTGTAAATTATCCCTACCATTTTGACCTGTTGTTTGATCCAAACAATTTTCAATTAAGCAGCAAAAGAATCTGCAGAAATGCAAATTACAGAAAATGTGTTTGTGATGTCTTAAGAGTTCCAAAGCAGGAAAAAAATTAAATATATGTACATGCAAGTATAGCTTTCGTTCTACCTCAATGCCAGAACTAGCTTAGAAGCAATAGTCAGAGGGCAAAGACTGTATCTGTAACCTGAGGATTTACTTTTTACAAATATTTCTTTAGAGGGCCACTTTATATATGTGTAAAATAAAACAACCTGGGTGAAATGGGCTGTTAAAACTCCTTAAATTGGAAAGCTTGTAGTATTCAAATGAGAATCTTCAAACACAAAGAGATTAGTCTTCCATATATTGAAGCTGTACAGTAAGATATATTTACTAGAGACTTGATGTGATTACATATATAAAGTGGCTGTCAGATTAACAGAGTTGGAAGGGACCTTGTAAGTCATCTATTCCCGTGACGGCGAACCTATGGCATGCATGCCAGAGGTGGCATGCAGAGCCCTCTCTGTGGGCACATGAGTTGTCGCCCAGCTCAGCTCTACTATGCCTGTATGTGCACACCTCCCACCAGCCAGCTAGTCTTCGGGTCTCTGCCGTGCATGTGGGGAGGGTGAGGCATATGTGGGGGTGGGGCGCATGCATGGGGGAAACCAGGCGCATGCATGGGGATGTACGTGCATGTGCAGGGGGTGGGGCATATGCGCGGGGATGTGCTCACTGATCTAGTCCAACCCCCTGCCCAAGCAAGAGACCCTACACCATTTCTGACAAATGGCAGTCCAATCTCTTCTTGACGTCTCAAGTAATGAAGCATTTACAACTTCTGAAGGCCAGCTGTTCCATTGGTTGACTGTCCTACTGTCAGAAAATTTCTCCTTATTTCCAGATTGAAACAAGGAGGAGATTCAATCGAAGTTGTCTTTAGAAAAGTAATTTTAAATACTCCTTAGATATCCAAATTGAAAATTAACATGTCTTAGGAGCTGGCATTGAAATTTCACACCCAGAAAATGCAGAGGGGGGAGGTTGTCTATGTATTTCTATTCTGCCTTTTGCTTTTGTTCACTTCTTTTCATGATAATGCCACATTTTAAAATCAAGCTTCCACATCTAAGTTTGCATATCAAAAGTCAGGGTCTTAAATTACCTTGTATTTGAATTCCTTATATTCCCAATATCACTCCAAGAGTAAGAATCACATAAAGAAATTATTTCATTTATTTCTATATTCGGCTATAAGAGCTTGTAAATAACCATAAGCATGAGGGGAGGGGAGAGGAGAGCTGCTGCATGATAATAGCTGCTTAAGTAGATTTAGAATAGTGAGTTCAACTTAATCAAAGAAATATATTTAAAATATATTTCAAAAGTCCTAATTTAACATTTTTTAAAAAAATACAGTCTTATAATAATAAATATTTCTCCTATTTAAGAAATTTGTAAGTGGAACTATCAACAAAAGGCACAGATTACACACAAGCATGCTTAACTATATGTTGGATTGTGGGCAACATTCTTAAATATCCCAAAATAAAAGGCATGCATTATTTTTTTTTAGAAAGGAGGAGCAATTGAAGAATCTGCTGTTTATTTTCCCCTCCTTCTGCAGCAAAGTTATAATCAGGTGATTGTGCATAAGCACATTTGCCCAAATACAGGAAGCGACTGCATAGCTTGCCAATTTGCTCCACCCAAGTGCATCCAGTTGGTATAAAAAGCAGTGCTGCAAAATATAGTCCCTGACATAATCCAGAAGGCGGAAAGTTTGGCAGTACTATGGGAAAACAGCAGTAAAGCTACATTTTAAAAAGGAGAGTAAATCACTTCAGCTTACTGGAATGAGAAGAACTTACAATACATTTTACCTTTCAAGGTTTTTAGAAGTATAATGAAATGCTGCAATAAATCTGAGGTCATTCCCACATCATTAGGCAAACATATAACAATTAACTGTATAATATCTTAAAGACATTGATTATATCTTTTAATTTCACCATATTTTTATCAGTTGTATGACATGTAGCTTTGAGACACAAATATGTATCTGCTCACATATGGAGCAAAACCAAAGGTAAGCAGAAAGAGTAATAATTAACTTATTAACAATAGCCATTCACAAAATAGATGCATGATGTGACATAAAAACAAGAAAAAAGCAGGGTATGTGTATGTGTACAAACACACAAATACACGTTAAAACCTGACATTTATGATTACATATTGGATACTCACTGCTCAATTTGAGTTTATTTCCAAGTATAAGACTAACAAAAAGTAGAATCTCTTTTCAGTTCCTAAAGATTATATAGAGACATCTGGGTAATATTCTTGCCAATGCTATGGAAGTAGTTTGTCATTGCCTACTTCTGGTATGGGTTTAGATGCCCTAGTCAAGCCTATTGTTTGGGAATTTCCTAGTTGTCTCTGTTCCTAAATCAGCCTAACTTTGCTTCGCTTCTAAGACCTAACAAGGCCAGCTACTGCCAAGACAAAATATAACAGCAGATGTCAGCTGCACATTAATACAGCTTCATTAATCACAGTTGTTTTACATATGTCATTCTGCTATTCTGTTACTAACATTCTGTATGTATATGTATATATATGTATGTATGTATGTATGTATGTATGTATGTATGTATGTATGTATGTATGCTGTTTAGCTTCCTTCGGGTATTATCCCACGTCATTGTAGTTCTGTTAAAGTTGTAGCAACGTTTCAGCAGAATCTCATCTGCCATCCTCAGGCTTCTGTATAGAGTTAGTTCCTGGTTTCAAATTTGAGGCTGGTCCATTCTGATTGGTTGGGAGCCTGGATCTGTATTCATTGGACTTGGAGTTTGATTGATTGGTGTTTCTGGTTTCTTCTGTCTGTTTTGTGGCTTTGATTGGCTGGCAACACTCTGTTCTTGTGTTGGAGGCTTTCAGTGCAGCTTGGCTTCGTGTGAAAGGACGGCTGTTATTCATTAGCAAGTTGGGTTTCACCTGGGTGCCTGGTGGGGGGGTGTTTGAGTTGGAGGATTCAGAGGGAGTCTGTCTGTGCTCAGGTGGGGGGGTGTTTGAGTTGGAGGCATCAGAGTGAGTCTGTCTGTGCTTAGGTGTTTGTCTGTTTTGTGTTGTGGAGATCTTTCTATTTGAGAGTGCAGGTTTCCAAATGATTGACAGTCTGCTGGAATCATCTCTTCTATTCATGTTTTCATATCTTTTTTCAATCTCTATGGCTTCTCTGATGATTCTGTGGTTGGGGTTTTCTATACTGGCTAGGGTTTTAGTGGCATTGAAGTTGATGTTGTGACCTGTGGTTTTCATGTGTTGGACTAGTGAGGAGGTGTGTTCCAGCTTTTTTACTGCATTTTTGTGTTCATCTAGGCGGGTAATTATTCTTCTATTGGTTTGTCCAATGTATGTGGCCGGGCATGATGTCCAGGGAATTTCGTATATGCCTTGGTTTTCCAGGTCAATTTCATCTTTGGGGTTTCTTTGGATGGCTGCTATTTTTTTGTCTGTTTTGAAGGCAGTTTTGATGTGATGCCTGTGTAGTATCTTACTGATTTTATCTGTAGTACCTCTTATGTAGGGCAAGACAGCTGTTCCATAGGTCTGTTGGTCTTCTAGGTCTCTGTTGTGTCTTGGTGTGTTTTTGTGGATCAAGTTAGTGATTTTGGTTTTTTGGAAGCCATTGGCTGTCAATACTTCAGTCAGGGTGCGTAGTTCAGTCTTTATATGTGTCTTGTCTGCCAGGCGTTTGGTTTTGGTAATTAGTGTTTTAGCCACGGAATTTATCTGTGCTGGGTGGTGGTGGGATTGGGCGTTGAGGTAGCGGTTGGTGTGTGTTTTTTTTTGGTATATGGTGTGTCCCAGTGTGCCATCTGTTCTTTTGTAGATTAGTACACAGACCCAGGCTCCTAGCCAATCAGAATGGACCAGCCTCGAATTTGAAACCAGGAACTGTGAGACACACATCCATACAGAAGCCTGATGATGGCAGATGAGATTCTGCTGAAACGTTGCTACAACTTTAATAGAACTACAATGACTTGGGATAATACCCGAAGGAAGCTGAACAGCACACATGTAAGTACCTGTGAAAGCTTAAAAAAACAAATATCTGACCTCTACGGGGAGGAAATAAACAGCCAGATCAAAAGCTATGAGAAGCTGGAAGTTAAAAGAGCAGGAATACTATGTGACCTAAAATTCCTATGCAGCTGCAGAGACAACAATGTAACACCAACCTGCTTCAAATTAACATTTCATAAGCACACAGCAGCTACCAAACGTATCCTGAAAAGGACAGAATTGGCTCGACTCAGAAATGAAGTTCACAGTAAAAGATTCCAATTAGATCAGTTAAACAAAGATTTGCTAGCACTACACCTGGAATTGAGCAGCAAAATCCACCCTCTACTTTGGGATAAGATTAAACAACTTACAATTTGGAGAGCTGAAACTGAAACCACTTACAAAAATGAAAAACTCTTGAAGAAACTAAAGAAATTAGAACATTACAAGAAAATCCCCAACAACTCAGAACAACTGCAAAAATTAGTATATAACGTTTCCAACAGAGAACTCAACAAAACAGAAACAGATGTCCTATCCAAAGGATTCAATTATGCCATAGCACCCAAAAAAATCCCAACAGAATCCATCATATGTGCAGTAGAATCCAGCCTAACCAAATTAAATACAGATGAAGCTGACAGAATAAGACACCAGGTTACTCACATCTTATGCACAACGAAACCACCAAAAAATAATTTGCAAAAAGATGAATTCAGGGCACTACAAACCCTGAAAAATGATAACAGCATAATAATACTTCCAGCAGACAAAGGGAATGCCACAGTAGTAATGGACAGAAAAGACTATGAAACAAAATTGACAGACCTACTCCAAGACTCCACATACAAATCTATAAACACAGACCCAACCACATATCTAGAAAAATCAACCAAGAAAAAAATTATAACCAGCCACACAAGCAAAGAAATCCAACAGACAATCATCCCAAGAGAAAAAAAAAAAATCTTCTAGATGCCCCAAATTGTACGGCCTCCCAAAAATACACAAAGAAGGCATACCTCTCAGACCCATAGTCAGCTCCATAGGAGCACCATTACAAAACCTAGCTAAATACTTAGCAAAACAACTACAGCCCCATGCTGAAACTGCAGCTTCATATGTACAAAACTCATACCACTTCTTAGAAATGATCAAAGATCTACACATGGAACAAGATATATATATATATGTTTTTTTAGGCTTTCGCGGGTACTTACATGTGTGCTGTTTAGCTTCCTTCAGGTATTATCCCACGTCATTGTAGTTCTGTTAAAGTTGCAACAATGTTTCAGCAGAATCTCATCTGCCATCCTCAGGCTTCTGTATAGAGTTAGTTCCTGGTTTCAAATTTGAGGCTGGTCCATTCTGATTGGCTGGGAGCCTGGATCTGTGTTCATTGGACTTGGAGTTTGATTGATTGGTGTTTCTGGTTTCTTCTGTCTGTTTTGTGGCTTTGATTGGCTGGCAACCCTCTGTTCTTGTGTTGGAGGCTTTCAGTGCAGCTTGGCTCCGTGTGATGAAGAGCAGCATGAATAGAAGAGATGATTCCACCAGACTGTCAATCATTTGGAAGCCTGCACTCTCAAATAGAAAGATCTCCATGCCACAAGCCAGGCAAACACCTGGGCAAAAACAGACTCCCTCTGATAGCTCCAACCCAAACACCCCCCCACCAGGCACCCAGGTGAAACCCAGCTTGCTAATGAAGAGCAGCTTGCTAATAAAGAGCAGCCGTCCCTTCACACGGAGCCAAGCTGCACTGAAAGCCTCCAACACAAGAACAGAGTGTTGCCAGCCAATCAAAGCCACAAAACAGACAGAAGAAACCAGAAATACCAATCAATCAAACTCCAAGTCCAATGAAAACAGATCCAGGCTCCCAACCAATCAGAATGGACCAGCCTCAAATTTGAAACCAGGAACTAACTCTATACAGAAGCCTGAGGATGGCAGATGAGATTCTGCTGAAACGTTGCTACAACTTTAACAGAACTACAATGACGTGGGATAATACCCGAAGGAAGCTAAACAGCACACATGTAAGTACCCGCAAAAGCCTAAGAAAACATACATACATACATACATACATACATACATACATATATATGCTGTTCAGCTTCCTTCAGGTATTATCCCACGTCATTGTAGTGCTTTTAAAGTTGTAGCAACGTTTCAGCAGAATCTCATCTGCCATCATCAGGCTTCTGTATGGAGTTTGTATGTGGGTCAGGGTCTCACAGCCGTTGGTTTTAAATTTGAGGCTATCCTATCCTGATTGGTTGGGAGTCTTGGTCTGTGTTTATTGGACTTGGAGTTTGTTTGATTGGTGTTTCTGGTTTCTTCTGTCTGTTTTGTGGCTTTGATTGGCTGGCAACGCTCTGTTCCTGTATTGGAGGCTTTCAGTGCAGCTTGGCTTCGTGTTAAAGGACGGCTGTTATCTATTAGGAAGCTAGGTTTCATTTGGGGGGTGTTTTAGCTGGAGGCATCAGAGGGAGTCTGTTTGTGCCCAGGTGTTTGTCTGGCTTGTGGTGTGGAGATCTTTCTATTTGAGAGTGCAGGCTTCCAAATGATTGACAGTCTGGGGAATCATCTCTTCTATTCATGCTTTCAGGTCTTTTTTCAATCTCTATGGCTTCTCTGATGATTCTGTGGCTGGGGTTTTCTATAGTGGCTAGGGTTTTAGTGCCACTGAAGTTGATGCTGTGACTGATGAGCCACTCACTAGAAGTCAAACTGCATTAGAACTGGATTTCCATTTTTTAAATTATCCACAGAAGTCATTTGTTGTGCCTTAGTACTTCAGACCTAACTATCAGCAGGCAATCCGGATGGAAACAATATCAACAAGAAAAGCAGGTAACTCTGGTGGCAAATCCAGTTCTAATACAGGTTAACTGCTAATAAATGCAACAAAATGCCTAAGATTTAGCAATGATTTTAAGCTGTCAAAAGAAGAACTTTGAAAGTCCTTATTCTATCTTTTATGGATTTTGATTTTCTTACGTGTATACCTTGTTTAAAACTTATTTTTGAAAAAACTCAAGAGATTAAATAAATCTATATGATGAAAGTGATTTACATATTACAGATGCACATCCTCTGTTTGATCCCCTCACCAAGCTCCTTCTTTCAAATGTGAGCATCTGCTCTACCAACTAGATGCTCTTATATACCAAAGAAACAATTTCCCTTCCTCCTCAGCATTACCTCTAGTGATATTCCAGGAGATCCAATAGCTCTTTAGACCAGATTCTTATAGTCCTTCCTGTGTGGGACAGATTAACAAAAATAGCTCCCTATTCTACTGATTGTTTGCAGAACTGTGCAATGAAAAATGAATCAGTTTTTAAAATCAAGTCCCAAACAGTTGATTCATCATAACTTCCTTGCTAATTCTAGGTCAAAAGTGAGAGGCATCATGTTCTTCCTCCAAGGCTGATCTCCGCTGGTGTTGATAGGAGTGGAAAGGCCTAAGGACCACCTACTATAGAATTCCACAGGGCTTCACATTCTCCCCACTTCTTTTCCACAGACTCTTGGGTGAGGGCAATGCAGAGTCAGCTGTCATAAATGTGCAGGTGACACCCCATCTTTATATTTCATTCTCTGTCTGCCACGCAAATCCAGGCTCAGTACCTGGAGATTGTGAGGATCTAAATGGGGAGGATCAGGCTTAAGCTCATCCTGAGCAAAACCAAAAAGCTTCCAATTCTAGAATCACCTGTTTCCAGGGACTAAACAGCTCTAGTTCTTAACAGGCTGACACTTCTGCAGGCAGAGCTCATGTACAATTTGGTGATCCTTCTTGACTCTAAGCTCCTGTTCAATGAGTAGGTGGAAGCTGTGGGTATCCATCTTATATGCCAATTTGATACTTTATATACTCAAGCCTTAGTCACCTCCCATCTGGATTCCCCAATATGAAGTGCTTTATGCTATTGGTTTTTTCTTTCTTTCTGGTAGCTGTGAGCCACTTAGCATCACTGTGTGAGATAGGTAGTGTCATGCCCCTGTTGGAGACTGACTCCCAGGGAGAGGAGGAACGGCCAACAGGGAGTGGAAGTGTGGCTCCAGAGGTTGTGGAGGAAGCTGGGGAAGGGCATAGGCCAGCTGGGCAGTCAGAGGAGGACCCAGGCCCATCCCCTCTCCATCCTAGGGCACGCAGGGAGGAGAGGATAAGAGAGAAATGTGAATGGCATAGTCTACAGGGGAGGAAAGGGCTTGATCCCCTTCATGGGCTGTAGTTGTGAGAACTGGTTAAAAGGACGGACTGCGGATGAGCCAGTGCCGGAAACAAAGCATGAAAATATTTCTAGTCTGTCCGTTCTTATCTGAATTTGGCATCCTTCCCAGTGTGTATTCTGATAACTGTGAACATCTTCAAGCCCTTATCTTGCTGGGTTCTCTTAATTGCTTCAATGTGGTTTGTGTCGTTTTTTTTTCTAGTTATAGTTTATAGATATTTTTAGTTTAAATAGCATGTCCTCCTTTTTGCAACTGTTTGTGGGGGAGTTTTTTGTCTCCAGACAAGGATATTTGGAGCTTTGAAGCCAAGTTGAAGGAATTAAAGGGACTTTAACTATTTTTGTGCCTGTTTTTGTATTCCACCCTGGGTCATCACAGGGATCTGAAAGACTGTTCTTGTTGCTAATATTTATTTGCAAACATCTAAATTCTGCTTTTCTAAACACAGAGCCAAAAGCTAAACACGATAACAAATGTAGCAGATTTGCATGATGAATGGTCAGCTTGCTTTCTAACTTGAATTCTTTTTATTTAACATAGCCATGTAAACAAGCATGTGGATTTCCAGACTTCACCCTACTATCTTATAAATAGCAATGTGACTAACTGTATCTAATTATCAAAACCAATAATATACATTATGTACTTTTGCTTTCAGGATTTATAACAGTCAAAAATATTTGAATTATAACTGTAACATTAGCCACTCACAAATACACAATGGTCTTATTTTCATTAAATCTAAACCATAAATTAATACTAGAAAGAAAGAAACAAAAGAAAGTTTATTTCAATCCAAATGTTTCTTGACTCTACAGCAACTCTGGACATATATTTATTTGTTGGTTGGTTGTTTATTTATTTATTTAAAAGTAGCAGATATTGAAAATCAAAAGGAATATAGCTGACCAGAACTAACAATCAAAGGACTCAGACACTACCTAGCCCAATATTTGGAAGTAGAGTACACTGCAGTAGTAGTTTAATTTAAAAGTGATCAAGACATGAGTGCTGTTTGAAGGGCCTCCCAGGCCAGGAATAGTTGCAACTGGCACAGATAAACTATGTAAAGGCCCTCTTGGGTGGTAGCTGATATCTGCTCTTCAAGCAGGAGCTGTTGAAGCCAAGAGACCCCCCAAACTGTGCATTAGATTTGCACAGGGAAGCACAACATCAAAAAAATAAAAAGGACGTCCCAGAACCAGAGACCAAATAAACACAACATTCAGAGTCCATTCAGCCCCATTCAAGCATACACAGCCTTCGGGCAGTGGATCAGGATTTTAACAGTATCACTTGCACAGGCTGAGGTTGTGACATATAATTGGTATCATCAAATCAAACAACAGAGGAGAGTTAAGTCCCATGGCATCCCATGTGGATATGAGCTCTCACTCCATCAGTGCTGATTGAAAGACGCCACAGAGAAAGGAGAACCACTACAAAGTCAATCCCTATGGATACTGATGGTATTGAAAGCTGCTGACAGATCAAGGAGCATCAAGAGGGACACACTATTCCATCCTTGCTTTGCTACAGGATATCAAAGTACTAAGTTTTAATTAAAGCCCTGCATAATCTGAAGGAAGAATAAGGCAAAATTCAGGTTTACTGTACAGATTTTGTTATGTTTAGCCAAAATAATTGTGTGCAGAATAAATCAGCTAAACAGTTATATTGTTTATATTGTAAGAGCCTTGGTGGCACAGTGGTTACAGTGCAGTACTGCAGGCTACTTCTGCTGACAGCCATCTGCCTCCAATTTGGCAGATCAAATCTCACCAGGCTGATTCAGCCTTCCATCCTTCCCAGGTGGGTAAATTGAGGGCCCAGACTGTTGGGAACAATATGGTGACTCTGTAAAATTCTTAGAGAGGGCTATCAAGCATTATAAAGCGGTATATAAGCCTAAGTGCTATCATTATATTGTTTATGTTGTAAAAATATGTTAAAAGTTCTCAAAATTGTTCAATTAATTTTTTACACACTCAACAATGAAGTTGTACATAGATTTATTGGAAAAGAATTAGTTTCCTTAATGTGGTCAGTATTTCTTTTATAAAACCATGAAATATTACAAACTGAAAATTCCAAAAACCAAATATCAACTGGAGGAAGGGGGAAGGAGGAGGAAATGGATTTCTACTGATGAAATGTATAATTGGTCTCATACTCTTTCACTAGCACCCTTTTCATGCATCTGTCATACTTCTTCTACAGCATAGGTTCCCACTGTGAGTAGTATTGGTATAACAAATGTAGAACATTCCATGTGTTATGAGCACTTTTTCAAAATATTGGTGACCAGTCACAAAATAGTCATATAGTAGAACCCAAACTGTTGAAATTCTCTCTGTAATTGTGTACTTTGGTTTCCCAAGATGTTTTCCACCATTTCAGTTTGCATTTGACTTACGTCTGGCCAGCCTTAACTGGGACCCATAAGCATAACCAGAAACACATGTTATGCTTGAGAATGATATTTTGCTTCTCACTCTTTTCTTTTCTTTAAAGAATCTGCAAATAAAATAAAGACCAGGAAGTCTCCTAGGTGACAAGGTGCATGTTGGACAGAATGCTAGAAGCAACACTGGGGATCCCAGCTCAAGAGATTTCCTCAATCCTTTGATACATATTTAGAGAGGGAATCTGCAGAATGCATCCAATCCATTGACAAACATACATAATTAGACATCATCAACTAAAGTATCTCCTATATTGAGAGAAATAATGGAAAAGGCATGCAGTTGCTCAGCTTTTTCATAACATCATCTCCTTAACATCAAGAAAAGTTAACAAGAGCAAGCTTTTATTTTTAACTGTTCAACATTTTGTGTTTCTTGATCTGCACGGCAATCAAGCGGTCATGCAAATATTTTTTCAAGCAGTTTAAAATATCAACAACTGCACTTATGTGATTAAATAAATATTCTAAATGGATGAATAGAAACCAAGACATCACTGAACATCACTGTATTACAAAACATTGTACAAGCTTATTTCCATGTACAGTTGATTTTCATCTGTCACATCTCAGTCCTCCATCTTATGTGATCTATGTGTCTGCGTGTTTTGTTTTTTTAAAAAAACTTGTTTTTCAGGATTTCCCAATTTTTAGGTCACAAAGCCAGGCACACAGCTGGAAGGTGACCCAATATAGAAGGAAGCAGTTTGGAAAAGTGCCTCCTTTCTTTACACAGTTGCCAAATAGCTTATCTCAACTTGTCAGCAAAACCTCAGAGGGGCTGTTGAGAAATAACACATTTATTGCCAAATATCCATTCTTTTATCTATTACTAATGACACAATTTGCCACAAATGTTGATGAAAGTCCACGATACAGAGACACAGCTTCACAATATGTTATATATTAACAAGTGATCCCATCCAAGCCTACAATAAATCACATACATATTACAGTAGGAACTGTTTATCCTATATCAAATTCTGGAAATTTCTTCATCCAAAGTATTATCTTGAAAAGGTTACTAGATGGTAACAAAAATTAATAAAAAGATAAAGTTGTCATACAATATAGTCCTCATGGTAAGAACCAATTTTTTTCATTTAGAACTGGCATCAAGGCTACTAAGATAAATTATTGTAGTAACCAACCTGGTGAAAATAAAATAAAAAGGAGCATAGGACTAAAGCTGTGACAGGAATACACACACAATGAATATACATTCACTGTCTTCTGAAATGCCATCCAGCTTAAACAGTATTCTAAAACATCTTCTGGCTACCATTAATTATGTGAATGCCATGAACTGTATTACATTAAAAGACTAATCAAAATAAAATAAAAATACATGATCTGTGTTTCCAGTAATCAAAATCAAGGTCTGATCAAATCTTGAGGATTTTGCTTGAAAGAATGAAAGACACTGCTATTTACCAAAGCCTACTACACTAGTCTCAGTCAACAAAAATAAAACCTATTCCAACTCCCACACATAAAATTTATTCCAATACAATGTGGCTGAGTTTCCTGTATTATGCTTACTTCGTTCTAAAAAAGAAGCAATCTAAATTATGAGTAAGATAATTACTCCTCCATTATATGAGTAATATATGAGGTGCAATCTAAATCACATTTGTCTACAACTTGGAGTCACTCAACTGAATTTTTCCTTATAAGAGAAACTGTATTACCAACTCTTATGAAATACCAAGCATCAAGCTACTATCCTAGGAAGATCAGGTAGCTGCAGTAACAGAAAAAAGCAGTTAATATTCCTGGTAGCCAAATGCAAGTCTCTTCACAATCTAGATTTTATACATACAGCATGCACACACCTTACTCATTCTCACAGCTTTTAACAGTTAGTAATAAAAGTATTAAAAAAATATGATCTGGAAGAAGAGACTAATATAATAAGAAACACATAAAGCTCAATGGTGTGACATTTGTATGCAGAACATGTTATCTTCCCCACTGATGTTGATTTCTGCCCAAAATGGGACTTAAGACCAAAAAGAGACCAGAAGCTAACTGCTTATCATGTTGCCCTGTTTGAAATCACCTCCCTTCTCATTTGAGAGTTAAGTTGCATTTAGTTGTTTACAAATGATTATCCCCAGGAAGTCAGAAGACTTCAGTTTCAGGATTGCCATTTTAATTCTTCATATCAAATTTGTTAAAATAAAGCAAGTTGCGTTCTGCCAATAAAGAAAACAGTCTTCCCCCAGACAACTATGCTCACTCTCCAAAATACCCTCTATCATTTAGACTGCCCTGACATTCTTGTTGTATCTGCCAGGCACTGATATATGGGTCTCAGCAACAACATAACTAACAGAGCTCTGCAGAAACCTTTCTAAAATATGCCTCCCACTCACTGCCTCCTCCACTGAAATTCCTTCACTCTTCAAGTTGAACATACAAAGTTTCTCAAAATAGGATAAAATAGGTTTTATGAAAAGTTATCTAGAAAATGTTTATAACAAAGTGAATTTAAAAATGGCAAAGACTTTTTTTAACAAAGCTTTCATGGATTTCTCAAATCCTACCATAAAATACAAAAAAGGGGGGAGGGGTGAATTCTGCAAGCCCTGTTAGATGCTCTAAATTCCAAAATGGCACAGATAACATAAATGTATTATGATACAACTTAAAAGGTTTCTAAGAACCTGTATCTTCCTATGTTTACCTGTGCAGATCAACCAAACATACATATATATACATACATACATACATAACTCTATACAGAAGCCTGATGATGGCAGATGAGATTCTGCTGAAACGTTGCTACAACTTTAACAGAACTACAATGACGTGGGATAATAACCGAAGGAAGCTAAACAGCATACATACATACATACATACTTACATACATACGAGCATGTGTGCATATTTTCATTTGTATATTGATGCATTATGTAATCATAACAAGAACTGGTATTTTTATTTGGTTGAAAGAGATATGAAATCATAATCAGAATTAAATCATTACAACTGGGGTAATCTACTAAACAGAATTCCATCCTTAAATTACAGAGAAAAGGATGCATATAACAGAATAAACTTAATGAGGAATAAGTCTATTATATTTGTAATTGCAACTGCATTTTCAGAAGAAGGAACTTAAAAGAATCATTCATAAGCTAACAGTACTGAATCAACACAATTATTTCAATAGAGCTTCTTCAAACAGAATTAAATCTGGATTTTGCTCATGAAAGGATAATTTTCTTGAAATAAGACAGGTTATTTATTCTCCATTTCCTACAAATTCAAATTCCATAGCTAACATTATATGCATTAGGTTCTCATAACAAAATCTGACTAAAAATTCCATAAATTTTAGTTCAGAAGTTCTAGTAGAGTTCTGGACAACTGCAGTTTTATACAATTGTTCTATAATTGAGTTCCATCTTCACCACAGGCGAGTTACTAATATTGCAGAACTTACAATGCCATTTTCTGCATTCCAGAATGTTTTGAAAATTGGCTTTGGCAACTCCACCTCTTCTCAATTTTGAATCAATTCAAGTTCCCATGCTATACATATTATGTCCTTTCTGTTGAACAAAAACAATTTATTTATTCAATAGGACTAAGCATCTTTTTAAGAAGCCTCTTCCACTAAAACCATTAATAGAAAAAATTCAATATTGTAAAAGCTTATATTATTACAATATTGTAAAAACTGATGAACTAATGAAAAAAGTAATATGGTATCATTTGCAACTAAATTCTCAGTGACAGAAAATAACTTTCTTTTCTTTCCTTCCTACAAATGACTTTTGTAATTTAGGATGGCAAAATTAACAGGTTTTCCCAAACTCAGATAACTTACTACCTTTACAAAGAGGAATATTCTAATTTACTAGACACATGTCATACCAAGTGAAAACACCTGACTTTGGCTAAACTCAAAAGAACTGAGCTAGACCAGATCTGGTTAATACTTGGAGAGGAATTCACCAGGAAATTCCAGGACTGGAGTAGAATAGAAACAGACATCCTGACAAAGACAATAGCCAGCCTTTCCCGACTGTGATTATGAAAATACATGTCACAACAGTTACAGTAAATGATACAGTTACCAGGAGTCAGATTTGGTTGTGTGAGACTTTATCAAGGACATTTATGCATACAAAGCTGACACTAACTAAAATAATATAGTACTATACAGGTATAGTACAGGACACGGGTGTCAAACTTACGTCACCATGGCAGCGGAACGTTATATATCGGGCATGGGTTTGGCTAGCAAATGATGCATCCAGCCCTCAGGCCAGGAGTTTGACAGCCCTTGTATAGGACAATATTTCTATAGTTGGATCATTATCTTGAATTATGCCATAATAAGGTGTCTTTCATTTTGATTTAGTTATTGTGTGAATCCAGTCATGTTGATACATAAGCTCTATTTTATGGCCAGGCAATATTAATCAAATCATGATTAGAACAACCCATAGTTAAACACTACATGAAACTAGTCATTCTGGTAATAAAGTATTCCATCAGAGATTGAAACATATCAGTTGCTGACAGTTGCAACTATGATTTTCACATGAAAATATCTGATGAAGCTCTTACATCAACATGAGATCCACAAAAGACATACAACCCCAGCAAAATGACTTAAGGTTATACTACTGAATTTCAGCACTGTTACCAATTTCACCTTATTGTGCCATAATTTGATATTGATCCAAATATGGAAATATTGTCCTATACCAGTGGTCGCCAACCAGTAGGCCGTGGCCCACTGGTGGGCCTTGAGAAAATTTTGGTGGGCCGTAGAGAAATCTCACCCCCAGAGAATCCTCCCAAAGCAATTAATCCAGGCTGCCCAGAAATATGGCCTGCAGGAATGCTCCCCGCCCACTCACTCCTTACCCGGCAAACTTGCCTGCTAAAATTGCTATTTTTCCTTTTTTTCGAACATCATCTGTTCTACTGTGCCGGGAGATTTAGATTAGCTAGGAAGCAGGAATTGATTGCATTTCTTGCTTTCTAGCTAGTCTTTAGATTTTCAGTTCTACTTCCCTTAGGACTGAAGGTTTGCTTGCAAGCAAAGCTTGCAGATTCACGGCAAGCAAATTTGAGAGACTGAACAAGCCGATGACAGATAGATAGATCACTGAATGATTCTGTGAGCAACTCAATCTACCTGCTTTGCCTGATTTTGGGTAAAAATTGCTTTTTTATTAAAAAAAAAATCAATATTCACATACATGGTATGTTGTGAGTTAATTTTGTGAGTTAGCTTGCTAGCAAATTTTATGTGACAGATTGAGCTAGCCAATGGCAGATAGATAGATTTCTGAATGAATCTGTGACTCTGTGAGCAACTCAATCTGTCTGCCTGCTTTGTCTGATTTTAGGTAAAGGTTGTTCTTGTTTTTATAAAAAAATCAAATATTTATAATATTTACATACAAGCCATGCCCAGCCAGTCACACACACACCAAGCCACACCCACAAATTAGGCCATGCCCACAGAACCGGTTAGTGGTCCCTGGGATCTAAAATTAGGAGTTTGGTAGTCCTTGAGGTCCAAAAGGTTGGTGACCCCTGTCCTATACTATATACCTGCACAGTACTGTATTATTTTTGTTAGTATCAGCTTTGTATGCATAGATGTCTTTGATAAAGTCTCAAACAACCAAGTCTGACAAGTCAAACAACCAGTCCTGGTATCTGATATATAAATGTATCAAAAAGGAGATGGGACACAATTTAGGATCTATAAAGTGCTCATTTCTCCAATACACATAACGCATTTTTTGTTGCTGAAGTTCTAAAAGTATCAGGGAAAGGAATTCTTAACGTTTTGTAGACTTTTTCTACAATCAAAGACCTAAACAACTTTATTTCAAAATAGAAAATATACTCCATCTTGTGGAGGATATATATAATTGCATGGAAAAAACTGCAAAAATATTGCTTTAAAAATTCTGATTCCTGCCTTCAGTAGCTTTTATACAATATTGTTGCATGCTGAAGAAACTTGGTGTTGAAAGTGACAGAATTACTTATGAAAAGAATTAGTTTCTGCTTTTAAGATATTTTAAAAGGTTTTTTAAAGGTATTTTGATATTCGACCAACTTCTAAGATTTGTCATTACTGTATCTGAATAATGAATACTGCCCTCTAGTGCACAAAAAATGCTAGAAAACCAAGATATTTAAATACTGTAAAAGGATTCTTTACATAAAATATTGTTCAGGATTGGACTATAACTCAGTTCACTCCAAATACCTGACTTATGAGTAAATATTAATATTCATTTGAGCAAATACATAATATTCATTTGAGCATCCTAGATATCCAAGTGGGAAAATATTTTATTATCCCAATGTGATATGTACAGTAGAAATTAAACTCCAGAAGTTAAATCACCAAAAGGGAAAAAAACACATCAAAAAGTTTATCTATGGAAGCAAATTTCACAGAAAGAACCTATCATAAGGTAAAATTTTTCAGACCTCTATATTTACCTCAAGATCAGCTTTACATCGTTTCTAATTTTATTGAATCTAGTTTAAAATATATTTTGAGTTCCAGCCACTGTATCTGTTTTTAATGGAACCTCTAAATTTTGAGCAGTACAGTTGACAATTGGTGGTATTAATTAAGAACAGTAAAAATGTGAAATATTTTTGAAATACTTAAAGTTATATGGGAATTAAGAAAAACAATATGTTAGTCATAAGTTATCAAGACATAAGATTATTATGTGAACTTACTTAACCAAATGAAATTCATGGCTCACTGACTTAAGAAAAACAATGTAGTTAGCTTTTGCTATTTAACATTTGGAGGTCCAGCAAAGGAATTTAATCCATAAAGATTTTCTTAACTGGAAGTAATGAAAAACTAAAGAGGCGGGGATAATGGCCAAAATAAAAGTCCTACTTTTAGTTCCCACCCTTCTTTGAATTATGAAGGCAACTAAAATCCGTGTTTAACACAGGTCATTTTGTTTCTCTGTATTCTTGCATTTTGACTGTACCTAATATATATTGAAGTATTAATGAGTAATTACTGATATATTAACTTGTTTCATTTCTAATTCACAAGAAAAAAGACAGTTATACAAATACAGTTTAGAACCAAAATATCTCATCCAATAATGGAAAGAGTTCATGTTTCTATTACATTAATTGTATATTCTGTAAAAATAGTTTGGGTGCATTTTGGAATATTAGCATCCTTCAGTTGATCTTGAATATTTTTAGCAACAAATTCTAGCAGCCAAATGTCTAAGGAGGCCCAAGTAGGATATAAGTGGACAAGACCTTCCATTTATGTTATTCAGCAATTCCATTTATGTTATTCAACTTCTAATATTGGAGGTAAAGTATAGCTAACAATGGCATTAATATCCCCCCCTTTTAAATCATCCATATTAGTGCAATCATTACATTTTGTGTTAGAAAATCCCTAACGTTTATGCAAAGTGAAATACTTGCTATTTTCTATTCTGTTCTATTTCTGTCACCAGGTTCTAATATTATTTATCTACACTATAGACATTTGATAGAGCTCTATCATAATATTTCTATTTACCATTAAGTAAAACAGTAAATATACTCTAGTTCCTATTATTTAGAATATATATTTTACTTGATTTTCCATCTCCATCTTCCATAAAAATAGTCCTCAATTTATAACCACAATTGATCCAAAACTTTATGTTGCTAAGTGAGATATTTGTCAGGTAAGCCTTTGTTCCAGCTTATGACCTTTCTTGCCACAGTTGTTAAGTGAATCATTGCAATTATATCTGCCTTCCCCATTGACTTTGCTTATCAGAGGATTGCAAAAGATGATCGCATGACCCTGGGACAGTGATGGCTAACCTTTTTGTTGTGTGCTGAAAGTGCACACGTGCATGAGTGTACATGTGCATGCGTGCCTGCACCCTTGATGCAATGCATGCACAACCCCCTGCACTCCTCCTGCCCCCTATGCATGCACGTAAGACCCCTGCACTCTCCTCACCACCTGCGCATGCACACATGTCTTACACATGCGCCCCATCCCCCACGCATGCGCAGCAGATATATGGAAATCAACTGGCTGGCAGGAAGTGCATACGCATGCCCAATGGAACTGAGCTGGGGTGACAGCTCACGTGCCCGCAGAGATGTCTCTGAGTGCCATTTCCAGCACACATTCTGTAGATTCACCATCAGGGCCCTGGGACATTGCAATTGTCCTAAAGATGAGTCAGTTGGCAAGCATCTGAATTTTGATCCTGTTGACTATGGGGATGCTGCAGCAATCATTAAGCATGAAAAATGATAAGTCACATTTTTCAGAGCTGCTGTAACTTTGAATGATCACTAAAAGAACTGTAGTAAGTGGAGGACTATCTATATTGATTTTGTAATGACCAACAATAAACAATATTCCAATTCTGACATTATAAATATGCATAAAAGTAGAAAAAAAATGCATACAAGCTATAAAATAATCAAGACAGAAATCCCACAATGAAGAATTGATTTTAATTCCCTTAATATAAAAACTTTCTGGAACTTAGGGATGCAGTGTGTAAAATCCTTGCACATATACATACACTTATTTTATATTACTGGGCCACTTTAAAGAAAGTTTATATGTCTGAATCTTTTGTTGCATTACATTTTGTTACATTTAATTTTTGTACCGTAACTTTAAGAATGAAAGTATCTTCTCCTTATCCCCTTTTGACAGAGTTATGTTGGATTTTAGAAAAGGACATGCCTGCCTCCCATATTTTTCTTCCTTCTTGTTTGTTTACCTACACAGATATGAAGATATGGTATTGGAAACGGAATGCAAGAGTTGTTAAAAAAAGCAAACCAGAAAGGAGAGAATGGGACAGAGAGACTCCAGATAACTCCACCCTGATTTTATTTGTTTTAGAAGACTAGAAAAACACTCTGGAAGGCTTTTAATATTCCATTATGTCTTGAAACAAGTAGTAGTATTCCTGTAATCCTTGTGATGTTTGTTTTCTATGGAGCTCATGTTTGTTTTCTATGGAGCTCAAAGGGCTAATACTAGCCTTGAATTGCCCTACCTGCTTTTGTTATTTTAATGCATCCTTGACCTTTAAAAAAATGTTTGAAAAAAGAAAATTTTAATTTTTTAAAAAATAACTTTTAAAAATTAAAATACAAAGAATGCAAATTATATATATGTAGGTCTAGGTGTGTTCGGGTCTTTTCCTGTGTAAGATTAAGAGTATCTTGCTTGCACTGGCATGAAGCCGAAAGCACCAGCCTGAGGATGGCAAGTGGGACCTCGCTGAAACATTGCCAAGATACTCTTAATCTTACACGGGAAAAGACCCAAACACACCTAGACCTACATACCTGTACCCGTGAAAATCTACGAAAACAAATAGCAGAACATTCTCCACGGCATCTCCAGACCCTGTCACATCTGTCACAGTGCTCAGTGTGAACCTGCTTTCATCTGTGAAAAGCACAGGGCACCAGTGGCGAATTTGCCAATCTTGGTGTTCTCTGGCAAATGTCAAACTTCTTGCACGGTGTTGGGCTGTAAGAACAACCCCCACTGTGGACGTTGGGCCTTCATACCACCCTCATGGAGTCTGTTTCTGACCAATTGAGCAGCCACATGCACATTTGTGGCTCCCTGGAGGGCATTTTGTAGGGCTCTGGCAGTGCTCTTCCTGTCCTTCCTTGCACAAAGGAGAAGCCAGTAGTCCTGATGCTGGGTTGCTGCCCTCCTACAGCCTCCTCCATGTCTCCTGATGTACTGGCCTGTCTCCTGGTAGTGCCTCCATGCTCTGGACACTACGCTGACAGATACAGCAAACCTTCTTGCCACAGCTCGCATTGATGTGCCATCCTGGATGAGCTGTACTACTTGAGCCACCTGTGTGGGTTATGGAGTCCGTCTCATGCAACCACTAGAGTGAAAGCACCGCCAGCATTCAAAAGTGACCAAACCATCATCCAGAAAGCATAGGAACTGAGAAGTGGTCTATGGTCACCACCTGCAGAACCACTCCTTTATTGGGGATGTCTTGCTAACTGCCTATGCCTTCCACCTGTTGTCTATTCCATTTGCACAACAGCATGTGAAATTGAATGTCAATCAGTGTTGCTACTTAAGTAGACAGTTTGATTTCACAGAAGTGTGACTGACTTGGAGTTATATTGTGTTGTTTAAGTGTTCCCTTTATTTTTTTTAAGCTGTGTGTGTGTGTGTGTGTGTGTGTGTGTGTGTGTGTGTGTGTATGTGTGTACTGTTCAGCTTCCTTCAGGTATTATCCCACGTCATTGTAGTGCTTTTAAAGTTGTAGCAACGTTTCAGCAGAATCTCATCTGCCATCATCAGGCTTCTGTATTGAGTTTGTTTGTGGGTCAGGCATATATATATATTCGTTTTTTTAAGTTTTCACGGGTACTTACACGTGTGCTGTTCAGCTTCCTTAAAGTTGCTACAACTTTAAAAGCACTACAATGACGTGGGATAATACCCGAAGGAAGCTGAACTGCATTCATGTAAGTAAAAACTTTAAAATATATATATATATATATATATATATATATATATATATATATATATACATATATATTCATTTTCAGTACAGTTAGTCCTTGAATGATGACTGGTAATTTAAGGAACATTTGAAGTTATGATAGACCCCTTGAAAAAAAAAAAACTACTTATAGCCCTGTTTTAAGTTATAGCAGCTGTAGTACCCCACAGTCATTCGTCCCTACGCTGAACCGCAGGGACATTGCAGTGCCTACCTACCTATCCCCAACATCCTATCATGCCAGGTCCCATATAATGAGGTCGTACTGGGCCAAGGATGATGAGGAATGGAATGGTCTGCCTTTCCCCCTCTCATTATAAGATCCAGAACTGTGGAGATTTTCAAAAAGTAAGTGTGTGATGGGGTGATGGGGAGTAGGCCCAAGCCCTACAGGCAACCAAAGAAGGGGAAGGACTACAAGAATTTGGGGTGGGGGAAGGCCTGCAGGAACTTAAGTGGGAAGGAAGCAGGGCCAAGAGCTCTGAGGACTCTGGGGCAGGCAGCAGAGCATAGGTTGTCTCAAGAGGTGGCTTTGGGAGGCCTGAGGCAGGCAGGCCTGGGCCTGGGTTAGGCCTCTCCCATCCCTGAGGCATCCTGTGCTCCATTTATTGACTGTTGCAGGGAGAGCAGGGGACGAGACTCATTAAATGAGGCAATCTTGCTTAACAATGGTCACAATATAAGGCCATTATGGTTGTAGGTCAAGGACTACTTGTAGTCACTGTTTGGTCAATTAATTCACTACTGAAATATGAACGGTAGTGTATCTCTCAGATTTCTGCCATATTTGTGCCATACAGTAATAATACACATTGCTTCATCCTTTGATGCCTTTCCCAAAACAGATAGATCACACATATCCTTGACATCTGCAGTAGTATCTGTTTTCCAATTTCTTAGTGCATTCTCTGTCTTATTAGATTTCCCCACTACCACTGAAATAGGTTATGTCTGTCAGATGAAGCTCAAGCATGCAATCTTAAGTTCTTCCTGTTCACACTCAAGGCCTTTGTTAAATGGCTATAACTCAACTGTAACTCAACTGTGTGAATCACTGTATCTAGTACTGTTCTTAATTGCTATTAATAGGTCAACCTCCTGACCACTAAAGCTTATTAGATGTTCCCTCTGTCACTGTTTTAATGATTTCCCTTCCTTTGGTTGTATTGTCCTATTGACTCTAAGGTTTACCACCATGCAATAATTATTTTAAACCTGTATCAAAATGCAAGAGTCTAACAAGAGAAAGAGAAAAGGCTACAGAAAAGAGAAAAGTTCAAGGATTTGAAAAATGCCATTGCCTTTTTACTTTGCCTGAGATTGCTCTAACTTTGGACATTTGACGCTGTTTTTTTTTTTCTTTCTTCCTTTTTTTTGGGGGGGGGCAATTTTAAAGTGTTTTAGGTTTACAAAATTTGTACACTATTACTTGAAGATTATACAAGCCTTAATGATAGATAGATAGATAGATAGATAGATAGATAGATAGATAGATAGATAGATAGATAGATAGATAGATA
>BLBF01000054.1:7500634-7570618 GCA_015471245.1 Laticauda colubrina | reverse complement strand
ATAGATAGATAGATAGATAGATAGATAGATAGATAGATAGATAGATATAGATATGTGTGCTGTTCCTTCGGGTATTATTCCACGTCACTGTAGTGCTTTTAAAGTTGAAACTCAATACAAAACCCTGATGATGGCAGATGAGATTCTGCTGAAACGTTGCTACAACTTTAAAAGCACAACTACAATGACGTGGGATAATACCCAAAGGAAGCTGAACAGCACACATGTAAGTACCCGCAAAAACTTAGAGAGAGAGAGAGAGAGAGAGATATCTATATATCTATACTAGATATATAGATATATCTATACTAGATATAGAACTATAGAAGATTAAAATACTATCTTGCCTCGAATTCTAGGCAGGATCTACTCCCTCGAACTATAGAAGATAAAAATGTGCTGCAAGTTAGGCTATTGAAATAAGCATTTACAAACGTCGGGGTAAAATCCAAATCTTCAGCTCTCTCTAGCACTATGTACAAATCCATCTCAAGAAAAATGTATGAGCTTATATATCAACACTGAGCAAAAAAGCAAAACATGCTGCCTCTCATTGTATTATTGTGGAGCGGATACAGTTGGTAAAATTGTAAAAGGCAGTTTTATTCACTTTGCCCTGACTGGAGGAACCTAAGACCAAAGAAAAAATGTTCACTCAAATTTATTTTGCAACTTGCCTGGGGAATAACTGTATTCCCTAGTTTAAACTGTTAGACAGGAGCACTGACATTTCATCAACTGTTACATTATTCCAGTCATGAAGAAATACTACTTCTGAGTAACTTGCAAGAATACACAATGTTTGCAGTCGAATATTGTAAAGTTTGTAACTTTAATTCAAAAATGCTCAATTTTGATTAAGTTAAGCTATCAGCACCATCCAATGCAAACTGTAAACAATGCAATCTTTTCTTTTAATAAATTTGTATGAGGTGCTGCCTCTGTATTATTCCACCTTCCCTAAACTAAAAGTCTGTGTTGAGTAGTTGAGTAGGATGAGGAACTACTTGAGAATTCCAGACCTGTTGGCTAGACAGAAAAATCAAAAACATATTTGTATGGTTGCCAAGAAAATAAATGAATACTAAGCAGTTTCTGCTTAGTGCCTATTTATATCCACAAAAGAGACAATTCTTAAGTAGCAGTATAGATAATTCTACATATCATGTCAGCATACTTTTCAGTGAAGGAGCAGTAAAGGCATTTACAACTTCCACACATACCTAAGACTAACTCAAACAACAAATGAAATATATTACTGTAATCTTCACATTTCAAAGAGTTAATTGCTTTAATGTATTTTTACTATTACCTTGGCACTTTTGTTCTGTTAAAGAAAAATACTTTAAAAATTTAAGATGCGTCTGATTGTACTTTATGCAGACAGAATCAAAGAAAACAAACAAGTTAACTTTTAATGAGATATAAAGCTCTACCACAAGATTTCTCAAGCTGGGGATCAGGATTCTTCCACCAACAACTAAAGGCCCTGTCACACTGCCCAACGGATACAAAACGTTTGTAAAAAGGACACAGCGGACGAGAAAAATGTTCCATCCATTGTTATCCGCTCTCAAAAGGGGCAAAAATTTGCATAAGCAGAGCGGATAACACGGAAAGGAACGGACGGGGGGAGGATGCAGAGCAGATGGAAAGCGGATGTGGAACGGAAGCCTAGCGGATGGAAGCGGATGCAGAGCGGATGCGTAGAGGATGCAGAGCGGATGCAGAGCGGATGCGTAGAGGATGCAGAGCGGATGCAGAGCGGATGCGTAACGGATGATGCGGATGCGTAGCTGCATCCGCTTTCATCCTTTCTCCGTCCGTGCTACTATCACTGCACGTCCGTTCTGCTTCCTCCCTGCGTCCATTTACCGCTGGAACGGATTTGAGTTGCACGGATGCGCAGCGGATGCCTAGCGGATATAGAAGATGCGTAACGGATGCAGAACGGATGTCCCCGTATGCCTAGCGGATGCAGAACGGATGCATTGGATACATTTTCCACTCAAAAGTTTTGAGCAGCTCAAAATCTTCTGAGCGGATGAAATGTCAATAGACGGATGCTGGACGGATAGAGAGGAAGCAAAACGGAGGCAGTGAGTACAGAATAGAAGCATCGCGTTAACCAGCGGATGGCAAGTGTTTTTCTCCGTTTTACATCCTCTTTCCATCCGTTGGTGCACTGTGACAGGGGCTTAACAGGGAGGACTAAACAATTTCAGAAAGCCTGGTTAGCCTGGAACATTTCAAAGCTCCCAACACAGATTAAAAAATAATTATTACATCTAAGTGGTATATTTATTTCTTGTTCAACTAATGAAATCATTTGTTCTGTTCAGGGGTGATCAAAGAACATTATTTATTGTTTAAGTGGGCATAGTACTACAAAGTTTAGAATTTCTGCACAACAGTATGAATACTATAGTCGAAGAATTCAAATCCAAGCCATAATAAATTACTGAATACTTACATCAAAGAAACAAGAATATTGGTAAAGTATGTATGTGTGTATGCTTTAATTTATTTAATTATTTATCCTATTTCTTAACTGCCCATCACCTTCTAAACTATGCACAAACACTGTTATCTGAAACAGAATTTACGTTGCTTTATATCAGTATTTTAAATTTTTAAAGAAAGTAGATGAAATATATTAATTTCCTGCTTGGTTTAAGCTATAGTTCCATTATTGATTTGTTATGCTGCCTTAAAGATAAATCATCACTGCTAAGAACTATTTTTATATTTTCAATAAAAGCAGATTTTTATTATGAAATTACAAATCTCAGCTGTTCTGCATAAAAAAAGAGATAAGGTAGTTTTATATATTTAGTATTACAGCATAATATTCAATAAACCCTGGGATCATTATAGTGTGCCTAGTTTGCCAAGATGGTAGAAAAACAGTCTACCTCTTTATGGGAAAAACATTCTAGAAAAAATATGTCCCAAGGCTATAGAAAGAAAAGACTGATGAATTTCCATTTTTCCTAAAGCCTAGTGTTTCAACCATAATAGATTCTACAGTCTCCAATAGCCACTAGCATTTAGGAATCATTTTGATCAAATGAAAGTATAGATCTGGCTTTCCAAAAACTCCACTTGTACTTAAACCTTACAATAAAAGTGTTAATCATAATTGATACTGAGGTTTCTCCCCAAATCAGAACAGACAAGAAAACATGAAAAAGAAAAACTTTATAGGAATAAAATTTGAGAAAGAAGAAAACAATACTGTACTACCTTTCCTGGATATTTTCATCAACAGAGAAACAACAGCAAATTAGGGACCAAAGTTTATTGGAAATGGGCATTGGTAAAACTTACCTGAGACACCCCTTCTATACATGCTGCAAGAGAATCCAGGTCAGATCAGGGTTAGACTCCTTCTCCTACGTCATTGAGCTGAGTCTGCCAAGCTGATAAAGCCAGCCCTTGTTGCTAGGTATCCAGCTTTTGACAAAGTAACTTGACAGACATGGTGTGTCTCTGAAAAATAGAAAAATGAGAAGAATCCTCCCCAACCATGACCAGATGGCACCAGGGTGGGGCTGGACTCTCTTGAAGTATGTATAGAAGGGGTGTCTCAGGTTAAGTTTTACCAATACCCATTCTCCTCCACGCTTCTGCGAGAGTCCAGGTCAGGGACATACCAAAGCGGTATATCCTAAGGAGGGTCTAAGTCTGGTCCACATCCTCTGATTCTGGAAATACTTTTTTGAGTACTCTCCTGCCAAATGCTGCCTCTGTGGAGGCGAAGGTGTCCAGTTCGTAGGACCAGATAAATGGAGAGGGTGACGCCCTAGTTGCCGCCCTACATATTTCCTCTATGGTGGCTTAAGTAGCCCAGGCAGCTGATGTGGCCACACTCCTGGTTGTCATTATCAACACGTGAGACCCTGTTACCTTGTCCCGGAAATGTCTGAGCCAGATAGATAGCCCTGAGTTTAAGCCAATTGATGGGGCGAGAACTGTCTGCCTGGGACCATCGACCCTGAGCTATCTTGGTTTGCAGTTGCAGTCCCCAACAATAAAGACTGGCATCTGTCATGCTTGTGAGTCTTTTTGGCTCCTTGAAAAGATGGACCCTCCTGATGGCCTGGGACTGCCACTACCGGAAGAAACGCAAGACCAGTGGAGGAACTTGGACCCTAATGGATGAGTGGCTGGTTCCAGCCATTAGAATGGCAACAGGAACCACTGCAGAGTCCGGGCATGGAGACAGGCCCATGGGACTATGGCTATATAAGAGATCATCTTCCCAAGGAGCTGGGATAGCAGAGACGGTGGGACTGTATGCTCGTGTCGTATCCAGTTTGGACAATTCTAGCAAATTGTCTTTCCAAGGCCTCATGTCTTCTGTTTTCAGCTTTGAGTTGAGCTTTTGAGGCCTTTTTGGTAGTGAAGGATTTGGCCTTAATCTTGGTTGCAGCCTCTTGCTTAGCTGAATGGGCCCATTGTCTCTTCTTTCTGGATGGCCCCAGGGAAGCAGTGGAGGCATGGGCCTCCTCGTGGTCTAATAGGATAGACTGGGCCTGTGCTTCCTCCATTTTATTCAGGGGCTGACACTGAAGGGACTGAGAGCAGCCTCTCTGTAGTACCTCCCTAAGTTCTAGGCCAAGCGAGCGAATTCATACTGTGAGGCCTGAAGAATTCCACTTGTAAGGCACGAAATACTCATTGCTGCTTTTATTTTCTTAAAACATCTGATAGGCACTTCAAAATATGATCACTATCTAGAGCTCTCAGAGACATGTCTGCTCTTTGACAAAGAGTTGAGTCGAAAGCTGGATGCCTAGCAACAAGGGCTGGCTTTATCAGCTTGGCAGACTCAGCTCAATGACATAGGAGGAGTCCAACCCTGACCTGATCTAGACTCTCACAGCAGTGTGGAGGAGAAACAACTCTCACTACCCAAGTGCTTCACTATCAAAGCAAAAAATAAGTGGGGACACAAAAGAATATTATTTAAAGTGGCACAATTAATCTACAGTAATACCAAAAAGAGGGGACAGACCACCGATATAAACTTTCCAACACAATGGACATCTTTGCAATTTCATCTAAAATGCCTAACTATCCAAACCACTATAACCCTATTACTGAAACTTACAAAAATATCTCAGAGATAACCAACAATTATTTCTAGTCAATATCACTGTAGCACAAAATGCACACCCTCATACGTTAAGTGTACAAAAAAACCCTCAATAACCAAAGAAGAAAAAACAAGTGTCTGCAATATATAATGTAAAGACTTTAACAGCCACTATGGGGTTAAGAGCTGTAGTGGCACAGCAGCTAGTATGCAGTACTGCAGATTAATTCTTCTGACTGCCAACTGCCAGCAGTTGGGCAATTCAAGACTCACTGGCTCAAAGTTGACTCAGCTTTCCATCCTTCCAAGGTTGGTAAAAATGAGGACCCAGATTGTTGGGGGCAAGATGCTGACTCTGTAAACAGATTAGAAAGGGCTGTAAAGTACTGTGAAGCAGTATATAAGTCTGAGTGCTATTATTATGTAGGAGAAACAGATAGAAGACTGGCAGATTTCATTAATGAGCACCAACTGGCACTGTATTGTATTGTTTTGTACTGTGCTGCATTGTATTATTGCATTTGATTCATATTCACATTGTATTTTTTTTTTTTTATTGTGAGATTCCTATAGATATTTGGAATCATACAGAACCTCAACTGAATACATTACACAACATTACAAAAACTCAGTCTTGCAAACCATGGATAGACTCAACTCGTTTCAACTGCAAAACTGTTAACATTTAGATCAAGCCAAATTTTAAAATGCTAGGGAATTCCTGCAAGCTTGACATCATAAAAAAGTACCCATCAGTAGATCGAGATTAACTCCATTTGCATATTCATTAAAGTATACAAGCAAAAGCCTAGGAAGAAAGCAAACAAGGTAAAACACATCCTCTCCAGCAGCCAACACCTAAAAAAGCAGGAAACAGCACCAGATAATCATGTGGAAACAATTCCCTAATCAATGAATCATCAGGAAGACATCCCACCAAGATGGCAAGACAAAGTAAGCCACTATATAGTATACAAACAGCCAGTAAGCTGTTCAGTTCCTTACACTGATGTTACTTACATAGGTAATGAATCAAGCTCACTGGTAGGTTTTTTTTGAGTTATTCTTTCTTGATTAAATTTATCTTAACAGATTTTTGTTGTGAAGAAAAACTGAGAACACTCTCATATGGGTTACCTTGAACTTACAGAGATAAGATGGACTATAAATACAAAAATTACATAGTACTTAGATGCACACTATTTTGAACAATAGTGGTGATTTCTGATTCCAACTGTTGAAGTCAATCACAGACTGCAATGCCAGAAACGTGAAAAGTTGCCTTCTTAATGCAACTAACTTTATGATAGGTAGTGCTTTTCGAGAATAACAAGAGGAGGAGATGCATTTCTTGCTCTGGATTGTTTTCCTTAGTTTGAAACTTGTCTAAGTGTAAAGATAAAATTATGAGAATTATTATAATATTTCTCAATGAATTAATCAGCATGCTTTTAAGATAATAGATAAAGCAAATAATATTTGTTAGATTGATATCCTACCTTTTGATTACAAATTTAAAGTAGCATACACAATGCTCCCTCTTCCTTGTTTTCTATAGTATCAATTATACACATACACACACACACACACACGCATACATACATAGACAGACACTCACTTGAAAGCAGGAAAATGCTATATGCATACCTATATGTATACATACACACACACACACACAAATTAATTTGGGTTTCACCAGTACTGTCTAACACTAACACTTTTATGACACCATTACTCTGGCTCAATTATTCAGCTGATAACTCTGCATAGTAGTTGATATTTATAGGAACTCATTCTAATACAAAGGTAAGTCATTGAAGTAAAAAAAGGTGGCTTTTAAGATGCAAGTTTGGAACGGTATGTTCTAGACAAACACAAATGAAGAACTCTGGTTACAAATGCAAGGAAGTCTGGAACTTTAAGAACTGAACTGCAAGGAGATCTGAAATCTGCAATTTAAAGTAGCCTTAACAATATTTTTATAACCGGATGGTTAAAAGCAAAGGAGTTAATTTCTCATAGTTTATTTACTCATTTTAACTGCCTCTATTATTTTTACAAATAATTCAAGGTTGGCAAATATATCCAATATTCCTTCTTCCTCCGAGTCTTCCACAACAACCTGTGAAGTGGGTTGGGCTGAGACAGAGTGACTGGCCCAAAGTCACCCAGCTGGTTTTCATGCCTAAAATCTGCCTAAAGACTCACAGTCTCCCGGTTTCTAGCCTGGTACCTTAACCACTAGACCACTGGACTCTCATACTTTAAAGCAATCTTGAATAAAACAAGACATTTGGGGTTCAAAGAATTCTAATATTTTAATAATGTGGCCTAAAATCCTCCATTTCATTCTAAGCAAAAAGGTAAAGTGGTGTAATTGCTAACATGTTGGACAAAAAGCAGAGAAATCAGGGTTCTAGTCCACTGTCAGTAGCAGAAGCTGATTTGGTTACTTTTGCTCATTCTCTCTTAGTCGAACCTACCTCACAGAGCTTGCTTTAGGGAAAAAGAGGAGTGAGTGGCTGTGTACTTTGCCCTGAATGAAAGCAGTAGGGGCTACTAAGAATACAACATTACATATTGCATACTAGTTCTATATCCATGCTTCACTACGAAACTATGTGATCGCGCTTAGTTTTTGAGAGGAAAATAAGGGGGGGAAATTGTGCCTCTGCCTACCAGCATCCATTGGTATTCATCTGGCTAGCATCCTGTCAGTGTATAAGAGTTGAGGGCTGTTTGGAAACTGAAACATGGAAACTGAAACAGTGTTTGCTGTATGAGCAAGAATGAGACAGCAAGGAGCCTGGGTGTGGCTTAGCTCAACTGTTCTGTACTAAAGCTGGTTGCTGCTGTGAAACTAAAACTGAAACTGAAACTCCTCTCCTCTGCTTGTGTTTTGCATTTGGGACCTATTTCTTTTCAGGTGGGGAGGGGAGTAGAACTCCTTAGCATCAAAGTGTGTTAATGATAATATATGAAATACTAATGCTCTGATGGTCGTTTTGAAAAATCATTTCTTAGTGAGCACCTAGAAGCCAAGAAGAACATTTGTGCCAAATTTTAAGTTTGTAGGCTTTACGGTTCTGGAAAATTTGTGATGATGCGTGAGTGGAATTTCGCTTTTATATATATAGATTCTTCTAATAAGGTATTGCCATTTAAAGAATTTAAAACAATAGATAATAGTAAATGCTCCTTTAAATAGCTAGGAGCTATTTAAAATGCAGTATTACATGCCACATATTCTTCTAACGGCATTGATATATAAGAATTTAAAATAATGGATGCTGTAAAATCCCCTTCAAGTTGAGCTTAACTTCATGGAAACATCAATTGAACAAAAACATTCTACAGACAGAAGGGCTCCAGCTGAATTTTTCTGCTAGTTGTACAGAAAAACGTTGTTCTAATCTTCCCACTCCCTGAAGATTGCTGTGTGGAAAAAAGTACCATAAAAGAAAAAAACTGTCAAATACAGATAGCCCTTGACTTACAACCACAATTAGGACCAGAATTTTGGCTACAAAACAATACAATCATATGCAGAGATGACACATGTCCGCATCAGTTAATGACTACAATATCAGCTGCCTTTGTTAAGTGAAGGACCAACTTCAATCCAAGCCATTCTGGGCTTGGTCCCTCCCAGCCTAAGCCTCAGCAAAATAAGGTACTGACTCTAACTACCCCCTCAATCTCCCTCCATGTCATTGCTGCCCTTTTTGCTGTCCTGTACCATACCTTATGGGGCAGCAAGCAACACCAGAACCACATGTCCCAATCACCCTGATCACCCTGCATTCTACGATCTTTAAGGTCTTGTTTCATGTGGTGAAAAGGCGCCTTCAGTTTTTTCTTTGTTTCACAGTGCAAAGCCAGCCCTGCCCAGGAGTTCGTTGCAAAGAGGTATTTTGGTACACTGTGGCTCAAGGGTTGCTTTCCCCCCCCCCCCCCCCCCCATTTTTCACAGTGGGAAGACAGTCCCAGACCTGCCCAGGAGCTCTTTGCAAAAGAGCATTTATCCTAGGGCCCACTTTCAGCCTTTTTTTTTCTTTTACTTTTTCAGGATTCCTCTTCCTTATAGCCTACCTATACCTGCCAGAAAGATTTAATCCAGTGTTCTATTTTAAGAAGTGACCAACTAGATGTACCCAGGAAGCTTACAATCAGATCTCTTTGTTGCCATCAACTTACATTGCACTGATGGGTTTCTATAGTCTGCAGATGATCCCCAAAGCAGGTTAGAATGAGCTGCAACAGATACAGAGAAATGCTCTAGGAGGCTAGAAATACTCAAGGGAAGGGAGTGGAATTGACCTGCTATTGTTATGTTGTACAGGCATGGTCTATAAGAATTGGTTGATACTTGAACTTATTGGAAGATTCCTATCTCATGAACCCTTTGGTAAGACACATTTAAAAGGTCATTGAATATTTACATTTTCAATTTGTCAAGGCAGAGTTAAAAAAAAAGACAATAAGGTTCAATATAAATCTGCACAATGTTTGTTCATAACTGATTCAAGGGGGATATTGTAACTTTCTGAGAAATACTTTCCCACTTACTGTTTACTGCACATGACAGCTGAACACAAAAGAAAATAAAGACTTGACAGTCATAATGATCATACATTTCTAGAAAGGAGGTGGAGCAAGATTTTTTGTTTTGTTGTTGTTGTTGTTGTTGTTGTTGTTGTTGTTGTCTGAGGGGGGAAATAAAGGGAAGGGAAGCTCTGAGTCCTCCCTGTATTGTGTACTTCATATTGCAGATTCAAGCATTATGAAGAAGTATAATGACAAGAAACTTCTAAAGACACCCTTTTCTGAATGCACAGGCAGTAAAATGAATAGGCCTGTGAAAAGTAGTTGAACACTGCAAATTGGCTTCTTAGAATTAGACAAGCACATCTTTTATTTTTTTCCTCCACAAAATATTTTTTTCTGCAACTGCAGCAAGTTCCTCTCCAAGGGGGGGAAAAATCTTTCTATGGGTGGTACAATTTACTATCAGAAAGAAGTATAATCATTATCATTTTCCTTCCCTCAACATAATTTACACTGGTTTTGCAAAGTATCATCTGGAGCAGTGGTCGCCGACCAGTGGGCCACTGCTCACTAGTGGTCCATAAGAAAATGTTGGTGGTCCACATAGAAATGTCACCCCCAGAACACCCCCCAAAGCAATTAATCCAGGCTGCGGGGGAACACAAGGCTGCGCAGCCCACATGGCCCACGAGAATCCTCCCCTCCCCAACCACTCACTCCTTACCTGGCAAACTTGCCTGCTAAGTTGTTCTGCTGTGCCAGGAGATTTGGATTAGCTAGAAAGCAGGAAATCATTGGATTTCTTGCTTTCTAACTAATCTTTAGATCTTCAGTTCTGTTTTTAAGCAGAGCCAACCTTTTTAGGACTGAAGCTTCTATTATTCAGTGTAGGTAGCCGATGGCAGAAAGATAGATCTCTGAATGAATCTGTAATTCTGTAAGCAACTCAATCTGCCTGCCTGTTTGCCAGTTTTGGGGTAAAAGTTGCTCTGTTTTTAAAGTTTCAAAGTTGCTCTGTTTAAAAAAAATTCAATATTTCCATAAATATTTATATAATTACATACAAGCCATGCCCAGCCAGTCACATGACCACAGCGCCAATCCCACAAATTAGGCCATGCCCAAGAACTGGTTAAGAAATTTGAATCCCACCCCTGCCCCTGAGTGTGTGTGTGTGTGTGTGTGTGTGTGTGTGTGTGTGTGTGTGAGAGAGAGAGAGAGAGAGAGAGAGAGAGAGAGAGAGAGAGAGAGAGAGAGAGAGAGAAGGAGAAGGAGAAGGAGAAGGAGAAGGAGAAGGAGAAGGAGAAGGAGAAGGAGAAGGAGAAGGAGAAGGAGAAGGAGAAGGAGAAGGAGAAGGAGGAGAAGGAGGGAGGGAGGGAGAGGTTAGATCAGATCTCTCTCTTTCCTACTAATGTCAGCAAGCCACCATCAGTCAAAATTCATATTAGTGGTTCCCAGGATTTAAAATTATGAGTTTGGTGGTCCCTGAGGTCCAAAAGGTTGGCGACCCCTGATCTGGAGGTTAAAGCACAAAGTAGATTTTGCAACTTCAGATTTTATAGAAAATATTACAAATCAAACCATATAAGGAGGCAAAAATCATCATACTGGGGCATTTTTGGATAAGAAAAGCACTCAGAAATTTGATTGAAGATAACAGGCTTCACTCTGAAATGAACATCTAAAACAAAAGGCTAAATTCTTTCCAGTACCTAACTTAATTGTATCAGCTTATTAAAACAATGAACACTGACCAATTATAACAACATCTGGATTCTAGGAAGGTTTTTTTTTGGTAGCACAGCAAAACTCCAGAGTAACAAAAGATCTTTGAAATAATACATACCAGTTACATATGTTCCAAATACCTAGCAGTTCTTAAGTGTAGAAGCACTCAAACATGCATAGCCCTTTGAGCTTTAAAAGGCTTCACTCATTCATTTTGATAATATATTTGTCAAATTATTATCCCTATTTTATGAAAAATTAGTCAAACTGAGATCAATGGATCTGAAGCCATCCACTTTTGTAGTGATAAGTGATCATAATGAGTAAAAAAATCCATCCAGACAATATTTCAGGGTCCACTTTCCTTTTAACATCAAATAAAAGTTAAGAATACCAGGACAGGAAAGATTTTATTTTTTTTATGGGTTTTATGGTTAGCCTAGTGGAAAAGAGTACATATCAAGGACGGAGTTAGGCAAGAGGAGGCGCTCTGATGGATACAAATATATTTATTCATATTTTTCATTCCACATGTTCGATATTAAAAGTAACCAGTTGAGGATGTATGCATGGATAAATCTCCAGTTAGACTGGAGGGAGTGGTCAAGAGGGGCCTAACTTTAAAGTTATTGCACTGCAGTAAAAGTGCAGGGCAGACTACCCACAGAACACTTGAAGCCTCATCTTGTCATTCCCAAGGTTAGGGTTAGTTAGTCTGGTGAAATCAGGGTGGATAACAATCAATGGTTTTTAAATAAAAAAATTTAAAAAACAGATTTTTTATTTAAATCAGACTTTTTTACTTTTATCAGATTTATTTTAATAAAATGCTTTTGGAGTAAAAATCTATTTAAAGATAGTTTTTCATTTAAGATATATTAATAATTTAGTTTATTCAGCATGAAATGGAGCTTAGTTATGTAGCATGAAGCTATATATTCTGCAATCGTCACATTTTTGGTAAACTCATTCAATGAATCCAGGCTCTGCAAACTAAATATGAAACCCTCATTTTGTTTGCAAATTATAATATTAAATGTTCTAACTGCCAGCAAGAATGAGTCCTTACATTTAAAGAGCACCTATCATTTCAGATCCATCATGGCAACGCCTGTTAGCAGGCATCCGCTCACCTGCTGCCCGCCATATCCACCTTGTGTTACTGCTGCATCACCAGTCATCCCATTAAAGTGAAAGGGACTGTCAGTGAGTCAACAGCGGATCAGAGGAGGAGCCGTGTGGGACAGAGATGACAGCTGCTCTTTAAAAATTATGATTTAAATCAAATTGATTTAAATCAAGCCTTTTTACTAGTAATTTAAATCAAATCTAACCAGGGTTAAATTCTTGTAATATAGCTGACTAGCGATAAACTATTGTTAAGACTTTTCATGAGTGGCTCTCCATCTGATGTAGTGCTCAGTTACAATACAACAAAGCAGCATTATTTTGAGAACTTGCTTATTATCAAGTATACACACACAAACATACACACACATTAAAACCCCTTTGAGTATAAAAGAACACTTTGGGAATTAGGTTGAAATCTGCTAAAGGAGAAGGGATAGGAGCTACGATAAACATCTATATAGATTCATTTCTGAGCACCAAACACATTGAATATAAACCTCTGAACTGTATTCTAGAAATACATTATGACACCACCCACTACCAAGAGGACCAAAATACTAACATATGTCAGTCTTTTGTCAACAAGTCATCGCTGTCATTTAAGTTTAAAAATAAAGAGACTACCAGTGACCAGCAATTCTGCCTCCTAGATGAAATTGTGAACAAGAATAGCTTCTCTTCTCCTGTTAATATAAGAAATATTTTTTTAGTCCTTCCAATTTAGCACTTTTCTATGCAAAAAAAATAAGTATTATGAAATATTAAGATGATCGTTTTGACAAGGATAAACTTCAAACTAAACTATTATCTAGGTGAACAAGAGTATATTTCATTGTATGAAATCAATAAAATACAAAGGCTGATGGCTTAAATTATTAGCTCACATTCATAAAATTAGAACTAAGCCAGGGGTGTCAAACTCAAGGCCTGGGGTTCAGTTCTCGACCATGGGGTGCTTAGATCTGGCCCACGGGACCGTCCTGGAAACAGCGAAGGACTGGCCTGCGGTGTCTTTGCCAGCGAAAATGGTGCTGGGGAGGGCTGCCCTCCCAAGCTCTGTTTTTGCTAGTAGAAGGTTGCAGGAGACCGTCACAGCCAAAAGGGCTTGGGCCACCACAGGCCCCCCTGACATGAATGATGTTGAGCTGGCCATGCCCATCCTGGCCACAACCACCCTGAGGTCAAACACAACCCTGATGCGGCCCTCAATGAAATCAAGTTTGACACCCCTGAACCAGTGGTGGTCTTCAAAAACTTTTACTACCGGTTCTGTGGGGCGTGGCTTGGTGGACATGGTCATGTGACTGGTGGTCATGGCTTATTTTGCAGCCCCCACCCATTTTTGGGACCTTCCTAGCCTCAGAGTAGCCTTGGGGGGGGGGCGTTTTTCCTCCTCTGGGGCTCTGGAAGGCAAAAAATGGAGGAGGGACTGAGCTCATCCCTCCATTTTTTGCCTTCCTGTGCCTCAGCAAGGAGAATCCCAGCACAGCTGATCTTATCTACAGCTGATTATCAGGAGGGGAAAAAAAAGAAATATATACCTTAGGCAAATGTCAGGCAGGCGGGCGGGGTGAGCGAGCATCGGGCAGGAAGGCGACCAGGTGGGGGCGTGGCCAGCCAGAACTTACTACCGGTTCGGTGACCCACGCTAAATTCTTGCTACCGGTTCACCTGATCCATTGCAAACAGGCTGAATACCACCACTGCCCCGAACAAAGCTATCCAAGAATAATCACAGGGCACAAAGTTAATAACATAGCCATCAACCTTTTATGCATGGTAACTATCATATTCGATAGTATTAACCTCAATGTTTCAAAATATTTCCTCTTTTCAATTTTTATTTTCAATGAATTTCCACCAGAAATTTTTTTAAAACATCTGAAAAATAATACAATAAGAAAGCAAAGCCTAATATTACAAAGTAAGTATTTTTAGCTTACCCCTAAAGTCTTTCACTGGAAAACTACAGATTTCTTTCTCATATAAACATACTTGCTGAGTCACTGTACTCTTTAAAACGGAACATATTGTATTTGAATTTATCAAACGTTTTTTTAATCTGCCCATTTCAGATCAGTTTTCAGGAGGGTTAAATGCATTAAGAGTTTATAACACTGTATCCATAGCCAAATTTTGCAATGTGAAGTGTGGGTAAATTCCACTGCACTTCATTCAGCGCTACAAATTCTAGTCTCAAGGCTGTAGCATTTCATGTTCTCTGAATAGACTTGAGAATGATAGGGAAGTTGTCTATTTTAGGACTTAACAGATTTTTGTACTATTGCAAGCCAAAGGACTGCCAAGCTATCTTCTTTTCCAGTATAATGTTATTTTGGCCGCAAATTTACCAATTGTTTAACAATGAAAAGTTAAAATCATAAATCAACAAGCCTCTTCCAGGCTCCATCGAAGTTGGAAGTTAAAATAGTTCTCCCCAGTGACTACCCACTTCACCTCAGATGAATCCATCCAGATAAACAAAAAGATCTCCCCTCATCCCCCCAAGCAACTTCAGTGCAGTAAATTGATTCTTCAAATAAGCCTGCACCAAGTAATTTGATTGTGAAAAGGCAACCATTAAGAAATGAAGAGAAATGAGGTGGCATATATTCACATACACACTTCTGTTCCACTCTTCCTCCAGGGGAAGAGAAACTACATACAGTATTTGTTTCTTACTCAATACATTAATTCTGGAGATATGCTTAATGAGAATTAGCATTAATGAAGTTTGGTGACTAAGCCAGATCTGAAAGAAAGATACTTGAGGTTCACAAATGTACTCAGCTACGAATCAGGAGCTAGATTTCTCAACTATACTTTGAAGATTTATGGTAGCAAAATGACCCCTCCCTTTTTTTTACTTTTAGCTTTGATCTTCTACATTTTTAAATCTACATTTCTATCTGGAACACAGAATCTTCCAAATTTGTAATTTGCATTTCTCCATAGTATTCCAAAGGTTTCCTTTGAGCAGTGTACATAGTACTTTGCTTCTGAATAAAATCAGACAAACTGTCTTTTCCCTGTTTAATCATAAACAGAAGAATGGCCAATGTGTGACAGTGCCCTATCTTGCTCAATGTGGATTGATTCCAGGCCATCTGTCAGAAATTGTAGGCAGGACATTCTATCTTTCTTGCAGCATGAACAAAGTGGTACCAGCCACCTCATTGCAAGTGGTGGGGAAAGAAGAAAGGAAGAAGCTGTTGCTTTTCTTGTTTGTGTATTTTACTTTGGCAGCAAGTAAAACGCCCTGTGCTTGCCAACCTCATTATCATTGTAAATCATTCCAATTATGAGATGGAAAATGGGCAAGGGGAGGGAACAGGACAAGAAAGGGCAAGTATTAAAACAGTGCTGCACAGATCAATTGCACTTAAAGGCAACATGAGATGAGAAATCTAAATAAGCATACCTTCTGGAAAACTGTAGGTACTTTTCTAGTCACTGTCATTTCTTTACTGAAGGACAGAATATCATTCCTCAATCTGAGTCCTTCTGCATAAAGTACAAACTATTCTGCTTAAGAGTAATTCTGTACTACTGTCATTTCAAATCAAAACTTGTGCAGTATTACACACAATGCAGTACACTGGGTTATAATCTGATTTCACTGATTAACAAACAGTTTAAAACACAGATGCAAGCTAACTGCTTCTTCCCATAAGAGGCAAAGAGATATTCTTACAGGAATCACAGCAAGAATTGTATGTTGTTTCATACTGTTATGAAGCAAGAATGTCTTTGACAACTTTTGTATTCTAAACATTTCTGAATAGTATTTAGAACTCAGTTCATATGTCTTTGTCCCAGGTAAATCAAACTCACAAGGACTATTGCACAAAAACCCATTCCTTTGATTTAGACTTTTGTTACATAAAGCTTATCTTAAATATAGAATATTGCATGTAAATAAATAGAATGCCAAGTAGCATCTTATTTTCAACTTGATTTTCTTAGATGAAAGTATGTCTGCTTAAAATGGAGATTATATGTAGGTGCTGAAACAATGCATGACTGTCTGGGAGAAGGGAGAAGTATACTGCAAAAATATCAAGTTACATGCATCAGCTTCCTATAATTCTGAAGCAAAACTTTGAAGGATTGGTTTTGAAGTATGGAGGATTGTAATTTATTTATATATTTACATATGCTATTTATATAGCTGCCCTTATCGCAAAAAGTGACTGGGCATTGTATAACAAAGATATAAAACAGTAAAATGCATTCAATAAATCATTATTATAAAAATTTAAAAACATATGGCACATAGGAGATTAGATTAACAAAAGAGTCACTTCTGAATGTCACCACTCCCCTAAGACCCAGGGACCTGATGACAAAGTCATGTCTTGAGGGACTTCTGGAAACTAAATAGGCGGAGAATGTTCCATAAGGAACATTCCTTATGGAGTGTCCATAAGGAGGATGCCATGACTTCTTCCCATCAAGTGTGATTTCCTAACAGACAGGACCCACAGCATGCCCATTATTGTTGTTGTTGTTATTTTAATTGTTATGTTAATGTTAACATAGTTGTGATTATCCCATAGTAATAAAAACATTTAATTGGAAGCCCCTACTTCAAATGTTACTCAGAAACTCACTGAGCTACCTAAGACACCCTACCATCAGTCTCAATTCCATGCTCTTATTTTATAGAAATAATAATAATAAAACATGCCAAAAGTTTAGTAACTATGATTGCTAAAATGTATGCTGTAAAATATTTTTTTTTAAACCTGAACTAAACATCCCAATTGTTTTAAAATGATTCAATTGCTTCTGTTTCTGCTTATAAAACAGTTACATTTTTCCCACTGCTAATTATTTAAATTATCTGCAAACCAGGATGGGGGTAACATGTTGACCATTCCTGAATTACAGAAAACCAAAGCTCACTTATCCTGCCAAGGCCACATAGGTAGATTTTAAGATTGCAGGCCTGCTTAAGGACACAGGTCAATTACAGCCTAATCTGCTGCAAAACCTACTGACTTTTTTCCCTGTCACTCCACCCTACCACAATCTATACAACAGAAACAGCTGCTCCAGATAAAGCAATAAAGTTGTCTTTCATATTACACTAGAGAGCTGTGAAAATGTCACTGTACACTTAAGCGCTGTTACAACTACACTGATACAATGCCTGTCGGTCTGAGTACACACAAGAAAAGAGAAGCAGAAACCATTTCAAAGTGGCAAGTCAAAAAACCAGAATAAATTGTAGTTGAACAAATTAGGTAATCATTGGAACTGCTTCTGTGTAGGCAGCACAGATCTATCATACAATTATTAAGGCCCAGTCCCACTGCACTTACGGATGCAAAGAGGATGTAATATGTTAAAAAAGGTTTGCCATCCATTGGAAAATGCTATGCATCCGTTGTGTACTCATTGTATACGTGTTTCATATGCTCTATATGTCAAGGATCCGTCGGCTGCAATTTCATCTGCACAAGAAGTTTTGAGCTGCACAAAACTTTGTGAAAGGATGAACTTTCCGCCGTGTACAATGTAAATTTGTGACATACGAGCAACAAATGTTCTATGTCCGTTTATCATCCGTTAAACGTCCGCTGTATCCTCTCTGCATCCTCTGGGCATCCTCGCAACTCACATCCGCTGCAGCTGAAAATGGAAAGAGGGAGGAAAGAAAAGGTACATGGAACGTCTATACATCATTAGTTGCACGGAAATAGAAAGGATGCGCAGTGAACAGTTTGCATCCAATATACATCCGCACGGCATCCCCTTTCTTTTCTTTAGACGTACGTGATGCATCCGCTTCATCCGCTATGCGTCTGCTTCGCAATTATCCCCTGGAACCCCTTCGGAGGTGTCATTCGCTTCCATCCGCTTTCATCCGCTAGGCTTCCTATGAACATCCGTTTAACATCCCCGCTACATACTACCCACGTCCGTTCTTTTCCGTTCTTTTCCGTTCCATTTATGCAAATTTTCACCACTTTTTGGAGCGGATGACAACGGATGGAGCCACCCTCGAAATTTTGCTTGTCCGCTGTGTCCTTTATGCATACGTTTTGCATCTATCGGCCAGTGGGACCGGGCCTTTACCTTTCAGTTTCTAGAAAAGGGACAGAATATGATTCTTCCTGTGGATTTTAAGTAAAATATTTGTTTTATTTATGTATAACAGCATTTACAGTGTATCAGTATATTATCTAACTATGCAGTTAGGGAATTGAGGAATGGTAAGATGTAAAGTGCATGGAATCATATTTAAGCTAATTAACTGATAAAAAATATTTATATATTTCCAAATGTAAGGGAGTCAAAGTAACAACAAATGGAATCAGTAAAACAAATACTAACACTTTTCTTAACTGCTCTTTGAAACACGGAAAGAAAGAGTTCCATCTGAATCTCTCGAACTATTCCATAAACAGGGGTATGAAACTGGCGGACTGCAGGCTGGATGTGTTACATGTTGGCCACGCCCACTCCAGCTCCACAAAGGTAAAAACATTGCGAAACTTCACGTGACACAATTGAGTTTGACACCCGTGCCCCCAACAAATAACAACATAGTTCCCTCATTTCATTTGGAGAGAGGAGGAGTGTCTATGGATCAAACAGATCAGTTCTTCCTGGAGCAGGCAATACAGATACTTACATGCGCAAGCCATAAAGAAGGCTGCTAATGAAGACTAGGTCAATGCAAGTGAAGAGGTGCTAATCCAATATAAGAAAATATATGCAGCTCAAAGTTGAATTATATAGTCCTTGGTGTTCTTTAAGCTTACTTGTTTACATTTCATTTCCTAAGTAGCTAACATCATCAGCACTAGTGAATATGGGGTTTACTCCTACCAAAGACACCACAAGATAAAAAGAATATATCAACATCACCTTATAACTGAGACCTGATTTGGCAAAATAATACTAATGCCCATTATATTCACTGTGAAAAAGAAAGTGAAACCGCCATCATCTATTAGGCTCTATCCACCTGCTTAAAAAACTTAGTATGCTAGTTTTGATTATCTGCCCTTGGCTATGGGAATCAAGAACAAGTATGGAGTTTTGAAGCATACATGCCACTTAATTCTCCCTCCTTGAAATAGTTCCAGAGATAATGCTGAAATATTAGAACATCAAATGTAACATCTCTTTAAAACTAATTGGCCAGAATAGACTTTTGGATTTGAAAATCACCTCAGTCAAACAACATGCAGGTTTTGTGGCACTGCTTAGGACAACAGAAAGTTATATAGAAGATACAAATAAAACATTATTTTGCAGTTTAAATAAATATATGAACTCATACTATTGATATATATACTGTCATACTGTCATACTGTCAATATATATTTAAAAAACAAACATTTGTATCATTATAGAGTAGCATACAATAAATGGTTGAATGACTTCTCAAAGGGTTTGGAATGTTTGAACACTTCCAGAGATTTGATTTAATACACTGAATAAAAATACCTTATCACCTGAGATTCTTGGGAAGCAATGGGGAGCTGAAGACAGCTCTGCTGGGAATAAAGCCAATACCTGTGGTGAAATGAAGATTCAAATGAAGGGACCAGCTTCTTGGAATTCCTTTCCAGGCAAAGAGAAGACTCAGGATAGACCACATGCACAAGGAGCTATAATAATGCAGTCTTGGATGAGTTTAGAGCTCTGGGAATCGAGGGATTCCATCTTCACTGAAGATGTGGTTCAATGCCTTTCAAAAGGACATTGGGTTCACAGACTTCATTCTTAATCCCTTTTGGAAACTGTGGATATTAAGAACCTTCAGAAAGATCAATTTCATTACACCAAGGAAGGTTCCTTCAATCCTTAGTGAAACAGGTCTTGTGCAAGTTTAAAAAAGTCTTCTTTTAGAATTAATAGCAAAATGGTGATTAGAATATTAATTTTGGAAGGTTATAAATGGATTAAGGAACCAAATGGATTTGAAAAAAGTATCTGAAATTAATTTAAGACTCCAATAGGTTGTTTAGAATTCTATAAAAATATTAAAATTTTGAAAGTATAAGAAACCATCCCATCTGATGCTATTAATTAGAAAACAAAAACATAAGACTGACTTGAATAACTTTCTTATTTTGAATTTACAAAAGAGACATGATAAAATTTTGAAAGAGCTTCTGAGAAGAGACAAGAATAAACAAAAAGAAATTGAGTTCTAGGACTCTTTTTAAAAGAGATTTAAAATCAAGATTATTAAAAGCAAAGAGAAGTAGAAGAAATTTGGTTTATTTGATCAAGGTTAAAACCTTGAATAGCTTAAACCTTGGAAGAAGAGATATTTTGCTATATTTTTGGAGAAAATAATTTAGAGTGGATTTACTTGATTAAGGTTAAAGCACATAGGTTGTTATTACTGTTATTACTGTTATTACTTAATAATTTGCTATTTCTTTGTATATCTCTTTTTCTTTATGTACTCACATATGTTTTGTTTAAATGTTTAAATGTTTTTTTTTCTGTGCAGTTTTTATTTTAAAAAACTTTTCATATTTTTCTTATTAGTTTTTTATCTTTCTATCTTTAAACTTTAATAAAAATAATTATAAAAAAGAGAAAAAACCTTAGCACAATTATGGCATATTTTAGTACTAAAAATGTACTTTTTTAAAAAATCAAATGTATTTTGTCTTGCAAAATAGAGAATGCACCTCACAAGAATTAAAAATAAATTATGAACACTTGCCTATTAAAAGGGTGACTGCAGGATAAAACATAGCATATTCAAAATAAGCAAAATTAAAGAGAACCAAGTAAGGTCATCTTTTACTGATCATCTTACATAAGTTGCAGTGTCACAGCAGAATCTGCTACTCATTTCTTAAAAACAGAATAACTTATTTTTAACTCAGAAGGCAGTGCAATTGTTTCTTCTGTTCAAAATGCTAATCAACTTGGTAAGCTAAAAAAAAGTGCTTTCCTCAGCTATGCACAATTATAGAAGCTGCCTAGGGTCTTGTGAGATGCAGTAACATATTTACAATTTGTGCATCATACATCAGCACAAGAAACAGATTGCCATAATTGGAAGTTCACTTGTTTTCAAACTTCATTATTTTCTGACTTCAAATATAGTTTACATTTCAAAAGGGATAAAGGAGACTTATGCTTTCATTCCAATGAAGGGATTACAAATTGGGAAGTCACTGGTATTCTGACCTTGTTTGCTTGTCAATATGTTACACTACCTAACCATATAACAGCATCAGTGCCAGTGAGTGTAGGATTCACTCCATTTATTACAGTAGCTTGCCCAGCAAGTATTGATAAGGATGTGGTTTTCTCCTTGGTCATTGCTTGACTATCATTTTCTGCTTATAGGGTTTGTCTGGTGTTAATCCTGCTGATCTGGTTGTTGGTTGATAGCAAGCATATGTTTCGGCCCTTCTTAGCTTTCTTATTATCTCTTTAAAATGGTCTGTCAATGTTATCTCTATGTGCTTATTGATGGCTGATTTGTCTGAAAGATAAGTTACCAGGAATTCCCTGGCGTTTTGGATTTAGTATTTTGGTCTAAGATGCTTAGAGTTTCTGAGCTGAAACTATGGTTGAGTCTACCCATGTGAGATTAAGATATTTTCATTTGTTTTCTGTTAGTTAGTGTTCATTGATGTGCTCTATTAGTCTTCTGTCTGCCCTACATACATAGGCTCCTACAATTCTTGCATTATATGTTGTGATGACTCTTGCTTTTTCTTCTTGGGCTACTAGGTCTTTTGATTTGCTTAAGATGTTTTAGAGGGCTTTAGTTGTGTGCTATGGTGATGTCATGTGGCTGTAATGAGTGTTGGTTATTTCTGAGATGTTTCTGATATAGTATTATTAACCCATTCATACTTGCTTTGATTGTGCTATAGTGGGTTAAATGGTCAGCACTTTTTTAATAAAATTACAGGGGTATCCATTTTGTTGGGAAATGATTTATATAGATAATTTGTTTCCTTTTTCTGGTATTGTGGATTGTTGCAGTCACGTGTACTAGTTCCTATGCTGTTCTTCATGTGGAAAGTTGGAAAGCTCCTTTGGTAATGGAGCTCTGGTTGGTATGGTTTGTGTATTTTTTTATTTGACTTGCATTTCACATTTACCACCATTTCTTTCGGTGATGAAGATATCCAGGAAGATCTTCTCTTCTATTGGAATACAATATCTTCAGATATGCCACTGCACAGATGTAAGGCTGGCACGTAGGGAGAAAGAGAAGAAAATAACAGCTCACTTTGACCCAGCTTTGAAGGTCTCCTGGCAACAGAAGTGCTTTGTTAACCAGACCATGAAGGTTGTGCCTCAAGGTCACCTTTCTGAGCATTACAACTTCCATACCCCTATTACTTTTATATTATGCAGGGAATACTGTACCCAGGGATGGCTAGAGAAGACAGTCGAGGAGGCTAGAGGTTTTTTTTTAACAGTACTCAATAGATTTTTGTGTAATGATTATCTTTATTTTTGACTCAATTTTCTTCAACGTATAAAATATTTAGGGTGTTGCAGCCCTGAGTGAACTAGCCCCTCATCATGATTTGAGTTTTGAGATTCGTGGTTCACTTTCCTACATGCATAAAAACCAAGCAGAAGATAGCTTGATTTACACAAAATGGAGTAATCCCCACTTAACAACCATAACTGAGCATAGAATTTTTGTCATTGTCTTAAGTAATTGCAATTATTAAGTGGTCACCATGTGACCAGACTTGATTTATTACTTTTTTATTATGTTGAGCAGGGATTGGATGAGAAGACCTTCAAAGTTACTTCCAACTCTGTTATTCTATCATATATGTATCTCAAATGATGATGTAAAATTGGAATTCTATTAAAACAGGAGTGTATTTTGTATTTTTACATCATATAATATCGGTATATCTTTAAAAAGTGAAATAGCACTTTCCTTTTTAGGAATCAGAGTTAACTTCTTGAATATCTAAAATAATATTTTATTTACTTATTTTTTTTCTTTTTTTCTTTTATTTTTTCTTTTTTTTTTAATTTAAAATTTTTATTGGTTTTTAAAACAAACATAAACAAAACATAAAAACATCAGGCCATCTTCCATCTATGTACATACAGTGTGCCGGTTGGTTTACAAATTGTTTTGTGTTTCCATTTCGTCGTCTTCAATTACAATTACATTGTATATAATCTCGTATTTTCAATCCAACATTGGATATGCCATTCAAAATAATGGAAAGGCACCAGGCCAAGATGGACTTCCGGCAGAATTTTACAAAACATTACAAGAATCACTGAATCTTCTATTGCTAGAAGTTATGAATGAAGTTATGTTAAAGAAGAGGATACCTAAATCATGGTCAGAAGCTTATATTACACTTGTTCCAAAAAAGGAGGCCGACCCATTACAAATCAAGAACTATGGACCTATTTCCCTACTAAACGCAGATTAAAAAATTTTTGCTTCAATATTGGCAGAAAAACTTTAAAAATACTGAAATAATTTTATCCATCCTGATCAAAATGGATTTCTGCCAAAGAGACAAATTAAAGACAATATGAAAATAATCTTGGACACTTTGAAATACTACGAGGCACATCCTGAAAAACAAATGGCTCTGATATTTGTAGATGCACAGAAGGCATTTGATAATGTGAATTGGCGATTCATGTTATTACTGTTGGAACAGATGGGCTTTGCTACAAAATTTATTCAAGCAATAGAAGCTATATATCATAAGCAAACGGCAAAGGTAATGATAGAGGAAGAACTGACAGACTTTATTGATATAAGAAAAGGAACAAAACAAGGGTGCCCACTGTCACCTTTGTTGTTTGTGTTAACCTTGGAAGTGCTAAACAGAAATATTAGAGATGAAAAGAATATAAAAGGGATCTAAATTAAAAAGGAAGAATTTAAGTTGCAAGCATTTACAGATGATCTGGTTTTTATCTTAGAAGACCCACTAGAAACATCATCAAAATTGATAGAAAAGATAGACATATGGAAAGGTGGCTGGTTTGAAAATAAATAAAGATAAGACAAAGATCTTGACAAAGAATATGCTATCAAGACAAAAGGAAGAACTGGCAGACCTATTGAAAATTCAGGTCACGAATAAGATCAAGTACTTGGGGATATACTTGGCAGCAAGATGCAGTACACTAAAAGAGAATAATTATATCAAACTTAAAACAGCAGATAGCACTAGATTTGGCGAAATGGAAAAATTTACAACTGTCATTAATAGGGAGAATATCAACAATCAAGATGAATATATTACCCAGAATTTTATATTTGTTTCAAACAATTCCAATTAGGCTTGGAAAAGACTATTTTGAAGATTTAAATAAAATTGTGTTGAAATATATATGGCAAGGTAAGAAAGCGAGAATAAAGTTAAAACTTTTACAAGATGCTAGAATAAGAGAAGGATTTGGTTTGCCTAATTGCAAGTTGTATTACCAAGCTACAAATTTGATATGGGTTAAGGAATGGATAATATTCAGAAATACTAGATTGTTGACATCAGAAGGACATGATCTGTTGTTTGGGTGGCATGCTTTTTTATGGTATAAAGGAACTAAAACACAGGGGTACTTTAGAAGATATTATGTATGGGAGTCTCTGTGGTTAAATTGGGAGAAGATTAAAAGATAATGTTATTTGAAAATTCCAGTCTGGCTATCAACTATTGAAGCATTTTCTTATCCTATAATATACAAAAAGGAACAAACAGTTAGATATGGGGAAATTTTGAATGAAAAGGGTGAACTTAAATCTATACAAAAACTAGAAGTACAAGGTATAAAGATGAATTGGTTTTCATATGCGCAAATACATTGAAGGTATGATAAAGATTCTAAAACAGAAGGTTTCTATGATAAACTGACTGATTTAGATAAGATTTTGACAGGTACTGATGAAAAGGTGATTAAAAAATTGTATGGATATTTATTAAAAATTAAACTAGAAGAAGAACAAGTTAAAGAAACTATGATTGCTTAGGGGAAGAATTTTGGATATGGGATTGATCTAGAAAAATGGCAAAAATTATGGTCTCAAAATTATAAAATGACAATGTCAACAGCATGTAAAGAAAATTTGTTTAAGATGTTTTTACAGGTGGAATTTTCCCCCAACAACAATACCAAGAATGTTCAAGAATAAATCCCAAAAATGTTGGAAATGTAATCAGATACCTGGCTCATATTACCATATGTGGTGGACTTTTGCGGATGCTAAAAAATACTGGACTAAAATCCACACTTGGTTGGAAAAAACGACAAAAAATCATATAGGTTTGAAACCAGAGATATTTTTATTGGGAATTTTACCTGAAATATATAGAAAAGACTTGAAATACTTGACTGTAAATGTATTAACAGCAGCTAGGATTGTATTTGCTAAAAACTGGAAAAATGAGAAAACACCATCATAGGAAGAAATTATTAAGAAAATATTGGAATGTGCTGAAATGAGCAGATTGATATTTGAAATTAGAGAACAGGATGATAAACAATTTTATAAAATCTGGGATCTATTCAATCAATGGTTAGACAATAAAATATAGTAACGAAATATGTAGATTTTTAGAAAATACTAAATATATAAAGATGTATTCTTTCCTTATTATATCGACAAAATGATTTTAGGATAGATTTGGGATGATAATATGAATTGTCACAAAACAAATTAAGTAAAATATGATTATTTCCTAAAGCATGAATGAATAATAGTCAAATGATTGACTAATAATGATACCAATGTATTTAATATTAATTGAGAATATCTAAAATAATATTATACAACAATGGCAGCAGTATACAAGTATAATTTTTGAAAAGTCACTTACATTCTAAATAAAATGGCTGCCATAATTTTGCAAATACCGGACTTTCAAAGACAGTTTGCAATGCAACAATGCCCATCGTTCAAATAAAACAATAGCTGTCTAGCTTGGATACATGGCTTTCTGAATTGTGATCCATTAAGCTTACCTACCAGCCATTACAACCTGCATGATAGCTGTTTGTTAAATCTTGCATACGAGGAAGGATTTTATCCCAAGCTGATGGCATGGTAGGTTGATTAAGCCAATGTGAATTATCATACACAGCTGATGGGATACAAATTATGCATCTGTGGTAGCCATTATGATATTAATGTCATTTTAAAATAACATGATAAAAATTATTTTCCTCATTTTTTGGCAGGGAGATATAACTGGGTCATACGCAGTGCCTTTGTTATAAGATCATAACCATTTTAAGACTTCAACTAGTCTCCATTAAAAAAAACAAAGACAAAGCCTGTTTCAATATATGATACATTATTCTAAGCTAAGCTACATATAATTAGTACATTTTCCCCACTTACTATATGAGTAAAAAAGTCGTCTTCAAGTTGAATCAACTTCAGGTTGCTGACTCTGGTGACCTGTGTTTACAAATCATGAAATCACAGATATATCATTATTTACTCACCAAATTTGCAAGAGGTTAGCCACTGCTTTGTTCCAAGATACTTTTTTCAATTTGCAATGTAATGTACAGCTCTGGTATTCTCAGGTAATATTGCTCATACCCGATACTCTTTAGCCGAGGGATGTCAAACTGGGTTTCTTCATGGGCCGGATCAGCATTGTATTTCTCCGCAGGCCAGCTGGGGAGGGGTGGACAGACTGGATGGATGCCTCCTGCAGCACCCTGCTGGCCAATATGGGACTGGGGGGGGGGTATGCAGTCCCCCACAACCCATTTTGGCTGGCAGAGTGCTGCAGGAGGCCATCTAGGCAAAAATCAGGGCAGGGGGACCACGCACAGCCCTCTGAACCCCATTTTGGCTGATAGAGGTTTTGCTATTTCCAGGCCAGCCTCAAGGATCAGATTTAAGCACCCCTCGAGCCAAATCCAGCCCATAGACCTTGAGTTTGACACTCCTACTTTAGCTTCTTCAGATCAGACATCTAGTGGGAGCAATAAAGTCTCAACATGGATGCCAATCCAGATAACTGTGTTGAGGTAATTCCCCATAAGGAGAATGAGTGCACACAGGGAGACGTAGTGAGAGTAATGTTGAATAACACACGCACAGCACACAGCTACACTGTATAGTAAAATGTAGGTTTTTACTGCCAGTAAATGGTTAAGCAAAGTCCAACAAGCAGTCCAAGTCATTCACGGTTAAAGCAGTGAGTTTTCACTCCAGGGATAATCCAAATAACAAAGTCCAGTTTCAAAAACAGTTCAGTAAAAGACTCACATAAAATCCAAGAATAACTATGATCAGCAACAGTCAATAGGGAAATGCAGGAACGGCAACACTCTCAGCAAGAACAGAACAACCCAGGTTTTTGGGTTCATCTTAGGGCCGTTTGAGGAACCACACCCAATTACAATCTTAGCATTCCCTTAAAGAGACAGTATTAAAATGTCTATCCTGGTTTATATATTTTCCAACCCAACTTTTAGGTGACTTACATTCCTAACATTCTCCCCTTTGGGTAGGAACAATATATACAACTTTACATTCTAAATCCTCACAGCAAGCCTTATGCTTTACAGAGCCTTGGGCTTTTGTAAAATGATCTGCAATGTTATTCTCTGACATGCAGCACTCCAATTTATTCATTTTACTTTACACACATTGTCTCACATTTAAATATCTTAAATCTGTGTGTTTTGATCTTGTCCTAGCAGCAAGATTGGAAGCCATCTGTATTGCTGATTGGTTGTCTTCATAAACAACAATAGAATCTGTTACATCAATTCCCATATCAATCAATAGTTGCTTATAACAAACTAAATAGATATATAATAAAGATAACCATGAGAATTCAGCCTCCATTGTTGATAAACATAGATGTTTCTGTCGAATAGACCTCCATCCAATCAACACCTTTCCCAATAATACTACAGTACCTGGTGTAGATTTATGTGTATTTACATCTATAGCAAAACTTGCATCGGCATATGCAGCTAGATTTAGTTCAATCTTAGGTTTCAAATATAATGCATAATGCATTGTTTGTTTCAGATATCTTAACACACGTTTTGCAGCTTGCCAGTGCCTTTCAGTTGGCTCAGTATTAAATCTCACTAATTGGTGAACACTGTATGCAATATCTGGCCTTGACCAATTACTGAGATAAGATAAACCACCAATCAAAGACTGATAAATGTTCTTATCAAAAACAGGACTTTGAACATCACTGTGGCTAAACTCCTGGCTCATTGGTGTTTTAGCCGGTTTACAAAGTTCCATTTTAAAACTTTTTAGTAATTGGTTAATTTTATCTGCCTGTGAGATTTTGTAGCCGCACCTAGTTTTATCTATCTTTAAACCAAGATATTGTTTAACTTCACCTGTTTTATCTTAAATTTCTTTTCTAACAGTGAAATTATTTTAATAGCTTCTTGTTCAGTTTTGGTGATTTATGCTATGTTATCAGTAAACAATAGCAACAATGAAATTACACCATCACTTTCTTTTTTAAACAAACATGGATCAACCATGTTGATCAAAACCTATCTTTGTTAATTCCTTAACTATACACTGGTTCCACTCATATCCTGATTGTTTCAAGCCATAAAGACTCTTTTTCAATCTCCAGCAATCAGTTGTATTATCATTTTTGATTCCTAAAGGTTTCTTTAAATATAGTGTGTTGCAACGGTGCATGCAGATATGCCGTCTCTACATCTAAATGATTTATATTTCTCCTTAGCTGCCCACACTAATGCTGCCCTTAATGCAGTAGCCTTCAGACGAGGTGCAAACACCTCATTGTAGTTGTTTGGTGTCTGATTGAACCCTTGTGCTACTAACCTGGCTATTTGGGTAACAGTCCCATCCACACCTGTCTTAAGTTTATAAATCCATTTACACCCTATGGCATGTTCACCTGGTGGCAACCTGACATTTTCATAAACTTCCAACCATAAACTTCCAAGGATTTCAGTTCCTAATCCATTGCTTCCTGCCAAGCAGCCTGATTCTTAGCAAGATACAGTTTCAGTTCATTATAGTTATTTGTAACTGTATTCACTTGGCATACAATACTAGCCTGATATCTATCAGGTGGTCGTGTTACTTGAGTTGAACGTCTTGGTAATACAGGGCTTACTGGTAGACTCACCTGTTCCACCTGCTCCTGTTCTTCTACTTCTTCCTGTGCCTGTTCTTCTACTTCCTCCTGTTCTTCCTCTTTAATGGCTATTCATGGTTTATTTATTTCATCTTTAGGGACTATTTGGGTGTCAATAATAACATCATTGCTGGATTCCTGTTCCAGTTTATCCCACCCAACGTGCTCAATAAATTTTGCACTAGCGCTACAATAAACATGAGCTATGCCTGGATCCCAAAATCTAAACGACCTATGGTTGGCTTCATAACCTATGCAAAATAATTTCCTCACTCTATGTTGCCCTTTCATTCTTGTGAGGGAATATGCACCCATGCTGGAGCTCAAAATGTGTGTAAATAACATAAATTTGGCTTTCTGCCATGCCAACAAGTGAATGGCAATTCACCAGTTGTTAACTACATTGTTTTATACATGGTTGCTACACATTATGGCCTCACCCCACAGTGTTTCTGGCAAACCTGAGTCAGATAACATAGTGCGAGCCATGGCTTGTAACATTTGCCCTCTTCGTTCTATAAACGAGTTATGTTGTGGTCTCTAAGATGCAGAACGTTTATGCTCGACACCAGCCAATTTCAACATTGTTTGGAATCTCTTGTTCATAAACTCAGTCCCGTTATCAGTCGCTAAAATCATTACTCTATGTTTCATTTTTCTCACTGCAAATCTCAGCCAATTAAATAAATGTTGGAAAGTTTCTGATTTGGTTTTCATGAGATAGCAGAAACCGTATCGTAATGATCCATTATACTCAAAACATAGCAGGCATCTCCCAAACTGGGTTTCTTAGGGCCAATTATGTCAGCAAAAACAACCTCTAAAGGTTCTTTGGTCTTAAACCCATTTTGTCTGTTTGCTGGAGTAACCTTGCTTTTCTCCTGACTATAGGCATTACAGTTTAAGTACTTGCTACAGGGTTTTAATTCTACTCCCTTTTACAATTGACAGTTTGCAAATTAATGTGCCCCAAACGTCCATGCAGTAAATGTATACATTTGTCACGTGGCTTAACATTGTTATAAACCAAGTTAACCATCTTCAACTGGTCATCATGTATCACATATAAATCATTCTATAAAGTAGCAGTAACACCTTTACCCTCTTTCTCTATTATATGGTTATCTCCCCTAAAGGTTACTGCATAACCAATATTAACTAAAGTCCCTACTGATAACAAATTAAATTTTAGTTTAGGTACATATAATATAGTTAAATGCTCATTCATACATGAACAATATGCAGTACCTTCACCAGACGCTTTCATCTTCCATCCATTTGCCATGTAAACATGTTGTTTATTCGTGGACATTGTTACAAACCTCTATTTCCAGTAATGTACTGCGATGCTCCACTATCAACAACCCACAAATCATGGTTTACAGTTGAATTGCTAGACATAGCTAAACTAACATTCTTCTTAGCCTTCTGGTGATTAACAGTATTCTGTTGTTTTCCTCTCTTACAGAATCTAGCTCAGTGGTTCCCAAACGTTTTCAGTCCACCACCCCCTTGGTGCTACAACTCATTCTCAATGCCTCCCACCCAGGGGCGGGATCAAATTTCTGTGGGCATGGCCTAATTTGAAGGTGTGGTTTGCTGGTCATGTGATTGGGTGGGTGTGGCTTGCTGGTCATATGACTGGGTGGTCATTGTTTGCTGGTCACGTGACTGGTGGTGTGGCCTGCTGGTCATGTGACTGGGTGAGTGTGGTTTGGTGACTGGCAAACCAAATACAAGTAGTCCTCCTTAATGGCCGGTTGCTTAGAAAGTGTTCTAATTTATGACTGGCCTCCCCAGAACTACTTGACCTGTTTTTGGAGTTTTGACAGTCATGCACACACATATACACGTACTCCCTTCCAACCCTGCTGGAACTGGTCACTGGACTAGAATCAGAAAAGCATCTCTGATTAGATTCTAGTAGTGAATAAAATCTAATCAGAGATGCTTTACCGATTCTTGTTGATTTGTTTTATTTGTATTTCTTTATTTTATGTTGCTGAATTGCACTGACATACGTGTCCCTTCTTGTGCACAACCCAGAAGCTTTTGATTCTTGGCAGCAAAAATTATGATCTCTGGCTTTGCTCTACTTTTCAAACGTGCTGGCACTGCCACGTTCTAGGTGCCGACCCCACATATCCACCCCATTGAGCCCGCTGCACTGGAGGGACCTGCCCAAGCAAGTCCAAGCGGAGTGGTGCACCAAATCAATGGGGTGAGCCTGGGAGAGGGAAAGAGAGAGAGAGAAAAGAGAGAAGGAAGAAAAGAAAAAAGGGAAAGAAAGAAAAAGGGACAAAGGGGGGGGGAGAGAGAGAACGAGAACTGATGCATCAGATTGAAATGAGGCCTAGTTTAGAGGCCTTTTTCCACATTGAAACATCTCTGCCAGCACATTGAAACATCTTTGGCTTCTATTAATTTGAAGGTTTTGTAGACGAAATATGGCCAAGACTATCAGGAAACTCTCACATTTTGTTGAGGCTTTAAACAGGATCCATTGGACCAGATCTCCACCCTAAAAAATTACTTTTCCCCAATGTACAATGCCAATTCTGAAGAAAGCAAAATCAAAATGTACTGGAGAATTACAAGGAGAACACACATGCACGCACTCCCTTCTAACCCTGCTGGAGCAGCTGATTGGACTAGAATAGATATCTCATTATCTTTCTCCTCCCTCCTTTATTTCTTTTTCTTTCTGTCCCTTCCTTCCATCGCCCTCTTTGTCTCTTTTTTTTTCTTTCCCTTTTCTCTTTCTCTTCTTCCTTCTCTCTTTCTCTCTCTCTTTTCCTCTCTCAAGCTCAACCCATTGATTTTGTGTACCACTCCATTCAGACTTGCTTGGGCAGGTGCCTCTGGTGCAAAGGTTTCAATGGGGTGGAACACAATGGTGGGAGGATGTTTGAAAAGGAAAGCAAAGCCACTCTGGCTTTGCTCTCCTTTCCCAATGCTACGTTCGTTGGCGGAGCTCCTTGCACCAGAGTGTGCAAGTCAATGGGATGATCCTGCGGGGCCTTGCCTCGAACGCGGTGGCGGCATTTTTTACCCCTGAATTGTGCCCTGCCGCTCACCACTAACGCCCCATGCCACCTCTTAGCACCTCCCTGCCGGCCCCCCTAAGGCATCCCACTGCTCTCCAGGGGGCAGTACCGCCCACTTTGGGAACCACTGATCTAGCTATATGTCCCCTAGCCCCACAAGAAAAACATTTCCTAACAGTATAGGCAGTTGAACACAAATCCTCTTCTTGTGGTTTTTTCTTTCTCAGTTGGTTCCTATCCAGCCGTCTTCTTACTTCTTACAACCTTTCAGTTATTTCAATGTCAGTTCTTCTCTGGTCAGGACTTCCAGTGAAGATACGTAATCATCATAACTTTCATCCAATGAGGAAAGAATGATGTAAACTTGATGCAGCTCTGAAAATATCAGTTCCTTTTCATGTAGCTCTTAAAAAGTTCTTTTCATGAAGTTCAAATGAGCTAACATATCTCCACCTTTCAGAAGACGTGCTCTAAACAGTTTACATGTAAGATGTAAGTGTGCACCTACACTGTCACGAACATGCTCTTCAAATTCTCCCAACACTTTGCAGCAGACTCTTCTCCACGAAAGTGTTAGTCCAATAATACCAAGAGCTTGTTTGTTGTTCTGTTTAAAGTCAGCTAATTTCTTGGCATCGTCCTTATCATCTGGATCCCAAGCATTTACATCTGGTGGATCCTGAACTGCATTCCATAACCCTTCTCTATGCAGAAGTGGACTGCACTTCATTGAAACATATGAAACATAATTTGTTCCATCCAACCAGGTTATCAGTGATAGACTTGTTGACGGGTCTTGTGCCATCTTTACCAGGACAGTAACCCACAATTAAACAGTAAACAGCTGTCTGTATATGGTACTGTGTACACACTAACTCTCAGTTATCTGAGCCTGGTATGGCCTGGGCCCATAACCAGTGTTGAGGTAATTCCCCGTTAGGAGAATGAGTGCACACAGGGAGACATAGTGAGAGTAATATTGAATAACACACACACAGCACACAGCTACACTGTATAGTAAAATGTAGGTTTTTACTGCCAGTAAACGGTTAAGCAAAGTCCAACAAGCAGTCCAAGTCATTCACAGTTAAAGCAGTGAGTTTTCACTCCAGGGATAATCCAAATAACAAAGTCCAGTTTCAAAAACAGTTCAGTAAAAGACTCATATCAAATCCAAGAATAACTATGATCAGCAACAGTCAATAGGGAAATGCAGGAACGGCAACACTCTCAGCAAGAACAGAACAACCCAGGTTTTTGGGTTCATCTTAGGGCCGTTTGAGGAACCACACCCAATTACAATCTTAGCATTCCCTTAAAGAGACAGTATTAAAATGTCTATCCTGGTTTATATATTTTCCAACCCAACTGTTAGGTGACTTACATTCCTAACAAACTACAAGGACAATTCCATTCTCTTTTCTTAGCAATAACAGGGAAATGGTTGCTCTTTCCCTTGTCTGGACATGTTCTTTCCAGCTCTCCAGATTTATTTTCAAGGTGATCTCCAATCCAAGTTCCTCACCAGTTTTGTCCTGCTGACTTTCCTTGAAGTCAGCCAAGGATGGCTAGATGCTGCTATCTGTTGATGACTTTATTTTATACATGTTTTTTTTAATTTAAAAAACTTCTAAAATATATGAATAGTCAACTTTGGCTCTTCTAGATAACAATAATATACTAAATACATTATCAACTTTTGCCACAAAATAGCTGTTTATGAAAGTACAGGTAGAACTGAGGTGGACCAAAGATATAGTACTGTAATTTGAAAATGATTTTTATATCCACTCCTTGCTATAATTACTGCAGTTACAAACTTAATAATTATAATTTCAAGCAATTAAAAGAAAAAAATGCAAACGTTTTCCAACATGTTCCAGTGTGAACATAGTTTTTCGTGTTTTGAAATACTCTGTCTTCTAGGCAGAACTTTTTTTCTTAACTTCCAAACATACTTAAAAGTTTTTGCCTGCCTACTCATCACTTTAAATATAGTTGTATCTTTAAATAAAATATTTTCACAGGTAGCTAGTAAAAAAATATTTTACAATATTAGAGTTATACAGATGCAACCAATAATGTTAAGTTTGGGTGACAGATTGAACTTGTGATAGCACTGTTGTGGAATTAATTCTTCTAAGACTCCTTGAAATCAACCTAGTCTCCTGTGTAACACTAAACGAAGTTCTTAGCCTATCAAAGCTAGCAGCTTTCAATTAACATTTTGAACTAAAAAACTGAAAATGTGAATTGATCTCTATTTCCTAATGAAGTACGTAAAACAATGTTATTTTTAGAAACACTGAAAACCATATTAACAAACTCCATGCAAGAAATAAACTCCATAAGAAACTTAGTTTACAGAAAGGAATTCATGTAATGTATAAATAAGTGTTTAATTTAGATCATATTATTCAAGTAATTGCAATGGTATGAAAGTACTTCAAATCAAGAAACTCTGAATGAATGTAATTTATATTGTGATAGAAGACTCTTGAAAAATTGTATTTATTTAGAAATAAATATTAATATACAGTATTTATTTCCTTCAACAGCTCAAGTTGACTTCTATTGAGTTCTCGCTTCATTTTCTTGACATAACAGCTTCCTGTAATGTTAAGAGGGGTTAAGAGAAAAAAAGATTAGCCCAAAATCATTCATAAAGCTTTTTCAGCCAAGGTATTCAAGTCCTTAATCACTATATCATATTGGATCTTTCTAGCCCCTATCTTTTGCACATCACACCAGAACTGGAACAGATTAAGCTAAAGAAAAGAATCCACTGAACTGTTAAAAACACCAGCCAGTTCTATAGTTTTTTACAATGCAACTGTTGAGAGACAAAAATAAAATTGTATCAATCAAAAGAATAGTTACTGATTCTTCTGCATTAAAAGAGCCGTTTTGCCACAATATCCATTGTCTTAATTTAAATCTTTTTGGACTAAAATGCAACAAAGTAGTTCAAAGTTGACAATTTATACAAGACGAGTAGAAGAAGCAATTTAGACATTCTTTGTGTCGGTTTATTTTTATACAGTGACAAAGTACTTAATAATGTTGATGTGTATGAGCTGACCTTTAGCTTGCAGTAAATATCATCTCATCTAACATTGTTAATTTGTCTTATATGTCACAGAGTAAGTAAGCCCTTAATACTGTTATCATTTTTTATTTTAGCATTCAATAGACTTTTTCATTCAAATAGCTATATTTCTCAGAACAAAAAAGAGAGTTTAGATAAAACAAAACAGACAATCTGTCAATTTATGCAACAAGCCATAAAAGCCATTATGTACAAGCCATAAAAGATTTCTGATGTCCATTTATACTTAGTAACATAGTAACATTTAAGTGTTCTCTTTGTTTGTGGGAGTTTACTCATGTAATGATTAACATAGTTACTATGCCTGCATTTGGCTGGTATTTTGAAGGAATGAAGAGATGTTGCCATCTACATAAAATAACATTACCTTGCTTTTCTTTTGCCTTAGAACATGCAAGGGGAGTTGGGTGTCTATCTTGTGATTATGACTGCGCTTTTTAAAAGGAAATCCTAATCTCTTGTTTCCTACATTATCTTGGTGTCTCATTTAAAAAATATCTTCTTAAAGAATTCACATAGTTTAAAACTTGTAGCTGTCACAGTTACATAGTTTTCTTTCAGTCTTAGTAGTTTCAAGTTGAGAAGAGCACTTCCTGTTTGCGTCCTGTTTCAAACATTGCATTTTTCTGCCTTGGAGGAATACACAATGAAGTATTTACAAAAGATCAAGATCTCCCTTAAGTAATATAATAACCTGCCTCCTAAATCATGGGTGCTCCATCACTGCAGGTTTTTAAACAAAAGTTGGAGTCATTTATCTGGGATGGCCTGAGCATTTGTGCCCTGGGCAGTGTTTGAAGTAGATCTCCACAAGATCCCTTCTATTCCTATGATTCTATAAAGATTCCCACAATGAATCAATTCAGCTAACTACTATGTCCCATCATACAATGATGGGATTAGCTTTGGATCAGAAAGCAAGCTTTTTACTATATTTCTATATTTTGAAACTCTCAGACATACTTTTAGAAGATACCAACTGCTTAATCTAATAAAATTAGATGACTTTTAGCTATTTTACTGAAAGTATCTGGTATAACTACGTTTAGAGATAATATGTAGATGCAAAGTACTGCAAAACAAAGGAAATCCTTGTTCTGAGAAAAACAATAAATAATTCAAAGTGATTTTTAAAAATAATACAACAGAAAGAGCTTTAAGAATTTCTTAAAAATGAGTGTAAGGTGAGAATCTTATTAATAGAATTCACCAGGCTACTATTTTCTTAATTTACATCATATTAACTTATTTATTTTTTTAAAGCCACACTATGATTTTGCTGTAACTCAATACTGGTATAAAGACAAAACTGGCCCTAAACTCATCAGACTTTATATTTTATGAATGTACAAGGGAGAAATGTCTTAGTATTAAATGTTTTTTTAAATGAAGACTAATTGAAGGAAAACTTGTCTCACACTTTTACAAGATGAAAAATAGAGGTAGTTTGCTGTAACTTATAAAAGCAAAAATGAAGCAAATATCTGCCCAATGGAGAAAAGCAATTTATTCATTGCCTAATGTAACATTATCTCAACCTATATCAAAAAGCTAAGTGTATTCAGACATCATTATTAATTGGAATATGAGGCTTTTAACATCTCATTAGATGATTACAATCACTTCTATACAGTCATAATGAAAATAATACAAACATGTCCATGTAATCACCAGGAGTTCAACTCAACTTTTATTTGAGTTATCCAATTTTATCTAACATTATCTAACATGGATCCAACAATCAATATAGTATTAGAAAAAAGTGATCTAACAAATCAATGTACCAATTGATAAAGCACAGAAAGAACATATATAAAGTAAGAGGAAGAAAGGGAGCAAGTCCTAGTTTTATTTGGACAAAGACATGCCACATTCAGGAATGACATTATTGGAAGAGAGCCATCTTAGTCTAAGAGTCTGAAAAAAATACTGCCAGAATCCATTAGATGCAAGTATGACATAAATAGCAATAGCAACAGCACTTAGACTTATATATCATTTCACAGTGCTTTACAGCCCTAAGCAGTTTACAGAGTCAAAGTCAGATTCTGCCCCACACAATCTAGGTCCTCATTTTATCCACCTCAGAAGGATGGAAGGCTGAGTCAATCTTGAGCCAGTGAGAATTGAACTGCTGGCAGCCAGCATTCAGCAGAAGTAGCCTCCAGTACTGGATTCTAACCATTGCGTCACCACAGCTCAAATAATAACACTGGATAACTTTTTTTCCCCAAAGGTTTGGCTCCCTGAACAATTTTTGGTGATGATAGACCCCTTCAAAATGAACACAAATATAATTTCAGAATGACTGTATCACATAAGAATCTTAAGAAATATGAAATTAATTTTAATGACTATGTGTATTTAATTGCATAATGTTTCTGACAGAACATATCAGTTTAACAGGGCTAAAGCGTTTTGTTGCTGATTTTCACTTGTACTCAGAGTCTAATGCATCTCACTGCAGTGTCCATCAACATTCAGGCAGCACTGATGGATTCCAGTTGCCCTAATACTGTTTTTCCATTGTGGAAATGTTCTGGTGAAACCTTTCACCATATTCATCACTAATTGCACCTAGATTTCCAGGAATTAAGCCCAAGTATGAATGCAGAAAATGAATCTTCAGTGACATGTTGCACTTATGGTCTTGTATACTGTAAGATAGTTGAATGTAGTTTGATGCTCTATAATTGCTAAAAAAAATTCTCAATGACATCCTTGAATGCTTTCTAGATGATTTTCTATGGCCCCACTGACAGATCTTTGAATTGGTTCTCACTGATGATGTATCTGATCTGTAGATCAACAAAAATGCCTTCCTTAAACTTGGCATCAGTTATTTTCAGAAATATCTGTCTCAGATGGTAATAAAAACCTTTACCTTCCTTGTTCATCGCTTCCACAACATTTTTCATCAGTCCAAGTTTTATGTGAGGCAGAGACAAAAATATCTTTGCTGGGTCAATGAGAGTTTCATATGCCATGCTTTTCTGTCCCGGAACCAAATTCTTTCAGAATGGCCATTTATTTTTAATGTAATGTGACACTCTTGCACAGCTGTCTTATTCCCATATGTAACTACGGTACTTGGTATATCTGAGCTGCATTCCAAGCAGCAGAGCCACTACTTTTAGATAACAGATATTCCAGCTGTACTTGGTTATTGAATGTGTTTCAATTAACAGTTCCATGTTTTCATGTTTCCTTCATGTGTGCAGCATAGCCAACAGATACTGAAGATTTTATGTACTGGCATTGTGTAAAAACAGAAAAAGGGCATGGGTACTTACCTGACACGCCCGTTCTCTTTAAGCTGTGAAGAGCATCCAGTAGTGGGAGATGCTTCAGTCTCCACATTCATAGGCTGAGCTATTAGGAAGCCAGGTTTCATCTGGGTGCCTGGTGGGGGGGTGTTTGAGCTGGAGGTATCAGAGGGAGTCTGTTTGTGCCCAGGTGTTTGCCTGGCTTGTGGTGTGGAGATCTTTCTATTTGAGAGTGCAGGCTTCCAAATGATTGACAATTAGTATATAACGTTTCCAATAGAGAACTCACCAAAACAGAAACAGATTTCCTAACCAAAGGATTCAATTATGCCATAGCACCCAAAAAAATCCCCACAGAATCCATCATATGTGCAGTAGAATCCAGCCTAACCAAATTAAATACAGATGAAGCTGACAGAATAAGACACCAGGTTACAAACATCTTATGCACAAGCAAACCACTGAAAAATAACTTGCAAAAAGATGAATTCAGAGTGCTACAAACCCTGAAAAATGATAACAGCATAATAATACTCCCAGCAGACAAAGGAAATGCCACAGTAGTAATGGATAGAAAAGACTACAAAACAAAATTGACAGACCTACTCCAAGACTCCACACACAAACCTATAAACACAGATCTAACCACATATCTGGAAAAATTAACCAAGAAGAAAATTATACCAGCCACATAAGCAAAGAAATCCAACAGACGATCATCCCAAGAGAAAAATCTTCTAGATGCCCCAAACTATACGGCCTCCCAAAAATACACAAAGGCATACCTCTCAGACCCATAGTCAGCTCCAAAGGAGCATCATTACAAAACCTAGCAAAACACTTAGCAAAACAACTACAGCCCCATGCTGAAACCGCAGCTTCATATGTACAAAACTCATACCATTTCTTAGAAATGATCAAAGATCTACATGTGGAACAAGAAGATCTGCTTGTAAGTTTCGACGTGGTTTCACTATTCACTCAAGTCCTGATAAAAGAAACTCTTGAAATCATCAAAAATAAATACCAACCAGCTAAACACTTCATGGAACTAACAGAACACTGCCTGACCAACACATATTTCACATACAAAGGACAAAGATACAAGCAAATTGAAGGAGCCCCTATGGGATCACCACTGTCACCCGTCATTGCAAACCTGTTCATGGAAGAATTCGAATCCAGAGCCCTGGCTAATGCCACCCACAAACCCAAACTATGGCTAAGATACATCGATGACACATTTGTGATTTGGCCCCATGGAAAAGAAAACCTAAACAATTTCCTAACACACCAAAACAGCACACACCCCAAAATCAAGTTCACCGTGGAAACAGAAATAAACAAACAACTACCATTCCTAGACGTACTAATCTAAAAAAGAACAGATGGCACACTGGGACACACCGTATACCAGTAGAAAACACACACCAACCGCTACCTCAACGCCCAATCCCACCACCACCCAGCACAGATAAATTCCGTGGCCAAAACACTAATTACCAGAACCAAACGCCTGGCAGACAAGACACATATAAAGACTGAACTATACACCCTGACTAAAGTATTGACAGTCAACGGCTTTCACAAAAACAAAATCACCAGCTTGATCCACAAAAACACACCAAGACATAACAGAGACCTAGAAGATCAACAGACCCATGGAACAGCTGTCCTGCCCTACATAAGAGGTACTACAGACAAAATCAGTAAGATACTACACAGGCATCACATCAAGACTGCCTTCAAAACAGACAAAAAAATAGCAGCCATCCTTAAAAACCCCAAAGAGAAAATTGACCTGGAAAACCAAGGCATATACGAAGTTCCCTGTGCATCATGCCTGGCCACATACATTGGACAGACCAACAGAAGAATAAGTACCCGCCTGGATGAACACAAAAATGCAGTAAAAAAGCTGGAACACACCTCCTCACTAGTCCAACACATTAAAACCACAAGTCACAATATCAACTTCAATGGCACTAAAACCCTAGCCACTATAGAAAACCCCAGCCACAGAATCATCAGAGAAGCCACAGAGATTGAAAAAAGACCTGAAAGCATGAATAGAAGAGATGATTCCAGCAGACTGTCAATCATTTGGAAGCCTGCACTCTCAAACAGAAAGATCTCCACACCACAAGCCAGGCAAACACCTGGGCACAAACAGACTCCCTCTGATGCCTCCAGCTCAAACACACCCCCACCAGGCACCCAGATGAAACCTGGCTTCCTAATAGATAATAGCCGTCCTTTCACGCGAAGCCAAGCTGCACTGAAAGCCTCCAGTGCAGGAGCAGAGTGTTGCCAGCCAATCAAAGCCACAAAACAGACAGAAGAAACCAGAAACACCAATCAAACAAACTCCAAGTCCAATAAACACAGACCAAGACTCTCAACCAATCAGGATGTAGAAAAAAACATCCTGCCACAACAATAGGCTAGCCTCAAATTTAAAACCAACGGCTGTGAGACCCTGACCCACATACAAACTCCATACAGAAGCCTGATGATGGCAGATGAGATTCTGCTGAAACGTTGCTACAACTTTAAAAGCACTACAATTACGTGGGATAATACCCAAAGGAAGCTGAACAGCATATATATATATTCCAAAATTAATAAGAGAACAACCAAGATTAATGTATAATCCAATTAGCCAAATAGAGAACGCCTAAGGCCGGGTTAATGATTCCAAGGGCCTTCAGCAGCTTCCACACACAGGCAGACACTGGCCTAGGTGCTTGCTGCTGTGCCACTGAGAGTAAGGCTGTGAGGGTTAAGCCAACGATTTTTAAAGCAAAGTAATTATCCTTGAGTGCAGGTAGCCAAAATGAGGGTAAAATTGCTCTCAGAATCCTGGAGGGATCCTGCTGCTTCGAGCAGAAAATACCTCTCGCAGCTGAGGAAAGGCAGACAAGGCGCGCAGCCACGAGGTGGCACTCAAGATGGCTTCCAGAAGTTGAAGTTTTTCACGCGCTTCTCAGCTACAGTTTCCCGCCTTGCAAACGAAGCTGGAATGGAATGGTGGAGAAAAGAGGGGAAATTAACACTAATTACTTCTCCACTGAAGGAACGGCGTTTGGAGAGGGGGTAAAGGTGATACGACTCAGTTTTTTTTTTTAAACGAAAAAAATCAAACCGCTAGCACAGAAAGGCACAGCGGTAAACAAACTGGCAGAGGTAATTGAATTGGCTGTGGGGAGGTGGTACAGAGCAGCACCAGAAACCTCCCACCGCCTTTTTGGGGGGTGCAAACGGCGCTTCCCCTAAACAGAACTGTCAGGCCAATTGAAAACTGGAAAGAAGGCTAAAGACAAAACTGAATTACAATCAAACCTGCTGTTCACGAACTAAGATTCCTGTTTCGGTCAAGGAAGCATCAATGGCACTGCCTGTCTTGCATGAGGCTGAGCAAAAACTGGGGAACGCTGAGGAGGAGTCACGTGGAGGAGGAGGAGGAGTGTTCCACAAATCAAGCTCAGCCTATGAATTCGGAGACTGAAGCACTTCCCACTACTGGATGCTCTGAACAGCTCATAGGAGAATTTCCATAAAATGGTATACCGTGTGTTAAAACTATATTGACTATGACATCCCAATATATAACTCTTTGTATTAAAAATATACAGAATGAAGTATCCACATCCCGCACATGCTGTCCACATACTTTGATAGTGACAATAGGTTTATCTCCATTATATTCAGAATGTCTCCTACAGATTATCTTACCAAAGTCATAAAATATATACCAATAAGTGCACATGTACAAAATACATTTTTAATTAATCCAAATGGGTAGATCAGGAGACGATAGCCTACAATTTGTAAAGGAAGTCCTCAATTTACAACTATTTACTTAATAATGGTTCAAATTAACAAACATCCTTCATAAAATCCAGTTATGATTTAAATTAGAAATAATGACTACCATCCTACCCTCACAGTAACATGACTGAAATTCTGGCATTTGACTGTCCTGAATTTACAATTAGTTTGCAGTGTTGTACAGTCACATGATCACAATTTACTTAGGATTTCTACCAGTTTCTGTGACAAAAAACTTACTATGAAAATTACAGTCCAAATTTTGGTTAGAAGTTGAGGACTACCTGTGATTTCCTGCCATTTATGACCACATTGCTGAAATTCAGCAGGGCTAGAAATTTTCATCTCTATATTCAGGATGAGAATAGCATTTAACCTTTCACTTAAACTCGGCACACTGTTTGTTACTACTAATATTAACCTTTTAACAACTGCATGAACACTTGTACACACAGCAGAGAAAATGCATATCTGGGAAAAATCTTCTACATGAAGAAGAGGCCTTCATCCTGCAATGGATAGACAATGGTTAAATGGTGATGGTGATGGTGAAAAAACAAAGTGGAGACTGTAATATTGCATATGATTGTTTTCTTCTAACAGTATAGCTGCGTACAAATGTGTAGTATTTTTTACTATTCTGAAGCACAGTCAAATTCTTTAGTTAATTGGATCACCTGAATACTCTCACATCCAATGCAGCCATAAAACCAGACGGAGCACCTCAAAAAGAACAAAACAGCGTGGGTAAAAAACAAGCAAATTATCTCACTTTCCTGCCTCACCAATCTGTTTTCATGTCATTGCCCCATCTACTGCAATCATAATTACTCAAATAATACCATAAAACATAGCCCACAGCTATAGAAAGGTTACCTCTTCTAAAATAATTTCACAGTATTCTTTTTAAATCTCCTGGAAATAGTTAAAAAACAAAGTTCTTTTCGAGGGTCTTTTCTTGATGCCAACTCACTTTTTGTTTCCTGCGTTATTCTTTGTTTATCTTTTTGTGCCCTTAGGTTGGGGGGTAGAGGAAGCTGAGGTTATTGTTTCCCTTGTTATGATTGTTCCTGACTGGCTTTAACTTTACCAAGGATGTTTTAACCTTTGTTTATATGCCCTGTAAGCTATTGAGATGATGAAATATCATCTGATGAAAGCAAGATAGAAGTTTAATCTAGCACTTAATCAATAACCCCATGCAGTTTCAGAATATACCTATCTGAAATTATGGATGCAACATTGTACCAACCAAATGAAAAATGTTGATAGATTGACAAGAAGTTTTCAACCAATCCCAAACTATAAATGTGTTTTTAAATAAGTGTTTTAGTCATTCAAATTGTGAAAAATCCAAGATATGAGAACAAAAGAGAATGTGAAGGAAGATTGATTATGGACTGAAGAGGCAAACCATACTGGAAACAGCTGTCCTACCATGAAGAAGCAGGCAATATCTCTTACAGACAACCAGTTCTTCTGAGCCAAGGAATCTCTCACATGAGCTATAGCCTGCTTCTTCATAAGGGCCTATTCATTTCCTAGGGAGCAGGAAATGGTATCAATCAAAAGCTGTTGTGTATGAAGAGCAAAGAAAGGAACTATGTAGCTCGCTCACTCTCCAGGAGAAAAAACAAGAATTAGGAACGGCATTGTAATGCCTTTCCCTCTGCTTAGAGCTGAAGGACTAAGACTTGACTTATTTCTATCCCTCTCAAAGAAAATCTGTAAGTACTCAAGATGGTTCAACAAGATACTTATATTAATCTAGCTAGTTGTAAGATTTTTTGCAGAAATAAGTAAGTATACAAGATCTGGTGTCATCAAGGAGGAAAACTTAAATACCGTGAAGGTTCTCACAGCAAGAATATTTGTAGGTGCATTTAGCAATTACAATATAATTTATAATACCACCATTTCTCCCTATAGCCCATAATTAATTTATGGGTTAAGTGGAAGATGGCAAAGATCTTCCTCTTTAATGTGTGTGTGTGTGTGTGTGTGTTTATAGGAGTTTATTTCTACTTCCAGATGTTCAGGTCCCATATATAGCAGAATGAGAGACAATAAAGTATAGTGGTGATAGTACTGCACTTAGGGATGGAAGTCAGATTGGGAACCTTCAATGAGGCGGTCTTCATCCTGCAGTAGATTGATTTGTGCTGATCAATGTCATTAAGCTTATTAATTTGAGGACAAGCTAGTGACACAGAAAAAAAATCCACAATTTCTGAGCGGTAAAGCGAGAAAGGGGTTGGTATATTCCACATGCTAAAAGGTTCCTCATTAGAGGTAATGACTGGCTCTTTGTTTATCTGACATTGCAACTTACAAAATGGAAATTTATGACATGAGTTCTACTTTAATTGCCTGAACTTGTTTTTATTACCTGAAAATTATTGAAATGTAACCAAAGAAATTCAGTTCAAGACATAGGATTACATGTTGCTTCCCTGCTCCTGCTGGAAATTGATGCCCCGAGGCATATTTAGAACTAGAAAAAAACGCTAAAGATAAATTACTATCTTAGAACAAAGTGGTGTAAAGAAGCAGCAGCTGTAAATTATTCCCATCTGATGAACAATGCAAGAAATATCAGACTGTTCAAGAACAGACAGAACAGTGCTATAAAATTAAATATAAGTGTGAATGGAAAGCCTGTTTTAGGATTCTAAGCCATCACTTCGTTAAAGTTTTTTTAAAAAAAAGAAAGAAAAAATGAAGAACTTAATTAAATATGAATGAAACTAATCAAATTTTATAAATCATCTATGCACTATTGAAATGATGGCAATCATATAAAAAGTACAAGCTAAGTGTACAATTCCATTAAAGTGGTTTTCATTGACAAAGCTGGGGAAGGATTGATTGTTCTCTCTTTAGATCCTAAAACACTTTCAAAATGTACTTGAGAATCCATAAGCTACAGAATGAATGAGAAAGCCTGCACCTCCTGCAAGCAATTTCACCCCGACTACAGCAGAGCATAACATAGCATAATTGAAGTACAGCAAAGATAATAGTAATATTGTAAGACAATATAGGTATAGATTTTAATATTTGTATTACAAATTGAAACATACTATTTCTTCCATTTACATAGTGGTCCCAAGATTTACTTTCCTTTTTTGAAATGACTGATAAAATCAAAAGCAAAAAAAGAATCCAGAAATCCTTTAATATTAACTATTACTTAATTTGCGACTGTTAAAGAGATATCAACTTTGTTTTAACAGTATCTATTATTTGTGATATAATTATTTCTTTTCTTCATAATTTTTTATACTTAGACTAATTGAACATGCTACAGATTAATTATATACTAAGGTCAGAAAAAAGGTACTCTGCATAATGTGTAATTAATTAGTGTATAGGAATTTGCTGTGATTAAAGTATGTTAAAAGTTCCAAGTCAAAGAAATTCATGACTAGTATCAAAGAAGTAATCAAAGAAATTATCAATGACTAGTAGCCTTGGTAAGTAAACAGTGCTTAAAGATATGCCTCTTAAACCTAGCTGCCATTTTTGTGCTTTGTGTCAAGGTTTTTTAAACTATGTTGCTAATAAATGCTAAAAAAAATATACCAGAGAAACATTCACAGAATGGCAATGTTAATCTAGAAATGGGCCTACTTTCTAATAACTGCCTTTGGGACTGTCTAAATGAATGAATATAATCCAAATGTTATGGTTGTATTGTTTGTCAGTGGAATGGATACTACTGGCAGATTAATTATTCCTTTCCATTAAGTCACTACCTCAGACACCCCCAAATCTGTCCCAGAGGACTGACAACCCATACTCTTAGGTTAATTGTACTTAAAATATCTGAAAAAAATGAGACTTCCTTCTGTTACATTGCAGAAGATCCTATGATGGTATACTTTTGTCATATTCAGAAGCACAGATTTATTTAGCAGTTGTGTTTTTTTATCCTTGTTTCCCAGTAGGCATATTTATGACTATACAATTAAAAAAGCAACAAACTAGCCACCTTTCAGAGAAACTTTTTTCTTCCAACAAATGCAAATAACTTTCAAATTATATCAAAATGAAATGCAAAACAGATGCACTTGTTATTAATTAAAGCTGCACATTGTATTTTCTATGCACAGTAGTCTCATTAAAAGATCCTGTGGTTTAAAGGGAGAAATTTACTACACAGTGTACTACTACATGTGGTGCAATTGGATTTGCCTATATAGCTAGAAATCTTAACATGAGACTGTTCATCAGCAAAGTATAGGATATTTATCTTGTACAATCAGAAAGTTTTTTGATTGTTATATTATGATAGCTCATATCCTCAAAGGACCTTATGGTAGTGCGATTTACCTGTCATATTATACATTAATAAATTATTTTTATTAAGTAAATATAATGCAAGCAAAATATTTCTGAACAATGCAAAATACACTGACTATGTAATGTCATTAAGCTTTGGTCTCCTTTTTAGATTTTATGTAGAGTACACCCTAATTATTAAAAGATTAGAAACACTATCACAAGTGTTTGACAACTTCACTTCATTCTCTCCTATACATATTCCATTCCTGATACTATTTTAAATTTTATGCTTATTGCTAAAGAGGAAAGGCACAAAGAGTTCAAGATAAGAAAAGGAAGTAGACACTTTTAATTATGCTTATAAAGTCCAGAAGCATTAAATCTGAAAATTGGGTATCTGGTATCCAGAGAGTTTCAGCACAAGTTCAAAAAGCATAAGGTTCTTAAGAAGATCAACTTGGAATACTGAAAACCAGAAATAAGAAACAAGTACTCCTGGTTATAAAATTAATCTATTCTTGTTACTGAAGGCCTAATACCATCATAAGAATTTATGAAATAAAATTATAAAACATTCCAATATTGCATTTAGGATTGACAGAAAGAAGTACTAAACGCTACAAAGACAAATGCTTTTGAAAGTTAACACCAAGTATGTTCCAGTAAAAATCTTAAAGTTATTAACATACAACATTAAAAGAAAATTAGAAATTACACGTTTCTTTCTTTTGAAAAAGATAACTAAATTTCACATTGCAGATAAGATTTGTCCCAATAACTTGTTTTAAGAAATTATATGTTTGAAAAGTAAATGCAATTTCTATTCTTCTCCTGCAAAACCAAAACAACCCAAGCAGAAATCATAGTAAGAAATAACATTTAAAAAACAGACAATACAAGTAAATATTAAAATGTATCATGTACTATCAGCAGAAATCAGATACTCGAGTTATGAGAGAAATACATTTAAACAGGTTCCAAGATCATGAAATTCTCATATGCCTAAGGAGAGAACAGTTTTTGAATAATATAAGGAGGGTGAATTTGACTAATTGACTACAATAAGAAAATACTGGTGCTGCCAGCATTTCAACAACTGTTGAAAACAACTATAGTATCCAATCAGTTACTGTTAAATATATGGGCATCAACTTAGTTGATCAACAGCCAATTTCCCATATAACAGGATAATACTTTTTTCAACTTACTATAACAAATAAGAATGTTTTCCCCTTAATTAGATCTAGAATTGCAGAAATCCTTTCTCTAAAATATGTCATTACGCCATGATGAGTAGCGCAGGATCAAAATACTGAATAAACCTAAAGAGCTTTTGAAGAACATCTTATCTAGTAAGTGCATTTGGAAGCACTAATATTTGTAAATCATAGAAATCAAGAATGTACACACAATTAATATAAATAGTACTCTAAATAGGATGTTAGTTTACTTTTTGTCTTCTGTGTAATAGACTATTACAATACCAACACACTGTCCTTGCCTTTTCAGTGGGGCAATGTTTGGTTTTAATCTGTCAAGGTTTTCTCTTTAATCTTTCAACATACATAACGTATAAATTGTGGGTTAAAGTGCAACAGCAAAGAAAAGAAACTGAAACAGACAGAAATGGGCTGAGGCTCATATTCTCTAAATCCAAATTATTACAGTATCAATAAATTGAGGCAATATTTGTGTATTAACTAAATGTCTATGAGATTCTCAGTCATCCAGGTCATGGTCATCCCAAAGGTGCTTTTTCCAAAAGGCAACTTGACTTTGTTTTTTTCTTTCTTTGAAGATGTTTCAGTTCTCAGTGTGTATTAAATATTTTCTAATAACCCAATTGAAACAATATTAATATTAATAAACAATAATATTTTGGACAGTTGACAGGTTGAAATACATTACTCCATTGATTTTTTAAAATACTTCCCTTTCTACTCTTTCCATGTATTGCATCTACTTCTTAAAAGCTAAATTTTTAAAGCATCAGTGGTCAGGAGTCTGTTATTACAGCACACTTCAGTCTCAACTAGGTATTACTACCAGTACTTCTCTTGGACTCCTTGTTCTCTGGCAACACAGGATCCGGAAGCAAGTGTAGTAATGCTTTGTATTTTCAGTTTAAAAAATGTTATGTTAATGATATCTGATCAAATGTCATTTCCACTGCTCAGAAAACTTTAAATACACTAGCCACAGCAGGAAGCCATTTATTACTCAGGTCAAAGCAAGCACTGTGCATTTCACCCACACCACACCCTTTCGTGTATTTTGCCCACGTTCTCACTGCTTGGCAATTCTTCCCTAGATATCTGCTGCCAGGTCATGGTTAAGGTGCCTGTATGATAGGTGCCTATGATTCCTACTTCAGTAAAATTTGCTCGAGAGGAAAAACCAAAACCCTACACACACAAGTTCCCCAAGAATGGACCCCTGTCCCCTGCTTGTATTTGTTTACAAACTCAAAAACTCCTCCCTTACAAAGATGCACAGCAAAGAAAAAGAATCCCCAAACTCCGAAGTTCACACACGACATTTCACCATCGTGTGATGAACCAGAGTCAACTTTCGTTCTTGTTGATGGACTGTCGATTCCCTGCAAATGTTTGCATCTTTCCCCATAGGATCTTCTTCCATGTTTGTTCCTTTTCAAAAGCCGCCACGATTTTAAACGGAGAGACGAGATGGGGGTTGGGGGAGGGGGGTGGGAGTAAAACAAGCCGAAGGGGCGTAAAAGAAAGAAGTCCCCGGTCACTTGGACTCTTAAGAACAAACTTCCCACTTTCGGCGCGCCTAACTGACCCGGCGTCTTCCCACAAACACCACCAAGTCCACGAGGGGGAAAAGGGGAGAGAAGACTCTGGGCGAGCAGGGGCATCCCTCGAGGAGGAAGAGGAGGAGGAGAAGTGGGGGCAGAATCACCGAACTGGAGGCAGACTCTGCCCTAAACAAAACAAAACTACCCCACTCAGCGCTACTCACCCCATGAGCCAGTCCATGACGCCGCCTCCTGCAAGGCGCCACTGCGGTGCTCTGGGCCGGGCGAGCGAGCAGGCGGCGGGTCCGGCTACGTCCTTGGCTTGCCTGCTTGCCTTGAGGAGCTCGCTTCACCGTCCGCAATGGCCTCGGAGGTGACTCATGGGTGCCGGTCCCAACGCGGACCTTGTCCCGCCTGACTCCTGAGCTCTCTCCTCCTTCGCGTCGATGCTGCTGCTGCCGCTGCTGCCGCCGTCCGAAACCGCCGTTATTTTTTTTTTTTTCCCCTTTCCCCCCCCCCCCCCGCCTCCGGGCGGCTCCGCTGGGTTCCCGCCCCCAAGGCAGCGCCCGCCGGGTTCCCCTCAGCCAACCAGCCGAAGTAAGCGAGCGACACACACCCTCGGCTCTCAGGGTGGCCGGAAGTAAACACACAGCCTTTCCTTCAACATTTTCCCCTCCCCTGCCTCTCTCCCACGCCCGGCTACGGCAGCTCGGAAGGGACAACGCGCCTGAGGAAAGATGGGAAATGGAGTCCCGGTTCCAAGCCGCTTTAAGGAGCAAAGAGAGAGGCTGACGGGTGGAACGAGAAACGGGGGTAGGGGTGGGTGGGAGACAAGGGGTCGCTGAATTGTACGCGGCTGTGCGGTTTTTCTTCTCGGCAGGGGCGATTTTTAGAGGAAGTTGCAGAAGGGGGAAAACGAGAGAGAAATTATATGTCATGAGCGGTGTTGTCTTTTGTTGTTGTTGTTGTTTAATTCTAACTTGATTGGGGTACGTGTTTTCTCAACTCGGGCTTACTTCTGAGTAACTCCGAATAGAAGTATTATGATTAATTGCACGGTCGGTCAGATGTTTTGACTGGATTTGGCATTGTTGTCCACTTATGGAAGGACCTGAGATAGGCAGGAGTTGTTTGATGGAGTTAAAAGTTATCATCACAAGATTCAAGCTCTCCCAAGTAAAGCTGCTTTTTGCAATTGACCGGTGGTGATTTTGACAATGCTGATAGTGCTCCAGTTGTTTTGGGATTGCCCCCAAGGCACCTATTTTTGCTTTCTATTCCCACAGTGGTTCTATTTCTCGGTTTCTGTATTTTGCGATTTTCTCCAGTTCTTTCTCTTCTATTCTGCTGTCTCCAGGTACTGCAACACCCACTGTCCAGACATTTTTTGTCTTTTTTATTGACAGTTGTTAAGTCTGGGGTGTTATGTCACAGGTGCTTGTCTTTTTGAATTCTAAAGTCCCAGACTACTTTAGTTTTTTCATGATACATTGGAATATCTGCAAGAAATACCATTTGACCCCAAGCAAGGACTTTAATTATTCTTAATGTCTGTATGAACCACAAGGCAAAATTATTGAGTGTAGTTTCCAGAAGATAAGATGAGAAACAAAGGTTTAAATTATAAGGAAGATTTGAGGTGAGAATGAGGAAAGTAATTCCCAACAAGAGCTGTAAACAGTGGAACAAATTGTTTCAGGAGGTTAAGGCCCTGTCCCACTGCACCAATGGATGCAAAGAGGATGTAAAACGGACAAAAAAGTTTGCCATCCATTGGAAAACGCGATGCATCCATTGTGTACTCATTGCATACGTGTTTCATACTCTTTATCCGTCGAGCAACCGTCCACTGCGATTTCATCCGCGCAAGAAGTTTTGAGCTGCACAAAACTTTGTGAACGGATGAACTTTCCACCGTGTACGATGTAAATCCGCGACATACGAGCAACAAACGTTCTATGTCCGTTTATCATCCGTTAAACGTCCGCTCTATCCTCTCTGCATCCTCTGGGCATCCTCGCAACTAACATCCGCTGCAGCTGAAAATGGAAAGAGGGAGGAAAGAAAGGGTACATGGAACGTCTATACATCATTAGTAGCACGGAAATAGAAAGGATGCGCTTGCATCCGATATACATCCGCACGGCATCCCCTTTCTTTCCTTTAGGCGTATGTGATACATCCACTTCATCCGCTGTCATCCACTAGGCTTCCGATGAACATCCGTTTAACATCCCCGCTACATACTACCCATGTTCTGTATGAAAATAGAAGACTCCTAATTCACATATTCTGATTGGCTAAGAAAGCCAGTATAGGGATTGGTTCACTAGGAACCAATCCAAGAAGCCGCTTAAAGGCGGCAAAACTAAACTAATGTCATTGGCTACAAGCCTGCAGACAAGCCGCTATAAAAGAGCTGCCGTGGCTTGAGCCAATGTTCCGTTCTTCAACTACTGTTAACAAATAAAGACTTTGTTGTTGGAACCTGGTCTACCTCGTGTTTTTCTGGATGGAACACTGGCAACGAGGATGGGATCGTCCTAAAACGCGAGACTGAGCACGCGACAACTAAAACCAGACTGAAGACAATGGCTGGAAATAACGTGCCACCCGCACCCTTCAATCCCAATGAAGAGGACTGGGAATCCTACGTAGACTGTTTCCAAATGTATTTGGAAAGTAATGAGATGGAAGAGATCTCAGACCAGCGTAAGAGGGCTGTTTTCTTGACGCATTGCGGGCCCACGATTTTCAAAATGGCCAAGGCATTAGCAAAGCCCCGAGATGTGAAACAAATGACTTCGCCTGAGCTCCAACGAATACTGAAGGCTCACTACGCACCGGTGGTGTAAAATCTTATCAAGCGGCACGAATTTTACCTAAGAGACCAGAAAGAAGGTGAGACCATCGCTGATTTTGTGGCAGCTCTCCGATAACTGGGGAGAGCATGTGCGTTCCTGAACTTAGATGAGGCGATGCGAGATCAAGTGGTATTGGGTTTAAGAGACTCTAATTTACAAAGTAAGCTGCTTAATAAACCCAACATAACCATTGCCGAAGCCGCAAAAAAGTCAGCAGTCAAAATGAAACAAATGAATGCGAACAACGATGAAACAAGCCTAGCTAGAGGGAAGAAACAATTTCCCGCCACCATACACCACAAGGATTTTGACGAGACATCAGAATCCGGAGAGGAAGACGATGAGGTCCACCGCCTATACGCCAACAAAAAAGGATACGAAAAAAGAAATTGGCGGGAATGCGCCGGCTGCGGAGGAAACCACCCTCGAGCCGATTGCAGATTCCTTGATGCAATCTGCAGAGCTTGTAAGAAAAGGGGGCATATTGAGAAGGTCTGCAGAAATAAGAAAAATTACAGCCCTAACAGACGCAGTAACTCTCCCCCACCAACTGAGCCAAAACAAACCGAGAGAAAGTGGCAGCGAAACAAATGAGCCAGTAACCGAGAAAAGACCCATCAGACTTTCACTATCGGAAGCGCTCAGATGGAAAGCGGGAAGAAAGTCAAAATAATAGTAAAAATCAAAGGCAGCCCCTGTGAAATGGAGGTAGATTCAGGGTCTTTTCTCTCAATGGTGTCATGGGACACAGTCAAACAACTGGTCCCAAATATCAGACTCAAAGAACTCCAGAAACAAAAACTAACCCTGAAAGACTACCAAGGGAACCGAATTCCTGTGGTAGGTCTAGGACATTTCCGAGTCACCTACAAACAACACGTTGAAGTTCTGCCATTGACAATAGTCGACCAAGACAGACCAAGCCTCCTGGGCGTCGAATGGTTCACACCATTGGGCATCGGAATGACCGGAGTAGACCGGGTGGCCACAACCGACTGGGAAGAAAGCCTGATCCACGAGTTCCAGGACATTTTCGATGGCTCCCTAGGCAGGTATCGGGGGACCCCAATTTCATTTAGTCTAGATCCCCAGGTAGCCCGTAGAAGGCTAAAGGCCAGACGAGTTCCCTTTCCATTAAAAGCAAAAATAGAGGAACAACTAAACAAATTAATAGACCAAGGGGTTTTGGAACCTGTTGACCATGCTAAATGGGAGACGCCAATTGTAACACCAATTAAACCTGACGGGTCGGTTCGCATCTGCGGAGACTACAAGGCTACCCTGAACCATGCATTGCAACAAAGCGCATACCCGGTGCCAGTCGTACAACATTTATTACACTCACTTGAGGGAGGAAAAGTTTTCGCTAAACTAGATCTAGCACAAGCTTACCAACAGCTTCCAGTAGACCCTTTAACGGCCGAGGCACAGACAATAGTGACTTACAAAGGGGCATTCAAGTGCAACAGACTCCAGTTTGGAGTGAGTGTGGCCCCAGGCGTGTTCCAAAGCCTCATGGAACACCTATTGAATGGAATACAAGGGGTCGTACCATATTTTGACGACGTCCTAATTTCGGCCAAAGATGTAACCCAACTAGAAAAAAGACTAAGAAATGTACTAACAAAATTCAGAGAATCTGGCCTGAAAGTAAAGAAAGAAAAATGCCGCTTAATGACTGATTGTGTTGAATTTCTTGGCTATCTAATAGACGGAGAGGGTATACACCCTACTGACAAAAAAGTCAAAGCCATTAAAGACGCACCACAGCCACGAAACAAAACCGAATTGCAGGCATTTTTGGGACTGATAAATTTTTATAATGTTTTCCTACCCCATAAAGCGACAATAGCGGAACCATTGCACCGGTTACTGGATAAAAAAACAAATTGGACTTGGGGTCATAGAGAGCAAAAAGCCTTTCAGAAAATAAAAAATTTATGAACATCAAACACCATTCTTATCCAGTTTAGTAACACACTTCCATTGACGGTGACCTGCGACGCCTCACCGTTCGGAGTCGGTGCCATCCTGAGCCACCAATTGCCAGATGGGAGAGAGGCACCCGTCGCCTATTATTCAAAGACCCTGTCTAAAACTGAACGTAACTATAGTCAATTAGACAGAGAGGCCCTGGCAATTGTCGCCGGAGTGAAACGCTTCCACGAATATCTATATGGAAGAACGTTTTTGATAGTAACGGATCATAAACCACTACTGGGAATTTTGGCGGGAAACAAGCCTACACCGAACATTTTGTCCCCGCGAATGACTAGATGGTCAGAATTCCTAGCAGCCTACTCTTATACATTAACACATCGACCCGGGAAACAAATCTCCCATGCAGACCTGTTGAGCAGAGCGCCATTGCCAACAACAGAGGAAGACCCGGCACCGATGATGACCACCTTGCAGATAGAGACATGCCCCAATCTACCAATATCTGCAAATGATGTCGCCAGAGCCACCGCAAAGGACCCAGTGACTGCCCGCATACTGAACTGGGTAGGTAAAGGCTGGCCGGAAAACCAAAAAACTGAAAACTTTAAACCTTTCTGGACCAGACAAACTGAACTCTCGATTCAAAAAGGGTGTTTATTGTGGGGTGATCGGGTAGTTATCCCTCCTAAATTACAAACCAGGGTACTGGGTATGCTTCACAAAGGCCACCCTGGTATTGTTAAAATGAAAAGTCTGGCGAGAAGTTATGTCTGGTGGCCGGGTATAGATAAGGACATCGAATACTGGGTAAATTCTTGCAACAAATGTCAAAAAACTAGGCCTTCCCCACCACAAGCTCCTATAAGGGACTGGGAAACCCCACGAGGCCCCTGGTCTCGGATCCACATTGACTTTGCGGGTCCTACAAAGGGACATACCTTCCTAATTGTCGTAGATGCATACTCGAATTGGCTGGAAGTTGTAGTTATGCCATCTACGACAACTGAGTCAGTCATTAAACAACTTGACAAACTCTTCGCAACACATGGATTGCCAGATGTCCTAGTGTCTGACAACGGGCCACAATTAACTAGCATCCAATTCGAACAGCACCTAGCCTCCCTAGGTATACGACATGCTCTAACCGCGCCAGCCCATCTAGCTGCAAATGGTAGAGCCGAGAGAATGGTCAGATTTACCAAAGAGGGTTTAGAGAGAATGGACATTGGGGATGTCAAAGATAAAATTAACCGCCTACTCACCCTCCAGCATATCACACCCAGTACTATAACAAAAAAAGCCCAGCAGAACTATTAATGGGAAGAAAGCTTAGATCGCAATTAGACAGATTGCACCCAAATTATACACCAGAAAAACCCCCTGACTCTTCCACCCATTTCAGGACATTTGAAATCGGCGACCTAGTCTATGCAAAAAACTTCACCGGGGACCCCTTATGGCTTCCAGGCACAATCACCCAAATTACAGGCCCCCGGTCCTACCGACTAACCATAGACGATGGCAGGGAAAGGAAGCGGCACATAGACCAGCTTCATTCCCGAAACATTGAAAGAAATACGAACGCACAACCACAAATAATAAAAAACGATGAAAAACAAACCAAAGGGGGGGGGATACAAGAAAATAATAAAGAAACGCTCAAATTAAACCCAGAATATTATAACAAACAAAAAGAGCAAAAAAGAGACTTACAGTTAGAAAAAACTTGCAGGAAGAGTCCACTCGAAGGGGCCAGCCAGGCCAGCTCGACCTGCCCGGAGAAACCAGGAGGGAGCAGCAAAACCGCCGGCCTGAGAAACTCAGGCGGCAGCAAAATGGCTGACTCACCCTTCCAGGCGGTTCCATGGGAAAGAGCTGGAGAGACAGCAACCTCATCCGAACCGGTCGAAGTCTTCAGCAGAAATGAACCGCGCAAGTCCAGTAGAGTCAAAAGAAGCCCCACCTACCTGCGCAACTATGTCACCACGTAGGACTAAACCAAGAGGGGAGGGGTGTTCTGTATGAAACTAGAAGACTTCTAATTCATATATTCTGATTGGCTAAGAAAGCCAGTATAGGGATTGGTTCACTAGGAACCAATCCAAGAAGCCACTTAAAGGCGGCAAAACTAAACTATGTCATTGGCTACAAGCTGGCAGGCAAGCCGCTATAAAAGGGCTGCCGTGGCTTGAGCCAATGTTCCGTTCTTCAACTACTGTTAACAAATAAAGACTTTGTTGTTGGAACCCGGTCTACCTCGCGTTTTTCCAGACGGAACAACCCACGTCCGTTCTGTTCCGTTCTGTTCCGTTCTGTTTATGCAAATTTTCACCACTTTTTGAAGCAGATGACAACGGATGGAGCCACCCCCGAAATTTTGCTTGTCCGCTTTGTCCTTTATGCATATGTTTTGCGTCCGTTGGCCAGTGGGACCTAGCCTTAAAGGACTTTCCCTACTGGAAATGATTAAATAGGCTTGATGACCATTTGTTGGGAATGTTGTAGTGGTGAATTCCTGCCTGGAGAATTTTTGGAGTATATAACCACCAATACATCTTCTTATCCTTACATTCTCTGATTCTATGATATAGTCAGAAATCCCCTTGAAAATTTTATTCATGTTCCAGAGTTAGTGCTATTAATCCTTTTGTTCTGGCCTATTATTTTGACCTCATTGATAATTCATTTCTTTGTGAAGGAGGCTGTAAGTGTTCTTGTATTACCTTGTTGATCTGCCTGAAGCAATCCATGCTGCCTCATATACGACCAAAAAGAAAATTTTACTCTTCAGAAAAGTACCCACTAAATATTAGTTCCAATTGCAGTCTTAGTATTTCCCTTATGATATCCTGAAGGAAGATCCATATACAATCCAGACAAATGGCTCTGCCTTGTTGGCTTTGAGGGCCGATAGTTGTGGTGAAGCCAAGAATTTAGTGCATTGAGGAATCTTCTGTCAGAGGCTTGAGTCAAGGACAAAAAATGTTAGCACAATTTTTAGTTTAGAGACATTATATTAGTAAAATACTCATGATTTGATGTGGCTCTGGACTTGGAAATTTTGCAAAACACTTGAACTAGGTGATGTAGTGTTTTCAGACGTGTTCAGGTACTACTCCCAAAACTTTCCTATATAAAAGCTGTCTGAATATTAGTCTAAAACAATACTCAAGAGAACAATTCAAGAAAATACTAACTCATCATATGTCTCTTCTGTAAATTTTAGTAGAGTTTTATAGAGATTTATTATAGAGATTTATTTCAACATCAATAGATTAAAAAAAATAATAAAACAGATAATGGCCACTGGACCATTTTTTTTGTTAGGGAATGACCAAAAGAGGGAACAGCATAAGATGTTTAATCTCTCTTCTCCCATTAATCTTCCATATAACACCACAAAATTCAAATCCTGTCTTCAGTTGGTTAAAAAAAAATCATATTTCTTCAGTATGGGGTTCAGGGTAAAGATTTAGAAGCCTGAATTATTCAGTTATTTGCAGCAGCCCATAAATAGCTAGAATGGATCAATTGCCATAAATTGCTAGGATAAATTGCAGTTTGACCCAGGTATTATATATTCTTCTCTTTTGTTAAAATGAATAAATATTTCAATCTTGAAAACCAGGTTCAAGGCTATATACAGGTTAAGAACACATACATAGGAATTGTTCCCTTTGGGAATGGTATCTTTCCAAATGGAACCAACTGAAGGTTCCATGCTCATAAGAAATTGTATTTTGATAATGTGGGAAATTACTAACTAGTTTGACGATTAAGAATCAGCCTATGATCTAATCACTATGCCCTGTGTAGAATGAACTATTTACAGACTGATAGAATGCTCAGCGAAGCAGGATAATTGCAACAAAATGCAAAGCCCTGAAATAACCCTAACTTAGGAAGATATTACTCTAGTAGTACAGTTCAAATAGGCGTGAAAGAATGCTAATGACTACATAACAATTGTTGGCAGGACACAAGCTTTCTTACCATGTTTCATGAGGATGCTGCTGTCATACAGAAAGGGATTCTTAATTTTTTTTCTTACATCATTTTTAAACTGCCATTGAAAACTTTCCCATCTGTCCTCTGACTGAACTGCACTTTTAATTAACATCCAGAAACTTGCTTTAACAAGTTAGTCTCTTCCTATTTGCTTCCCAAAACAACTGCGCCACTTTGCTTTGTCTGAGCCTGCAAGATAACAACCTCTCTACTTCAATTAGATAATTATTTCCCACTTTTGCCTTAACTAGGCACCTCATATTTCCTAAATGCTTAACAATTTAGCTAATCCTTGCTAATATGTAACTTTCTCCTGCTGATGCCAAGCTATGCAACCATTTCCTGATTTATTTCCCCAAAAGCAATCTAAGCAACTCCAATGGGGGTTGGGAGGAAAAGTTGAAGGACTATAAAATTTGTCCAAAAGGACAGTTCCTTGTGGGCAGTTATCTCATGGCTGACTTTTCCTACTGCATCTTGCATTTGCCACAGTGACCTAAGAAATGATTTCTCTTCTCTCTCTTCTGAGTAATTAAACAGAATTATTTTTAAAAAATGTTTGCTAGTTGTTTTTATTATCGCTTCTGTTGCCCATTCCTTCCTGATATCCTCACCTGTGTATTTTATTCCAAACTCCTTCAGAGAAGAGAGAAATAAAAATGCAGTAATACAATGTTCTAGTTCAGACATGTCAAACACATAGCCCATAGGCCAGATCCAGTCTGCAATAGGCCCAGAGTTGTTCCACGGGGCCATCCTGGAAACCACGAGGGACTGGCCCGTGCTGCCATGGCCATGGCCCACCCCAGCCATGGCCACCCAGTTGGCCACAATGACCAGGCCATCCCCACCCAGCCCCCCAAGGGCAAACAAAATCCTGATACAGCCTGCAATGGGATCAGAGTTTGATACTACTGTTCTAGATCTACCAAAAATAAACAGAATAAGTCATTACACATAAATGCTACTAGAGCAAAAGACAAAGTAACATATATCAGTCGTCCCCAATCTGACATCTCCCTTGGGGTGTGATGTGTATCATTCCCAGGTTCTGGGAAGTGGAGCTGTTGTAATCTCACTCATTTGTAAATTACTAGGTTAAGGGAGAGTGATTAATCCCTCCTTTTATTTGGTGGCATTTTTGGAAAACTCAATTTGTTCATTTGTTCCTTAACCTTAACTATTATCTATGGTTGGCCTGTGTGTTTTGAGTATGAACTAAAATTGTGGAAATATTTGGGTGACTCAGTGAAGCAGTGAAAATTGATAATAGTTTCTGTTGTTTTGAAATTCTACTTCTCATCTTAGTTATATGAAAAAAAATTATGGCTCCCTTAAAAACACAGTTCCTAGAATGATGTCACATGGTCTCCTATTTTAAAGGGTGAACTCTGGAGCTGCCTTCTCATGGTTAGTAATAATATCCATTCAACATTATGCTAAAGCAGCACTGGACAGGTATCTGTGGAAAGGAAGCCTTTCATTTTTGTTCATTTTTGGGTAATCTTTCCTTCTGCCCACTTCAGCTTTTAAAAGTTGCTTCAATACTAAACAGCATAGCTTAGAAGCAGAAGATCAAAGAAAAGGTGGAATTTTGCAAAGAGAAGTAGGTTTCCCATTGTAAAACTAAATGCACCATCAGCATAAAAACTTAATGAGCAAAATATGGAGCTAGTTTTACTGAAAAACGATCAGCCATGAGATCATAAATAATGATATTTCTAAAGACTAAAGATCTTGTAAAGACTAAAAAATCCTTCATTTGCAAATTACTTTCTGCTTTAAAGAAAAAAAAATTACATTCTGCAGAAATCACACAAGGACAATTTCCTCCCATTTTCAGATTTAAAAAAAAATACTGATAAGCCATCTGCTGAAAATAATTATCCTGTATGCAGATACTTGATCCATCATTATTTATAAATACTGGAGAACAGATGTCCCTTATTTGAATTATGGATTTTTTCTTACTCTTTATAAAAAATATTTTTGGCAGGGGATTGAAATTGTCTGCCATCCAGTTCTACGTGTATTTATAAGTTACAGGGCACACATTTTAATCCATAACTTACTTTCAATGTATTTATGACAAATATTTTCTGATTTTAATAGTAACTTAACAATGAAATAAATATTTTTATATATTTTTAGTGTAGCTTTAGATTATTTTAAAATTTGTTAGCTGTCTTGAAATATCTTTTTGGAAAGAAAATATGTAACTACAAAAATAATCTTATCCATGTCCCCTGTACTCAGTGGAGGGAGGCATCAATCTGGCCATTCATAGAATGGCCAGATCCATGTGTTCTCTGGTATGGGAGGGGAACAGTATTCTAGGAATGTTTTGTACCTGGAATGCAGGGTTTTGCAGGTAACTAATTTGGTGGTACATATTTCTAAGTAAAATATGTAAGCAGGAGCTACATGATTGGTTTTAAGTTGAGAAATATGAACATCTGTTTATCTGAAGCTACATTTACTAGTGAGCAATTCCTATTGCATGGCACATGCAGATATTTATTCTTTGAAGCATGTAATACAGAAAAGGGTAAAAGTTGTGTAATACATTCACTCTTCTTTCTGTCACATAAATATCCTTATATCCTCTAGGTCAGGAGTGTCAAACTCGGGTCATCACGATGGTGTCACATGACATATCAGGACTTTCTCCTCCTTTGCTAAACTGGGTGTGGGCGTGGCCAGCCCATGACCCATCCGGTATGCAGATTGAGAGTTTTACAGCCCTGCTCTAGATGTTTGGAAACTACATTTTCTGTAATCCCGATAGTGGCTGAAAATTAGGGGATTTGTATCCATCATTAGGGTAATTGAAATCTCCCCTATTATCACTATTGCCTGCCTCTTTGGAGACTGTAGTCTTCTGATGCATAAGCATCAACTTTTGTTTTGATTTCTCCTGAAAGGCCTGGTCCCACTGGCCGACGGACACAAAACGTATGCATAAAGGATACAGCAGACGAGCAAAATTTAGAGGGTGGCTCCATCCGTTGTCATCCGCTCCAAAAATTGGCGAAAATTTGCATAAACAGAATAGAAAACAATGGAAAAGAACGGACGTGGGTAGGATGTAGTGGAGATGTTAAATGGATGTTCATGGGAAGCCTAGCGGATGAAAGCGGATGGAAGCGGATGACACCTCCGAAGGGGTTCCGGGGGAGAATTTCGAAGCGGACGCATAGCAGAAGGGGCAGATGCATAGCGAAGGAAGCGGATGCATCACAGACGCCCATAGGAAACAAAGGGGATGCCCCGCGGATGTATATCGGATGCAAAGCCTTCACTGCACATGCGGGGAGTATGAATTGTGTCAGCTCCACGGATATAAAAGGATGCAGCATGCATGCAGTCAGCATACAGGGGAAAGACGTGCTGCCATATACATCTAGCAGGAACACCATGGTTCGTCAGTCAGGCAAGAAGAGGAAGCCCGTGCCTACTCGTTCCAACCCTGGCAAGAAGGCCAGAACCAGCATCCCACCCCCTGGCACTGACTCTGAAGCTGCTGCTGCTGCTGCTGCTGTTGTGGTGGACCAGCCCCAAGGCCTTCAAAGCCCTGCTGCTGAAGGCCCTACTGCTCAAGCCCCTGAAGGCCCTGCTGCTCAAGCCCCTGAAGGCCCTGCTGCTCAAGCCCTTGAAGGCCCTGCTGCTCAAGCCCTTGAAGGCCCTGCTGCTCAAGCCCCTGAAGGCCCTGAACAATCTCCAGAAGGCCCTGATGCTGAAGCCCCTGAAGGCCCTGCTGAAGGTCCTGCTGAAGCCCCTGCCAGAGGGAGGAAGAGGCAAGGGAAGGAGAAGGGAGAGAGGAAACAGTACACCATTTCCAAGGAGCATGAGGATGAGGTACTGGAATGGCTGAGGAAGAATGAGTACTTCGGAAAAAGGGCCACAGACTGTATCGCGACACCAAGAAGAAGCAGGCAGATTGGAGGGACAAGGCAGAGAGCCTGGGGTACACTGCAGAAGTACTCCTAGGATGGTGGAAGCACATGCACACCTGGTATGACAAGCTACACCTCAAGAAATCCGGGCAGGCTGCTGTCAAGCTCACTGACCGGGAGATGTATGTCATGGCCAAGTGCAATTACCTGGAGGGTGAGATCCGCCACTGAGAAGCAGCCCCTCTGAGACCCCTCTTCCTCAGACAGCCCACAGACAGCCAGTCCTCTTCCAGCCAGGAGCCAGCTACCCTGTCCAGGCAGGTGTCTTCAGAGGGGCCCATGGCAGAGACCCCCCGACAGCTGCACTCCCCATGCCGGCAGACTTGGAGGATCCCGTGGAGGATGACGCCCTGTTGTCACAAATGGAGGAAGAACTAGCAGCCACCAGAGGCCAACCCACCCCCACCCCCAGGTCCAGCTCCGGAGGATGCAGGCAGAGAGGCAGACTGGAGGGCCAGGACCACAGTGTGCTGTTGGAGATCAGGGACACAATGAAGACCAGCACATAACTTCTCTCTCAGCTGGTCCTCAGTGACATACCATCCTCAGGCCAGAAACCCTTCATCACCTATGTGAGCCAGACCCTGAGGAACCTGCCCGAGGCCCAGTACCAGGTGATGAAGCAGAAGATCACAGACACTTCTGCACAACCCTCAAGGCCCAGCTGAAGCTGCTCCTACGCAGTCCAGGTCTGCTCCTCCACCCCAGGTGATGTCATAGCCCTTCCACGGCTTTCAACAGCCCCTCACCTACCAAGGCTATCACTACCAGGACTTTCCACAGCAGAAGCAGAACTTCCCAGTCCAGGCCTAGGTTCATCGCACGCCACAGATGCCACTCCTCACCCAGCTGCAGACCAGACAGCCCCACTACACTCCTCCTTCCTCCACCCCACAGCCAAGCCCATCAACGGGCAATCTGTCATCAGCATTGGGCCTGACATCTCAAGTCCTTGATGAGGGGCCTCTCAACCTCATGGGACTGAGTCAGCTCTCGGACAGCTTCCTGAACAAACCATCCCTTGTTGTACCCTCGGGGCCAAGCACCCCAATAGTGCCTCAGACCAGCACTCAAGCCACAGCCACCTCCACAGCCCCTGCCCGCTTAACAGCTAAGACCATGGACATGACTCAGAGTGACTGAGAATAGTGTCAGAGACTGAGTTGTACTTCTTTGCTTAAGACACTTTACTTGGTTCATTTTGCTTTTTTAATAAAGTCATAAGTTAAGAAAGTTAAGAAAGGTTATCTTTGGTTAAGATACTTGGTTCATTTTTTTTACTTAATAAAGTATTGGTGAAAACTTTTAAAAAATGGTGAAGCCTTTGCAAGCTTGTGGGATAGATAAGGATAGTTGTGGGATAGATAAACCTCCAGTGCAAGCATAGTGAGACTGTATGGTCCACCATCCCAGCTGCCACAAAAATGGACCTTTTTTATCAATAACAATTTATTCATTGATCAACACATTTTAAAATAAACAAAGCTCTTTATTAATGCCCTATTCATTGTAGGACCACTCAACATGCATGGCACAATCTCATCAGTGTTATGAGTCAGGCTCAAGGAAGCATCCATTAAGCATCTACCATCCTGTCTTGCCACTCCACTGCTCCAGCTGGGGAGTTGCACCAGTGTCTCAGTAGGTTGCGCTGCTTCTTCCCTTCACGTGAAGCTCTGTTGGGGCCTTTTACATCCACAGTGTCTATCAGGTTACGTCCTTGCCTCCATTTACCAGGCTCCATGTCCCCATTGCCTTGTTGGAGGTCCACAAGTCTGTTCTGCAACACTGGGTAGCAGGTGCGCATGAGATTGTGCAGGATGCAGCAAGCTTCCACGATGCTCCTCACAGTCTCTGGGTCATGCTGCATGGTGGTGAGAAGTATCTGGAACCTGTTGGCCAGGATGCCAAAGGTGTTCTTGCCCTGGACAGCCTGTAGTTGAAGATCCCCTCTTCACGGGTGAAGTATCTTGAAGTATACAGCTTCATGAGGTAGGTTCTGAGGGAGAAGGCGTCATCCCCCATGATGAAGTAGGGCACATCTTGTGTGTCATTGGGTAGGGGGTTTGGATCTGGAAAACCCATGAAGAGGTTGCGTTCCAGCCCCTCCTTGAGGTGACTGGCGTTGTATACCTGGCCATCTGAAGCTGACCCATTGCCTGAAGCATCGATGTAGATGAACTTGTAGTCAGCATCAACCATGGCAAAGAGGATGATGCTGAAGAAGCCCTTGTAGTTGAAATAAGTGGACCCTGAGTTGGCTGGAGCTTTGCAGGCCACATGCTTCCCATCTATGGCTCCAACAGTATGGGGAAAGTTCCACCTCTGATACCACTGCTCTGCAAGTTTTCTCCAGCCTTGTTCAGTGGTGGGGCACTTGAGGAGCTCCTCCAGGTATTCTTCGATGATGGCCTGCACCACTTCTCTGACCACTTTGCTGATGCTGTTGTGTGGCACCCTCCACGCATACTGCATGTTTCTGTATGTGGTTCCAGAGGCCAGGTGGTGCCGAGTCAGTGCCAGCTTCAGTCCAGGGTCCAGGTTGGGACGGAAGTTGGTGCTAGGCTTGGTCAACCTGGGTCTCAGATGCTGTACAAGTTCATCAAACATGGCTGGTGGCATCCTCATGAAGTGATGGAATGCACAAGGGTCTTCATTCCTCAGCTCCACCATCAACTGGTCATCGAGTCCAAACTCCATTCTTCTCACGATCCTTCCTCAGACCCACACAGCTCTTGGATGTCTCCTTCTTCTCCTTCTGTATAAAAGTTGAAACAGTCTGAACAGGTTTTGGTTCTGGTGATGAATGGGCGCAGCCATCATACGGACTGTGTCATCATCCATGGTGGAGAACAATTGATGATGTTGAAAACCAAGACTAAGGGTGAAGAGGTCTGTACACCATGGCTGCTGGACTCATACTGAGATCCAGATGATTTTCTCCCCCTTTTTATAGGAAATATCGGTTGTCCGCTAGGTGTCCTTCTACATACTCTAGACATACTCCAAACATCCTAAATATACGAGATACATCCCAGATACAAATGTTTTGTCCCATTTTTAATCCTTTATATACGAGATGCATACGCTTACATCCTTTCTATTTCTGTGCTACTTATGCTGTGTAGATGTTCCATGTACCTTTTGTTTCCTCCCTCTTTCCATTTTCAGCTGCAGCAGATGTGAGTTGAGGGGATGGCCAGAGGATGCAGAGAGGATACAGCGGATGTTTAACGGATGATAACGGACATAGAATATTTGTTGCCCATATATGTCGTGGATGTACATTGTACGCGGTGGAAAGTTCATCCGTTCACAAAGTTTTGTGCAGCTCAAAACCTCTTGCACAGATGAAATCGCAGTGGACGGATGCTCGACGGATAGAGCGTATGAAACACGTATGCAATGAGTACACAATGGATGCATAGCGTTTTCCAACGGATGGCAAGCTTTTTTTAACGTTTTACATTCTCTTTGCATCTGTAAGTGCAGTGGGACCGGGCCTTTAATTCTTACATCTTTTTAAACAGGATTTCCAGGCACTGATTGTTGAACACCCCCATTCCCTTCCTTTCTATTGGCTTTGTCCCTTTTGAATGCATTGTAATCTTCCAGCATTCTAATCATGAGTATTAGCTCACCAGGTTTCAGGATGCCTGTCACATCCTATTTGTTTTCCTGAGTTAGGATCTCTAATCCTTTCTGTTTATTTTGCATCTTCAGTGCATTGGTGTAGAAACATCTGAGTTTTTAAATGGCATTGATTACTAGCATCTTTGCTGTAGCATTTTGCAAAACTTTTGAGGCCCTGCTCTGGCCTCCTGCTTCTCTCTTTGTTTTCTGCTTTCTTGGCCCCAGTCCTTGGCCACATAATTGGCTTTGGGTTTTCGCCACCCTCCCTTTTTGTTCTTATTTAATGCCCTCCTGATGAGATGGGTAAAGCGTCTGCCAAACTTTTCCCTCCTAGTTTTTGTAAGATGCACCCCAGGAATCAGCAAAGGTAACAGACCATTGTAGAATATCGTAGAGCTCTTCTTCATGACACCATCTGCTTGGCCAGTTGCTTGACTTTCAAGATCCTGTTTTGTTTTTGTTATTAGGCTATGTGACACTGAATTCTTTTGATTGATTACAAAACTATTTGTGCTGCCAGTACGTTTCCCCTGCCTCCCAAAGGACTTATAATCTCTACAGAGGGTTTCAAGGTTTTTGTTGTTGTTGTTTTTCATGCCATTGGGGAAAGGATGTTTGTTAGGTGGTTTGAATAGTATTGATAGTCTCTTCATCGTGTTCTGGTTACAGACCTCTAGAAGACCACATCCCTCCTGCAATGTCACATCTGTTTTATATATAAATATTGTATCTTGGTCCTCTCAACAGCAGATCATCCACTTCCACAACATACTTCTTTGTTCTCAAGGTGGTTGGTAGGTTTCTTCAATCCATAGGAGCCCAAGTATATTCTGCAATGTTCTGTGGCATGGCTTGTTTAAATGATCTGCTTTAGAATTCTAGATGGCTGCTCTAGAAATCTAAAGGGGCAACCAGGAATTCAAACTTATTAGATAGCCAAATCAGGAAACTAATTTCACAGGAAGGGTAAAATTTATTGAGATAAACTACAGAAACATAATCTTGCAAGTCTGATTGTGCTTTCCTCCCCCCCCCCCCAACCCATATATCTCACAAACATTTTCTCCTGTGCCTGACCTGTTTGGTTTTTTTTTCACACACCCCTCCTTGTAAAGCAGAGAGTTTGGAGAGGAAAGGATTACAAGAGAGTAAGCAGGCACACGATTGGAGATACACCAAGTTGTTTGCATAGCAGCAGCTGTTTATAATTAGTGAGCAACATTTCTTCCCCTTTGACTTTTCTACTTTTCTTAATTCCCCTCATTTTTACTCCTCTCTCTTACAAAATGGCCATCCTGCAATTTACATCGTCCACCCTGCCAAACTCTTATTTATTTTCCATTTTCATTCCATGTTCTCCATGCTCTTTCTCCCAATGATTATTTTTATTGATAGCACGGGATCTTTCAGATGACTATTCATAAAGCCACCTCCCACAACTTTCATCAGCCTGAGAATTTACCATTTTAAAAAACAGAGTCATCAACAAAATAGAGTCTTCACTTAGTGACCATTTGTTCAACAACTGTTCAAAGTTATGACAGTGCTGAAAAGTAACTTTATAGCAATTTATTACCTTCTCCTATGAGCTGTTCAGAGCATCCAGTAGTGGGAGGTGCTTCAGTCTCTGCATTCATAGGCTGAGCTTGATTTGTGGAATGCTCCTCCTCCTCCACGTGACTCCTCCTCAGCGTTCCCCAGTTTTTACTCAGCCTCATGTGAGACAGGCAGTGCTTTCGATGCTTCCTTGACCGAAACAGGAATCTTAGTTCATGAACAACAGCTTTGATTGTAATTCAGTTTTGTCTTAAGCCTTCTTTACAGTCAATTCAATTACCTCTGCTAGTTTGGTTGCCGCTGTGCCATTAATTCCGTTTCTGTGCTAGCGGCTTGACTTTTCGTTTTTTAAAAAAGAGAGTTGTATCGCATTTACTCCCTCTCCGAACACCGTTTCCTTCAGTGGGGAAGTAATTAGTGTTAATTTCCCCTTTTTTCTCCAGCGTTTCATTAATTTGAGAGCTCTGGCTTCATTTGCAAGGTGGGAAGCCGCCGCTGAGAAGCGTGCGAAAAATTTTAACTGCTGGAGGCCATCTTGAGTACCATTGTTAGGGATAACATTGATTACCCTAACTGGTTTAGGTGAAATAATAACTATGATTCATAGTTGTGTATGTTAAAGTGTCTGCAGCTTTAACTGTGGGATAGTAATTAAGGGAGTGGTTATGAAAACACTTTAAAAGTAGCAAGACTACAGCTTGCTCACTCTGGCTTTGATGATCCCTGATTACTGCTTGGAATCAAGACTGCATTGCTCGAACGGGAGAGACAACAAAGGACTGATTTGTAAGTGAACTGATATAGGATATTCTACATGGACTTTGCGAACTGAATATCCCTGAATGGACTGACTACATGATAAATGACTATTGGACTGATATTTGACTATGCCATGAACTTATAATGGAATAAACTATATTCTTGATAGCACAAGCGTATCTGTTATTTTTACTGTATGTTAATAAACATACAAGCTTAGCTCACTCATTTATCTGTGTGCCTATCTGACTAACGCTGCACATTCTGTTTAGCTTGTCTACCTAACCCTGGTTGGGGAACCCAGACTTAACACTGGTTATGGGCCCAGAAGCTGCAAAGTCAGTTTAACTAGGATACAACAGATTTATGTAAAAAGTGAGAGTTTGTGTTGTTATACATTACAGTAAACAGACAGCTGTGTTTTATTAATTATATTTTTATATCCATATAAGAAAACATGGCACAAGTCAATCTACAAAGTTTGTCCCTTATATCCAAGCTGGATGGAACAAACTATGTATCATGGTCTACAAAATGTAGTCTACTTCTACGAACAGAAAGTCTGTGGAACATAATTGAAAATCCACCAAACGTAGAAGAATGGGATCCAAAGGATGAGGATGACAGACTAAAGATAGAAGAATTTATGCATAAAAATCAACAAGCCATTTGCATAATTGGGTTAACCTTAACTGATCAACAGCTTGTTTATTATATCCACGGAGAGAAAACGGCTGTTGGGTGTTGGCAGAAGATGAAGAGGATTTATGTTCGAGATAATGTTGGTGCTCACATAAATCTAACACGGAAGCTTTTCAGGAGGCATCTCCAAACAAATGGAAATATGCTGAGTCATTTAAAAACTATGCAAAGCATTTTTAAAGAACTGCACGAGAAAAAACTTATTTTCTCTGAACTACACCAAGTTTACATAATTCTATCTTCCCTTGATAAAAGTTATGATAACTACGTAACTTCACTTGAAATTTTGCCAAAGGAAAGTTTAACTTTAACTGATATAACAGGCAGATTGATCGAAGAGGCCAGAAGAAGGCTTGAAAGAGATGAATTAAGGAGGGAGCTCAAAAAGAAGATAATGAATCTCCTACTGCATACGCAATTAAAAAGTGTTTTAATTGTGGAAGAAGAGGACATTTGGCAAGATTTTGTAAAAAGGCAAAGCGCCAGAACGCTGGCCAGAATACTAAAAATCATCAAAAAATAAATAAAAATTTAGAGTTAGCCATGTATACTAACGGAGCTGTAAAAAATAATTTATGGGTGGTTGACAGCGGAGCATCCCATTGTATAACAAATGATAACAAAAATTTTATTAAAAT
>BLBF01000054.1:7395908-7490634 GCA_015471245.1 Laticauda colubrina | reverse complement strand
TGGAGGTCAATCAGACAACAGCATATTAGCTTGTCCACGATGGAAGCTGAATTTTCATGTCTGTCATTATTATGCACTGACTTGATTTTCTACAAACAGTTATTATTAGACATGGGTATAACTGTAAAAGATTCCATTATTGTGTACGAGGATAACCAAGCAGCTGTAAAGTTAGCTACTAGTATTGCTGTAAAAACTAGATCAAAACATACTGATTTAAGATATTTAAATGTAAGAGAATCAGTGAAGAATGGACTAATTAAATTGGAATACTGCATGAAAGAAGAAAACATTGCAGACCAATTTACAAAAGCTCAAGGAGCAATTAAGTTTAAAGAGAGTTGTAACAAATATAATTTAAAGATGTAAATGATTCATAGTTATTATTTAACCTAAAAGGGGAGAATGTTAGGGATAACATTGTTTACCCTAACTGGTTTATGTGAAATAATAACTATGATTCATAGTTGTGTATGTTAAAGTGTCTGCAGCTTTAACTGTGGGATAGTAATTAAGGGAGTGGTTATGAAAACACTTTAAAAGTAGCAAGACTACAGCTTGCTCTTGCTCTGGCTTTGATGATCCCTGATTACTGCTTGGAATCAAGACTGCATTGCTCGAACGGGAGAGACAATAAGGACTGATTTGTAAGTGAACTGACATAGGATATTCTACATGGACTTTGCTAACTGAATATCCCTGAATGGACTGACTACATGATAAATGACTATTGGACTGATATTTGACTATGCCATGAACTTATACTGGAATAAAGTATATTCTTGATAGCACAAGCGTATCTGTTATTTTTACTGTATGTTAATAAACATACAAGCTTAGCTCACTCATTTATCTGTGTGCCTATCTGACTAACGCTGCACATTCTGTTTAGCTTGTCTACCTAACCCTGGTTGGGGAACCCAGGCTTAACAACCATCCTGTGACTGCGCACCTCGTCTGCCTTTCCTGAGCTCTGTGAGGTATTTTCTACTTGAAGCAGCAGGATCCCTCCAGGATTCTGAGAGCAATTTTACCCTCATTTTGGCTACCTGCACTCGAGGATAATTACTTCGCTTTAAAAATCATTGGCTTAACCCTCACAGCCTTACTCTCAGTGGCACAGCAGCAAGCACCTAAGCCAGTGTCCGCCTATGCATGGAAGCTGCTGAAGGCCCTTACAATCATCAACCCGGGTCTTAGGCATTTGCTATTTGGCTAATTGGATTATACATTAATCTTGGTTGTTCTCTTATTAATATTGGAATATATATATATATCACTACTCATAGGAGCAATTACAAAGCAATTATAGCAATATTATAATTATTACAATTATAATAATCACTCATGGTAATAAACTATTTGACAGTATAATATTTTAATTTTAATAAAATATTATTCCTGTGATATGACTCATTATATACATATAGTCACCAATAAAAAAAATAAAATAAAATAAAATAAAAGGGGGCAATAAGAACTTTATTAGGGCAGCCGTTCTTGATTCAGATTAGATCCTGGGCACTCCAACCACCTTGTCCACAATTTATATTCAATTACTGTTATTCTAATTTTAATCAAAATGGAAGATGGTAGCACCTCTCAGGCCCCTTGCTTGAAGGCAAAAGACAAATCAAAACACAGTGGAAATTCTAAAGCCTCAGAAGTGGATGGCTTAAGGCACCATAAGGCCTTACAAAAGCAAATAGACAGGCACACTCGAGAGGTCCACACTGTATCACAGGGTGCCTCCTCTTCCAGTCCATCAGTTTCTTCACACCCTCCTCCTCCCCTAGATCTCTCCCTTTCATCCAGGCGCAGCTTGACTCCACAAGGACAATAGGTCCAAGTGTCTGGAACACCAACCAGATGGACTCCTGAAGCCACATTCACTCCGACAGCCACTGGTCCTTGCCAGGGTGACAGTTTCATTGAGGAGGTCCCAGAAAGGATGAAAGCCTGGATGGAGCTGGCTATTTGCCAAGGGATTTCAGCAGGGCTTCAACATGCTGTAATGTCCAGACCTTACCCTGTGGCTACCGACCAAGAGTCCCAACCGCTGAGGTCACTGACCAGGTCGGAGGAATACCAGACCCAGATATATTTACAGGGGGAGACCCCCCTCCAAGGGCTGGAGGAGGAGGAGGACGTAGATTAAATCATTCAAATGGCCGAGTCTGAATTGGGATCAATGCACAATAGTGAGCCCCTGTCAGAGGCAGACCCCTTAGAAGGGGAAATGTCTGAGGATGAAAGTCTTAGTCCTGACCAGCCTGTTTTTACAGGCTTATTCCGGCCACAGCTTTTCAAATCTCTCTTGTTTAAGGCAAAGAGCATTGCAGGCCTAAACAAGCCAAAACCATCTGACACACCTAACCCTTCAAGGGAGGGACCAGAGGACATGATCTTCAACCAACCAGTAGTTGAAGCAGAGATAATTCCAGTTCCATCCATATTTTCGGACCTGGTGCAGAAGCAGTGGGCTTCTGCAGCAGAATACACTTCCCCAACTGGACATGATAGGAAATATTTCAAGTTGGACCCTGATTTTGCAAAGTTACTGAGTATCCCCAAGATAGATGAGCCTATAGTGGCTTTAGCGTCCCCCTCCATTCCCAGTGAGGCACTCGAGGCCTTAAAGCCGGATGAAAAATGGGTCAAGCTAGCCCTATGCAAAGCTCATCAGTCTGACGCATGGGCTATCAGATCAGCCATGGCCACCTCTTTCTTCATGCGGTCGTCTCTTCGATGCCTTCATCTTTTGAAACAACATGTTCCTTCTTCTAACATTAGGGCGCACCAAGATATTGCCAAACTTACAGCAGCTGCTGGATTTTCTGCCGATGCTACCTATCACGCAGTCAAGTTTTCAGCAAGAGTCATTACCTCACATGTGACAGTGTGTCACTTGCTATGATTAAGACACTGGCAATCCGACTTCAAACACAAATCCAAGCTGGTCTCAACCTCTATTGTTGGAGATAGATTGTTTGGCCCTTCCCTGGTTCAGCTACGAATTGAAACATGCAACAAGAAGAAAATTCTCCCTTCCCTTTTTGGGAAGTCAGATCCCAGAAGTCCCCAGTCCTTTTGGAGGGGATCCTTTCAATCTTTCAATCAGAAATCCTTCTCTTCCAGATACCAGAGACCCCCAGCAATTAGACCAGGACAACAACTAGATAGGTCTGACTGATAGGTCGGACAGAAGTAGAAGGGGTGGTCAATCCAAAAAATCCTTTCGGGGAGCAGGAAACAGGCCCTTCCGGTGATCAAGATAACTCCTGGGACCCAATTCCCATTGGTAGACACCTTAAGTTATTCACTGACCAATGGGACTCTTCTACTCTGATACCTGGGTCAGAGATATGGTTAGATTTGGCCTCGCGGTGGAGTTTAGATCCAGCCCCCAGATTTCTTCATGTCATACCCTCCTTCCAGAAACCTGGTGAAGCGTAATCTCATGGATTCCGCTATCCAACATCTACTGGATATCTGAGCCATCCAACCAGTAGTGACCAATCAATGAGGGCAAGGTTTTTATTCACATCTTTTCGCTATGCCAAAAAATTCAGGGGGGTGGAGAACAATATTAGATTTGAAATGTCTCAACCGTTTCTTAGTATATCGCAAATTTAAAATGAATACCCTCCAATCAATATTACTTGGAATCAGGAAAGGGGACGTGCTCACATCCATAGATTTGACGGAGGCGTACCTGCACACTGCTATTCGGCCCTCCCATTATAAGTTTCTGAGATTCTGCTACAATAACCACCATTTTGAATATGTGGCCCTTCCATTCGGATAAGCCTCTGCCCCCAGGACCTTCCCCAAGCAGCACTAGCTGCCACCTCAGGAACATCCCGGTACACCTCCAGTGTTATCTTGACGATATTTTGATTTTATCTCCTTCCGCCCATCAGGCGGTCATAGACACGCAGAACACATTACTATCCCTTCAAGAGAATGGAATAAATTCTTAATAAATTGGAAGAAGAGTCGATTAACATCATTGACTCAGATAATCCATTTAGGGGCAGTCATAGATACAGTGGAAGGCAAGGTTTATCTGTCACCAGATAGACTAAATAGCATTCAAAAATTGGTTAAGGAGATCAGGTTGCTTAAGCACGTTGCTTAATGGACCTATCAAAATTGTTGAGCAAAATGATCTCATGTATTTCTATTATTCCTTGGGCCCACCTCCACATTAGATCCCTCCAGTGGTTCCTGCTACTGTACCAGAAATCCGGCCGAAGCAATTCCAAACACAAAGTCAGGGTTCCACCCAAGGTTCTCATATCTCTCCTCTGGTGGTCCAAACCGGTTATCAACAGAGGCTGTCTCTTCAAGGAGCCACAAAGGCTCACCATAACCACAGATGCCAATCTGTTCAGATGGGGAGCTCACGTCCAGTCACTCACAACCCAAGGCCAATGGTCTGACATAGAACAGTCATGCAGCATAAACTGGCTGGAACTTCGTGCAGTACACCTGGCCCTTTGCAACTTCTTCCCCCAGGTACGCAGTCAGCACATACTGATAGTGACAGACAATGTAACAGCCAAAGCTCACAATAAACAAGCAGGGAGGCACACAATCGAAGCAGCTAATGCGGGAAGTGGAGCACCTGTGCCACTGGGCAGAGAACAACATACTTTCCATCAAAGCAGAACACATTTCGGGTCTGTTGAATACACAGGCAGACTGGCTAAGCAGGGCCACCATAGATCAATCGGAGTGGTGCCTCCACCCATCCCTGTTTCAAGAAGCAGCAAAGACATTTGGTCAGCCGGTGGTAGACCTATTTGCTTCCCCTCTCAACACTCAGCTCCCAAGAGTTTTCTCCAGGTACCCATCCCAAGGGGTGGAGAATTTCAACTCACTCCACTGTCGTTGGCCCCCGGACCTCCTGTATGCATTCCCTCCACTTCCGCTGGTTCCCAAAGTCAACCAGAAGTTACTAGATGAGAAAGCGGAATTACTTCTAGTCGCGCCTTATTGGCCCAGGCTATGATTCACAGACCTCCGCAGTCTCTCCGTAGCCCCCCCGGAGAATCCCATCAGACAGAATCTCATTAACTCAGGGGCCTCTTCAACATCCGGATCCTCAATGGTTACAATTGACCATCTGGAGGTTGAGCGGAGTGGTTTGAAGAGCGAAAAGCTCTCTAACAGAGTTATCGACACTATCCTATCCACCAGATGCCCCTCAACAATTCGCATTTACAACGCCACAAGGTCCATCTTCTGCAAATGGTGTAGTAAGCTTCAAATTGATCCTGCCTCTCCCTCTGTCGCTCAGATTCTAGAGTTTTTACAGGAGAGACTTGATAAGGGGTTGTCACCTAATATGTTAAAGAGGCAAGTGGCGGCTTTGGCATCAGTTCTCACTCACGAGGGCCTCAGTTCTCTTTCACATCATCCACGCATAAGACCTTAACAAGGTCTTTGTCGCTCTCACTAAAGGTTCTTTCGAACCTTTGAAAACGTCAAGTCTCCAATTTCTCACGTATGAAGTAGTTTTTCTGGTAGTGATCACCTCTGCTCGTCGTATCTCGGAAATTGAAGATCTCTGCATTTTTCATACTGATCAAGTGGTCCTTTGTCCTGATCCCACATTTATGCACAAGGTCAATTTGGCTTTTCATAGAGCACAAGAGCTTATTCTTCCAAATTTTTGCCCCAGATTATCACAGGGGATGGAAAGACAATGGCATAAGCTTGATGTGAGGCGTGCTCTGCAAATCTATATCAAGCGTACAGTGGCTTTGAGGAAATCAGAGAGTTTATTCATGTCCTTTCAGCCCAATTCTCAGGGTTACAAGGTTTCACCATCTATGATAGGCCGTCGGATACGGACTGTAATAGCAAAAACATATCAGGCTCAATCTCTGCAAGTGCCTAGGGGCATAACAGCTCATTCAACAAGGAGCGCAGCAACTTCGGCAGCATGGGCCACACAGGCATCACTAACTGAAATCTGTCGGGCCGTGGCTTGGGCTTCCCCATCGCCCTTTATTAGACACTATAAAATTGCTTCTGCTGAGGCTTCCTTTGGCAGAAGAGTTCTGCAATGGGTCCACAGGGACCAGGAGGAGATTCCAGACCAGACGGAGTCCATCCCAAAGGACAGGCCAAGCTTTGGTATGTCCCACTACTGGATGCTCTGAACAGCTCATAGGAGAAAAGGCGTTGGTACTTACCTGACATGCCCGTTCTCTTTGAGCTATGAAGAGCATCCAGCCCCATCCTTTTTCCATCAGGTGGGGTCCTGTTTCGGCCAATGAACTTTTTAGAACGTGAGGATGAGAGCGCTTATTTCTCTCGTCTTTGCCAAAACTGGGGAATGCTGAGGAGGAGTCACGTGGAGGAGGAGCATTCCACAACTCAAGCTTAGCCTATGAATGTGGAGACTAAAGCACCTCCCACTACTGGATGCTCTTCACAGCTCAAAGAGAATGTGCGTGTCAGGTAAGTACCAATGCCGTTTCACAGTATTCTTCACATTATCACAGTCATATGAACACTATTACAGCCAGTACACATCATCCAGTGCCTGACTCCCTTTCAGAGAAGAGAGATTGGGGAGAAAGGGATTGCAAGAGGGTAAACTGCTGTTTTTCTGCATATTAAAAGCAGTGTGATTACATTGGCAGCCTGAGACTGGAAGCCATGGACGCTCTAGGCAATCAGCTTACAGATAGGCCTTAATTTATTCCAACAATTGGGACAAGAAAATTCATTGTTAAGCAGTGTGGTCATTAAGTGAGGCATCATTTAACCATACCAATTTTGTGATCTTTTTTGCCACAGTTGCATAGCAAATCACTATGTTTGTTAAGCAAGTCATCACATGACTATGAATTGTGACCTTCCCTGCCAGATTCGCCAGAGATTTTGCTTGTTGGAAGTTGTCTGGGAAAGTGACAAATGATAGTGCTTATAAATGCAAACTGGTTGCCAAGTGCCTGGATCTCATTCACATGACTGCATAGATGTTGCAATAGTTGTAAGTGTAAGTGCCAGATTTAAGTAATGTTTTACAGTATTATCATAACTTCAAACAGTTGCTAAATGACAGAAATGCTGTTCCCAGTTGGTTGAGGACTACCTGTACTCTCTGGCTTCACACAACATGTAAATAAAGTGTGGTGGCTCAATAGGTCATGCTACATGCAAATGACCCAATTGGCAGGTCACCCTGCCAATTGGGAAGCATGGGGGATCTTCTTAGAAAAGTCAGTTACATCTTACCTCAATTATAAATTCAATAGAAGATTTTTGACTTATTAGACTTAGTCTGAGTCACACCATACTAAACCACTGATTACTTAGCAATCCTTTGTTAATTAGAGTTAGCTGTATTCAGGGGTAGGATTCAAATGTTTTAACAACTGGTTCTGTGGGCATGGCTTAGTTGGTGGGTGTGGCTTGGTAGTCATGTGACTGGGTGGACATGGCCTGGTGATCATGTTATTGGCTAGGCATGGCCAACTCAATTTCACTCACATGAAGATACGCACCTCCTCGCCTGGCTTCTCATGACTGTGGGGATGTTGCAACAGTCGTAAGTGTGAAAAATGGTCATTAATCACTTTGTTCAGTGCTACTGTAACTTTGAATGGTCACTCCACATAAGCAAAGTACCAGTAAAGGACAGGAAAAAAAATCCAGAGACGTTCCTGAGACAAGAAGTCTAGTCCTGCCAAGAATGTAATAAGGGTTAACAGAGAGGCAGTTTCTGTAAGCAATACCAGAATATTTCCTTCCTGCCTTCCTTACAGGATTAGGCCAGTAATTTCTTCTAACAACCAGTTCTTTGAACTGCTTAGAATGTTAACAACTGTTTCTAACAAATAGGTGCAAACTGGTAGAATCCCACCCCTGGCTGAATTCTTATATGATGCTAGGGCATAACTTTATGATTAAAAGTGGTGTTGACTGATGTCATCTGCACTCAACCTACATATCTTCTGACGAAGGTCCCTCTGCTTATATTAAGATGTCAACTGTTGGTTTTAGAAAAAGATTGACATGGAAGAAAGCTTACCTATCAGAATTTCATTATGCCTTTGGCATAATTATTGTAGAATATTATTATTGTAATCTTAAACGTTGATTAAATTAGCAAGAGAAACAGCATTCTGTGTTTTCTTCTCCTTTGATTGCTTGAGACTTTAGGGAACCAGCAGTTTTGCAATTTAATTGCAATCATCTCACATTTTGCATCCTTCCATTCACTATTAACTATACAGGTAGTCCTCAACTTAACAACAGTTCGTTTCAAAGTTACAGTGGTACTTAAAACCATGACTTACGACAATTTTTCATACTTATGACCATTACAGCACCCCCATGGTCACATGATCAAAATTGAGATGCTTGGCAACTGATTCATATTTATACGGTTGCAGTGTCCCAGGGTCCTGTGATTCCCTTTTGCAACTGTCTGATAAACAAAGTCAAGATTCACTTATGCTACATGGACCATTCAAAATTATTTGATTGACAAATATGCTTTTGTATAATACTAGCAAAAAAGAGTTGCTGTGTGAGTGAGATGGCTAATCTCTAACTCTGAGAGAAAAAAGAAGAAAGAAAAGAAAAAGAAAGAAAAACAGAAACAGATTTTATTTCAGATTTGAAACTAGTGCAAAAAAAAAAAGAACAGCCATTTTTGATCAGGGTTGCCAGAGATTGTGTTTTGAATCTAGCTGTTTTAGAATAGTGATGTCAGCATCCATAATAAGAGGAGAACAAAGATTTAGCACTTCAAAAGCTATTTAGCATGCTAGTGCAAGGATGTTTAGCCAAACAACTATGTTTCACATTTTTCACTGTTATTAAATAGCTTGTCCTTGTTATACGGTTTATACCTGATATATTTTCTGAACTCAGTTTTTTACTGTGTCTCCCCTTCTTTCTAATCTGCAGTATGTACATGTTTAATAAGTTAAACTCCTTTTTGTTTAAGGTGGAAATATAAAATGCTCACCATTTGCATTGGTACTTAAAAATAAACTAAATGAACTATAATGTACGAAAGCCATTTTATTTTCTATATCCCCTGCATGATGATTCCAATCAACATCAAGCGAAGGGATGGATGCAAATAATTTCATTTTTGTTGCTGTTAGTTTGCCTTTTGAAATCTTAAAGTTTACTGTTTTTCCCCCTCCATTCATTGACCACAGAGGCAGCAAGAATGTTTTCATACAGTAGACATACATGAGGTGGTCATAGTCTGCTATCTGATGTGGTAAACCAGTAGTTTCAGTCATTATTTATGCAGTATCCCAGCCATAATTATCTATAAAGCTCTACATAGCTCAAGGCGTCTATGAGACTAACTATCCCAAATAAATTCTGCCTGCCCAATTTTAATGCCAGCTAAAGCTGCCCCCTTACCACAGAGTATGATGGAAGAAGAATCCAAAATGGGCAGAAGGAAGATGGTTCCCACTGTCATAGCAGTCTGGAAGTCCTTTAGGACTTCATTAATGTGGAATTGTCAGCACCAGATGTGATTTTTAATGTAACATGAGATGTATTTATAGTTTCCCTTGACTATATTGCTATTGCTTAAGAAAATTTGTCAATAATAAATATCATCCAGATTTAATGCCAAGCTTAGTTTGACATGTGTGGACACATCCTCTGGTTTGTTCAGCAAACCATTGTTATAAGAAACAACAGTTAAATGCAAATGAGATGATGACATCCAAGTGAATTAAGGAAGCAGAAGCAAGTTGTAATTAGATGCATCGCACACCAAGATAGTGGTAGAATGAGACAAAGCTATTTTTTAGTCTGTAAACTGTTGACAGATATGGTAGTGAAACTTCATATAAATCATATTTATATCATTATTCTTTCATCACTGTTGAAAGAGGCAGAGTAAAGAGCTTTCAGTTTAAAACTTTCATGGAAGGCTACTGTTTAATAAGTGGAACAAATATTTTCAGAGTGAAAGATTTCATCTGTCACATCCAAGTTGTGTTGAAAAAGATTCCAGCTGGGAAATTTAGAAGCTCAGTTCCATACTAGCCTCTGTATAGGCAATGCTGAGCTAAATAACCAATGGATTAAATCAGCAGCTAGATAGCATTTCTATAGATCAGTCTTCAAAAAAAAGTTGGCAACTATATATTTTCCACTCCCAGAATTTCCTACCCAGAAAATTCTGGGAACTGAAGTCCACCCACTATATTTCCTGTTCTGCATGGAACTTGGTAGCTTCTAAGTACTCCATTCTGATTGGCCGAAAAGGCCACTTACGGATTGGTTTGCTAGGAACCAATCCGGGAAGCCGCCAAACGGTGGGAAGAATTAAATAACTGTCATTGGCCACAAGCCGGCAGGCTAGCCGCTATATAAAGGGCTGCCGTGGCTTGGGCTACATTCCGTTTCTTTACCTAGTGGTTTGAAATAAAGAGTTGTTGTTTGGAACCTGGTCTCCTGCGCTTCTTTCCGGACGGAACACTGGCGACAAGGGTGGGATTGTCATAGAAGCAGAGACCAAAGCACACAGCGATCTGAACCAAGTGAAAGAGATGGCTGGTAACAATGCGCCGCCCGCACCCTTCAATCCAGATGTAGAGGATTGGGAATCGTATATCACTTTCTTATGTTCTTAGAAAGCAACGAGATGGAAGAAATCTCGGATCAAAGGAAGAGGGCTGTCTTCCTTACACACTGTGGACCGGCCGTATTCAAAATGGCGAAGGCGCTGGCGAAACCCAGAGATGTCAAGCAGATGACCTGGTCCGACCTGAACCGAATGCTCCGAACACACTATGCATCGGTGGTCTCAAATCTCATCAAATGACATGAATTTTACAAAAGGGACCAGAAGGAGGATGAAACCATTGCAGACTTTGTGGCGGCCTTGAGACACATTGGAGGGGCATGTGAGTTTCAAAACATGGACGAGGCTATCAAAGACCGTGTACTCCTTGGCCTGAAAGACTCTACCCTTCAAAGCAAACTACTCAACAGGCTGAATATAACCATGGCCGAGGCCATTGCTGAGGCAATCGCCATCAAAGCAGCGAAAAAGTCAGCAGCCACCATGAGACAAATGAACGCAGTTCCCGACCTGCTGACCCAAACGAGGGAGAAGAAGGCAGAAGGAGGAAAGAAACAGCCTACAGCGACAACCCACCACGAGTACGTCGAAACCCAGAGTGACACCGAAGACAACACCGAAGATGTCCAAAGACTCTATTCAGATAGAAAATGGTGCGAAAAGAGGAAGAATCGGCGGGAATTTCAATGTGCGGGCTGTGGAGGCAATCACCCACGGTCTGAATGCAGATTCCTCTACGCAATATGCCGGGCTTGTAATAAAAGGGGGCACATTGAAAGGGTCTGCTGCAACAAAAAGAGCTATAGTCCAAAAAGACATGGCAGAATCCCCCCAGACACAACGACAGACAAGCCAGCAACTGATGGAACCAAAATAAAAGAACCAGTGACAGAGAAGAAACACATCAGACAGTAACCATCGATAATGCCAGGGCGGAAAGCGGAAAGAAGGTTCGGATAGAGGTGAGCATCGAGGGGAGACCCTGCAAGATGGAGGTCGACTCAGGGTCGTTCTTATTGATGGTATCCTGGAATACCATCTGGCGCCTAATCCCAAACATCAAGCAGAAAGAACTAAAGAAACAAAAACTTGTGCTAAAAGACTACCAGGGAAATCGAATCCCTGTAATTGGCCTTGGACATTTTTTAGTTGAATTTAAACAACACGCCGAAGTCTTGCCCCTAACTATCGTCGACTGTGACTGCCCTAGCCTGCTAGGAATCAAATGGTTCGCGCCTCTTGGAATCGGGATGACCGGTATCAACCGCATCGCTACTACCAACTGGGAGGAGAACATACTCCACAAATTCCAAGATGTATTCGAGGGGACTCTAGGCAAGTACCAGGGGACCCCAATCTCATTTAGCCTAGACCCGAAAATAGCCCCCATTTGCCTAAAGGCCAGATGCGTTCCATTCATGCTTAAACCAAAAATTGACGAACAGTTGAATAGCACAAGGGCTTTTAGAACCAGTCGACCACGCCAAGTGGGAAACCCCTATTGTAACACCGGTAAAGCCAGATGAGTCAGTGCGCATCAGTGGGGACTATAAAGCAACCCTGAACCATGCGCTCCAACAAAGTGCATACCCAGTGCCAGTGGTGCAACATTTATTGCACTCGCTAGGGGGAGGAAAAATATTTGCAAAACTCGACCTAGCACAAGCTTATCAGCAACTACCCATTGATCCAATAACAGCAGAGGCACAAATGATAGTAACGCATAGAGGGGCATTCAAATGTAACCACCTCCAATTCGGTGTTAGTGTTGCCCCAGGCATTTTCCAAAGCCTCATGGAATGCCTACTAAATGGAATCAAAGGTGTCACCCCATACTTTGACAATGTACTGGTCTCAGCAAAAAACGCCAACCAGCTAGAGACCAGGCTAAGAGATGTCTTAACTCGCTTTAGAAAATCAAGCCTAAAAGTCAAGAAAGAGAAATGTGAACTGGCCACTAACCAGGTCGAATTCTTGGGTTATTTAAACGATGAGCATGGCATTCACCCAACTGAAAAGAAGGTAAAGGCTATCAAAGACGCTCCCAGACCAAGAAACAAAACCGATCTCCAGGCATTCCTAGGCCTCATAAACTTTTACAATGTATTCCTGCCCTATAAGGTGACAATAGCAGAACCCCTACATCGGCTACTAGATTAAAAAAAAAAACATTTGGACTTGGGGCCTCTGGGAACAAAAAGCTTTCCAAGGTATTAAGGTTCTATTAACGTCAAACACCATTCTTATCCAGTTTAGCAACACCCTGCCGCTGACGGTCACCTGCGATGCTTCATCTTTTGGGGTCAGCACCATCCTGAGTCACCGGCTTCCAGATGGCAGAGAGGCACCAGTCACCTTTTACTCAAAGACACTCTCCATAGCAGAACACAATTACAGCCAACTCGATCGTGAAACCCTGGCTATTGTCGCTGGGGTCAAACGATTCCATGAATACCTTTACGGTAGACCCTTTTCTATCGTAACTGACCACAAGCCTCTCCTTGGAATCCTGGTGGGAAACAAGCCAACCCTGAACATTCTGTCTCCTAGAATGACAAGGTGGTCTGAATTCCTCGCTGCTCCTACACGCTACTCCACAGACCCAGCAAAGCCATCTTGCATGCTGACACCCTGAGCCGTTCCCTGTTCCCCGTCACAGAAGATGACTCTGCTCCGACTACCTCCACATTCCAACTGGAGACCTGCCCGGAGCTACCGCTGACTGCAGCTGACGTCTCAAGAGCCACAGCCAAAGACCCTTTGACAGCGAGTATACTGAACTGGGTAGGTAAAGGCTGGCCGGAGGAAAATAAAAAAGCTGAGACTTTTAAACCTTTCCGTGCCAGACAGACCGAGCTGTCTATTGAAAAGGGGTGCATCTTATGGGGTGGCAGGGTGGTAATCCTATGCAGCCTCCAAGAAACCAACCTAGGCATGTTGTACGAGGGTCACCTGGACATAGTCAAGATGAAAACCCTGGCCAGGAGTTACGTCTGGTGGCCAGGGCTGGACAGAGACATAGAACGCTGGGTTGCAACATGCCATGCCTGTCAGAAAGCGAGGCCTATCCCCCCACAGGCACCTATATGAGACTGGGAAACTCCCCAGGGCCCGTGGTCTAGAGTGCACATTGACTTCGCAGGGCCAACGAAGGGGAACACCTTTTTGATTGTTGTCGATGCATACTTGAACTGGTTGGAAGTCATCCTCATGGCTCGACAAACTATTTGCGACGCATGGGCTATTAGATGTACTGGTTTCGGACAATGGGTCTCAGTTTACTGCCTTGCAGTTCAAACAATACCTGGCTGCCCAGGGTGTCCATCACGCATTAACTGCGCTGGCCCATCCAGCTGCAAATGGCAGGGCTGAATGCATGGTTAGATATACTAAAGAAGGCCTAGAGAGAATGGACAAGGGGGACGTGCAAGACAAACTCAACCGTTTACTAACATTGCAACATATCACCCCTAGTAGCACTACAAATAAAAGCCCGGCTGAACTATTAATGGGTAGGAAACTATGGTCCTACCTGGACAGGTTACACCCCACCTATACATGGGACAAGCCCCCCGACTCCTCCAGCAAATACTGTACCTTCGAAATCGGCGACCTCGTCTATGCCAAGAACCTTACCGGGGACCCTCTATGGCTGCCAGCCACCATCACACAAGTCACAGGCCCCCAGTCCTACCGACTAACGCTAGATGATGGGAGGGAATGGAAGTGGCACATAGACCAGCTTCGTTCCCGCAACCTCAAAAGAAAAACCGCCGCAAAACCAAAAATAATAAATTCCAACGAAAAAACAACCGGGGGGGGGGGGGAAGTACAAATAAATAAAAAAGGGAGAGATGAACCTCCCATAACAAGACAACAAACTCTGCAAAACAACAATCTAACCAAACAAAAAGAGCACTCACGGTTAGATGAACACCAAGAAAGAAGTCCAGGAGCAGAAGAGCGAAGTGAGGCCTTCCTGGAAGGTGGCAGCCAGGCCAGCTCAACCAACTCGGCCAAATCAGGAGGGAGAGGCAGAGCCATCTCAACCGGCCTGAGAGACTCAGGCGGGAACGGCAGGACTGACTCACCCTTCCAGGAGGTTCCATGGAGAAGGTTGAGAGAAGGTCCGTCCGAACTGCTTGAAGAACAAAACAAGACTGAGCCGCGCAGTTCAACTACAACTAGGAAAAGCCCCACCTACCTGCGTGACTACGTCACCCACATTGGACTGAGCTAAAGGGAGAGGGGTGTTCTGTATGGAACTTGGTAGGTTCCAAGTACTCCATTCTGATTGGCCGAAAAGGCCACTCACGGATTGGTTCGCTAGGAACCAATCTGGGAAGCCGCCAAACGGCGGAAAGAATTAAATAACTGTCATTGGCCACAAGCTGGCAGGCTAGCCGCTATATAAAGGGCTGCCGTGGCTTGGGCTATGCTCCGTTTCTTTACCTAGTGGTTTGAAATAAAGAGTTGTTGTTTGGAACCCGGTCTCCTGCGCTTCTTTCCGGACAGAACATTTCCTGTCAACAATTTGCTCCTATAGTGAAGCCAATCCCACCCCTAAATATTATCTTAGGAAGATATTTCAGTAATACGGAGGGAGGAAGCCTTGACTGGCTTTACTACAATAAGGGTGAGCCATTTTATCACAGCCAGAAGCCTCATGTACCAATTTTGAGGGGACAACAAATAAACTGGTTTAGGGACTTCTGTCCTCACTGTGAGTTTTATTGGGGGTGGTGGTGCATGAAGGGAGGCTCAGCCAATCTCATTGTACACATGTACTCTGACAATAAGGTAATAATAAAAAAAGTATGCCTTTTCATAAAATCTGGTAGTCAGCAAAGGGGCTATCAGACTACTTCTGTTTTTCGATAACGCATCCAGCATGTGGGGCCTGGTTGATTTTCTTCCAGGATTTTGTTCTGTTCTTTTTTGGCATGAAAAAAAATCTGTCTTATCCTAAGGCATATGCTACCATTGTTATGAGTTTCCTTACCTCAGATGGCAGAAAACCAAGTTGCTGAGTTTTGGTCAGAGAAAATGCTCTCAGGCTGCAAAAATGGGATTTGCATCTAGAAATTTTCAGTGCCTGAATTCTCCCTTTTCTACCTTCATATTCCTCTTCCTGCCTTTTGGGGGGAAAGGAGTGGGTACAATAAGGATATTCCTTTAATACAACAGTCTAACAGGGAAAACATATAACATCTGCTTTTGACAATTCCTGGAATTTACCCAATCTAGTTCAAAGCTATTTTTATCCCAGACTCAATCTATTTTGTTCTTGCTGCTACTGTTGTTATACTCTTCTTGCCCTACCCACGTTGTTATATAATTTATGATACATATTTAGCCCAGGTCTAACTCTGGAACTTATTAACTGGTATGCTGAACATAAAGTCAGGAGTATTCATTACTTACTTGCAAAATGAGAGATAGTGCAACTGCATTAATGCCTTTATGCAGTTTCATTAGCTACAGAAACTCCCATTTCATTCAAGACAACATAGGATGCAAATAAACGAGATTATCTTTAGATTCATACAGAAAATCTTTTCCCCAAAACCAGGTTTCCAACCACAGAATAGTTTTTATGGCTGGGTTCATATCATATGCCATAATAATTTAACTTTGGATTATTTAAAAAACATACACACACACACATACACACACACACACCACACAGAGTATTGGCTGGGATATTATAATACGTTATACCATAAACAATGATTTACAAAATACAACATCTGGGAATGCACAACGGTGTTAGCCAAAACTGAAACAAAACTGTGATGTTTCAATCAATGCTTGTGCTACCACGGTACTGTTAAAATGAGATTTCGATTTTACACCATATCTTGAACTGGCCTTTTCTAATCTGCTATTATTCAGTTGTTTCAGGATTTAAATTCCCATAGTTCCCAGATTTTGTTCATGTGAGCTGGGAATTATGAAACGGAGCACACATCTGATGACATCAGATTGGAGAAGGTAGCTTAAGGTGTTAGCCTGAACAGCAAAAGGCTTTTTGATGCTGGAGTATTTTCAGATTCCATCACAATCCCATTGCAATATAAATCTACTTCTCACTAACAGAAAGAAGTGGCAGTGTTGGAATATTCTGCTTTAAATATTCTATCTGTACTTGATTATTAATCAATTCCATCAGCAATGATAAATGCCCAGAGTCACTGCCTGAACAAGTACAATTTTATTTTATCTTTGACATCTTACTTTACCTGCGAGTGAAAGCCTGAAACAGCAAGCAAAAAAGACCAGTTGATCCTCAAAATTGCTAAACAATTGAACAGAAGAGGGGGGGAAAATCTTCATATCTACCTAACCATAGGATTATTTCCTTTCAGGGTAAGCAGTTTTATGAAAATAAATAATAAAACACAAGGAATTATGCAGATTATGAGATACGAAAAAGGGAAGGAAATGCAGCTTAATCTAATTTATGCCAAACAATTCAACTATATTTCTCTATATTGCTCTGGCCTTGCAAACAACCTTTGCATCCACTGTGGCCATAAATTGCTTTGTGCATTGTCATTAGTTCTTTATACCACTTCAATTTAGCTCCCTTTCACCTATGCAATTAACTAAAAAAAAAAAGAAATAGAACATTTCAATAATGTAAAAGCCTTTTGTACTGCCGGAAACATACAGTAATCAACAATCCCTGTACAAGTTGAATGAAGGTGCACTGCACTTGCCCAGACAGATGCTAGGCAAGAAAAAGGAACTACTGAGTCATTCTATCTGGGACTCAGAACTTCAGGCAACCACTCTTTCTTTGCTGTCATCTAATGGTCTTCTGCATTTTTGCAGTCCAGTTGTGATTGTCCTGATGAGGGCACTTTGGAAGATGGAGTCCTTGATACTATCTAAACTTGGTGTTTGCTTGAAGAAGTTTCATTTCCCAATTAGGCTACAATGAGAGCACTGATGAAGTTATTTAGTTGGTAATGAGATGTTCACACTCAGAGAACACCAAGGGCGCCATAGTTCAACCCTGAGCTGCAGATAGTGTCTTCTGTTGGAATTTTTGAGGTTCTAGAATGTACTCATTTCACTTTGAAAGTTCCATTTTCAATTGTCCCATTATCTCATGAGATCCAGATGATGCTTTACAGATAATCATCGACTTGCAATAATTCACTTAGCCACCATTTGAAGTTATAATAGATTCCTCCCATAACAGATTTGAATTCTGTTTCAATTCTGATGGCACCTCCTCCAGCACTCACATGGTCATGTTATGGGCTACTCAGTAACTGGCCCACACTAATGGCTGTTTTCAGTCTCACAGAATCATGTGACCATGATTTATGACAACTTTTTTTTGTCAGAAACCAGCATTTATTTCTGGTTCCTGGCACAAAAATTTGTGGACAATGGGTTTACTTAACAATTGCATTATTCACCTTACGACTGCTGTACTTGCTTAATGACTACTTGGGGGAAAAAGTCATAAAATCAGATCAATTAAGACTTACAACCCTCATGACATATAGAAATTCCAGGCTCCATTACAGTTGTAAGTCAAGGACTACCTGTATAACAGTTTCCTCTGGTAAATTGATTGCATCTTAAAAATGGGTATTTGGCCTTAACACACCAATACACTAATTATTTTTAAGGTTGGGCATGGCCTCTCTTCTTCTTCTTTTTTTTAAAAGACCCCATTAAGTTTTACTGACGTATAGCTTTAGAGCAGGGGTCGCCAACTTTTTGGACCTCAGGGACCACAAAACTCATAATTTTAAATCCCGTGGACCACTAATGTGAGTTTTGACTTCCTCACCCTGTTTTCCTACCGATCGATCATTCTTTATTTGGGATCGCAGGATACCATCTCCAGCTCCATTCTTGGGGGGTGAGGGGGGAGAGACTTTTGGATTCATGCAAGAAAAGCAGCAGAAGACGTCTTTCTTTCTCTCCCTCAAATTCTACCAGAAATGAGTCTTTGCCGGCATGGCCTCTTGGAGCAGGATGCCTTGCAGGGTCCCAAAGATTCATTTCTGGTGGAGTTTGGGAGAGAGAAAGAAAGACATTTGCTGCTTTCCTTGTGTGCAGCCAAAAGCAGAAGAAAGAAGTGGAAAGAAGCAGCCTGGTGGCCAGGCCAGGCACATGGGGTCAGTGGGGCAAGTTCCCCCCCATGCCCTTTCTCCCTTCCCCTCACTACCTCGTGTTGTTCACAATGCAAATGATGTAAGTCTTGTGTTCCCGTGGGCCATGTGGGTGGCATAGTCTTGTGTTCCTGTGTAGTCTGGATTAATTGCTTTGTGGGTGAAATTTCTCTGTGGACCACCAAAATTTTCCCACGGACCATGTGTGGTCCCAGGCCCACCAGTTGGCAACCACTGCTTTAGAGGATTTTAAAGTCAGGAGTTCTCTTTGTTGCTTTTAATTAAATCCAGATTCCTTTGAGAGGACACAGTGCAGCCAAGGTTGCACCATACTGGCTGGGGAATTATAGAAGCTGGATTCCAATACTCTGGATTCTGGAAGGCACCAGCTTGGTGAAGGGGGCATAAGAAATTTTCCAGGATGAACTCCTGTAATACAGATGGACTAGAAATTAGTCATCTTTTGTTTTAAATATCTCATGTGTTTAATTGGTAGTTTGGTGTATCATATGAAACTAGAAAGCTGAGTTTATTGAAATGGGGTGAAGAAGCTAAAGGAAAGTGGTTAAATCAATCATGGATTAGTACATGATAATGTATACATAGTTCATGTGTATTGATTTGGAATGTATATCCATCATCTGGCAAAGACTATTATTGATAAAGCACCATCCTGACACAGTCCTGTTCCCTAGCTACCAGTTTCATGTCAACTGCAAAGTGCTGGTGATTGTTTTCGGGGAGGGAGGGAATTACAAAGTTTTGTGTAGTTATGTGAGAACCTTAAGCCATAATTGTCCAGTCCTCCACTGCCAGATGTACTGGACCTAGAGTCCCAAGCTCCTGAGCCAGCCAGAAAAGTCATGCTGGCTGGGGAATTGCAGGCCTGGTGCATCTGGAAGGTTACAGGTTAGAGAAACTGCCTAAAGCCTTAAGCACTAATTCTTTAATCTGCAGATAAGCTCTGCTGCATAGCCTTTCGATTTAACAATAAGCTCATAGAAATGCTTAGGAAGGTCGTGTTCTATTATGACTTTTTAAGAACAACTTTTCTCATTGTTTCCCAAGTATGAGTTGCATTTAACATTTCAGCCTTTTATCCTCTTGCTAACCCCTTTGTTTCATATTCAGTATTGGCATTTCTTTTTAAAAAGTACAGTATTTCACTTTGAGCTAAATTGTTTCTTTAAATTGTCAGTGTTTAACATTACAAATTTATTATAATATTGACATGGCCAGCATCTATAGCTTATAAGCCACTAGGGTGAAAATATTACAAATAGATTGATGGATTAACATATAGGCAGACCAAATCTATGCAAAAGTGTCATGCCCCCATCAGAGTTCGAATCTGAGGAGGAAGACGAACAGCTGTCAGGGAGTGGGAGAGTGGCTCCGTTGGCTATGGAGGAAATTGGGAAAAGGCAAAGTCAGGCTGGGCAGAGCAGGGAAGAGGTAGAACAAGGGAGAGGGGGTTCAGAGGAAGACCAAGGCCCACCCCCTCTTCATCCTAGGGCACACAGGGAAGAATGAAGAAGAGAGCAATGTGGGTTGCATGGCTTACGATGGAGGAAAGGGCCCTGATTCCCTTCACAAGGCACACCTGCGGAGGGAATTTAAAGGAGAACCAGTTGGGAGGGGCATTTGTTGGGAACAAACATTAAGTTTAACTAATGTTGGCTGCTGTTATCTGAGTTCTTGGCATCCTCCCAACTGGTTTGATTTACTACCATGTTACTTCATCTCTGGAACTCCTTATCTTGCCCTGCCAGATTTATTACCTTATCTTACTTTCTTGGATTTATAGTTTAAAGTTTTCTGTTTACACTGTTTTGGATTGGAATATCTGCAGCCAAAGGCTGCTGCAGGTTCCTGGGAGAATTTTTCTCCAGGCCAGAAGGTAAATGGATATTGGGGGCAAAGTTGAAGCTAATAAAGGTACCTCTACTTATTATCTGGCTGGGTTGCTTTGTGACATGCCCCAGGTCATCACAAAAAGACAGGAAGAATTTTGTGTAATCTAGGCTTCATTCCATCCTCTGGGTTTCAAGTGGATAAGATGTTGAGTAATAAACTCTGTTGCATGTGAGCTGGCACTCATCCATCCATGTTAGACAACTATTGCCCATTCTCCAGCATTCTGTATTTGGAAAGGATTACAGAGAGAAGAGGAAATAGTCTATCTGATTTTTTTTTTCAATTAGGTATCATATATGGCCTTGGGATGGAAATTACATTGGATGACTATTGCATGGCTTGGATGGTAGGAGCAATCTCTTCTTATTAGCTCCCTCAGTACTGTTTGGTATACCAATCCTGCATCTTTTGGAGCCACTTATTAGGGTTGGGAGACCTTTTTATTTAAAATCTTCACTGAACTCTGATATCTGAATTCAATCCATCCTGTTATGTAGAGGGTCTGTCACATAGGCCAACGGATGCAAAACGTATGTAAAAAGGACACAGCGGACGAAAAAATGTTCCATCCGTTGTTATCTACTCTCAAAAGTTCCCCAAATTTTCATAAGCAGAGCGGACAACAACGGAAAGGAATGGACGGGGGGAGGATGTAGCCAGGATGTAAAGCGGATGCTCCATGGAAGCCTAGCGGATGGAAGCAGATGGAAGCGGATGGCACATCTGCAGGGCTTCCGGGGGAGCACAGCGAAGCAGACGCGCAGCGGAAGGAACGGATGCAGAGCAGATGCCTAGCGGATGCAAAGTGTTCACTGCACATGCGGGGAGGATGCATTGCGTCAGCCCCACGGATATAAAGGGAAGCAGCTCGCAAGCAGGTCACCATTCAGAGGAAAGACCTGCTGCCAGACACAGCTCCAGCCAGCAACCATGGGGAAGAAGAGGAAGCCTCTGCCATCTGCTGCCAGCCCTGGCAAGAAGGACAGGGCCACCATCCCACCCCCTGGCCCTGACTCTGCTTCTGCTGGGGCTTCTGCTGCTCTGGCTGACTCTTCTGGTTCTGGAGCTTCTGCTGGCACTGCTCCTGGTGCTGGTGCTTCTGCTGGTGGTTACTCTGCTGGCGCTGCTCCTGGTGCTGGTGCTTCTGCTGGTGGTTACTCTGCTGGCGCTGCTCCTGGTGCTGGTGCTTCTGCTGGTGCTTACTCTGCTGGTGCTGCTCCTGGTGCTGCTGGTGTTGCTGGTGCTGCTGGTCCTGCTGGTGCTCCTGGTCCTGCTGGTGCTTACTCTGCTGCTGCTGATCCTGGTCCTGCTTTTGCTGCTACTGTTGTTGTTGCTGCTGCTGCTGGTGGTGGTGGTGTAGTGGAGTAGCCCCTAGAACCTCGAAGCCCCTCTGATGAGGGCCCAGATGGTCCTGCCAGAGGGAGAAAGAGGCATACACAAGAAGGGGAGAGGAGGCAATACTCCATCGAAGAGGAACATGAGGATGAGATGCTCGAATGGCTGAGGGAGAACGAGTACCTCTGGTGGAAGGGACACAGGCTCTATCGAGACACCAAAAGGAAGCAGGCTGCTTGGAGAGAGAAGGTGGAGAGCCTGGGCTACACTTTGGAGGTCCTCCTCGGGTGGTGGAAGCACATGCACACCTGGTATGGGAAGTTGCACCTCAAGAAATCTGGCCAGGCCACGGTCAAGCTGATGGACCAAGAGACCTATGTGATGGCCAAGTGCAGCTTCTTGGAGGGTGAGATCCGCCACCGAGGAGCAGCCCCTCTGAAAACCCTCTCTCTCAGGCAGCCCGCAGAGAGCCAGTCCTCTTCTGGCCAAGAGTCAGCTCCTGTGTCCAGGCAGGTATCTGTGGAGCGTGCCACGACAGAGACCCCCTCGACAGCTGTACTACCCATGGCAGAGCGCATGGAGGACCTCCTGATGCAGTGGGAGCAAGGAGAGGGCACTTCCACCACAGCCCAACCCTCATCCACTCCCAGCTCCACCTCCACAGAAAGGCAGAGAGACAGACAGGAGGGGCTGAACCACACTGTCCTGCTGGAGATCAGGGACACCATCAGAAGCAGCGTAGATCTCCGCTCTCAGCTGGTACACACCAACGTCCCATCCTCCAACCACAAGCCCTTCTTCACCTACGTCAACCAGACCCTCATGAATATGTCGGAACCACAGTACCAGGTGGTGAAGGAGAGGATCACCGATCTTCTTCACAACCCTCCAGACCAAGCTGAACCTGCTCCCACCCAGTCCAGGCCTGCTCCTCCACCCCAGGTGGTGTCACTGCCCTTCCAAAGCTTTCCACAGGCCCTCACCTACCAAGGCTATGGCTACCAGGAGCTCCAGCAGCACAGGCAGCCCTTCCCAGCCCAGGCACAGCTACATCGAACACCACCGGTGCCACCAATGCCACTGATGCCGTCAATGCCACCCACGCCACCGATGCCAGCCACACCACAGATGCCACCCATGCCACAGATGCCACCCACGCCACAGATGCCACCCACGCCACAGATGCCACCCACGCCTTACCTACACTCCTCCTTCCTCCACCCCACAGCCAAGCCCGGCCTCAGAACATCTGTCATCAGTCTTGGGACTGACACCCCATGTCCTGGAGGAAGGAGCTCTCAACATCACAGGACTGAGCCAGCTCTCTGAGAGCTTCCTCCACACACCATCCCCTGTTGTCCTCTCGGGGCCAGGCACCCCAATGGACCTCAGACCAGCACTCCAGCAGCATCCATCTCCACAGCACCTGGACCCTTCACCCCTGAGACAATGGGTACGCCTCAGAGTGACTGAGAAGAGTGCCAGAGACTGGGTTGCTACCTGATGACTTTATCTTTGCTTGGGACACTTGGGTCATTTTCTTTTACAGTTGCTTCAGTTCTTTTGTAAATAAAGTCTTGGTGGAAACTTTTAGAAATGGTTTAAGCCTTTGCATGCTTGTGGGATGGGTAAGGATAGCAGTGGTATGGGCAGGGATACCTTTGGTATGGGTAATAGCTGTGGGAATGCGTTAGGATACTTGTGGGATGGGTTATAGCTGTGGGATAGATAAACCTCCAGTGCAAGCATAGTGGGACTGTATGGTCCACCTTCCCAGCTGCCACACACATAGCCCTTTATTATCAATAACAATTTAATCATTGATCAACACATTTCAACATAAACAAAACTCTTTATTAATGCCCTGTTCATTGTAGGGCCACTCAACATACATGGCACAATCTCATCAGTGTTATGAGACAGGCTCAAGGAAGCATCCATTAAGCATCTACCATCCTGTCTTGCCACTCCACTGCTCCAGCTGGGGAGTTGCACCAGTGTTTCAGGAGGTTTCGCTGCTTCTTCCCTTCATGTGAAGCTCTGTTGGGGCCTTGCACATCCACAGTATCTATCAGGTTTCGCCCTTGCCTCCATTCACCAGGCTCCATGTCCCCATTGCCTTGTTGGAGGTCCACGAGCCTGTTCTGCAACACTGGGTAGCGGATGCGCATGAGATTGTGCAGGATGCAGCAAGCTTCCACGATGTTCCTCACGGTCTGTGGGAGATGCCGCATGGTGGTGAGAAATACCTGGAATCTGTTGGCCAGGATGCCAAAGGCATTCTCCACCACCCACCTTGCCCTGGACAGCCTGTAGTTGGAGATCCTCTCTTCACAAGTGAGGCATCTGTAAGTGTAGGGCTTCATGAGGTAGGTTCTGAGGGAGAAGGCGTCATCCCCCATGATGAAGTAGGACACATCTTGTGTGTCGTTGGGCAGGGGATCTGGATCTGGGAAGCCCATGATGATGTTGCATTCCAGCCCCTCCTTGAGATGACTGGCGTTGTATACCTGGGCATCTGAAGATGACCCGTTGCCTGAAGCATTGATGTACATGAACTTGTAGTCAGCATCGACCATGGCGAAGAGGATGATGCTGAAGAAGCCCTTGGAGTTGTGATAAGTGGACCCTGACTTGGCTGGAGCTTTGTAGGCCACGTGCTTGCCATCTTTGGCTCCAATGGTGTGGGGGAAGTTCCACTTCTGATACCACTGCTCTGCAACTTTCTTCCAGCCTTCTTCAGTGGAGGGGCACTGGAGGAGCTCCTCCAGGTATTCTTCGATGATGGCCTGCACCACTTCTCTGACCACAATGCTGATGGTGTTGTTTGGCACCCTCCAGCCATACTGCATGCGCCTTTAGGTGGTCCCTGAGGCCAGGTGGTGCAGAGTCAGTGCCACCTTGAGCCCAGGGTCCAGGTTGGGCTGGAAGTTGGTGGTCTGCTTGGTCAACCTGGGTGTCAGCCACTGCACAACTTCGTCAAACATGGCTGGCGGCATCCTCATGAAGTTCTGGAATGCATGAGTGTCTTCGTTCCTCAGCTCCACCATCAGCTTGTTATACAGTCCATACTCTGCTCTTCTCCCGATCCATCTTCGGACCCAGACACTTCTAGGCTGCCTCCTTTTCTTCGTGTAGAACAGGTGAAAGAGCCTATGGATGGCTTTGCACTGTTGTAGACCGATGGTGGCTACCAAAAAGAGTGTGTGATGATCCATGGTGGAGATGACTGGATGCTGTGGAAGAGCAAGAGCCAGATGAAGGCTGAAGAGGTCTGCACAGCAGGGCTGCTGGACTGAAAGTGAGATCCAGGTGAGTTCCTCCCCCTTTTTATAGGAAATATATGTTTTCCGCTAGGTGTCCTTTTGCATCCTCTAGACATCCTGCAGACATTCTAAATATCCGAGATACGTCCCCTATTTGAACGTTTTTTCCGTATTAATGCTTTGTATGCAAGCTGCATCCGCTTTCATCCTTTCTCCGTCCGTGCTACTAACATTGTGTGTCCATTCCGCGTCCGTTTCGCTTCCTCCCTTTGTCCGTTTTCCGCTGGAGTGGATGCAAGTTGCGTGGATGCACAGCGGATGCCTAGCGGATATAGTGGACGTGTAACGGATGACGATGGACGTCTAACGGATGTTCCCCATATGCGTAGCGGATGCAGAATGGACACATTGGATACATTTTCTGCTCAAAAAGTTTTGTGCAGCTCAAAACTTTTTGAGCGGATGAAATGTCAGTAGACGGATGCTGGACGGATAGAGAGGATGAAAAATGGACGCAATGAGTACAGAACGGAAGCATCGCATCGGATGGCAAGTGTTTCTCTCCATTTTACATCCTCTTTGCATCCGTTTGTCCTGTGTGACAGGGGCTTTACATCATTTGCTTTTATGGTTGTAAGTCTCTTAATGATAGGATATATACTGTACACTTTTGGATGGAAAATAATAAGCCTGGATGGAGGATGAGAACATGCAATGGCTGAAATCCATTTTTACTAATGTCATTCTCTAAAATGTAATAATTGTGCTGGGAGACTGTGGAAATGGATGCATGCTGTAGTTTTATAGCTGGTTGGTTTTCTTTTTTTCTCATTGCCCAAGTAAATAGCTATTCCATTTAGTACAATCAGAAGATTAAAATACAATTGCACCATCTAATGGTCATGTGAAAAACAAACAATGTTTATGTACCGTATGACTTCAGATGATACCAAGGGAATTCAAAGAAAAGAAAATGCAGGTATGAGATAAGAAATTCTATCCCTGGTTGATATTGAAAATGCTGTGTAAGGTTAGACCTGGTTAGTTCTTTGATGGGAAAGACAATCTTAAACAAGACTGGGAAGTAATGCAATAAAATCTAACCCACCTCCTTCCCCCCCCCCCAAAAAAAAAAAAAAAAGTCAGCAAAGGCAAGCCACTTCTATTTTTGTTGCTAGGAAAACTGGCTAAATAATACAAGCACATTTTGCAAGTATTATAATTTTTTAGAAAATGCTGACCATAATTTCTGGATTTATGAGTACTGTAGCTCTATATTGAAGTGGACCTCCTTCGGGGAAGACAGTATACTTGGACAATGTTCAGGATTCCTTGCTGATGGAAGATCTTGCAAATGCAAATGCAAGTTTGAACAAGGGACTCTATTCAAAAAAATAATGTTTGCTTAAATGTTTTACAGTGTGAGAATAGTTGGCTGAGGGCATCCCTCCAGCTATCTTATTTGATTTCTGTAATGAATCATAATATTTACATGCTTGTGTATGTATATTTACCTTCAGAGACTGGTGTTGGTAAACATGTTGCCTTTTGCTATGATGGAAGGAGATGAATCTGACAGGGAAGATTACTCTAACCAGGTTTCTTTTTGACCTATCATACCTTCTGTCTTAGTAACCTGTTCCTATTCCCACCAACACCACCCCTACTATCATCAAACCAATAAATGATCTCTGAGAGTGCCAAATTCCTGTTCCCTCCTTTGCACAGGGTTAGTATCTTTTTGGCTGCACAAGGAAAAATCCTCAGAGGACTGGGTTTGCTTTTTTGTCCATGCCTTAATTTACAGAGGTACATTTAGGGCCACACTCCCCAATTTATCTCCAGAGGCACATTATGCGCCTAGCCTCCTCGTCAAAGCTGCTGCAGCAGGAGAACCATTTTGAGGACAATCAATTCAGGATATACAGTATAAGCTTTCACCCTTACCTCACCCAGCCTGGCAAGGTCAGGACTGAGAGGGAAGGGCTGTCAGCATGTCTCCTGGACTTTACATTCTATGTAGGATTAACTTCCAAATATTTCCCTTCAAGAACATTAATGGATGCAGCAGCTCTTTCTGCTATTTTTTAAAGGTCCTGTTGAATGGCTTCCTTTGCAGAATAAAGTGTTACATAATGTTATGTAGAGGAAGACAGAGATTTCCTGAAACAAAAGCTCTCCAGGGAAAATTTAAATGGAGACCAATCGATAGTCAAGCTTCTCAGAGCCTCAGAGACAGCCCACATCAGCAATAATGGAAGAATGAGCTCACTGCTAACAGACCTGGTAGATGCCAGGCCCAAGGACACCTATGGGCTCAAACTGAGGAAGAAGGGGGATAGCATTTCTCTGCATCCTGTTAGTCAGCAACTATGGCGACTCACATCCGTGGACAGCCAAAATGTTGTGCTTGGAGGCAATGCAATCTGTCTTGAACAAAGGCAAGGGCACGCTGACAGTCACCTTGCACCAGCTGTCAAGATTATTGACATGTCTGATTTCTATTCAGTCTGTCAGGCCAGAGCTTTTTGGAGTACTGATTCAAAAGCTGGATTTTTTCTTTCTTGTGTTCTTTCCTGTAGGGCTTTCAAGTACAGTCATTTAATTGAAGAAAACTCGTTGTGGCAGAATGTCAGATCTGACCTCATGGGCATAAAAATAATTTCCTCCCACCCCCTATCACATTTTCTCATGAACAAAGTCTCCTCTTGAATATCTCATCCAGGTCTTGTTCTCTTCGGCAAGAAATTTGAACTCCTCCTGGCCCTTTTATTGAACAAACTGTTTTTAATTCAATACATTTTATGAATGACCCAACTGATACATTCCAGACTTTTTCGTCCATAAAAAAGACAAAATAGCAACATAATGCATTTTGTTCATCAACGGTAGAATATACTAACACTAACACTACCCTCTTTGGCTAGAATCAGCCTCGGATTTCAGTCTACTCTATTACTTTGTTTGTTCCATTCTTGCTTGTTCAGCAAAATTTGAATTTCCCAGAGGTCTTGCCCAAAATAACTTCTCTTTGATCCTCCTCTTTGTGTCACACTGATGAGTGTTGTAGCACCCCCATGGTCACATGGTCAAAATTCAGGTGCTTGGCAACTGGTTCATATTTATGATGGTTGTAGCATCCCAGGGTCCATATGATCAGCTTTTGCTACCATTTGAGAAGCAAAATCAATAGGAAATCCAGATTCACTTAACAACTGTGGGAAGAAAAGTCATAAAATGGGATAAATGTCAGCTTTGGAAGCCATATTGAGATCAGATGCTTCCACGCTGCCACATCTGAGCCTGGGAAAGTGGGAGAGGGGAATATATTGGGGTATATCCAGTTAGACATAATAACATTCTTTATCTGATTCAAGGTCAGGTTGTGTTGCGCATAACTGAGAAGTCTTAACTAGGGAAGGATGATGATTGGGCCATGTGATGTGATGATGGGTGCAGGGGATGGATTTTGTAGTTTTTATTTATTTGTAAGGAAGCCCGGAACTTTCAGATTTGGGATTCCACAGTTGTGCCAGTTACTATCCAAAATAAAATGAACCTTTAAGAGATGTCTGTGTTGGAGTTATGGCTGCAATGGAGGTTTTCTGGAACACTGACAATAAATTTACTTAACAAAAGTTTCACTTAGCAATAAAAAAGTGAGTTATGATTGTTTTTCACACTTAACAACCATTGCAGCATCACCATAATCATGTGATAAAAATCTGGACACTTGGAAACTGACCCATATTTATGATGGTTGCAATGTCCTGGGATCATGTGAACACTTTTTGTATCTTTCTGACAAAGTCAATGGGGAAGCTGTATTCAATTAACAAACATTTTACTAACAACAGTGTTGATTCACTTAACAACTGTGGCACAAAAGATCGTAAAATGTCAACATTCACTGAACAAATGTCTCACTTAGCAACATAAATTTTGGGCTCAGTTGTGGTCGTAACTCAGGGACTACCTGTACAATCTCTGCTATGAGATGAAATCAGATATTACCTTGGCCAGTGATTCAGGGCATGTAAACACTTAAAACTATGTGTCATGCCCCTTGTGAAGACGGACTCTGAGGGAGAGGAGAACAGCTGACAGGGAGTGGAAGTGTGGCTCTAGAAGTTGTAGAGGAGGCTGGGGAAAGGCAGAGGCCAGCTGGGCAGTCAGAGGAGGACCCAGGCCCATCCCCTATCCATCCTAGGGCACGCAGGGAGGAGAGGATAAGGGAGAGACATGGTCTACTTGGGAGGAGAAGCCCTTGATCCTCTTCATTGGATGCAGCTGTGACAATTGGATAAGAGGACGGACATGTGTACTGGTGAGTGCTGGAAACAAAGCATGGAAATTTCTCTATATGGTTCCTCTCTGAGTTTGTTGTCCTTCCCAGTGTGTGTTCTGCCTCCAGCCCATATCTTGCCTGGTTTGTGTTGTTTTTTACTCTTTATAATTTAAACTGCATTTTCCTTCTTCTGGTAACTGCTGCTTGTGTGGGAGTTTTTTTGTCTCCAGTCAAGGATATTTGGAGTTTGGAAGCAAAGTGAAGGAATAAAAGGGGATTCACCTGTTTTTTGTGACTGTGTTTATTTTGTATCCTGCCCTGGGTCATCATACTAAGTGGGATAAACCAAGGTAGGGTTCAAGATTTCCTCTGTCCGGTCATGACCGACTCAAGGGGTAGTGATCATCTCTCGTTCTCAGCTGAGGGAACCTGCATTATCTGAGAAATATTTCTATCATCATGTGGCCAACATGAAAGTACAAAATTCAGCAACCTTTCCACCAAAACGGTACCTATTTATCTATTCACATGTGCATGCTTGGTTGCTAGGTTGGCAGGGGTTGGTGTGAATAATGTGAACTCAGCTCACCCCATCGCACAGTGCTTGGGTCTCAAATCTGTGCTGTCAGCTTTCCAGTTGACTTCTTAACTGCTGAGCCATTGTGCCCCCTTTTAATACAAGATAGAGAAAGGATATTTAATTCAATTTATACAGCCTTCCTTGAGCAGATGCCTTCCAGGTCTGTGGATATCATCTTCTTTAATTTCTATCTTGCATGGCAAAAAGCAAGGTGGCCAGGTTATAGAAGGCTCTCATAGTGGTATTTTATAAATTAGGTAGCCTGAGAATACTGTGTAGGAGATTCAGAAACACAACTTGCTAAAAAGCCTCAGAAATGATATTTCTCATACCATTCTTGAAACCAAAGTTAGCCTTCTGGTCTCCAGTGGATGACTCATCTCCTTTGGGTCATAACCCACAAATTACAAGGCACATACACTATTAAGCAAGACCATATATTCTATGCAACTGACAAATTTTAAGATATGGCTTAGTTGGCCTCATGGGGAGGTCTATAAGTTGCTGTCAAGCATATGTCAGCCAAGGAGAGATAGTTTTTCATGAAGTGTCAGCCTTAATGCTGCCCTCAGAAGGTAGATAGTATGAATATCACACCCTTGCCGGAAACAATATTTATTATCCTAAAGCCATTTGGAGAAGTAACCCTGTTTCCTGCAAGGGTGTGATTATTCATACTATCAACCTTCTGAGGCCAATGATCCCACTTTTCACTCTGTAAGGAATGGTAGTCATGTCAATGTTCTACATGATGGACTAATACTTAATAGGTATCAAAATATGATCAATTCATTGGCCATCATATATATAGGTATCCCAATTACTCTGTCATGTTTCCCTTGGGGAACAAATAGACAGGATGACACTCAAATGTGGAATCCACTAAAGCAAATATCATCAGTCTTGAGAAGACCCAAAGTAGTTAAGAAATATTCTAAGTTCAAAGCAACAAACCTCACATCAGGGATCAAAAACCATAACCATATTTAATTGTAATAAACTTTATAACAGTATACCATTGTTTGATTCTGACATGTTTTTTCCCCCTAGATCTTAATGATGGCTAAGCTTTTTTTTTTTAAAGACAGAGACACTGATATGAAAAATTAAAGCTGAAAAGTTTTAAATAAAATAAAAGTGGTGAATACAGAATAGTGTACTGAAAGTCAAACGGAATAGGCAAGCTCTGGCTGAGAGCTTGGCCATTTAACTGCTTTGTCACCAGATGAGTTGGTCTCAGTCAGTCTCATCCTAATTTACCATGGTCATATTTGCCACCTTGAAAGAAAAATTAGAGGCAAAGTTCATTAGCAGATAATGATAAACACTAGATTATATAACTATTATTATACTAGTTTTCACATTGGGAGTTAACAAAGGATGTTTTAATGAAAGCTACACTTAGCTGAATTACCACTAGATGCCACTGATAGCTTCAGTTTCTCCCTCTGCTTTTCCCAAGTGAGAAGAATTTTTTTTAATATCTGAAGAATAGATAAATCTTTGTGATTTATCTAAAGAAAATCTTTATTCTGGTTTTTGAAGGCATGAAATAAGACAGATGTTCTCTGTTGAACAATAGTTAAAAAATAAGACAATTACAAAGATAGTTGAACATCTTTAGACAAGTACTGTGTATGTGCAAGCTATGGGCATCTTCAGTTCAAACATCCTTTTTTCACAGAAACACTTTTTGCATCATCATTAAGCCAGAGGATATGCTATTCAGGGGGTCCTTGACTTACAACCACAATTGAGCCCAAAATTTCTGTTGCTAAGCAAGACATTTGTCAAGTGAATTTTGCCTTGTTTTACAAGTGTCCAGATTTTGATCACATGACCATGGGGGATGCTGCAATGGTAGTGTGGAAAACGGTCATAAGTCACTTTTTGTTAGTGCCATTGTAACTTCAAATGGTCACTGAACTATTACAATGAACTATTCAATTTACAATGAACTATTGTAAGTTAAGGATTATGTGTACTGAATTTCTCAAAGTCTTCAGGTTTAGAGATGTCCAAGAAAAAAGTAGCACGTCTCATCTAGTGGCTTTAAAAAATTAAATAAATCCAGAAATGTATGAATAAAACTAGCAGGGGTTTTGATATAAATATATATCATGTTAATTCCTGAAAGTAAATTAAATTAAATCCCATCTTTGTATTAGAATTTATATTGACTCATTACTAAGGAAGTAGGTCCAAAACGTACTTTGAGATGTTGCTTGAATTACCATTATAGATTGAGCTGTTACAGAGTGGAAGTAAATTTTGTGGGTTGTTTTTTTTTAAGAAAGAAGACCTCAAAGAGAATAGGACTTTAATGCTATGCCTTGTACGTTCCATTATTATTAAATTCTGACTTTAATACTGTAGCAGGATATTTTAGCTTTGAGTTTTAATGATGACAGTGTCTAATGTAGTGTAGTGTTTAAGATATCAAACTGGAACTGTGGAGACTCAAGTTCACCTGTCATTTTTCTTCAGCCCATCCTACCTCACTCTTGTGAGGATAAAATAAGAGGAAAGTTCCATGTCTGTTGCCTTCTTCTTGGAAGGAAACACATGATACAAACTCAACAATCTTTTCCTCTCCAAAACTAAAGCATGCCCAGCCATGTTGGGAATAGCTTGGAGAAACAAATAAATAATCAGAGCACAGGGAAAATGTTTAAAGCAAGGCCAAGTACAAAGTTCAAGCAGTTTTTCAATCAGGGCAAATTCTTCTCTGCCCCCACAATAAGGGCTACTTATCAGCTGAGAATCTGGGGGTGGTTTTTGTGGGGTGTTTTCACCCTGTATATTGTTGTCGATTTATGGTTATTGTTATGGACAGATGAGATCTGTCATTCATGAGAAATGCTTGAGAAAGTGGCAACAAGATCAACTTGTAGACCAGGAAAATGGCTTTCAATAATGGATGGCCTGAAGGAGAACTGATGAAAAGGCACGGTTTTAGCTGGTAAGCAGTTGCTTTGTAGAAGGCACTCCCTTGAATGAACAGTTTCAGAGAAGTATGCTTGTGTGCATTTTCTTTAAGAAACAATCTTCCAAAGTGACATGACCCAATGAGGTAATGCATATCTGAGTCATTGATTCCACTCTGTGCAGATAAAATCTGGCACCAGATTCCTGTCTCAGGTTCCTGGAGAAGCATAGTTTTTTCTTTTGGTTTTGCTTTAAACCTGTTGCAGCCTTCTGGTTTTGCCAGCTTTTGCTAGCCCCAGATCAGAACATTGTCATGATACCAAACTAACAGAATATCAGACATTGTTTTGAGCCATGGTTTCATAAACCATGCTTTATTAAATAAACCACATTTGGCTGTTTTCCGTCACACAACTTGCTAAATTGTAAATGACGGCATGTAAACTATAGTGGTCAACATGCCATTGTAAAACATATGACGACTTAGTATGATCTTTCTCCGTCCTGTACTTGTGCCTTTCAAATCCAGATGCTTTATATAAGCCATTATATTCCATCATATTAATGTCTGCCAACTGCTCAAACCCAGTTTAGTATTTTTGGAATCTTCTCTCTTTTCTCGAAAGCAGCACCCCCACCCCATATTTTGGTCACCAGGAACCAGTTCTGTGGTGAAAGCTTTTTCCACAGACTAGAGGAGGTGTGGTTTTGCGTGCTGCCTGCATTCCATGGATTGGGCTTTGCTGGTTTGCACTGCCCAGTTTCTGGCATGCTACGGCCCGGTACTGGTCCAGACTGGGGGTTGGGGACCCCTGCTCTACAGTATTAGCCACTCTGGGTATTGTCTGCTAATTTTATAAATGCCCCTTCAATAAATGTCCCCAATGAGTCATAAAAAAATGTTGGAGGGCCACTAATTACATGTCCTAGTCTCCATTGTGCTGCATTCTTGCAACTGTGTCTCTGACATGCATGACTTGTATTTCCTTTAATGGATTCCAGAATGTCAGAATTCAAGCATATATTGTTGCCTGTTAGTTGATCAAAATCAGTAGAACAACATACAGAAAAAGATCCCACAGAGTCTGCAATAGCAGTGCAATCTCTTCATTTTAAAACGACCATGAAACAATTACAGAAACTACCCGAAGTCAAGGAAGCCATACACTGGCATATGATCTGCAATCAGAAATCACAAGACACAAGAAGGGCAGGGAGCAGAGGTGGTATTCAGCAGGTTCTGACCAGTTCTAGAGAACCGGTAGAGGAAATTTTGAGTAGTTCAGATAACCAGCCAATATCACCTCTGACTGGCCCCACTCTTCTCTGCCTCCCGAGTCCCAGCTGATTGGCTGGGTCTTCTTTTGTTGCCCTGCAAAGGAGAACGGAGCTGAAAAGCACGTTAGTGGGATGGGCAGGGGATGTGATTTTTGCAGTAACCTTCCCCTGCCATGCCCACCAAGCAATGCCACGCCCACCAAGCCATGTCCACAGAACTGGTAGTAAAAAAATTTGAATCCCACCACTGGCAGGGAAGTAGAAAATGCCATTTGGATTGTTAGCCTGGAAGAGGCTTGCGTGTAAGTGCAAACAAAGCTCCATCAACTTCATTGGCATCAGCTGTAACCTCTGTTTTCATGGCTGAGTCCAACCATAGTGATGTCATCTTCTTCTCTGGAAGGAGGCAGACAATGACTTCACTGAAGAGGGTGCAAGAACCCACATGTTTGCTCCTTGTTTTGCCACAAGACATAGCAGAGCCACAGGAACAAGAAGAGCCTGTGTAGCGAGCCCATTCGCTTTTCTCACTTGCAATAATAATGATAAATCAAGTAAAATTATTGTTTTATCCAATAGCATGAATGAGTTATGCCACATTTCTGAACACATCAATTTTAGAAGTAGCCAGCATTTGTATAGACATGTAGCTGAAAACTTCTCAAAATCTGATTGGCAGAGGGGAAAATTCTTTAAATCATTCCTGTATGGATTACCAAACTTCAATTGATAACTAACTTATACTGAGAAATTGCTTATGGGGCTGCGAGTGAAAATAAGCAGGGGTGGGATTCAAATTTTTAACAACCGGTTCTGTGGATGTGGCTTAGGTGGTGGGCATGGTTTGGTGGTCATATGACTGGGTGGACATGGCTTGGTGCTCATGTTATTAGCTGGGCGTGGCCAACTCAACATCACTCCCATCGAGGCACATATCTCCTTGCCTGGCCTCTCATGACTGTGGGGATGCTGCAACAGTCGTAAGTGTAAAAAATGGTCATAAGTCACTTTTTTCAGTGCCATTGTAACTTTGAATGGTCACTCCACACAAGCAAAGTATCAGCAAAGGAGGGGAAAAAAATTCCAGAGACGTTCCTGAGACAGGAAGTCTAGTCCTGCCAAGAATGTAATAGGGGTTAATGGAGAGACAGTTTCTGTAAGCAACACTAGTTGCTATGTTTCCTTCCTGCCTTCCTTTCAGGATTAGGCCAGTAATTTCTTCTAACAATAGGTTAGAACTGCTTAGAATGTTAACAACTGGTTCTAGGGAATAGGTGTGAACTGGTAGAATCCCACCCCTGAAAATAAGTGCATAGTGTGTTTCTATTGTCAAAATTCAATCTTCCTGCTATCTAAAAGTTCTGTAACCTTTTTCCACACAGTCAGAGCAAGTTCCAGCCATATTTTGTCTATGCTCAGGAAAGGGATGTAGATCAATGCTTTACTCCTGTAAAGAAAAGATGTTCATTTGGATGAAATGTGCTGGGAGTGGGAGATGTATTGCATTGAAAAATTAGGCACAGGTTGCCTTTCCACTGGCATCCTCTGGAGATAGGTACATTGTAAGTAATTCACTGACTGTAAAGTCAGTGGTCCATAATTCATGATGGAATAATTTGATAGTGGAAACAAGGCCCTAGTCTATTAAATATGCAAACATTGTAATGCATTTTCCTCATTTATTTATTATTGAATGTATAGGCCATCAGACTTCCAATAATTCGGGACAGAAATCTTTTTGTTTAGTACAACATAGCCAAGTAATGTTGAGACTGCTTGCCTTCAGAAGTTGTGGGTCCTCCATCACTTGAAGTTTTTAGCAATAGCAATAGCACTTAGACTTATATACCACTTGATAGTGCTTTACAGCCCTAAGTGGTTTACAGAGTCAGCCTATTGCCCAACAATCCGGGTACTCATTTTACCCACCTCAGAAGGATGGAAGGCTGAGTCAACCCTGAGACTGGTGAGATTCAAACTGTCAAATTGTAGGCAGCCAGAGGTCAGCAGACGTAGCCTGCAGTACTGCACCACCATGGCTCCTTTTAATCTCTTTTAAGAAGAGATTGAGTAACTGTTTGTCTGAAATAGTATAAGGTCTCCTGCTTGAACAGGGGGCTGGACTAGAAGACCTCCAAGGTCCCTTTCAGGGCTAGGATTCTACCGGTTTGCACCTATTTGCTAGAACCGGTTAACATTCTAAGCAGTCTGGAGAACTGGTTGTTAGAAGAAATTACTGGCCTAATCCTGTAAGGAAGGCAGGAAGGAAAAATTCTGGTGTTGCTTACAGAAACTGCCTCTCCGTTAACCCTTGTTACAATCTTGGCAGGACTAGACTTCCTGTCTCAGGAACGAACATCTCTGGAATTTTTTCCCCTCCTTTTCTGGTACTTTGCTTGTGTGGAGTGACCATTCAAAGTTACAATGGCACTGAAAAAAGTGACTTTTGACCATTTTTCACACAACTACTGCAGCATCCCCACAGTCATGAGAGGCAGGCAAGGAGATGCATGCCTCGATGTGAGTGATGTTGAGTTGGCCACGCCCAGCCAATAACATGACCACCAAGTCATGTCCACCTAGTCATGTGACTACCAAGCCATGCCCATCACCTAAGCCAAGCCCACAGAACCGCTTGTTAAAAATTTGAATCCCACCCCATGGTCCCTTTCATTTCTATTATTCTGTTATTTGAAGATTGGGAGGAAGAGAACAGCTAAACTGATCTCTCTCAATATTGTTGAGGAATTCAAGGCACAACAGTGGATTGATAGAATTTAAGGAGAAACAAGGCAGAATGATACATCAGCCTTCATATCTTTCCTGGTATATACAACTGTTATCAAACTTGCAAGAGGGTAAGCTAATTTGATCAGGAAGCCATTCTTTCATGACATCACCAAAAAGGTATTTTGCTTTTTTTCTTGTGTGCATGTCTGACTGCATATTGCAGTACCCAGTTAGACAGTAAACTGCTGACACAAAGAAGCAGAAAGTAATATACTGGAGGGAACCCTGCCAAGCTTTGAATGGGTGTTTTGCTTCAATGAAGGTTCTAAACAAAGCACCCCCTCAAGAGTGCTTTGTGAAGCAACATTGTCCCTTTGCTTCTAAGAACAAAGCAAAGCAACCATATTGCTTTACCTTGCTTGGCTGCAGAATCATTTTTAGTCTTCTCCTACTATGCTGACTGAAGGGTTTCTTGGCTGGATGGCTTTGGTGAACATGGCCAGATTGCTTGCAATATGAACTGCAGACGACCAGCTTAGAATGCACTTGGGACATGTTAAAAGTGAACTGGGCAGAGTGGCTTGAGGGAATACTGAAGGCAATCCCAGGGTATGTGCCAAAATTGCCCCTCCTGCAGGTTTTTCCACACCAGTCACTCCAAGCTTAAAGGCTAGGTCACACCGGCCGACGGATGCAAAACATATGCAAAAAGGACACAGCGGATGAGCAAATTTTCCATCCGTTGTTATCCACTCTCAAAAGTGCCCCAAATTTGCATAAACAGAGCAGACAACAACGGAAAGGAACAGATGTGGGGAGGATGTAGCGGGGATGTAAAGTGGATGTTCACAGGAAGCCTAGCGGATGAAAGCAGATGAAAGCGGATGACACATCCGCAGGGCTTCCGGGGGAGAACAGCAAAGCGGACGCGTAGTGGTAGGAGCGTATGCGTAGCGGATGACGTGGATGCATCACGTACGCCTGTAGGATGCATAGCGGATGCAAAGCATTCACTGCGCATGTGGGGAGGATGAATTGCATAAGCTCCGCGGATATAAAAGGATGCAGCTCGCAAGCAGTCAGCATTCAGAGTAAAGACCTGCTGCCAGAGACATCTTGAGAGAACACCATGGGGAAGAAGAGGAAGCCTGTGCCTACTCCTGCCAGCCCTGACAAGAAGGACAGAACCACCATCCCACCTCCTGGTGCTGACTCTGCTTGTGCTGGTGCTTCTGCTGCTGCTGGTGGTGCTCCTGGTGTTGCTGGTGCTGGTGCTTCTCCTGCTGGTGCTGCTGGTGCTTCTCCTGCTGCTGCTGCTGTGGTGGACCAGCCCCAAGGCCCTCAAAGCCCTGCTGCTGAAGGCCCTGAAGGCCCTGCCAGAGGGAGGAAGAGGCAAGGCAAGGAGAAGGGGGAGAGGAAACAGTACTCCATTTCCGAGGACCATGAGGAGGTGGTGCTGGAATGGCTGAGGGAAAATGAGTAACTGTGGAGGAAGGGCCACAGGCTCTATCGCGACACCAAGAGGAAGCAGGCAGCGTGGAGAGAGAAGGTGGAGAGTCTGGGCTACACTTCAGATGTACTCCTTGGGTGGTGGAAGCACATGCACACCTGGTATGGCAAGCTGCACCTGAAGAAATCCAGGCAGGCCGCTGTCAAGCTCCTGACCGGGAGACCTATGTCATGGCCAGGTGCAGCTTCCTGGAGGGTGAGATCCGCCACCGAGGAGCAGCCCCTCTGTCAACCCTCTCCCTCAGACAGCCCACAGAGAGCTACTCCTCTTCCAGCCAGGAGACAGCTACCGTGTCCAGGCAGGTGTTTTTGAAGGGCCCCACGACAGAGACCCCCCTGACAGCTGCATTCCCTGTGCTGGAGGACGTGGAGGATCCCCTGTCTCAGATGGAGCAAGAAGAAGCAGACACCAGAGACCAACCCACCCCCACCCCCAGTTCCACCTCCACAGAAAGCAGGCAGAGAGGCAGACCGGAGGGACAGAGCCACACTGTCCTCTTGGAGATCAGGGACACAATCAAAGCCAGCACAGATCTCCTCTCCCAGCTGGTCCACTTCGACATACCATCCACTAACCGCAAGCCCTTCATCACGTATGTGAGCCAGACCCTCATGGACATGCCCAAGGCCCAGTATCAGGCGATGAAGGACAGGATCACAGCTCTTCTGCACCACCCTCCAGGCCCAGCTGAACCTGCTCCTACCCACTCCAGGTCTGCTCCTCCACTCCAGGCGATGTCACAGCCCTTCCATGGATTTCAACAGCCCCTCGCCTACCAAGCCTACTACTACCAGGACTTCCCACAGCAGAGGCAGCCCTTCCCAGTCCAGACCCAGGTTCCTCAGATGCCACAGACACCACAGACGCCTCAGCTGACCCAGCTGCAGACCAGACAGCCCCACTACACTCCTCCTTCCTCCACCCCACACCCCTCAGAACATCTGTCATCAGTCTTGGGCCTCACATCCCAGGTACTTGAGGAAGGGCCTCTCAACCTCACAGGACTGAGTCAGCTCTCTGAGAGTTTCCTGCACACACCATCTCCTGTTGTACTCTCGGGGCCAGGCACCCCAATGGCGCTTCAGACCAGCACTCCAGCAACAGCCACCTCCACAGTCCCTGGCCCCTTTACATCTGAGACCATGGGCATGCCTCAGAGTGACTGAGAAGAGTGCTAGAGACTGAGTTGTTACCTGTTCACTTTATCTTTGCTTAAGACACTTTACTTGGGTCATTTTGCTTTTTAATAAAGTCATACAGTTTGTTATTAATAAAGGTTATCTTTGCTTCACACACTTGGTTCATTTTTTATACTTAATAAAGTGTTGGGGAAAACTTTGAAAAAAAGGTTAAGCCTTTGCATGCTTGTGGGATTGGTAAGGATAGCTGTGGGATGGATAGCTGTGGGATGGGTAAGGATAGCTGTGGGATGAATAGCTGTGGGATGGGTAATGATAGCTGTGGGATTGGTAAGGATAGCTGTGGGATAAGGATAGTTGTGGGATGGGTAAGGATAGTTGTGGGATAGATAAACCTCCAGTGCAAGCATAGTGGGACTGTATGGTCCACCCTCCCAGCTGCCACACATATGGCCCTTTATTATCAATAACAATTTAATCATTGATCAACACATTTCAACATAAACAAAATTCTTTATTAATGCCCTATTCATTGTAAGGCCACTCAACATACATGGCACAATCTCATCAGTGTGATGAGACAGGCTGAAGGAAGCATCCATTAAGCATCTACCATCCTGTCTTGCCACTCCACTGCTCCAACTGGGGAGTTGCACCAGTGTTTCAGGAGGTTGCGCTGCTTCTTCCCTTCATGTGAAGCTCTGTTGGGGCCTTGCACATCCACAGTGTCTATCAGGTTTTGTCCTTGCCTCCATTCCCCAGGCTCCATGTCCCCATTGCCTTGTTGACGGTCCACAAGCCTGTTCTGCAACACTGGGTAGCGGGTGCGCATGAGATTGTGCAGGATGCAGCAAGCTTCCACGATGCTCCTCACAGTCTGTGGGCGATGCTGCATGGTGGTGAGAAGTACCTGGAACCTGTTGGCCAGGATGCCAAAGGCGTTCTCTACCACCCGTCTTGTCCTGGACAGCCTGTAGTTGAAGATCCTCTCTTCGTGGGTGAGGTATCTTGAAGTGTAGGGCATCATGAGGTAGGTTCTGACAGAGAAGGCGTCATCCCCCACGATGAAGTAGGGCACATCTTGTGTGTCGTTGGGTAGGGGGTCTGGATCTGGGAAACCCATGATGAGGTTGCGTTCCAGCCCATTCTTGAGGTCACTGGCGTTGTATATCTGGGCATGTGAAGCTGACCCATTGCCTGAAGCATCAATGTACATGAACTTGTAGTCAGCATCAACCATGGTAAAGAGGATGATGCTGAAGAAGCCCTTGTAGTTGAAATAATTGGACCCTGAGTTGGGTGGAGCTTTGCAGGCCACGTGCTTCCCATCTATGGCTCAAACAGAGTGGGGAAAGTTCCACTTCTGGTACCACTGCTCTGCAACTTTCCTCCAGCCTTCTTCAGTGGTGGGGCACTGGAGGAGCTCCTCCAGGTATTCTTCGATGATGGCCTACACCACTTCTCTGACCACAATGCTGATGGTGTTGTGTGGCACCCTCGAGGCAATCTGCATGTTTCTGTATGTGGTCCCAGAGGCCAGGTGGTGCAGAGTCAGTGCCACCTTCAGTCCAGGGTCCAGGCTGGGACGGAAGTTGGTGCTTGGCTTGGTCAACCACAACTTCGTCAAACATGGCTGGTGGCATCCTCATGAAGTTCTGTAATGCACGAGGGTCTTCATTCCTCAGCTCCACCCTCAGCTTGTCATACAGTCCAAACTCCACTCTTCTCCCGATCCATCTTCAGACCCAGACTGCTCTTGGACTTCTATTTCTCCTTGCGTAGAAAAGGTGAAACAGTCTGAAGAGGGCTTGTTTCTGGTGTTGAATAATGGCGGCTACCAAAAGGAGTGTGTGATGATCCATGGTGGAGATCAATGGATGATGTGGAAGAGCAAGAGCAAGGCTGAAGAAGTCTGCACACCAGGACTGCTGGACTGATAGTGAGATCCAGGTGATTTCCTCCCCCTTTTTATAGGAAATGTTGGTTTTCCGCTAGGTGTCCTTCCACATACTCTAGATATCCTCCAGACATCCTAAATATCCAAGATACGTCCCATATATGAACATTTTGTCCATTTTAATGCTTTATATCCGAGCTGCATCCGCTTTCATCCTTTCTATGTCCGTGCTACTAACGCTGTGTGGACGTTCCGCGTACCTTTCACTTTCTCCCTCTTTCCGCTTTCCGCTGGAGCGGATGTGAGTTGCGCGGATGGCCAGAGGATGCCGAGAGGATACATCGGATGTGTAACGGATGACAACAGACATAGAACGTTTGTAGCCCATATGTGTCGCAGATGTAGATCGTACATGGTAGAAAGTTCATCTGCTCAAAAAGTTTTGTGCAGTTAAAAATTTTTTAGCCGATGAAATAGCAGTAGACGGATGCTTGACGGATAGAGCGTATGAAAGACGTATGCAGTGAGTACACAACGGATGCATCGCATTTTCCAATGGATGGCAAGCTTTTTTGTCCATTTTACATCCTCTTTGCATCTGCTGGTGCAGTGTGACATGGGCTTTAGCAAGCATGAAGAACAGGCATTGCTTGTGAAAACTTCATCTACCTAAGATATCTTCCAGACTCAGTTGCTCTAGTTCCCTCAAGGAACTCATCTTGCAGGAAATCCCAGCATGCACATTGAAGCCATCCAACATTGAAGTGCTGTATGCATATGTATTTGTGCAGGCAATCCTGAAGCCCCACAACCAGAAAGACCTTCAACTATGGGACAGAGTTGAATGAATCTTTCTTTCAAGGCTTGTTAAAGGCCATCCAGATTGCTTTGTTCAGGCAACTCAAATCTCCTCTGCTTTGGCAGAAGAAACCAAGTTGCCTCCACAATGTGAATTGCTTTACTATCAGCTGGTTGAGGTTGACCAGATCAGAAAACAGACTCCAAAAGAAGATTTGGGCCAAACTTATTGAGATAAGTATTGTAGAAAAAAACTACACATTTCCCTTCTGTCTTCCTTTCCTTTCAGAATCAAGCTGAATCTCTTCCTAACCTTTTCCTATTTTTCCTGGGGCTTAAAACATGTTTTCACACATCTATACATATAAAAGTGAAATTCCACTCACACATCATCACAAAATCTCCAGAACCGTAAAGCCTACAAACTTGAAATTTGGCAGATATGTTCCTCTTGGCTTCTAGGTGCTCACTAAGAAAGGATTTTCAAAATGACCATCAGAGCATTACTGTTTCATATATTACTATTAACACACCCTGATGCTAAGGAGTTCTATTCCTCCTCCCCACCTGAAAAGAAATAGGTTCCAAATGCAAAACACAAACAGAGGAGAGGAGTTTCAGTTTCAGTTTTAGTCTCACAGCACCAACCAGCTTTAATTCAGAACAGTTAAACTAAGCCACAATCAGGCTCCTTTCTGTCTTCTTGCTGACACAGCAAATAGTTTCAGTTTCAAAACAGCCCTCAATTCTCTCACAAACTGACAGGATGCTAGCCAGATGAATACCAATGGATGCTGGTAGGCAGAGGCAGATTTTTTTTCTCCTTATTTTCCTCCCCCCAAAATAATTTCTGTCTTATACTCCAGAGTGTCTTGCCCGATCACATAATTTGTCGTATTGTGATAACTGTCTCTGAATAGTTTCTCCAAGATCATCCCCACAGGGCTGTGCATTTATTGAAGCAAATCTAAATTGTTTATCAGAAGCCTAATGCATGATCTGCAGAATAGCTATTTATTTATGTAATGCATATTTTGGGATATCTGGATTGGAGGGTTAAGACTGAATCATTCTTATCAGAGTTGGTAAATGCTTGATGGCTATTCATAATGTGTATTACTGGCTGCCCTACACTGAGTGGTCTATTATTGGTATGAAAAGTGGCAGAAAAGGTCTAATAAAACTGGTGCCTTCAGAGTCGTTTATATGCTGAGATGTGGAAATATGACTTTCTTCAACTGGCTCACTGCAGCTATTCAACTGGTTGCCCTCTCTTAAGTGATCACAGCACAATTTGAATGAAGCTGGGTGAGATTTTATACTGGCAGTTTCCCATGGAGGTGCAATTTAAATAAATAGATCACAGCCTATTTCAGCAGCTTCTATATTTAGCACAAGAACACTTATTTATAGGATTGGTGGCCATTGTGCATCAATAAAAAGCAAAGGACTAGAAAAAAAAATGGTTGAAAACGCATGGAAAGAGAACTTCTCAAAGTTGCAAAAGTTCATCAACATGGATGTATTACGTTTGCGATTTTCCTTCAAACTGCTGAAGTTTTATAAAGCTCAAATGATCCATTGTTGAAGAGATTCCTTGATTAAATTAAAGAAGTAAAGATGCTCCTTGATTGAAAGAACTACATAGCCTGGCATTGTCCAGGGACTTTTACCTCTAATGTACTAGCTTTCTGTGGCAGAATGTTAAAATATAATATCTCCTGAACCCAAAAATCATTGGTCCAGGGGTGGGATTCAACTGGTTTTACTACCGGTTCTGTCAGAGTGTGTTTTGCATGTGCTGTGCGTGTATGTAAAAAAATTGTAAACAACATCAGCTGTGCCACCCGCTGCAGGTACGACTTTGAAAATCCTCTTCTTTCCTGCTTTTTCAACCTCAGCTGTTCTGCGCAAAGCAGCTGAGGTTGAAAAAGCAGGAAAAAAAGGACAGCCAAGAGCCCGGGCGGGCAGGTTGGCCAAACAGATGACCAAAACGTCATCACACCGAACTGGTTTGGTATCTGCTGCTCTTCAGAGGTACTGGTTCTATAGAACCGGGCTGAAGCAGAAGCTCCCACCCCTGCATTGGTCCCTTTTAACACTATTTTTCTGTATCAGGCTCATTTTTATATTTCATGATCCATTGCAAAGGACACTGGGAAACAAAGTCTACATTTCCAATTAGAATGACAGAACTTTACCACAGATGCAAGTGATTTGAAATGAACATAATTTTTTGCCTCTGAGGGTGGTTTTTTTTTTTTTTTTTGATAAAATTGGAAATGAAAATATTTGTCCTACAAATTTTCTGAAGATTTGATTCATTCTTGACTGATTTAGATGTCCAAGTGTTCCATATAAATTCTTTTAGAAATGCCATTTGTGCTTAAACTTACTATTACACTATTACTTAGTGATAACTAACCTTACTTAATGGCCGTGTCACACTGGCCAACGGATGCAAAACGGACACAACGGAAGAGAAAAATGTTACATCCGTTGTATCCGCGCTCAAAAGGGGCGAAAATTTGCATAATTGGAGCGGACAACACGGACGCGGGGAGGACGCAGGGCGGATGCAAAGCGGATGCGGAACGGATGCACAGCGGATGAAGCGGATGCAGAGTGGAACCCTAGCGGATGCACAGCAGAAGCCTAACGGATGCACAGCGTTAATTGCGCATGCGGGGGGGATGCATTGCGCAAGCCCCCTGGATATAAAGGGAAGGAGCTCGCACGTCTAGCATTCCAAGGAAAGACCTGCTGCTGGACACTTCGAGTTCCTTGCCTGCATGTCTGCCTGCAAGCCTTGCTGCCAGTCTGCCTCCAAGCCTGCCTCCCAGCCTGCCTCCCAGCCTCCTGGGCAGCCTCCCTTCCAGCCTTGCTGGCAGCCTGCCTTCCAGCCTGCCTTCCAGCCTGCCTTCCAGCCTTGCTGCCAGCCTGCCTTCCAGCCTCCCTGCCAGCCTTGCTGCCAGCCTGCCTTCCAGCCTCCCTCCCAGCCAGTCTGTCTGCCAGCCTTGGTGCCTGCCTTCATGCCAGCCTTCCTGCCAGGCTTCCTAACAGGCTTCCTGCCAGGCTTCCTGCCAGCCTCCCTGCCAGCCAGCAACCCCACAACCATGGGGAAGAAGCGAAAGTCTCAGCAACCTGCCGGCATCCCTGGCAAGAGGTACAGGGCCACCCTCCCGCCCCATGTCCCTGACTCTGCTTCTGCTGGGGCTTCTGCTGCTTGGGCTCGCTCTTCTGTTGCTGGAGCTTCTGCTGTAGCTGATCTTGGCAGTGGTGCTTCTGCTGCGTACTCTGCTGAAGCTGCTCCTGGTCCTGCTGGTCCTGCTGGTCCTGCTTGTTCTGCTCGTGCTCCTGGTCTTGCTGACCCTGCTGCTGGTGCTTACTCTGCTGCTGCTCATCCTGGTCTTGCTGCTGCTGCTGCTGCTGCTGCTGCTTCTGCTGATCCTGCTGCTGCTGCTGCTGCTGCTTATGATCCTGCTGGTGATTATGCTGCTGCTGCTGCTGCTGCTGATTATGATCCTGCTGGTGAGGATGCTGCTGCTGCTGCTGATGATGATGATGATGATGCTGTTGGTGTGGAGGAGCAGCCCATACAACCTCAAAGTCCCTCTGATGAGGGCACATATGGCCCTGCCAGAGGGAGGAAGAGGCAGACGCGTGATAGGGAGAGGAGGCAATACTTCATTGAGGAGGAACACGAGGATGAGGTGCTGGAGTGGCTGAGAGAGAACGACTATCTGTGGCGGAAGGGACACTGGCTGTACAGGGACACCAAGCGGAAGCAGGCTGCTTGGAGAGAGAGGGCGGAGAGTCTGGGCTACACATCGGAGGTGCTCCTCGGCTGGTGGAAGCACATGCACACCTGGTACGGGAAGCTGCACCGCAAAAAATCTGGCCAGGCCAGGGTTAAGCTGACGGACAGAGAGAAGTACGTCATGGCCAAGTGCAGCTTCCTGGAGGGTGAGGTCTGCCACCGAGGAGCACCAGGAGCCCAAATCTCTACCCTCTCTCTCCGGCAGCCTGCTGGGAGCCAGTCCTCTGGCGGCCGAGAATCAGTCCCTGTCTCCATGCAGATATCTGTGGAGCGTGCCACGGCGGAGAACCCCCGGGCAGGTGTTGAAAGCGTGGTGGAGAGCGAGGAGGACTCCCTGGTGCAGTGGGAGAAAGGAGACATTGAGTCCACCGCTGCCGAAGCCGCATCCACCCACACCTCCGCCACCACAGTAAGGCAGAGAGCCAGACCACAGGAGGGGTAGAGCCACAAGGTCCTGGTGGAGATCAGGGACACCATCCGCACCAGCATAGGTCTCCTCTCTCAGCTGGTCCCCATCGAATCCTCCTCCTCCAACCGCAAGCCCTTCTTCAATTATGTGAACCAGACCCTCAAGGAGATGGCAGATCCCCAGTACCAGGTGGTGAAGGAGAGGATCACCACGCTGCTTAACAACCCTCCAGACCCAGAGGCACCTGCTCCCACCCAGTCCAGGTCTGCTCCTCCACCCCAGGTGATGTCCCTCCCATACCAAGGCTTCCCACACCCCCTCACCTACCAGGGCTACAGCTACCCCGAGGTCCAGCAGCACAGACAGCAGCCCTTACAGATGCAGGCACAGAGTCATCGGGCGACACCGCTGCCACTGGTTCCAATGATGCCACCGATGCCAACAGTCCTCACCCTGCTGCAGAGCAGGCAGCCCCACTACACTACTCCTTCCTCCATCCCACAGCCAAGCCCGGCCTCAGTACATCTGTCCTCAGTACTGAGGCTGACACCCCATGGCATGGAGGAAGGACCTCTCAGCATCGCGGGGCTGAGCCAGCTGTCTGACACCTTCCTCAACACACCGTCCCCTGTTGTCCTCTTGGGGCTAGGCACTCCAATAACACCTCAGACCAGCACTGCAGCAGCACCCACCTCCACAGCACCTGCTCCCTAAAATCTTAGCCTGGGCACACACCTCCGAGTGACCAAGAGGAGTGCCAGAGACTGGCTGCCTGGATATTTGTGGACTTTATTTGGACACTTGACTTGGGTCATGTTTATTTTACAGCTTGTTGTTCAATAAAGTTTATCTTTGTTTCACACACTTGCTTCATTAATTTTTTTCTATAAAGTCCGGGTGAAAACTTTTAGAAATGGTTTAGCCTTTGCATGCTAGTGGGATGGGTTAAGATAGCAATGGGATGGGTTAAGATAGCTGTGGGATGGGAAGGGATACCTGTGGGATGGGAAGGGATACCTGTGGGATGGGTTAAGATAGCTGTGGGATGGGAAGGGATACCTGTGGAATGAGCAGGGATACCTTTGGGATAGGTAATAGCTGTGGGATAGATAAACCTCCAGTGCAAGCATAGTGGGACTGTATGGTCCACCCTCCCAAGTGCCACCCCTATTGCCCTTTATTATCAATAATAATGTAATAGTTATCCACACATATCAACATAAACACAACTCTTTATTAAATGCCCTGTTCATTGTAGGCCAACCAAACATACATGGCCCAATCTCATCCGTGTGATGAGACAGTCTAAAGGAAGCATCCATTAAGCATCTACCATCCTGTCTTGCCACTCCACCGCTCCAGCTGGGGAGTTGCACCAGTGTTTCAGGAGGTTGCGCTGCTTCTTCGCCTCACGTGAGGCTCTGTTGGGCCCTTGCACATCCTCAGTGTCGATCAGGTTTCACCCTTGCCTCCATTCCCCAGGCTCCATGTCCCCATTGCCTTGCTGGAGGTCCACGAGCCTGTTCTGCAAGACTGGGTAGCGGGTGAGCATGAGATTGTGCAGGATGCAGCAAGCTTCCACGATCCTCCTCATGGTCTCTGGGCGATGCTGCATGTTGGTGAGAAGTACCTGGAACCTGTTGGCCAGGATGCCAAAGGCGTTCTCCACCACCCGCCTTGCCCTGGACAGCCTGTAGTTGAAGATCCTCTCTTCTCGGGTGAGGCATCTGGAGGTGTAGGGCTTCATGAGGTAGGTTGTGAGGGAGAAGGCGTCATCCCCCACGATGAAATAGGGCACATCTTGCGTGTCATTGGGCAGCGGGTCTGGATCTGGGAAGCCCACCATGAGGTTGCTTTCCAGCCCCTCCTTGAGGTGACTGTCGTTGTATACCTGGGCATCTGAAGATGAGCCGTTGCCTGAAACATCGATGTACATGAACTTGTAGTCAGCATTGACCATGGCGAAGAGGATGATGCTGAAGAAGCCCTTGTAGTTGTGATAAGTGGACCCTAAGTTGGCTGGAGCTTTGCAGGCCACGTGCTTGCCATCGATGGCTCCAACGGTGTGGGGGAAGTTCCACTTCTGATACCACTGTTCTGCAACTTTCTTCCATCCTTCTTCAGTGGAGGGGCACTGGAGGAGCTCCTCCTTGTATTCTTCGATGATGGCCTGCACCACTTCTCTGACAACAAAGCTGATGGTGCTGGGTGGCACCCTCTAGCCGTACTGCATGCTCCTGTAGGTGGTCCCTGAGGCCAGGTGGCGCAGAGTGAGTGCCACCTTGAGCCCAGGTTCCAGGCTGGGCGGGAAGTTGGTGTTTGTCTTGCTCAACCTGGGTGTCAGGCGCTGCACAACTTCGTCAAACATGGCTGGAGGCATCCTCATGAAGTTCTGGAATGCCTGAGGGTCTTCGCTCCTGAGCTCCACCATCAGCTTGTCGTAAAGTACATACTGCGCTCTTCTGGTGAACCATCTTCGGAGCCAGACTTTTTTTGGGTGCCTCCTTTTCTTCCCGTAGTACTGTTCACAGAGACTGTAGATGGCTTCGCAGTGTTGCAGAAGGATGTTGGCTGCCGAAAGGATTTTTTTGCAATCCACGGTGGACGTGACTGGATGCTGTGGAAGAGGAAGAGGCAGATGAAGGCTGCAGAGGTCTGCACCACTGGGCTGCTGGTCTGAAAGTGCGAAGCAGGCGAGTTGCTCCCCCTTTTTATAGGCAGTATAGGTTTTCCGCTAGGCATCCTCTGGGCATCCTCTAGGCATCCTCTAGACATCCTTAATGTCCGAGATAGATCCCCTCTGCGAACGTTTTTTCCGCTTTAAAGCTTTGTTTCTGTTCTGCATCTGTTCTGCATCCATTCTGCATCCGTTCCGCGTCCGTTCCACTTCCTCCCTGCGTCTGGGCGGATGCGAGTTCCTCGGATGAGCAGCAGATGCCTAGCGGATATAGCGGATGCGTAGCAGATGTGTAGCGGATGTGTAGCGGATGCAGAACAGACGAACTGGATACATTTTCCGCGGAAAAGTTTTAGGCAGCCTAAAACTTTTGGAGCATATGAAACGTCCATAAACGGATGCCGGACGGATCGAGAGGAAGCCAAACGGAGGCAGTGAGTACATCGCGTTTTCGAACGGATGGCAAACTTTTTTGTCCGTTTTACTTCCTCTTTGCATCCATTGGTGCAGTGGGACACGGGCTTAAGGCCCTGTCCCACTGCACTTACGGATGCAAAGAGGATGTAAAACATTAAAAAAAGCTCACCATCCGTTGGAAAACGCTATGCATCTGTTGTGTACTCATTGCATACGTGTTTCATACGCTCTATCCATCGAGCATCCGTCCACTGCTATTTCATCCGTGCAAGAAGTTTTGAGATGCACAAAACTTTGTGTACAGATGAACTTTCCGCCGTGTACAATGTAAATCCGTGACACATACGAGCAACAAACGTTCTATGTCCGTTTATCAACCATTAAACGTCTGCTGTATCCTCTGCATCCTCTGGGCATCCTCGCAACTCACATCCACTGCAGCTGAAAACGGAAAGAGGGAGGAAACAAAAGGTACATGGAACGTTTACACAGCGTTAGTAGCACGGAAATAGAAGGGATGTGCAGTGCATCCGATATACATCCGCCCAGCATCCCCTTTCTTTCCTTTAGGCGTACGTGATGCATCTGCTTCATCTGCTATGCATCTGCTTCGCAATTATCCCCCGGAACCCCTTCGGAGGTGTCATCCGCTTCCATCCGCTAGGCTTCCTATGAACATCCGTTTAACATCCCCGCTACATACTACCCACGTCCGTTCTTTTCCATTCTTTTCCGTTCTGTTTATGCAAATTTTCACCACTTTTTGGAGCGGATGACAATGGTTGGAGCCACCCCAACCAGAAATTTTGCTCGTCCGCTGTGTCCTTTATGCATACATTTTGTGTCCGTTGGCCAGTGGGACCAGGCTTTTAGTGATCACCTAAGGAGTTTCTGTACATTTTTCTTAGACATTTAATTGAAGAGAAGAAGCCAAGGGGATTGCAGATTCAAGAGTTGATAGCGTAATAAAAGGAAACATCTCTTACAAATCCAGTTTTTGGCTACGTTATAGTAAGTCAGGTACAATCCATACAGAATAAAAACACAACCCATACAGAAAAAATTCATTGTCTTTTTTCTTCAAAAAATAAAATCAAAATAAAATCAAAAGTAATTTCTTACTCTTTTATAATTTTTTTTAACCAGTTCCTCATTAGAAAATAGGTGACAACTTCAGTATTCTGCGATTTTTAGAATAAATTTCACTGGGCTCAAACTTCTGAATAGACACAGTTAAGAACTCTTCAGAGCCTCCTTCCATGAATTACATTTATAAAGTCCAAAAACATTTAAAATAGATAAGCAGATTTCAACTTTAAGATATGAGCACTCTTCTTCAATTTGTGATGCTTTGCCACTAGCAGTCAGAAGGCTATTCTTCTCAAGGGATCTCCCCCCTTCTTTGAACCTTTCCAACTTTGCAAATAGGTATAAACAGGCAAGTCTTGAGGAAGCAGTCTGGAAGAATTGCTTGGCTAAGAACAGTACTAACTTAGGCTGTTGGTTTGAGCTCTGAGCTTGGCAATTTGGTTGCAAACCAAATTTGTCACCATTCGAGGAGACATCATCAGTGCATTTTGAATTGTGCTTGTCTGTCAGAACACAGGTCTTTAAATAACTTTTTATGAGATGCAAATTAGTCTGAATATTGTTTGGATATTTTAGAATGCAGTACTGCAAGCTGCATCCGCTGCCTGCTGGTTGTCTGCAATTTGGCAGCTCAAATCTCACCAGGCTCAAGCTTGACTCAGCCTTCCATCCTTCTGAGGTTGGTAAAATGAAGACTAGGATTGTTGGGAGCAATAGGCTGACTCTGTAAACTGCTTAGAGAGGGCTGTAAAGCACTGTGAAGTGGTATATAAGTCTAAGTGCTGTTGCTATTTCTGAGTCCTGCTTTGATTTCAGATTGTTTAATTGGATGGCTGTGGTTGCTGGGCTGTAGTTAAGTACCATCTGTGTGATGCAGATTAGGATTAGAATTGTTATTTTTTTGTGAGCTGATGGGTTATAATTTTGTTGCTGCATAGTGGGGTGCCTGTTTGTTCATTTCAAATGCTACCTTTGGGGTCGTGGTTGATGCAGTTCTTTTGCTCTCAGTTCTTGCCAGAGGAGGAGGGTCAAAATATTGGCCAATCAGCATGCTACCGTTTGTGGCAGGCATTGATCAAAGCACTGTTGGATGCTTTTGTGTCAGGCATTTCAAGGCTTTTACCTCCCCACCTCCTTTTACTGCACTTTTGTCTTGAGCAAAAGATGCTTTTCTCACAACTTTGGCAAAGGTTCACTGACAATCAGCCCCAGAATCCTGATTCTAAATTTGATTCCTCATCAATGGATCAAATTTGTCAAGAATAACGGCAATATTCTATATGTACATCATTTCTTGTGATTTTTTAAAAGCACAATTGCCAAGTTGAACATTGATTTGCTGTTGAGATGTGGTCTTGCTGCCTTTGCTATAATTAGAATTGTTATTGCATTGTCTATTTATATTTCCAAGCATAATTCAAGCTGCATCGTTAGGCCACTGGGAAGAAAAAAGGTTGTTTGCTTGTTGGCATCCTCTACAACAATTCTGTTCTATTCTAATTCTATTCTATTCTATTTACGGCTTCTGTGGGAGATGACCAGTCTGAGTCCAAAGGAGAGGTCAAACATGTCATAAGTCACGAGTCCCTGCATGCCCACAATACATCTAAGCCCAGCCCACCTTTAATGCATGTCTTATCTCCTGTGCATTTCCCTTGACTACCAGTTGGTCAGATATTTGTAGACAGCTTAAGCTTGCAATAAATCTTTATACTCATTTGAACTGCCTGAATCTCCTGATTTCCCCAGTGCTTGACAGCTTCACAGTGCTTTTACAGCCCTAAGTGGTTTACAGAGCCAGCATACTGCCCCCAACAATATGGGTCCTCATTTTACCAACCTCAGAAGGATGGAAGGCTGAGTCAAACTTGAACCAGTGAGGATCGAACTGCTGGCATTGGCAGAGTTACTCTGCAATACTGCATTCCAATCACTTTGGCTCTTTCTATGCTTCTTGTAGTTCCAGCCAGTGGGCTAGCCCAAGACCTCTATTTCATGATATGCCTCAAAGGTCCTTCCTCTCCCTACTTTTAAACACCTATGTGAAACCCCTGGGATAAGGAATTTATCAGCACAGTGCCCAGTATATTCTGGCAATGTGCTGATGATACCCACCCCAAGACTGAGCAAGCAATGTGGTAGGCATTTGTCTCAGTGCCTGGCAACTGTCAGGGTTTAAATGAGGAAGAGGAGACTCCATCTGAATTCCTCTAAGATAGAGTGGCCCTTGGTTTGAAGCATGAACAATTCCAAGAAACTACCATTTATCTTAGAATGAAGATATTCTACCCTGTTCAGAGATGGTCTGCAATTTGGAATTCTTCAAGACTCACAGGGCAGGCCCTGCTTTAAATTCAGGCAACAGATGTAGCTAGGAGGGTCTTATGTTCATTCTCAGACTGGAAGACTATTGGTCGTGCTCATTTACACCCCTGGTCACCTCCTGCTCTGATTATTGTAACATGTACAAGGTGCAGGTGCCCTTGAACATCTGGAAGCTGGTACAGAATGTGGTGCCCTGGTAGATCTCATAGATCTCAACATTCTCCAGATCACATACCTGCAAGACCGTAATGTATTAGGAAAGTGGCCTGTTTCAATTACCAGTCACATTTTGTGGGCCTCTCTCCCAGTGGATCTTCAATCTGTCTCATCTTCCTCTCCCCTAAACTTTAGGAAACTCAAAGACATTTTTTTTTCTGGCTGGCAAAGGAAGAGGTTGCTTTATAATATGTGGGTGGGGCCTCCAATGTGCATGGTTTATTTATATGGATTTTGGATTTTATGCATTTGTTAACTGTCACTCTGCCTCTAAGACTGACATAAAGTATAGCAAATAATGTTGTGTGTGTAGACAAATGTAGACATATCAGATTAATTAGGTTCTGAAACAGTTTCCTCCATGTGTTGAGATAATCCATCCAAAAATAATAATAAGGCCATGTCTTTTTTTACTTGATTCTGTGGGTGAACATTTAGATTTTAGTGGAAACAGTGGCAACCACAAAGTAGATCCCATATGTCTGAAATTTGTTGACCCTTTAACAAAAAAGCAAAATTGACACTGACTGTTAAAACATCTATCAGGAATTTATTACAACACATTGTTCCCAAATACAAAAGAAAGGAAAAGAAAGAGAGGGTAAAAAGCACTGCTGTTTACAGCCTTCGATAATAAATAAATAAAATCGATGCAGGGGCAACATCCAATGTCAGCATTCCTTTAGCAGGCAGAAGGGGCTGTAAGTTTGGTTATCACAAGAGAAGGAAGGGGACAAACTCACAGACCAAATGCAGTGTCATTTCCCCCCCCCCCCACTTCACCCATCCTAGATGGTACTCAGAATTCATTCCCAGGACACACTGATCTCTATATCCAAATTTACATTCCTAGAGCAATCCTTGTTTATGAATCACCCCGAGAACCAAGTCTTCGTCTCTTGTTTGAGGATATCCACAGACTAAAGGTCTTCAGTTCTGTGCCTGTGTCAGAGGCTCAGCATTTCATCCTGTAGTTGCCTAATTCCCTGTTAATGTTCTCCACAGACAGAAGAACTTGTCTGTGGCTCCACAGACAAGAGGGACTCTGCGTATGTCACCTGAGAACATTACGTCGGTTTCTCTATTCTTTCCAAAAGAATTCTGAGCAACAATAAATAAACACAACATATTGCAACAGAAAATTTGCACCTCCTCTCTGAAATCTCAAAACAATCCGATCAATGGCTATTCTACTGATTCCTACTGAGCACGGCTCGGAAAACATGTGGCAGATGGATGGTTAGGAAGGACTCAGACGTCCTTTGCTCACAGCTGTGTTTTGCAATACTGACTTTCATTGAGCAATAAAGGAAAAATTGGTGTGTGTGTGATATCAGTCACCAAACAATTCCTAAGGACAGAGGAATCGCCCCTGGGGGTTTTAGCCACTCCAGGTTCTTTGACAAATTTGAGAGGGACACTTGTTTTGGGTGCAAACCAGGCATAATTGCCTCAGTATACTGAAGAAGTCAGAGAGACTTGCCCATGACAATCAACTATATAGAAAACAGTTGCAGCTTTGAATTTTGTTGGTGTAATAATACTAAATACATTAAATAAATATTCCATCGAAATCTATGTAACTTTTGAAGGGAAATAACCTGGGTCTTTCATGTTGATATCTGAACACTGTTAACATGAAAAAAGTCCTAACTATCAGTAAGGGAGCAGGCTCTGTATCTCTTCTACCCTGTCTAGTTTAATGTAATCACAATACTATGGTGACAGAAAAGTCTGTACTACAAAATTGAATTTAATGGGGTTTTATTACAGGATTTGGAGACCAAATGCCTTCTTTTAATTGCTTTTGGCTTCCATGAAATGAATTTGTATGATGGCTATTGATACAGAATCATGACTTGAAAAGATGTTGGGAAATTTAAATTTTCTCCAGAGTGCAAACACTGTTGTTGAGTTCTTAGCGCTCATCAAATTTTAATCCCAAGGATGGAGGAAATTCATTGCACTGAAATTAGCCTGCATTAGCTCTATGTCCACTTTCCCCCATCAAATACCATTCAGATAAGCACAAATATAATTCCCCATCACAACACATTGGCTATAATATTTGTGGGTGCTGGGAATTGTAGTCCAGAAGAGGGAAACTACTATCAGATGAAAAACAGGTGTTCTGAACCTCCCGATGCACTCTTTGCTTATCTTAAATCATGTTCCAGCTTTTATCTTTCCTCCTACAAAACTTCAGTGGATCTAGGGAAGCTTCAGTGTCTGGCAGAGTTTTTAAGAAAACACGATATCCCTGAGAGGACTTCTCCACCTTTGTGCACTATTTGGCAATCATACCTGCCACAGTATTGACCAGTCTTTGCATACAGTTGGAATCAGAGAAAGCAGAGAGCAGGTGGAGAAGGGAAAAGCCCATATATATTCACAACAGAGAAACAAAGATCAACATACATAGAAGCAAAATTACATAATAATATAATAATAAATACTTAAATCTATAATACATTGCAATTACAACATTGATAGCTTATTATCATTAGCATTAGGATCCAGAGAAAAGTAGGACAGATATCCTTTTAAGGGATTGGCATCCAGTAGAGGAGACATGAAAAACGGCACATGGGATACAAGAAACGAAGAGAACAGAAATAATAAATAAAACCACAACGGACACATGATAAAACATGGCAGAAGAGAGAAGAGTCACAGCAAAGCCTTCAAAACAAAGCTAACAAAACTTTTTATCACAGGGATGGGTGGGAAAGGTGCTGCAAGCCAGAAAAATCCCTATATAAGACCGAGGATGTTAGATAATTTTGTACCTGGTATGAAGTTAAAGTGATGTCTCTCCCTCTCTCTCTCTCTCCTCCGCTCTTCACATTCTGGAGATGGAGAATTAGCAGCAAGACAATGATACTGTTAAAGAGTCAGCTGCCCCCAAACAAACTGCTTTATGGTTCTCAACCTAGCCTTGGTTAGCAATACATTCTCATGACCTTATTTTTTTCTACAAATATTGAGCCTTATGTGGCTTTGGGTTATATTTGAGGAAAATCAGCACTGGCATTCTATTCAAGAGAAAGATATGTGAGGGTTCTCCTTATCCTCATTTTAAGCAAGCTTAAAAGATCTTGGCATCTTGAAAAGTATGTTATTTCAGAGTAATACAGGCATTTGGTATTTCTGCCGTTATCCCAATTGTTCATTTGTTTCAGCCTATCTGAAAATTATTGGTGATACTTATGAATATTTCTCATAAGTATCGATGAGAGGAATCTAGAGGCACCTAATCCCAGCTCATCAAACTTAACTGGTTAGTGCGAATTCTACTTTAATCAAACTTTCACAAGATCAAAAATTCCTAAGGTGGAACTTTTCACTTGCACTTCTGAAGCAAACTCCCAGGTGAAATGAGGAATTTGATCTTTTAGCATCTGTGGATACTGTACAAAACCAGACTCCAAGAAAGCTGCAGCAGAATATGTCATATTGCTTTCAGCATAACAATTCAACAATTTTTTTTAAAAAAGAAAATTATACTGCCAGTGTGAGAACCTAATTGCAACCTCTCCAGTCCCACTGTCCAATGCCGCTCTGCATATTACTTGCAAAATAGCATGCAGGTCCACATAAGTCACTCCTGAGCTTGCAGCATCTAATCTGAACAGACAGTGGTAAAATAAATACAATGAGGATCTCTCTACTTTGTATCTTGGCAGACAGCAATTACTATGGTCAGGAAACAGACAACCTGATGCTAGAACATGTTATTGCTGCTCCCCTGTGGTTTGCAAAGTCTGAACCTGAGATTGTTATTTTTGTCTTGTGTATTTTAAAAAAATACAGCTGAACAAGAAAAGAAATGGGAAAAGAAATGCACTAAAAAGTTTTTTTTTTTTTCATTTTAAAAGCTACACAAACAACCCTGAGGTATTGGCTCAAAAAAAAAAGAAAAGTCAACACGTGATACGAAAGAAGCAAATGCAAAATCAGATACACAAAGAAGAAAATGTGCTTTTAGGGAGACAGTTCTGTGCCTTTATTTTAAATAGATGAGCACCCCCTGTGGTGCATCTGGGTCATGAACTGAGCTGAATCCTTTGCTGCTCCCCACAAATACATCCAGAATAGCCAATAATGAAAATGTGCAACATCCTTCCCACTCTTGTGTTTTGACTGGGATGGTACACTTGTGGCCAACTATTATCTTGACATGCGTGTTCATTTGCTTGTTCTAAAGTTCTGTTTTGTACCTATTCAAGGCAATGTAAACAACATGGCGCTCTGAAATAGAGGCCTTTGACAAATATTTCATACAACACTGGGACTGTAACATTTACCAGGTTAAAGCAGCTCACTTCCATGGAGAACTTCCACACAAGTCCCAAGGGAGTGAGCCACCGAGGGCAAAACCCTCTGCTTGGTTGAGCTCATCTACAAAGTCAGTGACTTACAAATAATCTCCCCTACTCCGCTGGAAAACCAGCGGTGTAGTAGTATTTCTCAAACAATCTCCTCCATCAGAAACACATTTGGATCTGCCTACTGTTCAGTAACGTGAAACCCATTCCCTCCCCTTATCTAGCCCTACTATCAAGTTGATTGAATGATGTGTTTCTACCAGTCAGTGGTGATCTATTTTACATTTGTCATTTTATTAGCATAGTTTAACAACTGGGAACAGGTCCAATTATCTACTCGTGGTGTGAAAAAAATCCTGAGCTGGCTATGGCCTCTTCTGATTTAAGATATACATCTTTTAAAAGGTGCCAGAGAAACCTTTCCTCCTCCCTAAGAAGAAAAGTGTTACCTGCAGAAGAACTTTCATCCAAATTACTTCCCAGTGACTTACTTAGATGAAACTTTCAAAACTAGTTTTCTTGTCTCCGTAATCAACACCAGTCTTTTAAATTCAAGACAAAATGTTGGGTCAAACTGAAGTTCTTAATAACATTCTATAGACTTAAAAGACTGATGATAAAAACTGAATTTGGGATGGGCTGGCAAGTGCTTTCACATTACATCTAAAGTATTCTTTATCTTTTCTAGAACTTCATTTCCTGAAAGGCTGTTCACTTTGATGACCTGCTAAGAAGTGAACGTTGTCTTTGGACTGTTTGCTGGCTGACTGATTTGCATTCACCGAGAAATCCTTGATTGATGGTGAATGAATACTTAGAGGAGATTTTGGAGGGTGAACTGAAGCTAAAATGTCGGTTCTTGCAGTAGTAATAAAAAGACACTGCCTCCTGGCAGCTTCCCTAAAATAGGCCTGAGGATATTTAAATATATTTTTACTCTAGTACCACAACATAATTTATTCAACATTTCCACGGTCTTAGTTCTCCAAAATTCTCTTCCGCCTCCATTTGCCTTCCACAGATGCTGGGTTTAACATTGTTTGAACAAGAGGAGCCATTCAGAGTAGCCTGCCTTTGGGCAGGCTTCAGAGTAGCCTGCCCACCAGTTCTCCTAAGTCAATGAGAAATTTAATTAAATACTCTGGCCTTCTGAAAAGCTCTCCCCATCACCACCCCAGGTTTAGATCTAATGTACCCCCTTTACAGACAGCACATATTTAATTGAATATATAGCTCCTATGCAGTCTGTACCCTTCCTACTCAAGGTACTCTTTTTTCTTATAGGCCTACTCTTACAGCCACAACTCTTATTATTTATCCCCTGCTCAGACCCAGGAAGGAGAAGGTTTTATGGCTTTGATTGCAAGGTGTGATAGAACAAGGAAAATAAAGAAGTATTAAGAATAATTCCTGGCTCAGTTTGAGTTAAAAGATTTTCTCACTTTTTTAAAAAATAAAAAGCAGATGCCCATATACACACCCACACACCCACGCAACACACACACCTTTTATCCCTTTTGGGGGTGTCTCCACCATTGATGCAAGCCATTGAAGGAGCCACAGGCCAAAGATATTGCTTTGAAACTTGTGTTTCAGATTTAAATACCATATACATAAAAACAGAGCTGAAGTGCTGCCCCTACATTGTCTGAAAATCATTGCCAGAATGAACAGCTTCAAATAAATTAGAAAGAAACGTCAAAAATTATTTGTCTCAATAAAAACTGTAGTAAAATCTTTAAACTTTTTTTCTTTGTGTTTTTTTTCTCTTTTATATTATATATAATATATATTTATATATGTATAGAACTGCTGAACAGCAGCTTTAAAGAATACTAGCCAGAGAAACACAAAGGCCCATGCTCAGTATAGGAAGAGGGAAGCCTCAGAAAAGAAACCTCTCCAGGTTTCTACACCTGAATTTGGGAAAGAGCCACCAATATATTGCCCAATATCCTGATGGAATATAAAGGAAATGCCCCAGCTGTAATGGAAATGGATAGGCAAAATCTCAATTACTTCCTATAAGTTAGATAGGAATGTACTCATTATAATTAGTAATACACTCTTCAAAGAAAAGAACCTGCTTCCCTTTAACTCTTTAACTGCAAATCTGCAGATTGAAGAGCAACCATTTTCCTCCAAGAAACATTTCATCCCTCCCGAGCTTCAATTTCGCCTTAGTTTCTCTTTCAACCCCATTGTAGGACACATGCATCAGCTCTCCCGTTCCCACTGAAAGGGAAGAGAAAGCACCCTTTGCATGCAAAAGGAAAGAACCCAATATTTAAAGAGTTAATATACTCTCCACCTACCCAAGAAAGGGAATGTGATTGTGGTTTGTCATGGTGGTGGAGGTAGGAACCAAAGGAGGCACTAAGCATGCACCGTTATGTTTCTTGACTTCAGATTCCTTTAGCTTTGCCTTCGTTTTAGCGGATATGTCCTTTGAAAATGCACACAAGCATTTAAAAAAATGCTCCTACACCCACATCCTCCTTCTCCTCCGTTAAATATGTTTGCCCAGCTTCCTCCTCATCCCTACCTCCTTTCTCCCTCCCACACCCCCAGATGCATCCACACTTGCTCTCAAAAATCTCATACAGCAAAAATCAGGAAACCTCTATGATCTCCATGCTGCCTGAAAAGCTAGACTGTTTGCTAATTTTGCCCAGGTCTTCCCGGGATCTGCTTTCTGACAAGGTTTCTTCAAATTCCATTTGGCAGCTCCTCCTTTTGAACTGCTTCTCGGGCATGGTGTCCTCATGCCAGCTATGCCGCACCTCTCGCTGCTCCCCTCGTTGCTTGTCCCTCAGTCTGATCTCACAGCTTGCCTGGATAGTGCTGCAGCTGAATGAGGAGTAGGTGGTGGCACTGGCAAAGAGAGTCCCACCCCCGCTGCCTTTGCTGCCCATTGCTGAGTCTGTGCCAAAGTACCAGGGGTTCTCTGAGGAAGGCGTGCTCGGGGATTCCACGTGCATCCCCCAAGTGCCAGAATTGGAGGGAGTGGTGGCTGGCTGGGCCATCTGCTGCCCTACATTGGGAAGGCTCAGCCGAAGGGTCTGCTTGAGATTGTCCTCCATGCTGGTGCTTTTGTGCATGGCACACATCCCACTGAAATTAAGGCTCAGACCATGGGCAGGGGAGCCAGCTTGGTGCCTGTGCTTCCGCCGTTGTCGTACTTTGGCCTCTAGAATGAAGTCGGGTCCGCTGGGCCAGTCAGAACCATCTGGAAGGGGAGAGAACTGACACGTACCATTGGGACCTGAAGGGCTGTCCAACTTACAAAGCTTGGGAGTTTCCCCTACTTCAGTAGGAAGTGGGATCTCCTGCCTTTGGGTAGGACTGTAGGCTGACTTGATGTCTAGAGAAAAAGACCGCTTTAGTCGGTTGGTGTCTTGGATGCGATCAGAAGATAAATGCAGCCCATTGAGTCCTTGCTGCAATGCCATCGGTGAGACAGCCTTTGAAATTCCAAGCGATCGCTCCGAGTCAATGGAGGATGTTTCCACGATTGTGCTTTTTAATACCTCCTCAGTCTTTTCCGAGAGAAACAGAGTCTGGGGTCTATTACCTTCACAAGTCTCAAAGTATTCTTGCTGGGGTTCCCCTTCCCCTTTTTCTCCTTGGGCCTTCAAAGCCTTGAGTAGCTTCAAACTTCTCTCATACTCTAGGAGTTGACCTAAGAAGTTGAAATTGGGTGATATGGAGGGACGTCTGTCTTTGACAAACCTGTTGGGGGAAGCAAAGGGCCAGGATTAATACATGGCATTTTCTTATTTTCAGTAAAGATATATTTTATAGATCCTGAAAGCATTACCAAGATTTTCAACATCTAATCAGCAAGCCATGCTTGCAAAAGATTCTTAAAAACGCTATAAATCAAAGCATCACTAGAAACTAATTATATTCATCTTTCCCACATGCCCATGGCTTTAAAAAGTAGAGATATATTTAAGGATCTCTCCTTGTCCAATAGATGATCAATTGTTAGCAAGTTCCACAAATTTCAAGAGTTCAGCAAGGTAGCTGTGTAATCTATATGGTGATTCCATACCCATACATAAGCCCTTTCTGTATACAGTATTAGTCCAGCACTCTATTTTTTTGTGCAGTGTGCGCAGTTATTTTTCACTGTGAATCACAAAATGACTAAATTTACATGTGAATGGTCCCAAATGATCAAAGAGTGGGATCCAATCAGCAGGTGAAATTGAAGTGGCTACCACAAGCCTGACAGTTACATAAATCAGCTTCTAAGCTGACACTAAGAAAGAATTAAGAATTAGAACTTCACAAAAGACCATTCCCTCACTGGCATAATATTTATGGTATTGTTTCCTTTTCATGTGCGTCCACTTGGTTTTTTGTGGACGGAACCTGTTGAGAAAAAAAAGCTTGATGCCAAAAATAGCTATTAAAAAATAAAATCTGTGCTAATGAGCTTTTAAGGATTGGATGGGAGAGAAGAACCAGCCAACCAATTATTCTCCTTGGAAAAGAAAAATAACCACCATCTTCTTCTGGAAATCCACCAACCTGTAGGCATCATCTGAAGACATGCCCATGGTCTTCATGATGTATGCAATGGCAATGGTGGCCGATCGGGAAATCCCTGCCAAGCAATGCACAATCACCTGGCAGCTAGAAACCTTGGCTTTATCTGCAGGATAAGAAGAGAATAGATCACTTCAAACACCGAAACCTTAAAAGCTACCAAGACTTATTTCAGATTTGGTGAAGTAAAGGCAGCACCAAGAAAGCTTATCTTACCAAATCTGAAATCTTAAAATGTGTCATAAATTTCTCCGTTGTTTTTGTTGCTACAGACTAACATGGCTGTCCTTTGGAGACCAGAAAGAAGAAGCAATAAATGATATGAACAAGATATTTATCTCTGCACAAGTGAATGCTTTAAGTCAAAACTTGCTTTAATCTTTTTTTGATTAATTGAAGGGGCAACAGGGGAGGGGAGATGTTCATTCCTGTATCTGGAACACTACGGCATCGTCATTTGTATACTGACATCCTTATGCAAATCACACCATTTGTATAGTAATGTCATTATATCAATTATAGACTGTTGCAAATGCCATTATATTAAATTTCACTATGCTGGTCATACTGGTTACACAACTCTTGCGTTTAGCTTGTAGTAAGGAGAGGGAATCTGAGGATTTCAGACTATAGTTCTAATTAGACCAGCCAGCATGCCCAGTAGTCTGAAATGAAAAAAAAATGTTGTAATTGACTTGTATGTTCCATATATTTTCCTTGCATAATGCAAATGTAAAATAATTTAAAGAAACCAAACGGGCAAATACTGCACCACTTAGCCACGGTGGTGCAATGATTAGAGTCCATTACTGCAGTCTACTTCTGCTGACTGCCAGCTGCTTACAATTTGGCAGTTCAAATCTCACCAGGCTCAGGGTTGACTCAGCCTTCCATCCTTCCGAGGTGGGTAAAATGAGGACCCAGATTGTTGGGGGCAATAGACTGACTCTGTAAACCACTTAGAGAGGGCTGTAAAGCACTATAAAGCACTATAAAGCGATATATACAGAAAGTCAAAGTGCTGTTACTACATCCTTCATCTCTTATGAAGGGGCGATTTGATTTTTAGAGCCTGGACTATGTCTGTCTATTTGACAATCTTTTGCAATAAATTATGTTGCTTTGACATGATAAAAATTACGGAATGAATAAAGCCTGGATTAAAAATCTGGGCACAGCATTCATTTATTTAAGCATAGCATCAACTAAATAAATCAGTAAATATCAGCATTGTTTGGAAATGTTTCATTCATTCATTCATCCTTTAGATATTTTGGATGTCAACACTCCTAAATCCTAAAGGTCATCCTGGCTCTGAATTATGGGAGTTGATTCAATATTCCAGAAGATACCAGGATGACAAAAAGCAGTGGTGGGATGCAAATATTTTTACTACTGGTTCTGTGGGCATGGATAGATGGGCACGGCCATGTGGGTTTTTTTGCACCCCCCGCACTCCATTTTTTTTGCCTCCTGGGCCCTCAGGGAAGCTTCCTGGGAGACCGTTTTTGCTCCCAGGAGGCTTCCCTGAGGTCCAGGAGTTCAAAAATGGAGCGCTGGGGGGAGGGGAGGAGGGGCTGCACAGCACCACCACTTCCGTGCTCCATTGTTTTGCTTCCTGGGCCTCAGGGAAGCCTCTTGGGCAAAACAGTATGACAGCGAGAGGGATCCCAGCACAGCTGATCATCGGAACAGCTGATCATTGAGGAAAAAGAAAAAAGAAATACCAGTATCTGTTTTTTTACAACTGGTTCAGCTGAACAGTAACATTTTTTACAACCGGTTCACTTGAACTGGGCCGAACCAGTAGAATACCACCACTGATAAAGACTGCTTTCACAGGCAATCTGAAACACTACCTACATTCTATGTCTTAAGAAATAAATTATTTTTTTGTACATATTAACAAATACTATCTGAATAAGCTTGGCTGTTCTGAAGTTTAAAAAGCATATTCATTGAAAGAGCAGCATTATCTCAAGTAGTACTAATTGTTCTTCGGTGATATCCAGATTTACATTAATCTTGTCACCTGGACATCAGCACCAGGAAATTGTTTTGTACAAAAGGAGAAGGTCCACCTTTTGCACACCGTAGATCACAGGTGGGAAACTCTGGCCCTTTTATGAGCTGTGGGTTTCAACTCCCAGAATTCCTGAACCAGCATGGAATTCTGGCAGTTGAAGCCCACAAGTCATAAAGGAGCCAGCATTCCCCACCTCTACCATAGATCTTAAAATATAGGATCAATGGAACAGGAGATGGGGAACTGAGCAATTTGGTCATCATTCCAAAACCCTTTGCATCAACAGCTGAGACTTTGAAAAAAAAAAAAAAAGAAAACTTCAAGAACTCTTTACCAATAAGACTGGTCTTACCGATGAACTCAATCGATTTATCCAGCCAAGGAAGCAGTTTCTCACAGTAATTGTCATTGACTGGAATGCGCATGAAGTGACTGTCACAGATGAAATCTGGCTTGGGACATGAATTGCTGGCATTGAGAACATAGCTGATTCCATTCTGGGTCATCAGATCCTGAAGGGGAAAAAAAGAGTTAAGTTATTTCATTTGTCATTCAGTGCAGTATCCTCTCTCCTATTCTTCCAGAGGTTCTGATTATGCTCTAGTTTTAAGAGGCAGTGGAAATCCAGAAGATCTTGAACTACAGTTCTCAGCAGCCACAGTCAGTATGGTCAAAGAGAAGAAGGTTAGGAATTGCACTTCCGACAGTCCTGGGAAGGTTACTGACTTTCCACTGCTGGACATCCTCCTCCTTTCTCTCTTGACTAGACTGCCTGCCATCAAGTTTTGTAGCCATAGAGGGTTTCTATGTATTTTAGCTGCCAGTTTAAAATAGTTGAGCAGCTTCTTGTCACAGCAAACAGCTGAACCTTCAATAACAACATTTTCAAACATTTGAAATGCCTTTACAACATAAATTCCCAGTGGAATCAGATCCATGTACTTCTTATGTTTTCCTATGGGAAAGGAAAATAGGCCTGCACCATGTCTTCTAAGAGAGGAATAGACTTTGGGGAAAGGCTACAAGACATTTCCATGGATTAAATCATAGGGCATTAAGGTATTCCAAGTATTGCTTTGCTACAGTGAAGGAAAAACAAACAAACAAACCTAAATACATCATAGACGGTTCCTATGTTTCATGGGAAACATGATGTTCCTCTTGTTGAGTTTACCATTTTTCTCCTGTGCAACAAACCCGAACCTCAGATTCTAGCAGCTAGCCAAACTCCCAAGCTTACATTCTTAGAATTTTTTCATTCTTGTGTGTTTCTACTCCCTGTATAAAATGTTATTTTCTTCCTTTCTGCACCTCTAATTTAGAAGCTTCCTCCCACCTCCCTGAGCAATATGTTACTGGCTCCCTCTGGTCTGGGATACATGCCCACTGACATTGTAATAATGACTTCTTTCTTATGCTTTCTTCCCTGCAGTCCTATCATAGCCAAAACATTCTGGCACCTTTTGAAAGGACAGTGCAGCTCTCCCTCCCTCTCCTCCATTCCCAATGCTCATCTTTATGCATTTGGGGGCCCTTTCAAAGGATTTGTTTTCTTCTTCTTGCAGATGTAGGTTGCACTGCCTACACTTTCTGACACCTCAACTTACCATCAGTCACAGCTGAATGCCAAGGCTATTACCTCATCCTCTGGCTGGACATGGAAAAGCTGAGGTCAATGTTGTTCCTTAGCCTGGCTGGCACCATACTCTGGCAATACAAAACTGGCTCCCTTCACATAACATTTCTTAGGGACAGTCTCACCATCCCAACATTCCCGCTGCTAATGCCTTTATCGCTTCAAGGGAAGCCCATGAAGTCTCTGTCTCTGCACACTTCAGAGGTCCACAAAGACACCGTGCAATGTATGATTTTGCACAAATAGCAAGTGACTCTTCTGGGCAATGACCCTTAGTGCTTTCACAGAAGGAGATAAAGATTCTACAAGACAAGCCCATCTCCCTTCAATATCATAGAGTACCTTATTTAAGACATCTTTCTGGGAACCTAGATAGAGATGAGGCAAGATGCGTGTTGGGCCAACATTGGCCACTGGCAAGCATGGCTGAGAGATACTCATTGGCAGGATGGCAGTTGGTTTTCCTTCACAGAGTCCTGGGAAACAAGACGAGAAGGTGGCAAAGCCCCCTGAAAGAAGGAAGGGAATATGAATTAGGAGCAATGGTTCTTTTTCATTAACTGCATTTTATTTGTAATATTCTACACTCATTCTACTAACCTATCACTTCAATACTGAACGAAACTTTCTACATTTCAAATTATAGCCTAAAACAGCCCTTGGTTTTCATGAAGACATTAGGCATTCATATAAAGGAAAATGACTGATTTTGTGACATATTTTTTTAGACAGCATACAAAGGAAATGTGCCTGTTCTTTAGCTATGAATCAAGAATGGCTCTTGGAGATGTTGCTATAGTTGTTATTATGTTAGGCTTTGTCAATATGTTCCAGAAACAACTTTAATAAAATTAAATCCAATAAGAATCAATCAAAATTTTTCAAAAGAATGAGTAATTCTAGAATTCTTCACTTATAGTATATTGTTCAAATAGGAATTCTGGATCCTTGGAAAAATACACTATTTTTCTGGATGAATACTTGAAAATAATTATATAAACCAACAAGGGAAATCACTTAAGACTTTGGCAAATAACTGTATTATCTAAAGCAAGAGAAGAGAACAATGTTTCTGTCAAGACAAAGCATCAGTTTGAATATACTGCACGCTCCAATAAAAAAACCCACATTTTAAACCTGAGATTAATGAGTCAGCTCACTTATATGCATTAATCACTTCATTCTTTCAGTGCTTACTGTTGTGACAGTGGTTGGACTTTCCCTTCACCGTCCTTTTTCTATTTTTAAAAGCCACTTTCAAGATTGCCTGTTTTATCACCCATCGATTCCAGCAGTTTACAGAATCTATGCTATCTAATAAAAAGCCCAAGTCTCTGTAGAGAACCCTGTTATTTTTTGACATTACTCTTTTGGTGTTTTACAGTTCACACTTCGCAGTGCATAAGCAAGCAACATAGTTTTGTTCCAGCTTGCACATTTTTAACCGATTACAAAACAACCGAGTATCTTAGCGATGGGAAGCAGCAGATAAACAGACAGTGCCAAATAAAATAAATGGAATCTGCAGGGGGTAGCTGGGGGGTAAGTGTATGTGCATGCGTGTAATTCTAGGAAGGCAGGAAATAAACTACCTGGACTGGAATTTGGTCAGGGCTTTGAGGGATAATTTTACTTCTCTTTTATAAATAGTTTCTTGAGAATCTTGAGCAGTCACACATGTGAGATTTGTCATCTGAGAAACGGCAGCCTGAACAGTTGCCAGTGTTGTTGTACCCTGGTTTAAGAGAGTCCAAGTCAACAGAGTTGCTTCGAGCAATGATTTTAAAAATGTTTACTTCTAGAAACCATTCCTGTGCTGATTTTTCCATCAAGGAAAGTCTACTGTACTGCAGAAAATTGAGAAACATTTTCCCATATGTGTTAAAGTGTCGTTTCAGACACAGATAAGACATGATCAATTAACTACTATCTGTTAAGAAATAATAATATAATATTAAGTTTTCAAGTGATGGATCAAGCCCCATAACATACGGAAGTCTGTGCCAGATCCACAATTTTAAAAATATAAAGAAAAAGGTCCTGCAAGGTATTGCTGGGTTGAAGATGTGTCCCAGGTCTTAAAAGATAGAATGTTATGGATCTAAACCACATCCAAGACTTTCCCATCTTTGCACACTTCTAAAAGAGTTTTTTAGTGTGTTTCAAGGAAACATGGCATATCTTCTTATTGAGGAACACCTAATAAGCTATCAGATTTATCCCTGAAGAACCATTTGAAGATCACTGACTGAACCAATCACTCTTAGGATCTTTCCAAAGCATTGATCCAATAATTTTAGATCTTGTTCCTTTATCTATCATCGATCATCTCTGGTTGCTTCACTGCCAATTCAGAAGCTGGGTTTTTATAGCTGACAGAGATCTATGTTGGTTTGGCAGTGTTTTAGCACCTTCCTCCCTTTTTTCTCTCTCTCTAGCTCCTATTCAAGGACACACAAAAAAGATCTTTTCTAATTCATACTCTGGTAAACAGCCCCTTGTATAGGTTAATTTGAAAAAAGAGTCTATACATTGAGTTGGTGGCCAAGGTATTTAAACAAAGATGGCAGGATTTCATTTCTGAACAGATCCTCGAGCAACTTTAGTGCAAAATGTAATATCTGATTCAAGTTTTTCATTTTCTTTTTTTCTCCCTTTTTAAAACGACTCATGCACTCCATAGCTACATAACTATTTCCTAGAACTCTTTCATTGTGGGAGGTTTAGTTCCTTAACTCCTAATTCGGAGACAGATATTTCCTCTGTGACTAGATAACTACTAAAAATATTGAAATATGAGTTTTCAGGATGGCTTTGTCAATTTGACATGCAGAGAGTTAATGCAACACTACCTCTCCCATACCGCTGGGGCATGACATCACTCTCTCAACCAGGATATTAAATCAGAATGAATGAGATGAGATTAGTGCAGTGTCCAAGAGCTCTGGTTACTTCTATTTATTGCCCCTCTGCCTTTAGCATTCTGTTTCATCAAATCTATGTATTTCTTTCTTGTACCACGTGTAAGATGACAAACTAGCAAGTCAAAACGGAAGCATTTCCAGATGCATTTCTAAAAGAAGCCATATTGCACCTATGGTAGTAGAATACAACTGTTCTATCAGTTTGCGTCTTACAACCTACAACATTATCTATTCTAATTGATAGCTGTTCCTCAAGGCCAGGGCTAAGTAGTACAAGTAGTTCTCAACTTATGACCACAATTGAGCCCAAAAGTTATGCTGCTAAGTGAGTTTTGTCCCCTTTTATGGCTTTTCTTGCCAAAGTTATTAAGCGAATCACTGTTAGTAATGTTTTTAGTTAGTCACGTGGTTGTTAAGTGAATCTGGCTTCCCTATTGAATTCGTCAGAAAGTCACAAAAGGCGATCGCCTTCATAAATATGAATCAGTTGCCTATAGCTTCTGAATGTTGATCATGTGACCTTGGGAATGCTGCAAAGGTTGTAAGTGTGAAAATAGGTAATAGATTACTTTTTTCAGTGCCGTTGTAACTTCAAATGATCACTAAACAAACTGTTGTAAGTAGATCATACAGTTCTCACTTAGTGATTGCCTCATGTAGCAACCATTCCCAGTTATGATAAAATATTAAACAGGGGAACTGAAAAGAGCACAAAAAAATAAAGAATTGGAATTCTGCAATTAGCCTTTAAAATTCTCAGTTGCTGCTTCTTTATTTATTTACTTTTTTAAATTTAAGAAGCCAATATAAATTAACTGAAATTCCATGAAAAAGTACAAGCACTTAGTCTCTCTCTGAAGGTGGGATAGCTTTTGCTTACAATCAATGCTAGCTGCCTTTCTATTTTGAAATCAAGAAAGGGAAATACAACAAGCAGATCCTTTTACAATTATGACTCTTTGGCAGGATATATGGTTTGGGAATGGCATTCTCTTGGCATGAATGGAATTGAGAGAAGGAATGATTCCCTAAGTGGTAGCGTTGGTAGAAACAACTTTCAGGTTTCTTGTAGTTCCTCACACTGGCAGGAAATTTGCCTGCAACCTGGCAAAAACAGATTGCTTATCCGGTCCAGAATCCCAAATCAAAGCTGCTGCATACTTTGACACTTTAGGTAAGATTCCCAGTCAACCATTAACATGTACTTGCACTATGCCATGATAAAAATAAACAGAATGGATGTAAGTAGATATGGGATCTTGATTGCCTGCCTAGATTCTACCTACTAGAAAGCACCTAGGTCAGTAATGGTGAACCTTTTCAGCACCAGAGTGCCCAAACCAGAATGTGCGTACAAACGCATTGCTGAAGCACTGGAAACCCGAAGACCTGTTGATTGGCGCACACATGTCCATAGAGAGGGTGTCATACGTTCTCCATCATAGACATAAATATTAGCAAAGATGGGAAACATCAACTTTAGAATCACAGCAACTGGACTTCTTGTTGGCTCAAAACATTTTTTTTGATTCATCAACTTTAGAAGTTGAAGAACTCACAGAGTATTTACATTTCCTTTTTTTAAAAAAAGTATTTCCTTTTGTTCTCTTCAGATATGCTCTGAAGACTTCTCCAACCTACCAGTACAGATTTGGGGCAAGAGAGGTAGGAAGTATTTGTTTTATCAATGGATGCCATTTCATCAGTAGACCTTAAAAGAATCGTAGCTTCCTAACTCTTGGTTTTGCTTTGACAATGTATATAGTTACATAAAAGGGTGTTTACTGTTCTATCAATAGCATTTCTTTTGGCCTGCAATGGAGCAAGAAAAAACACTGGAGCAACCAAAACAATAATTTTGTACATTATCTCTTTGAACCATAATAGGAAGGCTCGTGGCACTATGTTTACTTGTAATTTGCACATGCATAAAGTACAATCTAGCCTAGCCAACAAAAATACTAGCAATCTACCTATTAGCTGAACCACAACATGATTAAAGTAGCACTCTAAAGTGCTTCTTTACATTAGCACTACACGAGCAAAAAAAAAACCTAAGCCAATTACAATACGGTATATTCAGCATTCCTTGCTTCCATTTACACAAAGAATAGAAAAAGAGAGGAAGCCTTGTCTACGTGAGACAATTTTGAACCAGAAACCTTGTAAATGCTCCTCCTTGTGGGAGACATGCTTTCCTACAAGAGCTATATGTTTCTTAGATATTGGGCTTATTTAACACTGGAAAATCTACTAGGAATTTTGCTCTCAAAGTAGGTAAGAAAAAATAATAGGGAATGTGTGTATTAGTTGTTGTGTGTGTTACTGTTTTAGATGTAGACAACATTACACAGAGACTGAATGATACCACCCACTTGGTGCTTTTGCAGTCACAGACTTTTATAACAAACCCTTTTTGGAGCCTCTCATTTACTGCTTGTAACTTCAGGCCATTAAGTTTAATTAAATATGGACTAAACTTTCTTTCCTTGCCTTTACCAAAATAAGTCTGAAGACAGGAGAGCATAGTGTCTGCAAGGCACATTAATTACCGAGGCAAAGAATGTGGGTTTTTACATTTTCACACATACAGTGACAATTGCTAAGCCAATGTTTGTGATGCAAAATATTAAATCTATTTTAAAAACAGAAAAACCAAAAATGGAGGATTTGCAATATCAGATCTCAGAATCAAGGCAGTTTAGCTGGAAAAGTAAAATTCATCACAGATATATGCTTATATTGTGAAAAGAGAATATGGGAATGGAATGGAATAGAATATTCTTTATTGGTCAAGTATGATTGGACACACAAGGAATTTGTCTCCAATGCATAAGCTCTCAGTGTACATGCTACAAGCAACATTACCTGCTGCATGTTTTGTATAGGTAGTCCTCAACTTATGATTACAATTGGGGCCATAATTCTCCTATACTTAAATTTTCTACTTTTGTCTTCCTAATGTAGATTTATTTATTTATTTTATAAATATATTTTACCTTCTGAACCCTCATCCATCCCTGGTTTTATTCCGCCTTATGTTTTCTATATTGGGTATTTTAATGTTTAAACGTTTAATGTTTTACACAGATCAATCAATTCTGGAACATTCAATGTGGGGAAGAAACACATTCCCTCAGAGAAAGTGTATTGGGGATTGCATGGCTGTTGAGGATGAAAAAAGCTTTAGGTAGGTTGCAGTTAAAAATAGGAGGATCTTCTCTCTGATAGTATGTTTTCTTTCTCTTTCTGATACACCAGATAAGCATCAAGATTAAAAAGAAATCTCAACCGATCAGAAATGATCTCTTCTCACAGGGTCTTGAAATTAAGTTAAAGCCGAAGAAAATTAGCAGGTGAACCAGGAAAATCAGGAATCTGAAAACTGAAATCAGGAATCAAATTAAGGAGGGAGGGAAAAAGGCTGAGGAAGCTTCTTGAATAAGAACATTGAATAACAAAGTTGGAACGGACCTTGGAGGTCATCTAGTCCAACCCCCTGCTCAAGCAGGAGCAAATATTAGAAACAAAATGTCTTCAATGAAAAATAAAGTCCAGTTGCCTTTTTAAAAAGCACCTTTGGGGCTGACTTCATTAGTTTACAAGAATTTTTTCATTTTCAATTCACGCATTTCTTGGAAAAACAACAACAATCCCCAGTGTTGTTGGTCTTATGTAACAAACTATGCACCACAGTGACTTATGACTGTTTTTGACACTCACTGCCATTGCAGCATCCCCTTAGTCATGGGATTAAAATTTGGATGCTTGGCAACTGATTCATATTTATGACCTTTGCTGTGTCTCAAGGTCATGTGATTTTCTCCCCTTTTGCGACCTTCGTACAAGCAAAGTCAAATGGGGAAGCCAGATTCACTTAACAACCGGGTGACTAACTTAACAGCTGCAGTGGTTCATTTAACAGCTGCGGCAAAAAAGGTTGTAAAATGGAGCCAAGCTGTTTCACTTAGCAACAGAAATTTTGGGTCGTAAGTCGAGGACTACCTATATGCATGAAGCCGTGAGCTAGCTTAACGTGAGTACAGTACATATCTGCAATCTGCACTGTGGCAGGAATCAATTGCACATCTGTTCTGAATTAATTGAAAACCAAACCATACAAAACCTCGATCACTCACGGGGTCTGATCTCTATGCCAGCACTTGATTAAACACCGAGGGAAGCCTGCAATTTACAGGTCTACCACATTTAAAGAACAATATCCCTCCCAGCCTTCCTTCTGCTTTGTGCCGTGTCAAATAAAGATAACCTAGGCAACTTGGATTCCTTTTTAATATGCATCCATTTTACACAGATTTTCTTTAACAGAAAACTCACTGCATTTCCCTCTATATTCTTGCAGTCAATCAGTTGCCCATCAAGTATCCGTGGAGAGGATTTTTTTAAAAAAAGAAGCAACGATTGACTCTGATTTAGTCATCTCCAAGTGATTCAAGCTTGATATTCATATCTCGAATGCCAAAATGTTAGCTCCAATGGTATCGAATCCTTTGCTTCACTGCAGATCGCGATTTAATACTTGTCTTTGTTCTCCAAAGGTGCAAGATCCCCATGGATGCTAGGCCAAGGTTGGAAGATAAAATATACATCGACAAGCCACCAGATGTCACCAGGAGTGAGTTGAGCAGCCATATAAATTTTGTTAATAAAGAAAAATAAAATAGATATACTAAAATACACCTAAGAAGATTTCAAGCCAACCCAGATTCTCTGTGGAGATGATGGAAAGCCGTAACGAACCTCCATGCTAAAGATGCAGCTTTTCAAAAAAAGATGCTTGAGAGTGGTTGCAATCTCATTCAACTAAATTTTAAGCTGAGTTTATCTCCAGAGCTTCAAACAACTTTCTTCGAATTTGTTAGTGCCATAGTAATTTCTTTTACACACTGGAAGGCAATGTTTGTTGCTCGTTCCTATGTTAAAAGTTCTAATGAATAATCCTAATCTGTTTACTCAGCAACAGGGATCAAATACGCCGGCATGTTCATATGATTCTAACGCATTCCACGCTGGAGGCATGAGAGAGAGAATTTTTTCTTTCTTTTCTATGAAGGACTCCATTGCCTCAAGGGAATCTCTTATGAGGGATATGCCAACATTGATCACATCTTGCAAATACTGCCTGTTTGCTTTTTTAAAAAATTACCTTTCCTTTGCATTGCAAACTTTTATTCTGAAGACAGAGAAAGAGGATGCGAGTTTCTGTGTGTGTGTGTGTGTGTGTGTGTGTGTGTGTGTGAGAGAGAGAGAGAGAGAGAGAGAGAGAGAGAGAGAGAGAGAGAGAGGAAGGGCAAGGGAGGGAGGGGGAGAGACAGAGAGATATGAAATTAAGGACAAGAAATACAAATGACCCAGAAACCACAGATTGTTTAAACCTCTTGGTTTAAGAGACAGCAAAGAAGTCCACACTGAGATGAAACTTATAAATCATTCTCCTATATTTAGTGTTGTATACAGGTAGTCTTCAATTTACAATGGTAGGCTTAGTGAATGCTCAGAGTTAAAACGGCACTAAAAAAAATGACCTATGACCATTTTCACACTCATGACCCTTGCAGCATCTCCATGGTCACATGATTTACATTTGGATGCTTGACAATTGACTCACAGTTATGACGGCTGCAATGTCCTGGGGTCATGGGATCACCTTTTGCAACCTTCTGACAAGCAAATTCACAAATTCTGGCAAACCAGATTCACTTATCAACCATGTTAGTAATTACAGTGATTCGCTTAACAAATGTGGCAAGGAAAATCGTAGTATGGGGCCAAACTCACTTAACAAATTTCTCATTTAGCAACATAAATTTTTGGCTCAATTGTGATCATAAGTTGAGGTTTACCTGTATATGGAAAGACCTGCTTTCATCACCCATCACCTGATGGTTGGTTTTTAAAGAGTGGGAATGATCCACTTCAATGAAGAGTTTGGTATTCATTTCAAATGAATTAATGAACAAAGGCATGAACTATTTCATCCATGCAGTGTTAACATATCCGTCTTCTACACTAATGAAATATATGCAGAAGTTAAATTAAAAGACTTTGGTCTTAAAAGGAACCTTATATGATGTATGGGTGTTTGTGGGTGCGCAGTTGTAAAATACTAAAGTAGACCGAAGATTATATGGTTACTGAGCATGAAAGATTCCTATTTCTATAATTAAAAATATTTTAATTGCTTCATGGTGAATCAAGAGAAGATTTTTTTAAGGCAAGCATTTTTGTCAAGGATAAGAAGATGACATGTTTGAATTATATATTCAATGTATAGAAAGGCAGGTCAAAAACAACAACAACAATCCTTAACTCCTTATGTCAAAAACAGAAAGGAGAGGGAAGATGCACCTTCCTCCCAACCTCCTTTTCTCTCTCTCTTTTTAAAATAAGAATTTATTTGGTGCCTTCTTGGAAGATCAGGAAGAGGCTACAAGGGGAGGTTGGACTTCCTGTTGTAAATCTCTGAGAAAACCCCAGTCTCTGATCTCTGATCCAGCATCTCTGTCTTAATTAGAAGATTGGGTGAGGGTGTGGGGAGGGGGGTTTTGGAGAGAGAGAGAGAGAGAGAAGGTGCCACTTGCTTAAAAGAAGCTTCTGTATGTTTTCTTATAAGCAGTGCCAACAATGAACATTTTCAGCCTTTGAAAATGTTGCAGGGTGCTTCACGAGAGATCTTCCTTTTTTTTTTTTTTTTGCTAAAGAGCCTGCTGCTTGCCACTCAGTCCCCTGAGCGTGAGACAACAGCCCAGATTTGCTTCTTTTGTTCCCATACAAAGCAGTCATAAGCTGTCTGCTTTGGTCACCAGAAAAACTGCTTTTTAAAAATAAAATAAAATAAAATAACACAAAGCCTTTCTTGGGAATCTTTAGAATAGGATGGCATACAAATCATGTGAATCAATTGTCCTTCTATCAATCAACCAACCTCTCTGATCTAACTGAACGAGTTGGAGAAAAGCAGTGATGCTTCTTTCAGGAAAGCTGTTGCATCTTTTTCCTACCCTCTGCCTACAGTAGATTTTAAGGAGAAAGCAGGAAGGAAAGAAGAAGAAAACGAAAAACCATGAAAAAGAGAATGTAGACCAATATACCGTTTTGCTTGACGTGATTATGCATCAGGTCAATGCCTTGCCATGCTAAGGATGTATGATGAGTGAAATGAAAGGGAGGATGGAGACAAGCAGAGGTGCGATGATGGAGGAGGAAGAGGAGGAGGAAGACATACAGGACAAGCCACAATCCAAACTGATGAAAAGCAAAGCAAAAGGTGATGGGAAGAAAAGGAAAAGAGAAAAATATGGCTAAAAAAGCACCAATTCTTTTAAATCCCTATTTTGGTTGGGTTTTATCTGCAAAATATATTTGGCACATACATTTAAAGACGAAAAAAAGATAATTCTCTGAATTTGACTCTCTTGCTTAGAACGTGCATTTGCTTTCATGTTGCTTTTAATATTCTGAGAAACCATGACTTTAGCATGATTTTTTTAAAAGTGGGGGAAACTATTACATTTGGATTTTATTTTATTTTTTAAAAAGCAGCCTTTTGAATAGATTCTTAAAATTGGGCTAGAAGAAAAAAAAAATCTGCTCCAGAATGCTGTATGAATTTTCCCCAACTTGCTGAGGGTCAAGATAAAGATGGATAGCTAAGTCAGAATTGAACAGGGTGACTGGGATGCATCAGGCCCAAAATAGTTCATCACTTAAGACCAAGCACAGGGCAATGACATTTGGCACCATTTCTCCTGCTCCTCACTATAACAGGATTAGCATAAGTCAGAGCTAGTTTCCTTCCTCAAGCCAACTTCAAATGGAGCTCACACCTTATATCGGCTTCATTAGGTCACCCCTGCTGCACTAATTCTTCAACACATCCTTTTTTGTATATTATCCAGGGCACTGAGAATGATCTGCGTATTTCTCTTGCAATCTCACTGCCTTTCCTTGTGCAAGCCAGGAGAACATCTGCTGTTTCACCATGACCTTTTAACGGCAGATAAGAGAGATTCTGGGGGAAGAAAAAAAATGCTGCTCCTATATTCATCAGAAGCTGCTTCTTTTGATACTGTGCTCCCAGTGGCTTTAGGATCTCATACCAGACTTCTGTTTAAAGGCTATCAATGTAGCATGAAAGCTTACTAGATCTCTGCTGTCTGGCCTCTTCCTGCTTCATTGTGCTTGCACATCAGTTGATCTCCCTTTCCATTCTACCAATGTTCACTTTGCAGCACCACAGTTCAAGGCTTATTCATTTCTATCTTCTCCAAGTCAGACTTTTTGAAAGCAATTTTGGATTTATTCTATCCACACATCATTACCAATATACCTTTCTCTCTTTTTTTGTCTCAAAATGATTTATCCAAACCTACATACTTAAAAAGACCAATTTTTTCCATTTGACAGATTAGAAATTATTATTTCTTAATTATCCCAACGTGGAACTGTATGAATAGGAAACCTAATTTCATCAGTACTCCCAAATGATATCCAAATGACAATGTCATCTTTCATACCTAAGCAAAATGGGCATTTTCTTCGTAGATGCCTCATTTTCCTCTTGCTGAGGGAGAAAATATGTTTGCCAGATGCAAATAGATATGTCTCTATTAATTAGAAAGAATAACCAAAATAACATGTTTTCCAAGGTGATGCCCTCCAATGGCTGCAGTAAGAGTTGTAGATCAGGAAATTTGAAGAATATCAGCTGTATTAGGAAATTATTTTGATTCACAAGCGAGTATACAGAATGCTCGACAAGTAATTTCAATAATATGCAGAAAGATTAGAAAGATGTGTATAACAGCTCTCAACCTGTCATTTTTTCCCCTGAGTTTTTGTCAATTCTATTCTACTTTGTGACTGTGCAAAGGCTTGTACAACCAGGAAATCAGTCTGAAAAAAGCAACAATATGAAATAGTGGTAGTCCTGAAAGATCAGTGTTTGTGTACTTCTGATCTAGATTTTCCCTCTGGTTCATGTATTTTACTTAGACCAGCTTTACAGGTTCTAAGTAGAGAAAAATGTGTCATAACCACAAATGACTTATTGCTAATGACATCATCTCTGAGCTATGCCCTTCCTGACATATTAAAAAACAGACAAACGAAAAGGTCAAGCACTGTAGGAGAATTTCCATTTTTGTCAAGAGTGATGGGAAACTCTCTTGTCTCACCACTTGGTAAAGTAGGTCACTCTACCGCTTTAAAAGGCTGCTTTCCACTCCTTTCTGCAAATAATAAGCTATTATGGACATGCTGAGGAATTTTTCCCAAGAATGAATGCTATCAGTCATAGGAAGAAAACAAAGAAAATGTGCTGGATGCAAACCTGAGGATAGTAACACAGGGTCTGTTGTTTCTTCCATCATCTACCCCACCCTTCCATCTGTACATCCTTTTGACAGGGACCTCTAAAAAAAAAGAGTACACAGGACAGAGAGGAACACGTGGTGGATTACATAAGAGATCCGTTTTCCTTCTCTGATCTTTCCTTTGCACTCCTGTTTTAATGTGTCTCAGTCAATTACAAAATTAAACTTGGTTTTCAGGGGAAAAAAAAGTTCCTTCTTAAATCAAAATCTGAAAGAGTATTCATTATTAAATGCCCACTGACTCTCACAGTATTCTTGCAGCAAACAGCAACAATCAGCACATTTCCCAAAAGGTGGGTGTGTATGCATGTGTGTGTGTGTGTATAGACAGATATATATATATATATATATTTAGATAGATGATTGATAGATGGATAGATAGATATAGCTATAGATACAGATATATATAGTTTTATATATACACGTATGATTATTGTGCCATGCAGCGCCAACCCAATTCAGACTGTATTTCCTCAGGACATTGGAGCAGACTTAGTATTGCTGCCCATATCTGCACACCCCAGGGAACAATGGGCATTTGTACCCACCACTACCACCACATACCTAATGCAGATACTCTCTCAATCCTAAAAGTGCAAGGTGTCAGCTTTCAATCCATCTCCTTTCCCAGTCCATAGTAAGCAAGCTCTCCATGCCGCCCTCCCTTCCTTTCTCCATTCACCTTTCATGCGCACCTCTGCCTTTTCTTTTAAGGGTAATAATCCGGGAGACCAACCTCTTATGTCTCTGTTTTCCTTCATTCGCCTGACCCTGATTTTCAGCTTCATCTGCCCCTTGTGCATGTCTGGCCAGGTCTGGTCCTCAGAGGAAGCAATCATAACATCCAAAGGCATCCAGGCAGCTGGATTGCGTCTTTCCCAGAGTTATCTCCTGTCCTCGCCAAACAACAGCTGCTGAGGGAGGGGGGGAGAGAAAGCCTCCTCTTTCCAAAAAAAGGGAAAGAGAGAGCCTGAGGCACCCACAGATCCAGCTTTGAGGAGAAATTAAAAAGGGAAAGAAGAAGGTAATCGGACAAGAATATTTCTCCTCCTCCTTGGCAGGATTATTTTCCTCCTGACTTCGCCCCTTCTGTATGCGTAGCGCCAACTCCAGCGAGCCTGAATGAGCTCAGCACATGAGCAAAAGCCGATCCACCAAGGAGCAGTCATAGCTAACGGGTCAGGCATGCAACCACATTCCTTACTCAGCACACAGACATGCAGTTTAACTCAAGAGCTACGCTATTGGCATATGGTTTGCTCAGCTGCTTAAAGAGACAACATCCCTTCCCCCCCCCCTTCCCCTCCCTCTGATTCCGGCTCTTGTTCCAAAATGCCACAAACAGCAGCTGGTAAGGACAAGATGAATAAACTCAAATCTCTTTAGCTCTGACAATTCAATATATTTGTAGCAATACTGGGAGCGTTTGAGTATGGTGCGGTTCAGCTAATCCATTAGCTGCACGTTCCAAAGCACAAACGAAAGCGTGGCATAATTGTCTGCTATCTCGCATGGATGAGTCCATTCAAATGAAGGGCTTCCAACATATTCTTTAGTGCTATTTATTTAAGGCTGATTTTTTTTTTAAAAAACCACCTTTTATTATTTTTATAAGTAACTCAAGGTGGCAAACATAGCCAATACTCTCTCCGTCTCCCATTTTCTCCACAATGACACTGTGAGGCGGGTTGGGCTGAGAGAGAGTGACTGGCCCAGAGTCATCCAGCTTTCATGACTAAGGCAGGGCTAGAACTCACAGCCTCTTAGTTTCTTGTTTGATGCCTTTAATAATTAGCATTTTCCAGCTGTACAACATTCACTTTTTCCTCTCTCACACAAATCTTAAATTCTGCTCTACACACTTTTTCCTCTCTCACACAAATCTTAAATTCTGCTCTACACACAGGTGTAATGTCCACTATCTAGAGGTGGTATTCTGTACGTTTTGGCTAGTTCTGGAGAACCAGTAGCGGAAATTTTGAGTCGTCTGGAGAACCGGCAAATACCATCTCTGGCTGGAGTTCCTTTCCCTGCCATACCCACCAAGTCATGCCCACAGAACTGGTTGTAATTTTTTTTTGAATCCCACCACTGCCACTATCCCATCCCTTTTCCAATTACAGGAGGGATGAACTAATTTATACCAATGTGTTCAAACATCCCAACAGCTATAATCAAATCCCTAATCTTTTTCTCCTCTACATTCCAAAGCTGGTATTTGTTCCAGGATAATGAGAGCTTACTTTAAACAATAAAAAAAAAAGAAAGAAAAAGAAGCAGGAATGCTGGTCTGGATATACTCTAAGCTAGGGAAGCAATTTGAGTCCCAACTGTACTTTCCTTTTAGGGCACTTTTAGTCAGGACACAAACTGAGGTAATGAATTCTCTTCCTTCTGGCTCATTTATGAGCCCCATCCAGAATGACCAGTTGGTCAATAGGACTTTCCTTTAGTACACAGGTGAAAATTTAAAGATGCATTTAGAACAGGGCTATTAAACTCCCAGCCCGTAGGCCAAATGCATCACCTGTTGGCCACGCCCATGCCCACTTTAGTGAAGGGGGGAAAGCCCTGATATGTCACGTGATGCTCCCGTGATGGAGTTCGACACCCCTGATTTAGAAGTATGTTACCTACATCTAGTAGTATCAACTGAACTTATAGACAGATACATTTTTATTGATCGAGATTATTATCCTGAAGCTTCTCAAACAATACATTCTGCATAAAAAAATCATATTTAATTACTGTGAATCATCTTAGCATGCCTCAAACAGAAACTCATCAGATGTAGAACATGACTGGAAAGATTTCCACCCTGTAGAACCGAGATCTCCAAACTTGGCAACTTTAAGATTTGTGGACTTCAACTCCCAGAATTCTCCAGCCAGCTATGTAAGCTGGTTGGAGAATTCTGGGAGTTGAAGTCCACAAGTCTTAAAGTTGCTAAGTTTGGACCACTGCTGTAGAATTTTAGCACTGACACATTCTTCCTCAATTTAAATCCAACCTGAAAGACCAACATCAGTTCTCAATACATGGATTTACAAAGGGCCCAACATGCAAAGCCACCCCAGTACAAAAAGCTGAACAAAGTCTTTACTGACAAATACAAAACAGTTTTTAACAGTAATTCCTTGATTTCCTCAAGACTGAAATTTGGATATTTGAAGCACTTCTACTCTTAATGTAACTTTTCTACAAGAAATTTAATTTAATCTAATTACTTTTATACAAGTCATGAACTGATGTCTTTATCAGCTGGTATCTTTATCTGAGACATGTCCTCAGACATGCTTATTAAAACAAGCAAGGTAAAAAGCCATCAGGAAAAAAAAATTTTTTAAAGATGTGCCACATTTATGGAACAGAACTCTTATTCTATTTTTTCCCAATTAATATTATCACCCACCTTACCATAGTCACTCTGGGCAGTTATGATGAATGGATAAAAATACTATACAAAGTAAGAACAGAAAACAAACCAATATATAAAATCTTTAATGATCATCAAGGTAAAAACCAACCACCTGTATTTGGAGATTTATTCAAATCTTTAAATATTTTGGCAATCTGGCAAGGCTGAGGCGCTTTTATGTATGAAAAGAAAAACTGTCCATATTTGTGATATGAATACAAGAAGGAGATCATTCCAAAGATAGCAAGTATATAATATCATCTGATCTAAAGTTAACAATGAATTAAAAGACCTGGAGTCTATATCCAATTGTCAATACTAGTTCTAGTCAGAAATTCAGTGTTACTGAACGTAAAGAGAGACCCAGATTCAGATTTGCTGGCATCTCTGTGAAGCAAAAGATAAAACTCCTTCTTCAAACTATGCAGTTAATAATTGCTTTGGATATGCTTTTCTGGTCTCCAGATGTGTCAAGTTTGCAACTCTTTTTCAGCATTGCCAAAGGACATAATTGTAGCATTATCACACTGGAGAATTTTAAAATACTATATATTTAAGGCTGTAGTTTAGGGATAGAGAACAAAAAGGACTACATGTGCACTCTGGCATATTTAAATAAGATTGGAAGAACCTGGAAAATCTGTATAGTCCAACCTTCCCACCTATTACCTATATCAGTGGCAGTGAACCTTTTCGGCACCGAAATGGAAGTGGGCATCAGAAACCGGAAACTTAGCTTCCCAGCGTGCGCATGCATGCCAGCCACCTGGTCTTCCAGTTTCTAATGCTGATGCACACAAGAAGGCTAGTATGTGCATGCCGAGGAGCTGTTTTTCTGGTTTCTGGCACTCCCACATGCACAAAGACCAACTGGCCAGCGCATATGCGCATGACAGAACCCAAAAGAGTAACAAGCGACAGCTTGCATGCCCGGAGAGATGGCTCTGCGTGCCACTTCCGGTAGGCGTGGCATAGGTTCACCATCATGGACCTATATTATGAATGAAAATCCCTCAAAGCATGCATATCTATATACATATATATAAAAAGCATATTTTTTAAAATATGTTTTTATTAAGTTTCTATTGTTTCAACATAAAACATTATAGTTTCAACAACATTCTTGACATCTATACAAATTCTTATCTTAAATATCTTAACACATTGTATTTATATTTATCTAATATGAAGTCATAACTTTAACTATAATTGTAATTCTTATATATTTTACAAATTTACATTTTATTTTTTAAAGATTTCTTACCATTAGATTTCTTGTCTTATTTTTTAGTTCTGTTTGCTATCCAATCATACCATTCATTCCAGATTAGGAAATATTCATCTCTTTCTTTCAATTTTAGCGTTAACATATTCATTTCAGAACTTTCTGTTACTTTTTGTAATATCAGTTCTTCTTTAGGAATATTGGGAGTTTTTCATACTTGCGCGAAGACTATTCTGGCAGCTATTGTAATATGTAACAATACAATTGGGATTATGTCCTGAATAATTCCTAGAAGGAAGGTTTCATAAAAAAGCATACTGTTAAGCCAGGATGATGAGGTAAATACAAGTAGTCTCGACTTACAATAGTTCATTTAGTGACCATTCAAAATTATAATGGGACTGGAAAATGTGGTTCATGACGATTTCTTTGCAGCATCCCCCTGATCACGTGATCAAAATTCAGATGCTTGGCCATTGATTCATATTTATGACCATTGCTGTGTCCAAAGGTCATGTGACCTTCTGACAAGCAAAGTTGATGGGGAAGCCAGATTCACTTAACAACCGTGTTACTAACTTACCAACTGCAGTGAATCACTTAATAGCTGTTGCAAGAAAGGTCATAAAATAGGGCAAAACTCACTTAACAAATATCTCAATAACATAAATTTTGGGCTCAATTGTGGTCGTAAGTTGAGAATTATCTATAGAAAATATATGATGGACACTGGATTGGTGAAAACTAGAATACACGATACTGGACCTCATGACTTAATGGTTTGTTCCTTAAGGTCCCTTTTCTATTTTTCTGAATTGCCTCTTGCTTTTCCTCTACCAAGAATGTATACTGTTTAGGATTAGTTTCCAAAAAGGTGCTTTGGCATGCACAAGAACATAAACACAGCACCTGCTGATGAATCATTCAAACAGGGATCCTGAAAACAAACACATCTGTTTTAATAAATTGCTGATACTTTTTGAAACTAAAGCAAAGCACTGAAAAATCCTACTTTCTGCATTCATGACTTCTCGTACAGACAGAGGCAATTCTACATCCCCATTCTCCAACAGCCCCATTCTTTCTTTTTATACCTATGCTATTAACAAAAATAGAAGGGTGAAAAAGTCTGATACTACTGAAAGTCGTTTCTTCAGTTTTGGCTTAGTATGTTGTATGATTTTAAGCTATTGGGTATGTGAGTCAAGTTTACAGTTTTCGTACAATATATAACCTACTTAATACCAAGTTCTGGCAAGCTAAGTATACTGCCTGTAAAGGAGAGTGGCAATTGTACTTTTTTTGGAACTAGATCAAATGGCATAAGATTTAAAGCCCCTGTCCCACTGCACTAATGGATGCAAAGAGGATGTAAAATGTTAAAAGAAAGCTTGCCATCCGTTGGAAAACGCTATGCATCCATTGTGTACTCATTGCATACGTGTTTCATACGCTCTATCCGTCAAGCATCCGTCCACTGCGATTTCATCCGCGCAAGAAGTTTTGAGCTGCACAAAACTTTGTGAACGGATGAACTTTCCGCTGTGTACGATGTAAATCTGCAACATCCGAGTAACAAACGTTCTATGTCCATTTATCATCCATTAAACATCCACTGTATCCTCTCTGCATCCTCTGGGCATCCTCGCAACTCACATCCGCTGCAGCTGAAAACGGAAAGAGGGAGGAAACAAAAGGTACACGGAACATCTACACAGCGTTAGTAGCATGGAAATAGAAAGGACGTGCAGTGAACGGTTTACATCTGATATACATCCACTAGGCTTCCGATGAACATCCGTTTAACATCCCCGCTACATACTATCCATGTCCGTTCTTTTCCATTCTGTTTATGCAAATTTTCACCACTTTTTGGAGCGGATGACAACGGATGGAGCCACCCCCGAAATTTTGCTCATCCGCTGTGCCCTTTATGCATACGTTTTGCGTCCGTCGGCCAGTGGGACCTAGCCTTAAACAACCAAACAGTACAGGGTAATGCTACCAAATCAGGTATGCGAAAATGTGAACTACTAGATGGTAACAAAGTTATTACCCTCCCCCCAACAATGTCCAGTGGTTGTCCATATTTTGCAATCTAGTTCCTGTTATCCCATTTCAGGGGTTTCCAGCCTTATTGGGTTAGGGTTTTATAAATCCAATACATGCTATGGGCACCCATAGAAAATAGCTGTCAGGGACCAGCACAATCTTTATGATCCTAGAATATTAAAGATAGTGCTGCCTGGAAGTGAGAAAATGATTGCATTAGGAGTCTCTGTCAGCATGTGCTTAAACGGACAGGTTCGTGAGCACATTGTTAAAACAAGGAGGACAAGATCCCTCCCTTCAGTCTGCTAAAACATGTACTTGACCAGCTAAGTTACAAAAACAAATTAATTAAATTAATACGTGAACAGATTGGTACATGCACCAGTGCAGAAACACAGAACAAATTAGATGGAAGATCAACTGGAAAAAGCTTGGGGTATGGTGGCTCAGCGGCCAAGACGCTGAGCTTGTCGATCAGAAAGATCGGCAGTTCGGTGGTTCGAATCCCTAGCGCTGCATAATGGAGTGAGTTCCCATTACTTGTCCCAGCTTCTGCCAATCTAGCAGTTCGAAAGCATGTAAAAATGCAAGTAGAAATATAGGGATCATTTTGGTGGGAAGGTAACAGTGTTCCATGCACCTTTGGTGTTTAGTCATGCTGGCCACATGACCATGGAGACATCTTCAGACAGTGCTGGCTCTTCGGCTTTGTAATGGAGATGAGCACCACCCCCTAGAGCCGGAAACGACTGGCACATATGTGCAAAGGGAATCTTTACCTTTACTTATGCAGAATTCCAAGTGACAAAATTCTATGTCTACTGACATTATGATAGTAAGTAAATTGACCGTGGTAGTAAGTGAAATGATAAAGGACAGGTAGTCCTCGGTAGATGACCCACTTAGTCACCACTTGAAGTTGTTTGTGCCAGCATTGAATGAATGGTACTTATGATTGATCCTCGAAGTTCTGGCCATCCCAGCATTCTTCCGGGCACTTGGCAATTAGCTTGCATTTAGGACAGGTGCTGTGTCTTGCAGTCACATGATCATTATTTGCTAGCTTCCATGCAATGGGGATGTTGGTAGGGAAGGTCACAAATTGCTCCCAGGGAACTTATACTCTGTGGTGCATGTTTGCCTGCAGCACCTCCCTGCCTGTAGTCCACAGTGCCCTCCTGTACCACTCCCTTGCCCATGCCCACACAGCACCTCAACTGGACATGCTTGCATCATGCTGCAGCACACACACTCTCCCTTGTGCTGACAAGCCACCTATGGCTTGCAACTTTCTGCCAGGTTCACCATTGTCTCTGCTTTTTAGAAGACAGAAGGAATTTGCAAGCCACAGTCATGTGAAGTCCTCGCTTAACAAGCAACGATCCTCACTTAACAATGGCAGTGGAGACCGCTGCAACTGGCATTGCTAAGTGATGCAGCCCTGTGATACCATATCACACTATGATTGCTTAGTGGCAGAAATTCCAGTCCCAATTAATAAAAAATTAATAAGCCATAATTAAGTGAGGACTAGCTATAATAAGAACAAGCTTATTTTATTATAAATTGCTTTGGTTGAAGTTAACTCTAAGAGGCACACAGTTCCCCACCAAATGCAGATCACAAGGAAGATTAAATGTTAATAATAACCATAGGACAAACCAATCCCCCCAAAAATTAATGTCAGACACAAAGAATCAGAGCCATTCATAATTCTTCCATTCTTACAGCATGGAAGATTTATTCAATCCTGAACACAAGACTAATAGTCAACTAATGGTCAACACTAAATTGGCACCAGATAAGAGTCAATGGAATTCATGGGGACTGGATTTGAAACCAGGAGTTGGGAATCTAGAAAACTGTTATTATACCAGAGAAATTGGCTGTATTTAATAATTTCATTACTGGCAGAGGAGAAACACTCTGGAACATTGGTGTCAAACTCGCAGTCCATGGGCCAGATCCGTCACACACTGACCACACCCACCCCAGTTTAGCAAAGGGAAAAAAGTTGCAATATGTCACATGATGACAAATTTGACACTTCTGCTCTAGAAGATCAGCAGTATTCAGTGTAAAATGCTGCAGGCAACTCTTCTGGTCAAGGGAAACCGAGTTTTTAAAAGACAAAAGACAAGTCCCACACTAAGAGCCTGCAATTTCCAAGTATTGTTGGTTTTGTAATTTAAACAAATTATAGTGTGAATCCTACAGGTGACAAGAGAGCCAAACAGGCCTGATAAAGCTACCAGCCCTTATGGTTGATAGTCTTATTCTTCCGTGAGAAAGGCATTAGCCAATCCCATCTTTCCATTCCCGCAGATTTCTAAGTAGTTTTAAAGCAGGGTTTTGATGCTTTCTAGTTCCATTTATAAATCAGTGATTCCAAGCTCTGCAAAAAACAACAACAACAACAAACAAACCCAAAAACCTGCCCAGGATTAAATGCACTAGATAGGATGCTTTGTCTCTTTAAATCCAGATATTTACAAGGACAAGAATCCAAGGTTGAACTGCTTAATGGTAGTTCAGTGTTTTTCCTAAGCAGTGACATCATTCCAGATGAAATCATCTGCACTGAATAAACCCTCCTACCTCCTCACTCCATGATTAGAACCAGTGTTCTAATGAGACTTGTTATTGTAACAAATGTGGGGTTGATTACTGTCAGCTGTGGGTTGGGATTTGGAGAAAAACAGGCCAAAAAAAAAAAAAAATCTAACCAGGAAAACAAAGTCACTATTTAAACAGTGGGAGTATATGATAATTCAAGATGCTGTCCCTCGTACTCCTATATTTACCTGGCTTCACCTATGAATCAATATGTCATGCCACAGTCCTACTATGAAACTCATTTTAAAATGATCAATACAGTTGCTACTGGAAGTTTTAAGCCGGAAAAATAAAGCAAACCTGTTTCCATTCTATTTTTGAGACTTAATTTCTGATACTATTTTCAAAATAATCCTCCAATTCCATGTAGACATTATGACTGAGGCCTTTTTTGAAAAAAAAAACCTATTATGTATGCATAAAACTGTAATGATAGAGCTAGCATTTACTGATCTATGGGTGTTTCTCCTAAAAAAAAACAAACCCTGCTCTGAAAATTTTAATAGTTTTGGTAGGTGGAGATGACTGGATATGAAGCTATTCTGGTTAGGAATGTATTACCTATTGTATGGCAAAGTTACTATTTCCTTCCTTGAAAAAAATACTTTCTTTTTTTCTTAGGAAAAGAGAAGAGAGTTTTATCAACAATAAATGCAAGTTTATAAAATGATGTCAGCTTGGTCAATCCAAGGATATTTTCTTATATTATCATTCCCTAAATTCCCTTATGTCTTTCAGAAATCAACTACGGAGTGACATCATTTGTTTTTTTTTTTAATATTTCTGTGTTTTCCTCTATTTCTTTCCTCATTTTTTTTGTTCTTGATCCAATTGTTACAAAAGCTGTAGGAGAAGAAAGTGGGTGGCAGTGCATTCCAAAGAATAATTACAGAATCAGAAAAACAAGTTTTCTGATAGCATTACCAAACTTAATGCCAGAATGCAAGCCTGGAATACAATTCACCAACCACATGACCTGGCCCTGTTTTTCTGAAAGGAGCACACAGAAACATCTACAATTTTGGCTTGTAACTACATCTTAATGGCCAACCACTTTGAATGAGGTTCCAAGTCCTGCCAACAAACATAGCCAACCATCCTTCCTCACACTTTCTGTCCTTTACAGATCTAACTCAAATGGACAAGAGGATTAAAACGTGCCAGCAAGAAAACATATATCTTATTTCCTTGGTAGGTCTCAGCCTGAAGATCCAGGAAAAGAAAGGAAAGAAGGAAAAAGAAGGTGCAATTATTTACATAATCATCCTTCTCTCAAAGCTGCTTGGAAAAAAAGGTAAAAGGAATAGGCAGAAAGAAAGAAAGATAGAAGATGGAGACCAACAAATTGAACAAATCCTGTATTCCCTGAGACGTTCAATGGAAATGGAAAAGCAGATAGAATGTTGACACCTTTGAACAATGTGTTGGAGAGGATTCCTGAGAATACAGGGACAGCCAAGTAAACAAATTGATGGATAACTGAACAAACTAGCCCACTTATTAACCCCATTAATGCTTTTCTCTCAAAGCATTAATAACTAGGTCAAATTATCCTACTTTAGACACATTACCTAAAAACTCAGGACAAGCTCTAATGCTGGAAAAGGTCAGAGGAAAGAGAAGAGAAAGAGAACAGAACAACCTGTCTTTTCCCAAAAATAATTTTTGCTCCAAAAGACACATTAGGGCTTATTTTCCAGTTTGGTCTTGTTTCGGGGGAAATACATTACTAAATTCCCCCTCCCCCCCGTCTGGCTGACGATCTGAACTGGGGCTTATTTTGTGGGGTAGGGCTTATTTTACGAGTATCCTGAAAAATCATGCTAGGGCATATTTTCCGACTGGGTCTTATTTTCTGGGAAACAAGATACTTGCCTCAAGGTGGATAGACGGAGTTATAGTGGCAATGATGACCACATTCAAAAGAACAGGTTAGAGACAGATTGTCACGGAGAAAAATCTATTGGTAGGTCACTAGGAATTGAAAGGACCTGATGGCACATAATAACTCAATCTTTTAATTTATAGAATGAAGAATCTTAAGGTTAATTACAAAGTCACTGTCATTCTACATGCATGTTTGTCTTGGAGACATATTACATTTCACTCTCTAACTCAATCCAGACTTCTAAGAAAATTGAAGAGCTGACCTGCTGAAATATGCCTTAAATAAGGCAAAATGCAGTAAGTTCTTGCCAATGGTTTCTCTCTGAAATTCAGAGCAGACAAGCCTTTTATGGCTATTAACTTGATACTTAAAATCTTTTTTTTAATTTTATTTGGGTTTTCATAAAAAACAAAATACAAATAAAACATCTTTTTTGAAAACAGCATGGTCCCAGGTTATCACTTCATACAGACACAAAACTCAATTTCATGCTCATTTTTATATTCTATTCCAATTACCAAATAATCCAATAATCCAAGGCTGTTACTATTTGCTTCTTTTTTCCACTTTATCTTCTTGGGGTTCTATTATTTTGTTACCAAGTTTCCATTAAAATGTATCTTTGAAGAATCTTATCAAAATTTGAAGAATCTTATCAAAATTTCACTTTTAATTACAGTTCCATTCCTTAATTCCAAGTAGACTCCTCCATTTTTCCAGATCCTGCCCTTCTATTCTTTTTTTCTCCTTTCCAGCTTTTAAGAACTTTTAAATATCCAGAAATCTTTATTATCCCTTTGACTTTTATTTTCAGCTTAGATGCGTATTAATGTCAAAGTGGATTTCCCCCCCCAATTTCTTGCTTAAGTCTCTTAGCTGTTAGTATAAGGAAGGGAAGAAAAAACCTAATCCTTTCCCTTCTCTCTCTCCTTCGCAGCTTCAAGATCTTCTTTGGGAACAATGTTGTTAAGTTTAAATTCCAGGGTACCTTATTTGTTGCTTTTGCTATTTGATCCAGTCAACCAAAACTTTCTCTTCTTATCTTCCTCCTGCACATTCTTCTTTGTGGTGGCCATTTCTGACCACTGCTGCAACCGTCTTCGGGAAAGGGAGTAATGACCAGCTGGGGAGGAGAGATGCGGCTCTCCTCAACTCTGCAGGCAGTCCCCCCCCTCTTCACCACCTCTATGGGGTGGCTTAGCTCTGAAACCAGTCAGCTCGGGGAGCTCCAGCGCCAAGCACGGATCGAAGCCTCAGAGAGACAAGGTTTTAGTCTGTTGCCGAAGAAGCTCAAAATCGGAAGCCAACTTGATACTTAAAATCTTGAGTTGCTTCTTCACCTTGGATAGAAATTGGTTTTCTTCAATATGTACCATTTATTAAAATAAAAATCTGAGACACAATATATAATCTGACCAAACAGATAACCTTTGTGTCTTTTTTTTTTAAAGAATGGCCTAAAGTATTTGCAGAAGCTTGCATGGGTATTAGCATGACTTCAGACCACTGGACAGTACAAGCAGGCAATTTTCCAAAACACAAGTTCAAAACTTGCAATTCAGACAAATGAAACAAATAAATATTGAATGGAAAGAACTTCAGTTAATAGCCTTTAATAAAAGAACTGGCTGTTCTCAGGGCTGGCTCTATGAATAGACAAATCTATACAAGTGCATTGAATTCCAGGGTGCCCCACCTCTCCTGAGTTCACTTCTATGTAATTTCCAAGAAAGGAAACAAATAAGCTTTTATTTGCATAAATAAATTATCATTTGTAGCTCCTTACACTCAATGTAATTCTTCTGCTGTAAAGGCAATATTGCCATATGATGCTACTGAAGTGAAGCTGGCATTGTTAGTGAATAGTAGAAGAACACTATTCCCAGAATTACATGTAATTTGGGGGCTAATCATTCAAGCTGGTATAACTTTGGTATTCTATCAGATTAGAAAAGGATAAGCCAACCTTTAAAATTATGAACTAACTGTTGGAGCTGCTGCTTACTTCATAGGAGTTGTTTCATGGCTGTCTCCTTTTCTCAATGATTTGCTGAACAAACCATAGTGGACTGTATCAAATAGCGTATTCGCTGAGCCACTTCAGTCTCCTCCAGCATATTTTACACCATTTCTAAATGGTGTCTTATCTTTCCCCAGCGTCAGTCACCACAGCAGCATGTGACAATGGACAGGAGGTGGGGCAGGGGTGGGATTCAAAATTTTTAACAACTAGTTCTATGGGCCTGGCTTAGGTTGTGGACATGGCTTGGTGGTCATGTTATTAGCTGGGCATGGCCAACTCAACATCACTCATATTGAGGCACGCATCTCCTTGCCTGGCCTCTCATGACTGTGAGGGTGCTGCAACAGTCATAAGTGTGAAAAAGGAACATAAGTCACTTTTTTTCAGTGCCATTGTAACTTTGAATGGTCACTCCACACAAGCAAAATACCAGCAAAGGAAGGGAAAAAAATCTCTAGAGATGTTCCTGAGACAGGAAGTCTAGTTTTGTCAAGAATGTAATAAGGGTTCGTGGAGAGGCAGTTTTTGTAAGCAACACCAGAATGCTTCCTTCCTGTCTTCCTTACAGGATTAGGCCAGTAATTTCTTCTAACAACCAGTTCTCCAAACTGCTTAGAATGTTAACAACTGGTTCTAGCAAATAGGTTTGTTTGTTGTTTCAGAAATGTTTCAATTGTTTCAGAATTCAAGAGTAGCATGGTGCTGAAGGGAAAACCATTTTTGATACTCACTGATCAGTTGGAGGTACAGTAAGTACTGCTTGATTCAAGATGCTCCCCTCCACCCCGAAGGTCCCCAGTGTTTCCAGAGCATCAACATAATTGCAGGATGGCTACAAAGTGCTTTGTGAGAGATGGTGGAGTGGAAACAGTGCAGTGAGAAAGTGCACTCTGTCAAACATCCAGCTGAAGCGGCACTCACTGTGCTTCTGCAGAACATCTTATATTCCATTTGAGACACTTATCAAGGAATAAGGTTGAAACTATAAAAGCAAGCTATACCCTACTTACTTTAAAAAAAAAAAAACATTTGTCCCAAATCCTAGTAGGGTTTCCATGGAAATTCAAGATCTTGTTCTAGAACAAGGGTTTTTATTTTTATTGCCATCACACTTCCCTCTTTAGTGTAATCTTAATGTCTGCCCCTCCCCTAACAATCCACACACCAAAATGAATAATGAAAACTACCCAATGAAGTTTTGAGAAATGTGAGTACATTTGAACAATGTAATTAAAAATTTCTTCACACACTTCTGGACCCTTGCCTGCACCTCCCCAAGGGGGATATACCATGCAGTTTGGGAAAGCCTTAAGGACTAAAGCTCTTCAAGGTATTTGGATTAGTGGGCATATCTGAAATACTGGGAGTCACTGACAAATGATTTTTAAGAGGTTTCCTTTCCATGAATGAATGGGTTGCACAATGATCTTGGCAAGATAGCTGATGCTGATGCTCTAAACCAGGGTTTTCCAGTGGTTACAATCAACCCCCAAGGGTCAATGGGACTATCCATTCTTGCTGTGTTGGTTGCTGTTGCTATGGTTTGTCACACGGTCAGCCAGATGTTCACAGCGGATTTGCCATTTCTGTCCACTTATTGAGTCCTTCCTAAGAATAGGCAGATATTGTTCAATAATATTAAGGTTTCTTCACATGATGTAAGCTGTTCCAAGTAAAGCTGCCTTTTGCAATTAAACTGAGGGTGAATTTGTCAGTGCTGATGGTGTTCAAGTGGGCAACCAGATGAGTTGGAACTGCATCCAAGACACCTATTACTACTGGCACTATCTTTATTTTCTTTTGCCACAGTCATTCTATTTATTATTGTTATTCACAGTACTATTCATTAAACTAATACTTTCTTTTTTTTATACAGTTAAATGAGGTGTATTTAGTGGTCGCCCAGAATTTTACAGCCCACTTAAAATAATCATATGCATTATTGTTGATATCAAACTAATTTATTTCTAAAATAAATGGAACTTGAAGCATCTTAATATACATAAAGCGTCCCAAGTAAGTACAGTATATTATAATCCACAGAAAGTTATATTAGAATTGTTAGTCTTAAAATGCCACAAAATTCTTTATTTTTCATGCAAAAGATAAAAGTATTACCTAATTGTTAACTGATATTTTTATTAACTTCAGGGATAGCTCAGAATTATTTCCATTCTTCAGTTTTATCTTTTACTTGTAAGTCATTGTTTGATTCAATCTCAATGAAGTAAGAGAAAATGGGTTTAGGAAACATTTACTTTAGTTGCAGTAAGTCACACATTTCTAGACAGAGCTAAACTATGCCAGCAGAAATAGGTAATTCTTGACTTACAAGAAGTCATTTAAAGACTGTTTGAAGTTATGATGGACACAAAAACAGTTACTTACAACCCATTCTTTATGACTGCCACATGTCTGTGTTCATATGATTGCATTTCAAGCTCCTGCCAACTGGTTTTGCATTTACGACATACTGCAACATACCACAAATCACATGATCACACTGTGACATTTTCTATGTCCATTGTATAAGCTAGTTTCAGACTCAAAACAATTGTAAAATTGAGTCGAGTCATATGATGATTCAACTTATGGCCGCAATAACTTGCAACCAAAATTCCAGGCTTAATTGTGATTGTAAGCTGAGAGCTACACCTGTAGATTCTATAGTATCTCCAAGAACAGAAGGTCTCAAGTATTTGTACCTCTGCCAAAGATTGCACTCCACATTTCTATATAGTATTGTCCCATGGAATTACTATTGAATAGGGTTATTTTCCTCCCAAATCACTTAATTATCCACATCTAAATTCACCAGCTACCAAATTAAACTGGAAATCAATATAGAGAACAAGGGATGGCAGCATCTTGTCTCATAAATGAATCAGACAGGTAGCCCAAATTCAATACTTACTTCTTCACTTTCTAATCTACATTCTCCTCTCATGTCCGCTGCTACACAGCTTCATAATAGACTCCAAACAAAACCATCCATGGCCTCATTCTGGATGTTCAAATAAACTTAATACTCTGATGTAACCACTTCAACCATTTTCTTTATACATGTATGTATACTGGAGCCCAGTTTTGCTTCATTTACCAGGAACCATTAAGCAAACCAGCATAAACAAATGGAAAAGTTAAATAGCCTGACACAAATATTAGCTCCTGACTTATCAGATGAGTATGAGAATATTTCTCCACAGCTGAATGTAGTAACCCTTTTTCTGAGTATTTTATTTCTCTTTCTTTCTTTCTTTCTTTCTTTCTTTCTTTCTTTCTTTCTTTCT
>BLBF01000054.1:7355441-7395898 GCA_015471245.1 Laticauda colubrina | reverse complement strand
TCTTTCTTTCTTTCTTTCTTTCTTTCTTTCTTTCTTTCTTTCTTTCTCTTTCTTTCTTTCTCTTTCTTTCTTTCTTTTTCTTTCTTTTCTTCCTCTCCCTCTCTCTCTCTCCTTCACTCCCTCCTACTCTTTCTCTCCCTCACACACACACACTTCTGTATCTCACAAGAGGAAAAAAAATAAGCTGACTTGCCAAACTTATAGAAATAAGAGTGGAAATAAAATGGGCATGCATGATATGGCTGTGAATAACACAGGCCTGCTTCACAGCCCTGCAGGGTTGCAAGCAGTCTGGGATTCGGGCCAGATCTGTCAAAGGCAATGTGCTTGCAGACGAGCTGGGAGTAAGGAAGAGATCTCTCATCAATTACTGCTGTGCCACATTCTTTCCAAATAATGAGTGTAAATGGATGCTCCAAATTTAGAAAGAAGGCTGGAAAAATCTAAACATTCCTCTTAAAATTGGTACAAACTCAAGAGCGGGGAAGATGAGCTCACAAGTATATCTGAGCCAGATGAAAAGCTCCAGAAAGGAAACGAGAGGCCTTAGTACAGGTTTCTGATTGAGGGAGAAGGAAACGCATGCGCAGTCTCCTTGCATCAAAAGCAGCTTTTTTTCAAACCAGTAGAATTCCCTCTAACCCAGGTACTGAACTGATGCAAAGCCTCTTTTTTCCCTGAAATAAAATAAAACTTGCTCCTAGGGAATACACAAGATTAAGCTATGTTTATTTTGACCCTTTAATCAAATATTTCCATGCCACTGATTTATATCTTTATTACATGCTAGCGCGCACGTAGACACACAAGAACTCAATTTCATGAGAACTGTCTCACTTTACAGTACTATTTCATATGCAACAACTTTCAGATGAGTAGACTCCTGGAATTCCCCAGCCAGTTCAACCATCAAGATTGCAGGGAAGAGCAACAAAAATGAATAGGGAACTAGAGGCTAAATCTTACAAAGAATGGGCTAGTCCCGTGATGGCGAATCTATGGCACGCATACCACAGGTAACATGCAGAGCCATTTGTGCGGGCACGTGAGCCCCAGCCAAACTTACCTGCACTGCGGATGTGTGTGCCTCCCAGCTGATTTTCAGCCCATTTGAGGCCATTTTTGCCCTCACAGAGGCGCAAGGGAAGCCTCTGCAGCCTCAGGAGGCAGAAAAACGGGCCTTACAGAAATACTGGAAGTCCCAAAACAGGCCCATTTTTCGGCCTCCAAAGGCTGCAGAGACTTCCCTCGAGCTCCTGGGAAAGCAAAAATGGCCTACCCCAGGTTCCAGAGGCTGAAAACGGGCACTTCTGATATTTCTGGAAGGCCTGTTTTTTGGCCTCCTGAGGCTGCAGAGGCTTTCCCTCCCTCGAGCCTCCGGGAGAGCAAAAACAGCTTTAAATGGGCCAAAAATCAGCTGGGAGGTGCGTGCATGCACAGTGCAGATAAGAGGGAGGAGGAAGGTTGCATGCACTGTGCAGGAGGGGCAGGACACATTGCATTATGGGTGTGGCATGCACTATTGCACACGCACTTCCAGCACACCACAACAAAAAGGTTCGCCATCACTGGGCTAGTCTAATGACAATCTTTCAATGTATGAGGGACTGTCGCAGAAAAAAGAGGGACGATCTATTCTCCAAAGCACCTGAGGGCAGGACAAGAAGTAACAGGTGGAAAATTATCAAATAAAGATCCAACCTAGAATTAAGGAGAAATGTCCTTAGTTAGAACTATCAGGGAAACAGCTTGTCTCCTGAAGTTGCGAGTGCTACATCACTGGAGTTTTTTAAGAAGAAACTGGGCAACCATTTGTCTCTAATGGTATATTCTGCTTGTGCAGGAGTTGGACTAGAACAGTAGTTGCCAACTGGTGGGCTGCAGCCCAACTGGTGGGCTGCAGCCCACTGGTGGGCTATGAGAAAATTTTGGTGGGCCACAGAGAAATCTCATCTCCAGAGCACCTCCACAAAGCAATTAATCCAGGCTGCGCAGAAACACAAGGCTGCGCCGCCCACATGGCCTGCAGGAACCCTCTCTGCCCACTCACTCCTTACCTGGTAAACTTGTCTGCTAAATTACTATTTTTCCTTTTTCCGACCATCATCTGTTCTGCTGTGCTGGGAGATTTAGATTAGCTAGGAAGCAGGAAATGGTTGCATTTCTTGCTTTCTAGCTAGTCTTTAGATCTTCAGTTCTGCTTCCCTTAGGACTAAAGGTTTGCTTGCAAGCAAATTCAGTGCAGACTCACGGCAAGCAAATTTGAGAGACTGAGCTAGCCGATGGCAGATAGATTGATCACTGAGTGATTCTGTGAGCAACTCAGTCTGCCTGCTTTGCCTGATTTTGGGTAAAAGTTGCTCTTTTTTATAAAAAATTCAATATTTACATGCATGGTGTGTTGTGAGTTAATTTTGTGAGTTTGCTTGCAAGCAAATTTTATGTGACAGACTGAGCTAGCCAATGGCAGATAGATCTCTGAATGAATCTGATTCTGTGAGCAATTCAATCTGCCTGCCTGCTTTGCCTGATTTTGGGTAAAAGTTGCTCTTTTTTTAAATAAAAAATTCAATATTTATAATATTTACATACAAGTTATGCCCAGCCAGTCACAAGACTACCAAGCCACATCCACAAATTAGGCCACACTCACAGAACCGGTTAGTGGTTCTTGGGACGTAAAATTATGATCTGGTGGTCCCTGAGGTCCAAAATATTGGCAGCCCCTGGACTAGAAGACCTCCAAGCTGGCTGGAGAATTCTGGGAGTTGAAGTCCCCAAGTCTTAAAGTTGTCAAGTTTGGGGACCCCTGACCTAAAGTCATTTCTGTTTGATGAAGGTTCCACTGTCCAATTCTTTAAAGCCGTGCTGAAACTGGATGGGTGACATTTGAAAAATACAGCAACCTTGCTCAGATCACCCATGTGCCAGCCCCACATTCCCCTCCAGCTGGCCAGCCCTCTGAACTACCGCAGCTCTTGCTGCAACAATAATCTTCTCAGCAAACACTTCAGCAACCATTTAAAAATAGCTAACATCCACAGCCAGCCATTCCTGCTCCTGAACACATGTGCATTTGTATGGGATGCTATGCCAATCATTCAGTCCTATCTAGACCCATAAACATGACACAAGTGCCCAGCAACCAGGCACTTGCCTGAAGACTTTGGGGGAAGCTGTAGTGAGAGTCATGAGAAGAGATTCTCCTGCCAAGCTATCACTTGCACAGCTTCATCATGAGCAAATATGGATTAAAACATGCAGCGGCAGGAACAGGAAGGAGGAATTAGATTTGTGTGTGCTGTTTAATAAGAAAAAAATGTGGCTTCCTTGTATCAATAAACATATAAACAGTACTCCTGCTACGTGTAAGTATCAGATGAAGCTACATCTGACTTAATATTTATTTTCTGGGCAGAAAATGCAAACCTCACAGGAATGTCTTCAATTTTTACAGTTATTAGTTAGCTGCACATACAGTTACAGTGGCTGGCTGTATTTTTTTAGTTTAAGTAGAAGAAAATGTCCAAGGTAAAGAAAGAAGCTTTCAAGGTTTGCTTTTTACTCTGAGATTCATTTCTTTGTTCCTACCTTTGTTATTATAAATGTAAACCACCATCATTCCCTCTCCCCAATCTCCCAAAAACATTTTGAGAAAGACCTGTGATTTTCTGTCCTTGTATTGACATTGCAACCCTGAGTTTAAGGAGTGATGGCACTGTGAAGCAGTATCTCCCTCTCCCTTCCTCCCTTTCCCCTGTTCTCTCTCTCTCCATCCCTTTCCCCCCACCCTCTCTCCATCAGAGAAATAATAAATCTTTATTTCCTGCTATGTGTATTCATCTGCTCATATGCAAAATAATTCTAAGAAATAGAAGAAATAATTCTGGAAAAGAATGGTAAAATCATTGAGTTACTATTCCCCTTGTCAAGACTTGCTTGCGTGGCTGAACTGAAAGATCTTGGGGTCAAATTTCTCAGACTAATCTATGCACAAGCTTCGGAAAGATTGTTTCAAATAAACAAACACAATTAACTGTAGTTTTAAATACATTACAGCTGAATTGGAAATCTGGTTTAGCTCCGGAAAACGGCCACTCTTGGATCACAAAAGTTTAGTTCTAACGGATGCAAAATATTTACATGGAAGAGCCCCACTTAAATTTACATGGAAGAACCCCACTCTTCCCCCACCCCTTAACATTGCCTTGTAGGGAAATGGGTGGCATAACGAACGAACAAATGAATGAATGAAATAAGATAACCGATTTATCTCAATATCCTTAGTCTCTGATTTAAATGATTGTATATCATCATTTCACTTATTACCATAAAAGTAGTCTTCACCTGCCACGGTTTCAATGAGTTTGTAACATTTGCCATTTTACCTTGTTGGCAGACATATTATGGGTATGTGGGGTTCATGAGGATGCCTTCTTTCTTCTGATAATAGCCATGGTTGTTTCTTTCCTATTGTTTGCATTGTTCTTTAGCACTATACCTATCACCTCCTCTCTATGGAGGGAGAGAACTGTTCCAGCCTTCCAACATGTTAAAGAGGGGAACACAGCTGCAGTTAAAAGAACAAGAAAAGAGGGCTGTTTCAAAGGCTGCTTCTCAGCACGCAGCGTGCTAATGATGATTTACAGGTGCGTGGCTCACAGCGGGTAGGGAAGCTCGTAAATCCTGAACCAGTTGCTAACCCTATCGTATCCCACCCCTGGAACACACTCTAAAAAGTTTATTTGATAAAGACAAGGGGATATATTTGTTGGATTACAATCTGTACAACTTCAAAATAGTATCCTTCATCCCAGGATTTACCACATTTAACTTTTCTCATTATAGCTGTAAAAAGACGTCGTAGGTTTTAATTTATTTGCCTATTTCCTTTTTTTTTTCTTCTGTTTCAATCACTTTCTCTGGTTAAAAAAAAAAGGTATCTTAGATGCCCAACAGAAAGTTCAGCTAGGATATAGCTAGCTGCACATTAACGACAGGGCCTTTTGTCTCTTCTCTTTGGGGATATTTCTGGTCTTGTATTTCTTTCTGTACCTGGTTATACCATCTGAATTAGACTTTGTCTGATACTGCTCAACTAATTGAGACAGCTTTGCATTTTGTGACTGGGAGCAGTATTATTTATTTGTATCCTGCCTTATTTTTTTACAACTAACTCAAGACAGAGAATATATCCAATACATCTTCCTGTTTTCCCCACAACAACAACATTTCTGTATTTTTCTTCATTTTCTATTATGAGGTGCCCAAATGGCAAGAACATGCCAAGAAGTGAGGTGCCCAAATGGCAGAAACATAGAAAAGGCAGCCAAGAGAAATCAAAGTGGAATCCTGCCATTCCATGGGAGAACCATGTCAGACCCCTACCCTATTCTTGCTACAACCCATGAATGACAGATATCTTCCCACTGTCTAGTAAAATGCTGAAGAGCAAGATATTAAAAGAGAAGAAAACCAATTTGTCTATAACTACCTGCAAATCTGGATAACAAGAGTGTTGAATTACAGTAGCAAGACAGGAATTGGCAATGCAAAGACAGGATCAAATTCTAAGATTTGCATTGTTTTGGGCCAACCCAAGGGGTGGTATGTGGTACTTTAACTCAATTGTAAATTGTTCTGTATAACTTAGTAGAGTCCAAGTGGTATAACCTGATTGGCCAGAAAGGCCAGTAGTGGATTGGTTCATTAAGAACCAATCCAAAGAGCCGCTTAATCCAAAGAGCGGCAAAGAACCAATCCAAAGAGCGGCCAAGTTAAATGGCTACCATTAGCTACAAGCCGGCAGGCAAACCTGTATAAAAGGGCTGCCGCGGCTTTAGCCAAACTGTTCCGCTACTGTTTGCTTGCTGTTAATAAAGAACCTGTTTACTGGAACCCGGTCTACCGCGCATTTTTCCAGACAGAACAATGGCGAAGAAGGTAGGATTGTCCGAAAACGCGAGACCGAGCACGCGGCAAAGAAATCCAGGCTAGAAGTGATGGCCGGGAGTAACGCACCACCCGCACCCTTCAATCCCAACGAAGAGGATTGGGAATCATACATAGACCGTTTCCTGATGTTCTTAGAGAGCAACGAGATGGAGGAAATCTCGGATCAGTGGAAGAGGTCTGTCTTCCTAATGCATTGTGGGCCAACCGTGTTTAAGATGGCCAAGGCATTGGTAAAGCCCAGAGACGTGAAACAGATGACCTGGTCTAAGCTTCACCAAATGCTAAAGGCTCACTATGCGCCGGTGGTGTCAAATCTTATTAAAAGGCACGAGTTCTACAAAAGGGACCAAAGGGAAGACGAGACCACCGCTGATTTTATGGCAGCTCTCCGACACCTGGGTGGAGCTTGCGAGTTCCTGAACATGGATGAAGCCATGCGAGATCGTGTCGTCTTAGGTCTAAGAGACTCTAACTTACAAAGTAAATTACTAAATAAACCCAATATAACAGTGGCTGAAGCAATCGCAGAAGCCACAGCTGCAGAAGACGCGAAAAAGTCAGCAGTCACCATGAACCTGATGAATGCCAATAATGACGCGATGACCCTACCCAGAGGAAAGAAGCAAGCTCCCGCTACCACACAACACGAAGACCTTGATGGATCATCAGAAATGGAAGACGATGATGATGGGGTCCACCCCCTGTACACCAACAAAAAAAGGCGTGAAAAAAGAAATTGGCGGGAATGCGCTGGCTGCGGGGGAAACCACCCTCGAGCCGAGTGCAGGTTCCTTGATGCCATCTGTCGGGCTTGCAAGAAAAGGGGACACATCGAGAAAGTCTGTAGGAATCACAAAAATAACAGTCCTAGCAGACGCAGTAATTCCCCACTAAGAACTGAACCAAGGCAAGCCGATAGAAAATGGGAGCACAGCAAAGGAACCAGCAACCGAGAAAAGACCCATCAAACTGTCACTATCAGAAGCGGCCAAATGGAAAGCGGAAAAAAAGTCAAAATCGCTGTAAAAATTGAAGGAAGCCCTTGCGAGATGGAAGTCAACTCAGGATCCTTCCTGTCAATGGTGTCTTGGAACACAATCAGACGACTAGTTCCAAATATTAAATTAAAAGAACTCCAGAAACAAAAATTAATTTTAAAGGACTACCAAGGAAACAGAATTCCTGTGGTAGGTCTTGGACATTTCCGAGTAACATACAAGCAGCACGCTGAAGTCCTGTCACTAACCATAGTTGGCCGGGACTGTCCCAGTCTCCTGGGCATCGAATTGTTCGCACCATTGGGCATCGGAATGACTGGAGTGAGCCGAGTAGCCGCAACCGATTGGGAGGAAAAACTGATACACGAGTTCCAGAACGTTTTCGACGGCACTCTAGGCAGGTACCAGGGGACCCCAATTTCCTTTAGTTTAGATCCCCAGATAGCACCCCAGAAGGTTAAAATCCAGACGAGTTCCCTTTGCGTTAAAAGCAAAAATAGATGAACAATTAAACAAATTAATCGCGCAAGGGGTCATAGAACCAATTGACCACGCTAGATGGGAGACATCAATAGTAACACCTGTAAAACCTGATGGGTCGGTATGCATCTGCGGAGACTACAAGGCTACCCTGAACCATGCGTTGCAGCAAAGCACAAACCCGGTGCCAGTCGTGCAGCATTTACTGCACTTACTTGGGGGAGGAAAAATTTTTGCCAAGCTCGATTTAGCCCAAGCATATCAACAACTTCCAGTAGACCCAATAACAGCCGAGGCACAGACAATAGTAACTCACAGAGGGGCATTCAAATGTAACAGACTTCAATTTGGAGTAAGTGTTGCCCCAGGCGTCTTCCAAAGCCTCATGGAACGCCTATTAAATGGAATTAAAGGGGACGTTCCATACTTTGATGACGTCCTAATTTCAGCCAAAAACAAGACTAAGAGAAGTGCTAACAAAATTTAGAGAATCCGGCCTGAAAGTTAAAAAGGAAAAATGCTGCCTAATGACTGATCGCGTTGAATTTTTGGGGTATTTAATTGAAGGAGAGGGTATACACCCTACAGAAAAAAAAAGTCAAGGCTATTAAAGACGCACCACAACCAAAAAACAAAATGGAATTGCAAGCATTTTTGGGTCTAATAAACTTCTATAACGTATTCCTCCCACACAAAGCAACAATAGCAGAACCATTACATCATTTACTGGATAAGAAAACTAGTTGGACTTGGGGTCATAAAGAACAAAAAGCATTCCAAGGCATAAAAAACTTATTAACCTCAGACACCGTTCTTATTCAGTTTAGTAATACACTTCCATTGAAGGTCACCTGTGACGCCTCACCATTCGGAGTCGATGCCATCCTGAGCCACCAATTGCCCGATGGGAGAGAGGCACCCGTTAACTTTTACTCGAAAACAGTCTCCAAAGTGGAACACAACTGTAGCCAACTAGACAGAGAGGCCCTGGCAATCATCGCCGGAGTAAAACGTTTTCATGAGTACCTCTATGGGAGGACATTTTCCATTGTAACTGACCATAAACCGTTACTAGGAATTTTGGTGGGAAACACACCGAACATTTTATCTCCCCAAATGACTAGATGGTCAGAATTCCTAGCTGCATACTCATACACATTGATACATCGACCCGGGAAACAAATCCCACATGCAGACGCATTAAGTCGAACACCGCTGCCAACAACAGAACAAGACCCGGCTCCAACGATTACCACCCTGCAAATAGAAGTCTGCCTGGAACTGCCACTATCTGCAAATGATATCGCCAGAGCCACCGCCAAAGACCCAGTGACTGCCCGCATTTTAAATTGGGTTGGTAAAGGCTGGCCGGAAAACCAAAAAACTGAAAACTTTAAACCTTTTCAGACCAGACAGACTGAACTGTCAATACAAAAGGGGTATTTGTTATGGGGTGATCGGGTGGTAATTCCCTCCAGATTGCAAACAAAAGTGTTGGGTATGCTTCATGAGGGCCACCCAGGCATAGTAAAAATGAAAAGCCTGGCCAGGAGCTATGTCTGGTGTCCTGGCTTAGACAAAGATATTGAATACTGGGTTGCTACATGCAATAAATGCCAGAGAACCAGGCCCTCACCACCGCAAGCACCAATACGGGACTGGGAGACCCCATGAGGCCCCTGGTCTCAGATTCACATTGACTTCGCAGGTCCTACTAGGGAGAATACGTTTTTGATTGTTGTAGATGCATACTCAAATTGGTTGGAAGTTATAGTAATGTCATCTACGAAAACCGACGCTGTTATCAAGCAACTCAACAAACTATTTGCAACCCATGGGTTGCCGGATGTCCTTGTGTCCGACAATGGGCCACAACTAACCGTTATACAATTTGAACAGTACCTAGCTTCTTTAGGTATACGCCATGCACTAACCGCGCCAGCCCACCCAGCGGCAAATGGTAGGGCCGAGAGAATGGTCAGGTTTACTAAGGAAGGCTGAGAAAAAATGGACCAGGGGGATGTCCAAGACAAGATAAACCGTTTACTCATCCTCCAACATATCACCCCCAGTAGTGTAACGAACAAGAGCCCGGCAGATTTGTTAATGGGGAGGAAACTCAGATCACATTTAGATAGACTGCACCCAAATTACACCTGTGAGAACCCCCCCGACTCATCCAGCCGATTCCGCACATTTGAAATTGGCGACCTAGTCTACGCAAAAAATTTCACCAGGGACCCTCTATGGCTTCCAGCCACAATCACACAAATAACAGGCCCCCGGTCCTACCGTCTAACGATGGCAGAGAGTGGAAGCGGCACATAGACCAGCTTCATTCCCGAAATATTGAGCGAAATACAACCGTGCTAACCTCAAACAATAAAAATTGATGAAAACAAAACCAAAGGGGGGGGGGGGGGGGGAAAATACAAAGAAATAATAAAGAGGGTAAAAAAGAACTATTAAAAATAAACCCAGAACATCTAACCAATCAAAAAGAGCAAAAAGAACACTTACGGTTAGATGAGACCAGCAGAAATAATCCAAATGAAGAGAAACCCGTCCTGGAAGGGGCCAACCAAGCCAGCTCGAGCTGCCCGGGAAAGCCAGGAGGGAGCGGCAAAGCAACCATGCTGACTCACCCTTCCAGGCAGTTCCATGGAGAAGAGCCGGAGAGACAGCGATCCCGACCGAACCGCTCGAAGTCTCCAGCAAAAATGAACCGCGCAAGTCAAGTAGAGTAAGAAGAAGCCCCACCTACCTGCGCAACTACATCACCCAAAGTAGGACTAAACTAAGGGAGGAGGGGTGTTCTGTATAACTTAGTAGAGTCCAAGTGGTATAACCAGATTGGCCAGAAAGGCCAGTGTTGGATTGGTTCTTAATGAGCCACTTAAAGGCGGCAAAGAGCCACTTAAAGGCGGCAAAGTTAAATGGCTACCATTGGCTACAAGCCGGTAGGCAAGCGTGTATAAAAGGGCTGCCACGGCTTTAGCCAAACTGTTCCGCTACTGTTTGCTTGTTGTTAATAAAGAACCTGTTTACTGGAACCTGGTCTACCGCGCGTTTTTCCGGTCAGAACATAAATGGTCTAAGTCAGAGGTGGTATTCAGCAGGTTCTGACCAGTTCTGGAGAACCGGTAGCGGAAATTTTAAATAGTTCAGAGAACTGGCAAATACCACTTCTGACTGGCCCGGCCCCATCTATTCTCTGCCTCCTGAGTCCCAGCTGATCAGCTGGGTCTTCTTTTGTTGCCCTGCACAGGAGAATGGAGCTGGAAAGCAGGGTAGTGGGGTGGGGAGAGAATGGGATTTTGCAGTAACCTTCCCCTGTCACAGCCACCAAGTCATGCCATAGCTACCAAGTCACACCCACAGAACCGGTTGTAAAAAATTTTGAATCCCACCACTGTCTAAGTATTTCAATTTTCACATTTCACTGCCAAAAACTCTCTGCTCCATCAATTATTTCTGCGAGCAGGTCAGAAAAGAGAAGTAATGGTCTCAAGAAAGGTTTCACTCAAATCCATGCACCATCTTGGGACTAAACATCACCAAACTCTATTAACTAAGTGTAACACTGAGTTGTCCATCTTTTAATAACCAATTCCAAAAAACAGTGAAGTCTGTATCTATTTTTGAAAGGCTCTTCTGCCCTCCATCTGCAGATCTCTCTTCTATTCCTACTGAAGATAGCTGATACATATCCCCTATTCTCTACCAAGTAGCAAAGGGTCCTTGCGGTTTCACACAAAAGGCAGCTATTATGTCAGCACTTGGATCTAGCATGCCAGCTCTTCACCTTTCCAAAGAGAAGGGTGCTCTGTTTGGTTTGACACCATCGCTGCTGACAGCTTGAACTTAACGAGGACTTCAGGAAACATGTCTGATAAGTCAATTATAATAGAAACACAGAGGTGTTGAAGGAGGGGCTGCAGATGTTGCTCTAGAATCAAGAGGTTAAAGAACAGTCAGGCTCCTGTAGGAATAGCAGTTCTGTAAAGAATATGTAATGCAGAAAAAATGTTGGCTCCGTTTGTTTTTTCTCAAAACTTTTTGTGACATCAGGAAACTCATCTAAAAGCAGCATGCTTTCTCCTCCTTTAAGTGACAGGCAGCAAGCAGAGCTTGCTTGAAAAAAATATTATTTAAGAAGTAGCAGATTTTCAAAAGGAAGGCAAGAATTTCATTTCTTTGTCTTATCTAACTATCCATCTCTGTCACTGTTTGTCATAAAAAAAACCCTTATGTCTACTAGACATACTGATGTCCTCCAGTCCATGGAGTTGCAGTGGTCCGTGGCATACCAGAATCTGGGCTGCGCAAACAAGCAAAGCCCCATCCGTGGGATGCAGGGAGCATGCGAAACCACGCCCTCTCTAGTCCGCGGAAAAACCTCTCTCCACGGAACCAGTCCTTGGTCTCCAAAAGGCTGAGCACCACTGCACTAGAGCTGTTCTTCCTTCTAGTTCTTATAAATCTTTTGGGGGTGCTTCTGATGAAAAAACAGCTTCTACTGAATTCCTTAGAGAACTTCAGCACCAGCTTGTTATTCAGGGAAGCTTTGAAGCATGTTAACAAAATATTACGAGGCATACATATGTATGTATGTATATCTGTCTGCATATACATATACACATACATATATGCACACATATGTAGTTATTAAATGGATATGCTACACACTATATAGTACCATGATCCATAATGCAGATACGTGTGGGCCCCTGAGGCGCCACAAGTAGAGATGAACGCCATCAAAAAAGAGAGAGCAAGCCACTCTGTATATTTCACCTCTGTAACACTGGGGAATTCTCATGAGGTAACCAGTTTCATAGACAAAAGGGGAACTCCAGGTGGGAATTTCTGAGCTCAGGAGGGAAAACCTGGTAAACCTGTCGGGAAGATACATAGACTTCTAGTAACTTTTCTCTTGATGTACGCTTAACAGAGAAAGGGGTGCCAGATTACACGGGATATATCACCATTTGCTTCATTATCAACTTAGCCCTCTGAAATCTTGTTATCTTTCCACCTATGAAAAGGTAATCAAAATTACTCTTGTGTGCTTGCTTGATTTTCACCAGAATATTATGCCTCTTTCATTTTTAGAATACTAAGAGCAGTAAAAGTTACAAAGATTTTTGTTAATGTAAGATACATGCGATCCACATTAAAATGCAAACACAAGTGCGCTAAGCATAAAGCTAAGTATGCATTGCAGGCCCTGTTATGGTTTCTTTAAAATATAGCCTCCTGGTTTCTGAACCTGTCTGTGCAAGGGAGAAAAGAATTCCCTTGTTCTTCTTCTCTGTCACTTTTAAGATTACATTTTTATTCAAAATGGGAAGGAAGTATCCACTGATTAGCATGTTGATCAGGGAACATAAGAAATATCACTAACAACTTAGCAATAGCACTTAGACTTATATACTGCTTCACGGTGCTTTATAGCCCTCTCTAAGCGGCTTAAAGAATCAGCATATTGCTCCCAAAATCTGGGTCCACATTTACTGACCTCAGAAGGATGGAAGGCTGAGTCAACCTTCAGCCGCTCAGAATCGAACTCCTGGAGTGAGCAGTGAGTTAGCCTGTAGTACTGCATTCCAACCACTGTGTCACCATGACTGAAAAGAGCATAAATATCTAACTTTGATTATGATCAGCTATACCCTAAAAAAAAATTAAGCCACCTTGTTTACTTAAGCATTTACAAATATAGAAGTTAAAATCTCTTTTGAGGCGAGCTTGATTCTAAGAATGACATCTTAAGCACAAAAGAGCTTTCTCACTCCAAATTATTTGATTCCAATTACACATTTTGAAGTTATTCCATTATGGAAATCAGCTTTTCATTTTAAGTACTAGCCTGATAAAAGCAAATGACAAAGAATTTCACACCAGCGAGTAAGTTATTAGAGGTGAAATAGAGAACTCTGTGCATAATGCAGAAACTAAATAGACAGATGGGAAAAGTCACCTCCCCCACATTTAACTCAGAAATTTAGTGAAATATTGAAAATGGGAAAGAACTTTCTATCCTTCTTTATTCACAAAAGGCTACCAATATGGCTATTCATAAGTAAACGTACCACATAATATATTTGATTTTATTTTAAAAAAACTGTCTAAAAATGCAGCAGCCCAGGACTGACAGATCATCTTTTTACTATAAATAATTTGTATGTTGATATCTGGTTTGGGAATAAGATGCAACAACCAAGGTCAGCTATCAAATAGGATACTTAATTGACAAAGTGCCAAGTAATAGAACTATATAACTTCCTGAATTACACACAGTACCTTGTCTTTTTGCAGCAATATTGTCACCCATGTATGCTGGCTACCAAATCACTCCCATTATGTCGTATGCAGATGAAGTAACCACACATACTTTGTTTGAATCTTTCCACTCAACCTGGTAGTGTTTATTGATGTGTAAAATCTGTTTCACATCTTGGGATTTAGCAAAACTAAAGCAACGGTAAAGCAATAAATTCTGTATGAAGACTGAGTATAAGTCAGTTAGTTATTGCAGTTTTTTTAAAAAATCTACCTTCTCTCCAGACCCCAGCTTTTTCCCCCTTTACTCTTTGGAGGCCAGAAATTAAGAAGAGCATTTTCTTTGGCATGTTTTAACAGGTTGTTAGCAGCACTGAGAGAAAGGTATTTCTAGAATGGAAGGCCACACCTGGCTGTAGAATCTTTAGCCTCCATTGTAACAACTATTCGGATTCTATTCGGATTAAGATAAGTAGATCTACCTTCATTGTGCCTCTACTAGCTGAATTCCCTGGGCACACTGATGATTTGCATGCATGTTATCTATTAGCAGACAGAAATGCTCATTGAATAGAGAAGGTTGCTAAGCTTCCTGCTACTCTTCATTATCTTCAAAAGGTTAATGATTGCTCAACTTGCAACATAATTATCAGGTTGCTAATGGCTCTTATCATTTTACTTTTAATTCAGTCTAACATATTTTTTTTCTATTTCATGCCTTTTCCTATAATGATAGGATATGCTTTTTTTCTACTGATCTTATAAATCTTCATAAAATGAAAGGAATGCTCTCTCCCTTCAGTACAAACATCCCCAATCTTCAGATGTGTTGACATTTCCAGTCAGAGAAAAGAGTCTTAGCCATTCAGGATTAGGATGATGGGCATGGTTGTCCAATACACCTGGAAAGTACCAAGTTGTATTTTTGGAACATGAGATGGAAGTCATTCAATGTTAATAAGCTTTGGGTGGATACAAAATAAGGAGAAACTTTCTGACAGTGAGAACAATCAAACAATGGAACACCTTTCCCTTGGAAGTTGTAGGAGTGCCATCACTTGAGACTTTCAAGAACAGATTGGACTCCCATCTGTCAGAAATGGTGTAGGGCAGTGATAGCAAACATTTTTTGGCTCCTGTGCTGATAATTGCACCAGCAGGCAATGCATGCTGGGCCCGTCCATCCCCCTGCACATGCGCACGCGATCCCCCTGCAGCACGCTGGGCGCCTCTGCACCTGCACACATCATCTCCTTGCACCATGCTGTGCATCTGCGCATGCATGCACAATCCCCTTGCCAGATGTGGCATGATCACCCTTGCAAGACACTGCGTATCTCTGTGCCTGCGCGCATGATCTCCTTGCAGTGCACTGTGCATCTGCGCATCTGTACACAATCCCCTTGCTGGACATCGCATGATCACCTTGTGCATGTGTGCGATCACTCCCACACCATCCATCAGCGCATGCATGTGTGATTCCCAGTGTGCGCTGTGTTTCCATGCACCCCCCATGCATGCGCACTAGATATCCAACAATCAGTTGTTGGGCAGCATAGGCGCGCGTGCAAATGCATTGGGGCTCTTCCAGGCAAGCTCTTGCGTGCTGGGGGAAATGGCTCTGTGCGCCACTTCCGGTACGTGTGCCATAGGTTCGCCATCATGGGAGTAGGGTCTCCTGCTTGGGTGGGGGGGTTGAACTAGATGACCTGCAGTGTCCCTTCCAACTCGGTTAATCTGTAAAATCAGCTGCCTCAAATGAAAGTTAAGCCACCTTCCCGTGATCTTTGTAATAAGTCGAGAAGTCCCATCAAGCACTCCCTATCATGTGATAATGAGCAGTGTGCCAGCTGGATTCATCCCCTTTTTCCTCATTGGAGTAAAGTTTGCAGTCGGGAAATCTGCCAGACACATGGAGACTTCCTCTGAAACAAGGAGCCTTGATTGTTTAAGGATCCAGAGCATGGAGAGTGTTTGGCTGGGTTCTCCTTGGCAGACATTCTCTGAACATGTGGACAGCAGGAGATGCAACTGTTAATTAATTATGTGTGGGAGGAAGGGCAAGCATACCTGAACAGGGGCTCATAATTGAGTATCTCAGTATTACAGCCAGTATCCCGTAGGAAAAGGAACTCAGTTTCAGTGTATTTTTGCATTTTTAAATTGCAATGCATCCACATATCCAATTTTAGCTGCGGAACATCAAGATCTCTACCTATTCCTGTAAAGTCTGTTTTTCAGTAAAAAAAAAGGTTCGTATATGTGACCTAAGGTAATGGAAAGCTGAATTTTGAAAGGAATACTATATCCATCAAGGAAAGTTTATGTAAGGCCATTCTCTGAAAAGGAAACAGATGTGAAAATTGTGAATAGTCAGAGAGGTATCCACACAATATCTAAAGGCACATATTTTTGTGCATGACATGAAGCTACAAGCCCCAGACCACCCAAGCAGGGACCCATTTAATTTACTTTAATAGCCCACTCTTTGTATTACACAAAAGAGGAAATTTCGTGCATTGGTGTGTGTGTTAGACATCTCTGCCTGCCTATTAAATTTTCAGCAGCTTTTTTCTTGCTTTGAGTCATGCTTTCCACATAAAACGCAGCAGCCGTGACCCACTGTTCTATATTTCAGTCCCTTTCCTCCAACCAGCACATTAGTGGTCTGCATTTGACATTAGCGAATTGACAAGCTCCAGGGCATGCAGCTCATGACACCATAGCAAAAACTCATAGATGAACACTTGCCAAAACCTCAGGAAGGAAATTAACAGCAACTTCTGGAAAGAGGCTGCCTCCCTTCCCTGAATGAAAGAGCTGGGATAAATGAATGTAAAATAGAAAAGCACCATTTTTACTGACACAAGTTCTGCTGAAGATACAAAACACAAGGGCACCTTCCCTTCTGATTTATACTGAAGTTTTCTTTAAAATACATCCTACTGAATTCTACTTTTCCTCTTGGAGTTAATGGGGAGGGATACCAATTGGGGCACTTTCTGTTGGAATGGTGGGGTTTGATGGTGTAGAGAGAAAATTTCCACTCCTGTATCACTCATCCTCTTGGTTTTTAGTCTCCATGAAATTCTTGTTAATTGGAATCATTTCATATTATCCTTTCCACAATCTTGTAATCTGCCAAGAGTCCCTTCAATAGTGAGATGGGTGGCATATAAATTTAATAAATAAATATTTTCCCCTCTTAAGACAATCAAGGCAGAGGAATAGCATATCCATTATCCATTAGCAGATCACTGGTTACAGCAAAAAGTAACTTTCTTCTGATTTCTAAATATGTACCTACCGGTACTTCCACCCTTGTTTTCAAACAGAAACTCTGAATTTAAGAAGATACATGTAAAGAAGGGATTTTTTATCATCTGTGGTGGATGTGTGATAAAGCAAATAAATATTGGAGTAGAATTCATATCTTAACACAGAAAATTCTTAAAGTGAATATAGGGGAAAAAACCCAGAGATTTTTCTTTTGGGTTTAATGGAACAAGACTTGGAAACAAAATTCAGAACATCAATGTTATATATGTTGACAGCAGTGAGACGACTCTACGCACAGAAATGGAAAGTCACCTCAATCCCCACAATGGATGCATGGCTGCAAAAACTGATGGAGTTGGCAGAGATGGCTAAGTTGACTTCTCTAATTAAAAAAAAAATACACACAAATACCTTTACTTCAACTTGGAAACCATTTCTGGCCTTTGTGCTTGAGGTGGGAAAAAATGAAACTTTGATCTTGGGTTTTACCAATTAGATAGATTTGTTGTTACAGAAATGGCTGGTTTCTATTATTATGAAAAAGTAAAAAGTTGAGGGTAAATCTTAAATGCCTTATTCCACCTGCACCAAAGCCACTGGTGGGATGCTGCCGGTTCACACCGGTTCCCACAAACCAATATTTCCAACTATCAGTTGGCCTTTCTCACCTGTCCTGCCCTACCCTGCCCTTTATTTCCTCATCTCAATTGCATGGCATAACTGATTCTTCCCCCCTCGCTGTTCTACTTACCATTGCTGACTTGGAAGGTAAGCAGCTGAGCTTCTAAATGCTCCATTTTCAGCACTGTTAAACCGCCAGCATCTCACCATGGACCAAAGGAGTTGGAAGTCAATGCCTTTTTAAAAAATTTTCCCCTACTTTCCCTCACGATTCACATCTCTTTTTCCTTTCCTAATTTCCCTAATATTTGCTTTTGTTTTCTCTTTGTATGTTATATATAAACTAATAAAACTATAACATAAAAAATAAAACAGAAGATACATCTCTAAAAAAAAAAGTAAGAAAGATCTGTTTCTGTTTTCATATTCTCAGCAAATGGAAGACAATCCTACCATTTCAAAAGTCTACTATTTGTTAGGGAAACAAAGTTCTTTCAAATCAAGATAGTGATGTCATCTTATAAGATCTACCATTGCTCAAGGAATACAGGACAGCTGGGATTGGTGGCTCAGATGAGTGGTTCTTTCTCACAGTAAAAGCAAAAAGCCAGTGAAAGAGAAATGAAGGGAGCAGAGGCAACTTATAGCTAAGTACTGCAGTGTTCTGTATAAAAATAGTAGACTCCTAAAGACTGAATTCTGAATGGGGATTGGTTCAATAGGAACCACTCCACATAGCTGCTAAAAAGGCAGCAAATATCAAATACCTGTCATTGGCTAAAGCCGGCAGAGAAAAACATATAAAAGGCTGCCGCAGCCTGAGCCAATGTTCCGTTTTCCCAACTGTGTTACTTAATAAAGACTTTGTTGTTGGAACCCGGTCTACCTCGCGTTTTTCCGGACGGAACACTGGCGACGAGGGTGGGATTGTCCTAAATGCGAGACTGATCACGTGGTGACAGATAAAAAAAACCAGACAAAAAACAATGGCTGGAAACAACGCGCCGCCCACACCCTTCAATCCCAATGAAGAAGATTGGGAATCCTAGTAGACCATTTTCAGATGTATCTGGAGAGCAATGAAATGGAAGAAATCTCAGACCAGTGTAAGAGAGCTGTTTTCTTGACACACTGTGGGCCCTCAGTCTTCAAAATGGCCAAGGCTTTGGTGAAGCCCCGAGATGTGAAACGATTGACTTGGACAGAGCTCCAAAGAACACTAAAGGCCCACTATGCACCGGTGGTGTCAAATCTAATCAAGCGGCACGAGTTTTATCTGAGAGACCAGAAAGAAGGCGAAACCATCGCTGATTTTGTGGCAGCCCTCCGTCAAATAAGGGGAGCGTGCGAGTTTCTAAACTTAGATGAAGCAATGCGGGATTGAGTAATATTTGGGTTTAAGAGACTCTAACATACAGAGCAAACTGCTGAATAAACCCAATATAACAGTAGCCGAAGCTATCGCTGAAGCCACGGCCGCTGAAGCCACGAAAAAATCGGCAGTCAAAATGAAGCAAATGAACAAGAACAATAACGAAACAAGGCCGGCCAGAGGGAAGAAACAATCTCCCATCACCACGCACTATGAAGAATTCGACGAGACGTCAGAATCTGGGGAGGAAGACGACGAAGTCCACCGCCTATACGCCAACAAGAAAGGGCGCGAAAACAGAAATCGAGGGGAAAGCGCTGGCTGCGAGGGAAACCATCCTCGAGCCGATTGCAGATTCCTCGATGCCATTTGCAGAGCGTGCAAGAAAAGGGGGCATTTCGAGAAACTCTGCAGGAACAAAAAAAATTACAGCCCAAAAAGACGCAGCAACTCCCCAGCAAAAGCTGAGCCAAGACAACACGAGAGAAAGTGGCAGCAAAACAAGCAAGCCACTAACCGAGAGAAAGCATACCAGACTTTCACTATCGGAAGCGCTCAGACGGAAAGTGGGAAGAAGGTAAAAATAATTGTAAAAATTGAAGACAAACCCTGCGAGATGGAGGTTGACTCTGGATTTTTCCTATCAATGGTGTCATGGGACACCATCAAAAAACTGGTTCCAGATATCAAAATCAAGGAACTCCAGAGACAAAAATTAGCCCTCAAGGACTACCAAGGAAACCGAATTCCTGTAGTAGGCCTGGGACATTTCCGAGTTGCCTACAAGCAACATGTCTCTGTACTACCATTGATGATAGTCGACCGAGACCGACCAAGCCTCCTGGGCATCGAATGGTTCGCACCATTGGGCATCGGGATGACCGGAGTAGACCAGGTGGCCGCAACCGACTGGGAAGAAGACCTCATCGAAGAATTCCAGGACGTTTTCAATGGCTCCCTAGGCAGGTATCGGGGGGGCCCAATTTCTTTTAGTCTAGACCCCCAAGTAGCCCCTAGAAGACTAAAGGCCAGACAAGTTCCTTTTGCTCTAAAAGCAAAAATAGAGGAACAACTAGATAAATTGAAAAATCAAGGGGTCTTAGAGCCTGTAGACCATGCCAAATGGGAAACACCAATTGTAACGCCAATTAAACCAGACGGGTCGGTTCGAATCTGTGGCGACTACAAGGCTCCCCTGAACCACGCGTTGCAACAAAGCACATACCCGGTGCCAGTCGTACAACACTTATTATACTCCCTTGGGGGAGGAAAAGTTTTCACTAAACTAGACCTAGCACAAATGTACCAACAGCTCCCAGTAGACCCTTTAACAGCTGAAGCACAAACAATAATGACTCACAAAGGGGAGAAGGCGGAGCTTCGTCTCGGTGCTACAGCTGAGATCTCGGGGCTCTGAGATCTCAGCTGATATTTTCACCCCTGGTCGGTCCTAACGGACCTAAACCGTCCCGTAGAGACGGGGATTGTGAAGGGCACAGTCCCAGGATCCCAGAGATATCGCAAATCTCTGGTTTGATCCGGGAGAAGCCCTTTTGCTGGCGGTGGAAAGGCAGCCTCCAAAGCTGCTGAAGTCGGGACAGCTCCGGAAAGAAAGTGGCTGGAGCGAGGGTGTGTCAGCTGGGTGAGAAACTTCTTTTGTATTGCAAATTGGCTGAGACCTGAAAGGATATCCTGAACAAAGAAGAAACCTGTGGCTTTATTTTTGTCTGACTGGAATCTGGTTGAGCGGCATTTTTTAAGTGATGTCAAATTGAGGCTTGGACTCTTTCCTTACTATTTTTTTTTCTCTTTTCTGAGGACTTTAATGTGACTTTGAAGGTAACCAGATTGAATTTTTTCTTATATATATATTTTATGCTTCTTTTGATTTTTTAATTTTCTTTAGGATAGAGGCCCCCTTTGTTTCTTCTGAGTTTTGTATACATTACTCTTTTTTCTGGCTGAGGGGGGAAAAAGTATTAAGGGACCTTGCAACACTGCCAACTAGAGGCTTGAAAGTACTTTATTTGAATTGGGGAGAAATGTATAAACACTCCTTCTCAAGGACATTTTAATGTGATAAGATGGAGGGAGAGCACAGAAAAATATTATTACAGGTGTTTTCCTGGACTCTTATCAATATTTCAACACTTGAGGCTTGGCTTTGAAGCTGCTGGAGAAGAGAGTCATAATAAGAGCCTTGGATAAATAAATAAAGTGCAGTGTGCAGTCTATATATATATATGTTTTCTTAGGTTTTCGCGGGTACTTACATGTGTGCTGTTCAGCTTCCTTCGGGTATTATCCCACGTCATTGTAGTTCTGTTAAAGTTGTAGCAACATTTCAGCAGAATCTCATCTGCCATCATCAGGCTTCTGTATGGATATGGGTCTTACAGCTCCTGGTTTTAAATTTGAGGCTGGTTCATTCTGAATGGCTGGGAGCCTGGACCTGTTTCATTGGACTTGGAGTTTGATTGATTGGTGTTCCTGGTTTCTTCTGTCTGTTTTGTGGCTTTGATTGGCTGGCAACAGTCTGTTCTTGTGTTGGAGGCTTTTAGTGCAGCTTGGCTCCGTGTGAAGGGACGGCTGCTCTTCATTAGCAAGCTGGGTTTCACCTGGGTGCCTGGTGGGGGGGTTAGGTTGGAGCTATCAGAGGGAGTCTGTTTTTGCCCAGGTGTTTGCCTGGCTTGTGGCATGGAGATCTTTCTATTTGAGAGTGCAGGCTTCCAAATGATTGACAGTCTGGTGGAATCATCTCTTCTATTCATGCTGTCAGGTCTTTTTTCAATCTCTATGGCTTCTCTGATGATTCTGTGGCTGGGGTTTTCTATAGTGGCCAGGGTTTTAGTGCCATTGAAGTTGATGTTGTGACCTGTGGTTTTCATGTGTTGGACTAGTGAGGAGGTGTGTTCCAGCTTTTTTACTGCATTTTTGTGTTCCTCTAGGCGGGTACTTATTCTTCTATTGGTCTGTCCAATGTATGTGGCCGGGCATGATGTACAGGGAATTTCGTATATGCCTTGGTTTTCCAGGTCAATTTTGTCTTTGGGGTTCCTCAGGATGGCTGCTATTTTTTTGTCTGTTTTGAAGGCAGTCTTGATGTGATGCCTGTGTAGTATCTTACTGATTTTATCTGTGGTACCTCTTATGTAGGGCAAGACAGCTGTTCCATAGATCTGTTGATCTTCTAGGTCTCTGTTATGTCTTGGTGTGTTTTTGTGGATCAAGTTGGTGATTTTGTTTTTGTGGAAGCCATTGGCTGTCAATACTTCAGTCAGGGTGCATAGTTCAGTCTTTATATGTGTCTTGTCTGCCAGGCATTTGGTTCTGGTAATTAGTGTTTTCGCTACGGAATTTATCTGTGCTGGGTGGTGGTGGGATTGGGCGTTGAGGTAGCGGTTGGTGTGTGTTTTCTTTTGGTATATGGTGTGTCCCAGTGTGCCATCTGTTCTTTTGTAGATTAGTACATCTAGGAATGGTAGTTGTTTGTTTATTTCCGTTTCCATGGTGAACTTGATTTTGGGGTGTGTGTTGTTTAGGTGTGTTAGGAAATTGTTTAGGTTTTCTTTTCCATGGGGCCAAATCACAAATGTGTCATCGATGTATCTTAGCCATAGTTTGGGTTTGTGGGTGGCATTAGCCAGGGCTCTGGATTCGAATTCTTCCATGAACAGGTTTGCAATGACGGGTGACAATCTGATGATGGCAGATGAGATTCTGCTGAAACGTTGCTACAACTTTAACAGAACTACAATGACGTGGGATAATACCCGAAGGAAGCTAAACAGCATAGATAGATAGATAGATAGATAGATAGATAGATAGATAGATAGATAGATAGATAGATAGAAAGAACAGAGAACAGAGTGTTGCCAGCCAATCAAAGCCACAAAACAGACAAAAGAAACCAGAAACACCAATCAATCAAACTCCAAGTCCAATGAACACAGATCCAGGCTCCCAGCCAGTCAGAATGGACCAGCCTCAAATTTGAAACCAGGAACTAACTCTATACAGAAGCCTGAGGATGGCAGATGAGATTCTGCTGAAACGTTGCTACAACTTTAACAGAACTACAATGACGTGGGATAATACCCGAAGGAAGCTAAACAGCACACATGTAAGTACTCGCGAAAGCCTAAGAAAACAAATATATATATATATATAAACAAAATAGTAAACAAAATAGTTATTCAAAATCATTCTAGTACTGGTATGAACCTTGTAAATCTTTCATGTTTCTTTTCAATATCTATCAATTTTTGAGAACAATTGAAATGTTTCCCTTCCTTCTTCATTGTTGCTTAACTGTTAATAAGCATACCGTTGGATAGTCATACAGTTTTATCCTATAAATTATTTACTATTAATAAGCAAAATTATTATTCAAATTCATTCTAATAACTTGTATAAATTTCCTTATAAATCTTTCACATTTCTTTTCAATATTTTATCAATCTTTAGAAACAATTGCAATGTTTCCCTCTCTTGCATTAATTATAAATAAACATACCATTACATAACAATACAGTTTTATCTCATAGATATTTACTTATTTCATTTCTAACTTATTATAATATTCTACTGTCACAACACTATCTTTTGTACCTTTGTAGAATCCTCATTTTTAACTTAATTTAACTATTGTCTCTGTGTTTTCTAGCTGAACAAATACCTTTAATCCTGGTATGTTTCCCCTTTTTCTTTATTTCCTGTTTTTGTCCCTCATAAGTTCTTTCCCTTTCTATCTTTCCCCCCTTTTTCTCATCCCTTTTTTTGTACCCTTCTCTTTCTAATTTTCCCTTCTGTAGTTTTCTTTTCTGTTTCTCCTTGCTGTTATATTTCTTTTTCAGACTATTTTTCTTTTTGGCTATTCCCTTTGATCTCAAACTTTTAACTCCTTTCCCCTTTTTCTCCTTATTACCACACTTTGCATTATTTGATCACTGAAAATGGCTTCTTCTTTGTCCCGCCCTTCTTCTTGCTCTTGAAACTTTTCCTTTTGCTTTTCATAGTTCAGGATCTCCATTTCAAAAAGTTCAAATACGAAGCCAAAGCCTCCCCTTTCTGCATCTTCTTTCTGTTTTTTAAGACTCATCTTCAATTCCTCCAGGAGTGATGGCATTTCAAACACTTTTGAACCATCCAATTGACTTTAAGTAAAAACAGAAAAAGAAAGAAAAAAACCAATGCCAAAAACTTTTTTTTAAATCACCAAATGATCCCAGACTGTTCCTTCTTGTTTCTTTTCTTTACTTTTCCTTTCCATGGGTTACTGTATCTTTTAATGAGATTTCAGTTACAATGTATCCTTGGGAGTCTTTTCAAAGTTTCGCTGTTTAATCCTTTTTATTTTTCCAGGTGGCACTCCATTTTTCCATTTTTCAAAGTCCCACCCTTTTGCCTCCACTCTTCTCCTTTTTAGGGTTTTAAAATGACCAAGAAAAAATCCTTATTCTCCTTTTGACACTTAGATTTCAGCTTAAGGTTGCCTATTAGTGTCAAAATAGATTAATATAAATTTCTTTCCATACCATTTGTAATTGTCAATATAAAGGTTAAAAAGGGGGTTTTTCACCTCCTTTTCTCTCTCCTTCACCACTTAAAGATCTTCTTTCAGAAGTATCTCTCTAGGTACTTTTAGATTCAGGGTACCTTGCTTACATGTTCTCTGTTGTTTAGCCCAGTCTGTCCTGTTTTCTCTTTGTCTTCCTCCTGCACAATCTTATCCAGTCGGGTTCTTCTTTGAGGTGGCCATTTGGGACCACCGCTGCAAACCACGTTCGGGGAAGGGAGTTTAGACCAGCCAAGAAGGAGAGATGCGGCTCCCCTCCACTCGACTAGCAATCTCCCCCTTCTTTACCACCTCTACGGGGTGCCTTCAGCCCCAAATCCAAAGGATTGGGGCGCTCCAGCAGCGAGCAAAGATCGAAACCACACATGATCGTGGATTACTGTCTGTCGCTGAAGAGACCGAAACCGGAAGTCAGATCAGTACTTCTAAGGTTCAAGTGAGAAAGCTGCATACAAATATGCTATAAAATTCAGATTAAGCCAAAGACCCAAATATTGCAATTGAATGTCTTTTCCTAATGTCACTTTAAAAGAATGGAGATGAAGCATAGAATTCTTGCTCCCGTTTTACCTATTTCACAAGGTTTTTTATGCTGACAAATACTTCCAAGAGCTCAGATGTTATAACATTGTGTAAATAAAAAATGCAACATATCTTATTGCAAATGGCAGTAATACCTTACTATGATGAGAAGAAATACCTGCACTGCCTATAGCTTTAAATTTCTGCTATTTTAAAATGCTCAAAATAGCAGTACATATGCCGTTGCTTTATTAACTATATTTTCTCCTTCTTTTCTCATTTCAGTTTGATGGCAATGGATTTTATTTTTATTCTCTCAACAGTCCATTAACATTACTGTAAAAAGCCACTGTGTCTGTAGGAAAATTGCCAAAGGCTGCCTGTTACATTTTCAAAAGCATTTTGTCTTTGCGAGGGCATCTGCTTTCAGTTTTCACTAACATGCCAGAAAAGTGAATAAACCAACAATAGCTAAATCAGCATAATTGCACCATGAAGGCTCCATTATATCGCTAAAAAATAAAGTCTTGGTTCATCTAACTGCTCAAGTTGTAAAGAAATAAACACACTAAAATCAATCCTACATTCCTATGACTTTATTAGCTCAGCTGCACAGTTTAAGATTTCACCAATGACTGGAAATCAAACCCTAATTATTTTGTATATACATTATGCAAATACCCATCAAGGTCTCCTACCTATCAAGGTCTCTTTCAAGATGGCTGAAATCATACAATCAAACTCCATTCCTTTTATATACATAGCATGTAAACCCTGTATTCAATTGAAGATTTATAGCCATAGACCAAAAATATGTAAAAGAAAGGTTGGATTTCCGCTGTACCTGTGTAGTAGCCATCTTGCATCTTGACTCATTTTGCATCTTGATTCATACTATATGAAAACATGCTTAACAAATTTTCCCGAACCTGATCTTTTCCAAAGGGGCTGAATTACAATGCCTACCATCCTGTAACAATATAATCAAAGATCTTCTCAAAAGATGTACTTAAGCATATTAAAATTTAAGCAGCAGGTTTACATATAAGAGAGAGTAAGGGTAGTGTATGGTAGTCATTAAGGAATGAAGCTAGAAACTGGGAGCCCATGAGTTTTATTTTTGCCTGAGACATGAAGCCAACTGGGTGAACTTGGGCCAGTCACTCTCTCTCACTTTTGGGAAGGAAGCAATGGCAAAGCACTTCTGAAAAATCTTGCCAAGAAAATTCCTAGGCTTTGCCCAGATAGCCATGACAAGTCAAAAAAATGATTCAAGGCACCAAAAGAAAAAGAGTTGCTAATTAACAGAACAAATACATCCACCATTTAAGAGAACCTTTGGCTTCTTAAACCCAGCTCAACCCACTGGAGGCAGCTACCAATAAACTGAATTCAATAAACAAATAAATAATTCTCCATATTAAAATTGATGTACTTTTTTTGCTGAACTATCAGTTATATACATAACCATCAGCAAATTCTAATTATACAATGAGTTATTACCCAGGGATCCCCAAGCCCTGGTTCATGGAACAGTACCAGACCATGGTCCAAGAGGAACCAGGCTGTACAAGCAATGGGTGAGTGTGCAAAGTTCCATTTCTTTAAGCACCAAAGCATGTGTGCGAAGGCATCCCTTCCCTCTGCCCCTGCTGGTCCATCTGGGTCGGGGACTGCTGTTCTGACCAGTCATGTTACTTTATCCTTTCTACTTCAACTTGAATGGCTCTTTAACAGAATTCACCTTCTCTTTCCAAACTTTAGAATCAGGCAAAGAAACAGGAAAGAAGTATGCCATGGGAACATCGGCTTCAGTTTTAACCTTTGCAATATGCAAAGATTATGTCACCCATTATGTCAGCAGTGGAACTAATGTATTTTTTTTCATAAATACTCAGTAACCTGAACGTAAATTAGAAATACCTTACAAATATGATGCCTTATTTAAATATCATGCACATTTTTTCACCACTTAAAAAGCCTGATGAAATGTCATCTTAAGATGGCACATGAATATGTTTCATCTTCTCTAGTCTATCAGAACATACAGTATTCTACACAGTAGCTGCTAATCTAAATATCTTAACCACAGCAGATTTCAAAACATAAAATTAAAAGACTGGGATGAGATATGTAAGGAATGTTAATACTGAGATATGTAGAGGAGCGTTAGTATTGCTTTATAATGCCTTGGTAAAGCCACACTTAGAATACTACATCCAGTTTTGTTCGCCACAATGTAAAAAAGACGCTGAGATTCTTGAAAGAGTGCAGAGAAGAGCAACAAAGATGATTAGGGCTGGAGGCTAAAACATATGAAGAACAGTTATAGGAATTGGGTAAATCTGGTCTGGTGAAAAGAAGAACTGGGACTACATGACAGCAATGTTCCAATATTTGAGGGACTACCATAAAGAAAAGAGGGTCAATCTATTTTCCAAAACACCAGGAGGCAGAACTAGAAGCAATGGATGGAAATTAATGAAGGAAAGAACGAACCAAGAACTAAGGAGAAATTTCCTGACAGTGAGAAAAATTAACCAGTGGAATGAGTTACCTTCAGAAGTTGTAGGTGCTCTATCACTGGAGGCTTTTAAGAAGAGATCTGTCCAGAATGGAATAGGGTCTCCTGCTTGTGAAAAAGGTTGGACCAGAAGATCATCAAGGTCCCTTCCAACTCTGTTATTCTGTTCATTCCACCCTTCTCAGTCAGTAAACCTTTACCTAGAATGTTTTCTCAAACAATCCTGGCTTATTTATACAGTTACTCCACAATGAATAGTTTTAAGGCTAGGTCACACTGGCCAACGGATGCAAAACGTATGTAAAAAGGACACAGCGGATTAGCAAATTTTCCATCCGTTGTTATCCACTCTCAAAAGTGCCCCAAATTTGCATAAACAGAATGGACAACAACGGAAAGGAACGGACGTGGGGAGGATGTAGCGGGGATGTAAAGCGGACGTTTGTAGGAAGCCTAGCGGATGAAAGCGGATGGAAGCAGATGACACATCCGCAGGGCTTCCAGGGGAGGAACAGATGCGTAGCAGATGCATAGCGGATGACGCGGATGCATCACGGACGCCTAGAGGATGCCTAACGGATGCAAAGCGTTCACTGCGCATGTGGGGAGGATGAATTGCATAAGCTCCGCGGATATAAAAGGATGCAGCTTGCAAGCAGTCAGCATTCAGAGGAAAGACCTGCTGCCAGAGACATCTTGAGAGAACACTATGGGGAAGAAGAGGAAGCCTGTGCCTACTCCTGCCAGCCCTGGCAAGGACAGAACCACCATCCCACCCCCTGGTGCTGACTCTGCTTCTGCTGCTGCTGCTATTGCTCCTGGTGTTGCTGGTGCTGGTGCTTCTCCTGCTGCTGCTGCTGCTTGTGTTGCTGGTGCTGCTGATGCTTCTCCTGCTGCTGTTGCTATTGGTGCTTCTCCTGCTGGTGCTGCTGGTGCTTCTCCTGCTGCTGCTGGTGCTTCTCCTGCTGCTGCTGGTGCTTCTCCTGCTGCTGCTGCTGTGGTGGACCAGCCCCAAGGCCCTGAAAGCCCTGCTGCTGAAGGCCCTGAAGCCCCTGCCAAAGGGAGGAAGAGGCAAGGCAAGGAGAAGGGGGAGAGGAAACAGTACTCCATTTCCGAGGACAATGAGGAGGAGGTGCTGGAATGGCTGAGGGAGAACGAGTACCTATGGAGGAAGGGCCACAGGCTCTATCACGACACCAAGCGGAAGCAGGTAGCGTGGAGAAAGAAGGCGGAGAGCCTGGGCTACACTTCAGATGTACTCCTTGGGTGGTGGAAGCATATGCACACCTGGTGTGGCAAGCTGCACCTGAAGAGATCTGGGCAGGCCGCTGTCAAGCTCCCTGACCGGGAGACCTATGTCATGGCCAGGTGCAGCTTCCTGGAGGGTGAGATCTGCCACCAAGGAGCAGCCCCTCTGTCAACCCTCTTCCTCAGACAGCCCACAGAGAGCCACTCCTCTTCCAGCCAGGAGACAGCTACAGTGTCCAGGCAGGTGTCTTTGGAGGGCCCCATGACAGAGACCCCCCCACACACAGCTGCACTCCCCGTGCCAGAGGACATGGAGGATCCCCTGTCTCAGATGGAGCAAGAAGAGGCAGCCACCAGAGACCAATCCACACCCATCTCCAGCTCCACCTCCACAGAAAGCAGACAGAGAGGCAGACCGGAGGGACAGAGCCACACTGTCCTCTTGGAGATCAGGGACACAATCAAAGCAAGCACAGATCTCCTCTCCCAGCTGGTCCACTTTGACATACCATCCTCCAACCACAAGCCCTTCATCACGTACGTGGGCCAGACCTTCATGGACATGCCCAAGGCCCAGTACCAGGTGATGAAGGAGAGGATCACAGCTCTTCTGCACCACCCTCTAGGCCCAGCTGAACCTGCTGCCACCCACTCCAGGTCTGCTCCTCCACCCCAGGCGATGTCACAGCCCTTCCACGGATTTCATCAGCCCCTCGCCTACCAAGCCTACCACTACCAGAACTTCCCACAGCAGAGGCAGCCCTTCCCAGGCCAGATCCAGGTTCCTCAGACACCACAGATGCCTCAGCTGACCCAGCTGCAGACCAAACAGCCCCACTACACTCCTCCTTCCTCCACCCCACAGCCAAGCCCTTACTCAGAACATCTGTCATCAGTCTTGGGCCTCACATCCCAGGTCCTTGAGGAAGTGCCTCTCAACCTCACGGGACTGAGTCAGCTCTCAGAGAGCTTCCTGCACACACCATCTCCTGTTGTAGTCTCGGGGCCAGGCACCCCAATGGCGCCTCAGACCAGCACTCCAGCAACATCCACCTTCACAGTCCCTGGCCCCTTTACATCTGAGACCATGGGCACGCCTCAGAGTGACTGAGAATAGTGCCAGAGACTGAGTTGTTACCTGCTCACCTTATCTTTGTTTAAAGACACTTTACTTGGGTCATTTTGCTTTTTAATAAAGTCATACAGTTTGTTGTTAATAAAGGTTATCTTTGCTTCACACACTTGGTTCATTTTTTTTACTTAATAAAGTGTTGGGGAAAACTTTGAAAAATGGGTTAAGCCTTTGCATGCTTGTGGGATTGGTAAGGATAGCTGTGGGATGGGTAATGATAGCTGTGGGATTGGTAAGGATAGCTGTGGGATGGGTAATGATAGCTGTGGGATTGGTAAGGATAGCTGTGGGATGGATAGCTGTGGGATGGGTAATGATAGCTGTGGGATGGGTAAGGATAGCTGTGGGATAAGGATAGTTGTGGGATAGATAAACCTCCAGTGCAAGCATAGTGGGACTGTATGGTCCACCCTCCCAGCTGCCACACATATGGACCTTTATTATCAATAACAATATAATCATTGATCCACACATTTCAACATAAACAAAATTCTTTATTAATGCCCTATTCATTGTAAGGCCACTCAACATACATGGCACAATCTCAACAGTGTGATGAGACAGGCTGAAGGAAGCATCCATCAAGCATCTACCATCCTGTCTTGCCATTCCACTGCTCCAGCTGGGGAGTTGCACCAGTGTTTCAGGAGGTTGCGCTGCTTCTTCCCTCCATGTGAAGCTCTGTTGGGGCCTTGCACATCCTTAGTGTCTATCAGGTTTACTCCTTGCCTCCATTCACCAGGCTCCATGTCCCCATTGCCTTGTTGATGGTCCACAAGCCTGCTCTGCAACACTGGGTAGCGGGTGCGCATGAGATTGTGCAGGATGCAGCAAGCTTCCACGATGCTCCTCACGGTCTGTGGGCAATGCTGCATGGTGGTGAGAAGTACCTGGAACCTGTTGGCCAGGGTGCCAAAGGCATTCTCCACCACCCGTCTTGCCCTGGACAGCTTGTATGAAGATCCTCTCTTCACGGGTGAGGCATCTGGAGGTATAGGGCTTCATGAGGTAGGTTCTGAGGGAGAAGGCGTCATCCCCCACGATGAAGTAGGGCACATCTTGTGTGTCGTTGGGTAGGGGGTCTGGATCTGGGAAACCCATGATGAGGTTGCATTCCAGCCCACCCTTGAGGTGACTGGTGTTGTATATCTGGCTATCTGAAGCTGACCCGTTGCCTGAAGCATCGATGTACATGAACTTGTAGTCAGCATCAACCGTGGCAAAGAGAATGATGCTGAAGAAGCCCTTGTAGTTGAAATAATTGGACCCCAAGTTGGGTGGAGCTTTGCAGGCCACGTGCCTCCCATCTATGGCTCCAACGGTGTGGGGAAAGTTCCACCTCTGATACCACTGCTCTGCAACTTTCCTCCAGCCTTCTTCAGTGGTGGGGCACTGGAGGAGCTCCTCCAGGTATTCTTTGATGATGGCCTGCACCACTTCTCTGACCACAATGCTGATGGTGTTGTGTGGCACCCTCCAGGCATACTGCATGTTTCTGTATGTGGTTCCAGAGGCCAGGTGGTGCAGAGTCAGTGCCAGCTTCAGTCCAGGGTCCAGGTTGGGACGGAAGTTGGTGCTAGGCTTGGTCAACCTGGGTCTCAGACGCTGTACAAGTTCATCAAACATGGCTGGTGGCATCCTCATGAAGTGCTGGAATGCACGAGTGTCTTCATTCCTCAGCTCCACTATCAGCTTGTCATAGAGTCCAAATTCCGTTCTTCTCCCGATCCATCGTCGGACCCACACAGCTCTTGGACGTCTCCTTCTCCTTGCGTAGAAAAGGTGAAACAGTCTGAAGAGGGCTTGGTTCTGGTGTTGAATGATGGCGGCTCCCAAAAGGAGTGTGCGATGATCCTTGGTGGAGATCAATGGATGATGTGGAAGAGCAAGAGCAAGGCTGAAGAGGTCTGCATACCAGGGCTGCTGGACTGAAAGTGAGATCCAGGTGATTTCCTCCCCCTTTTTATAGGAAATGTCGGTTTTCCGCTAGGTGTCCTTCCACATACTCTAGGCATCCTCCAGACATCCTAAATATCTGAGATACGTCCCATATACAAACTTTTTGTCCATTTTAATGCTTTCTATACGAGATGCATCCGCGTTTATGCTTTCTATGTCCGTGCTACTAACGCTGTGTGGACGTTCCATGTACCTTTCGCTTCCTCCCTCTTTCCGCTTTCCGCTGGAGTGGATGTATGTTGTGTGGATGTCCAGAGGATGCCGAGAGGATCCATCGGACATGTAACGGATGACAACGGACGTAGAACGTTTGTTGCCCGTATGTGTCGTGGATGTAGATCATACGCGGCGGAAAGTTCATCCGCTGAAAAAGTTTTGTGCAGCTCAAAACTTTTTGAGCGGATGAAATAGCAGTAGACGGATGTTTTCCAGATAGAGCGTATGAAACACGTACGCAGTGAGTACAAAACGGATGCATCGTGTTTTCCAATGGATGGCAAGCATTTTTGTCCATTTTACATCCTCTTTGCATCCATTGGTTCAGTGTGACAGAGGCTTTAAGGAGCAAATTGTCTTTATACTTTCCTAAACCACCAGCTTATATAACATATACCTGCACGCTATTAGGGGCAAGTAACCAGGAGCCTTCAAAAGCACTTTGAGTTTTATTCCATGCAACCTATACACAAGAATCTGTTCTACTAAGTCAAGGCAAATTGGCACTAAATACAAGTCAACAGACTTTGGGGGGGGGGGCGTTTAGGTCTCTTTCAGCGGTGCAGGGTCCATAGATTGATGATGCATTTGACCTTGCCCTCAAGCTCCACCTGTTCATCTCCTATACACACTTACATTAAAAAGCAACAACAGAGTTACTTTTATGTGGGCACAATCTGAATTTCACATATTGTTGAACTTTAGGTCCAATCAGGCCCAACTACAATGGTCGATAGTAAGTGATGCTCAGAGTTATAGTTTAACACCAGGTGAAAGACTCACTATGATGACTTGGAAATACGTCCCATTCTATTCAATGCAATTCATTCCAAATTCTTTATACATACAATTATAGCTTACAAGAATGTGCTATTTACAGAGATAGTGTAGAATTTATAATTAGATTGTTGGATTCATAATGGTAAGCTATGAGCTTAAATATCAGCTTAATTATGAAGTTCATCCCACTGAATAATTTACTGTACAGCAAAATACAAATACATCAAAGTGTCATCTTAATCATCTGACATTACCATTGTCACCATATTAACCTCATTTGCAGATAGTAATGAGGAAATAACTGCCAGAATAATCTAAAATCAGAGAATGTGTTCATTACAATCCATTAGAATTCACAAGCTTTTTAAACTTTTAGAATTTTTTGTATTTGGCAAATTTAAAAGAGCAAGGCTTAGGAGTTCTTGAAAAAAATTCAACCCTATTGTGTGGGTCAGGCCTACATTCAGAGAACTGTAAAACCATTCTTACACAATCTGACATCTAAATCCAAAAAGGTTTATTTATGGCTAATGTGACATGTAGGATGATAGCCAGTAAATTAGTCCAGAAACCAACCATCTGACTTCTATTCAAAAGTTCCAAAGAATGAAAAATGGAGAATGAGAATAGGATCCAATCAAGAATTAATATGCTAGAGCATGCTAGTTAAACTCGTCACGTCACATAGCTGTCATGTGACGGATTGCGACTTTTTTTTCCCTTCACAGAGTTTGGGTGGGCATGGCCCGTGGTGCATCCAGCCCAAGGGCCACAAGCTTGACACCCCTGTGCCAGAGAATTTAAGGCACAAAATAGTCATCCACACAAGTTCATAAACAGTAGCTCACAAGCTACTTCCAAAGAGATTTCTAGTAAAGACTCTATTAACACCTACTTTACTCAACTTTTACTCATTAAGCCTGATCTGTTTGCAAGTTCATCTAAATATTTTGTAGATTTTTTTCATGCCCAAGGTTGTCTTCATACATATAAGAACTCAGATGTGTCTCCATCATCTCATATGGCAACTGTACATCTTCCTTTGGGTTAGATACCATCAGTGGATGAATCCAGGTCAGTCTTGACCAAAACAATTTGAATTAATAAAAACTGATTCTGGTTCAAATCCTGTGATAGTTTCGTATAACAGCCTTACTTCTATCATAGTTCATTGCAGTCAGCCAGATGTTCCAATTGGATTTGGCATTTTTATCCAGCTAGAGTCCTCCCAAGGGCCTGGAATAGGCTGATGTGGATGTCTGATGGCATTATATGTATCGTCCACAGGTTGTAAGCTGTTTTAAGTAAAGGTGCCTTTTGCAATTGACTGGTGTTGATTTTGTCAATTTTGATGGTGTTCAGGTGCTGCTCCAGGTGTTTTGAGATTGTATCCAAGACACCTATTAATACTGGTATTACCTTTGCTTTCCTGTGCCACAGTCATTCTATTTCTATTTTGCAGATCTTTGCCTTTTGCTATTTTCTATTATTGTGGTGGTTATTGTTATTTTATATTCTGAAGAACTGAGAAGATACCACAAGACAATCATACTGATGCTATTTCGCTTCGTCCAAATAAAGATATTTTACCCAACTGTGGAATCTACATTTTTCTCATAACCCAACATGGCTAGAATTCCTTCTTTTCTCTGAGAATAAAGAGGTTTTATTTTAAACGTTTGCTTAGGGTGCTTGATTGTGTTCCAGTTCTACATTGGTTCAAATATTTCTCAATGAAAAACCAAACTACTTGACTCTGCTTTAGAAAAACTGGATTTTTGTTCAAAGGAAAAAAATTGATCCAAACTCAACCTCCTCGTTTTATGTGTATGGCGTCATTCCGGATTATGTTTTCTCTTCTACTGTGTCAAAAGAAAATCTTCCACCTTTGTTCAGACTTATTTTAGTTAGAATCTAAATGCTCAAGGCCCCTGGCTGTAAAATATGCTGTTCATTGCTACAAAAGAAATGCACACGAATAAAAATGCCTCTAGATTGTCCTTTGTCTAGCAACTGACTGGGCCTTTGATTGCCACAGGCAGCATCAAACTGAAAGTTAGGAAATGTTTACCATGAGAAGATATACTATTACAAAGGAAAATGGATTTTTTGCCTAGCCAGAATATTCTGCAGGGGAGGCAGTAAGACCTGTGGATTCCTCTTGTCTCTTATGATTCAATTCTTCCGTACACATTCTAGGTCTGGCTCTTTTTGGAACTGGGGTAATTTCTCTTGGTCAAGCTTTCCTTCCTGACAGATACATTGCCACCCTGGTGACTGAGACTGCATGCAAGCGAAGTGTAAATCACGACATACATGCACCCTCCCTTCAAATTATACCAATATTGCATTGCCTTTTGAATACCGTAATCATGGCTTTTTTCCAACGTACAGTTCTCTGGCCGACCAGCCATTTCTACCTGCCTGCCTGAGCAATCGAAGATCTTATGCTCCTCTCAACAGATGATAAGGAAAGGTGAGGAGGAGGGAGGTGATGCAGATTCCCATGCAGAGAATGGGAAGCATCAACAAAGTTTTGCCTTTTGCAAGCCATATCTGTAACAGGACTGAAAGAGAGGAGGGCTGCTCTCCTGTATGGAATCCCCTGAACCTTTTGGGACTTTATGAATGGAATAAAGTAAGGCTACATGGTAGGTAGCCTTTGGCAAAATATACGTAGAGGTATATAATAATTAATAATGGTTGATTGCAAGTATTCAGAAAGACAAACAGAATGCAATTGGACCAGTGTAGCTAAAAGCTTCTTACTCCATCATACCTTTTCACATACATGCATGCTCACTAGACAAATACGTGGAATTGCACAGAGACAAATACATAAATTCATTCAGGCTTGCACGTTCACATGCAAAATGAGTCAGCTGACCCATCAAATTCCTCACTGTTGCCTGCTCAGCACACTTCCCTGGTCTGGGTGTGCAAGGCTATTTAAGTTCCTTGACAAAGGGCTTTTTCACCAATAGTACTAAAAGTGTGATTTGATATGTCCAAATATGAAATACATAAGTTAAACTACACAGGTCAAAATGCATGTTGGGTTTCAAAATAATTTTCTTTCATTTACTCTTTCTGTTTTTTCTACGTCAAGACAGTATAATCAGGGTCAGGCATTAAATCATGTTTCAGAGTCACTTTGATTTAGCAGCTTGAATGATTACAGTCCCATCCAGCCTTTCATTGAAGAACTCAAGGGACCCTTCAAAGTGCTCCTTCTTACTTTTCTGAACAATTAACTAGTAAGGTAGCCTTCACCAAGACAGACAGACAGAAATAGAGAATATGGCTGGCTTGAAATTATCCACTGAGTTTGTACGACTAGTCTTTCTGGTGCCATTTCAACTCCTTAACCACCTGTTCTCATAGACGCTGAATCAAGATTCAAATCCCTATTCCCCTTTACTAGAGCCTACCTTCTACCTTCAGAGCCTACCTTCTCTTGTAAGTTTGGAGATGTTTTAAATTCCTTAGAGGTTCTACAGTTCTAAAAAAATAAATCGTGGTACTTTGAAAGCATATTGCAGCTCAATTCTAATTTGCAAAATCCAGTTAATATGGGGCTTGAGGTTTCTGCAAAAACGAATATACAATTAAAGAGTTGAAGAATTTTAGGAATTATTTGTTATTCATTCTAAGGTTACAAATTAATCAAAAACAATACTTCAGTTTATAGACTATGAAACTGAGAACTATGCTATGAAACAAACATACATCACACCTTTAGTAAAACGGAAATAAAGGCAGCCCTACCTATTATTTAAAAAAAAAAAAAAACCCACACTGAAAAGGCCTGGTTGTTGTAGAACCACAATACAGTACCTGAACCAGGATCTTTTCTTTAAGTATCCCAATTTTCCACCACTATTACTCTTTGTTACAAGGATTTCAACCTGGCCCAGATACTGTATGCAAATCTTCGCAGACTTCCTTTTTTGGCCCACCATGAAAGAAGTTTCTCCCTGGGCTTTGTGGAACTAGGTGCAAGACAAGTAGGGGTGCAGACCCTTAGTAAAGACCCTTCTGCTCCTAAACGGGGTTACAACAAGCCCGTGTATTGGAGTAGCCAAGCGCTGACTCACAGTACAAACATGGTCGCTGGCAAGAGCCCTGACTGCAAATGCTTTGTGGTCAGAAGGGCTTTTAACTCTCTTTAATTCACTATGTATTGACTTAGCTGTTCTGCTAAAGACACCAGCAACTGAAACTTTGCACAGGCGCCGATTCCCTATCGCCAAGTCTCGGGGAGGCGGGGGTGGGGATGGGGGGGGGTGAGCAAACTCTTCGTAGCATCAGGAGCACCGCCAGCCCTTATGAAACCACCCCCACCCCCACTTCCCAAGATCATCAGAGCCTTCACATTTCAGCATCCCCAAAGAGTGCGTGTGAACCTCCTCACCCTTGGGGCTTTCTTTTCAAGCCTCGCCACATGAATGACAATAAAGGGGGAGTAGAGGCTACGCAATATACATACCATCCCCTACCAGTAACACCTTCAGATCTATTATTAAAAAAAAAAAAAAAAAAACTGACCCCGGGTATAACCTCTCTCTCTCTCTCTCTCTCTCTCTTCCCCCCCCCCCCAGCCGCCTTTAATCCTCCTTTGACTTCAACCCACGTCATAAATATGCGATGGGTTGGTTGCAGGTCTGTTTTCTCCGCATCACCGCAATCGCTGCTGCGGATTTGCGAATGCCCGCAAGAGCGTCCCTTCCTCGATCCTGCAGCAATTGTGCATTGAAACGCGCACACGCAAACTCCGCCACCCAAGGACCCTGTCCCCGCTCGAACAAACTTCCCTCTTCCAGGGGAGAAACAACAGCAACAACAACGGCGGCGGCGGACCAAATTCACGCGCACCGCCGCAGATGAAACAAAAACCGTTCTGCAGCCACATTTCATCCCCGTTTCCGTCTGCGGCACGCAGGAGGCGGCGTTTGGGGTCCTGATGTGGAAGGCGTTGCAGCACATGAAGGGGACACACGCACAAATCCTTGTCAGGTTCTCACAGGGTTTCAGACCCGCAAAACACCTTTGGTCCTGCAGTGCTGTGCGGGGATGAATGAAGCCCCCGCTCTACCTCTCTCTCTTCCCAGCTCCCATGCGAGGCAACCCTTTTATCATCCGTGGGGACACTTACCCGCCTGGCACTTCCTCCGCAGCCCAAGATCAAAAAGCCCTTGCAGCGCTCCGACTAGTTGCAAAATTGCTGCACGTTCGCCAGGATGATTAAACCACAAGAACGAGAGGATCTGGTGGCGAACAGCTTGGAAAGGCTTTGGGCAAGCGCTGAGAAGTCGAGTTCTTAGCCTTTTGCAAACGCAAACCCGCAGCCACACCGAACTGCGGTCATCATGCCAGCCGAGGAAACTCGGGAGCCAGGCATATCCCCGCACCGGGGACGCGGGCGGGAGGGCGGGCACGCGCGCGCTGTGTATGTGGGGAGGGTGGAGGGGGGGGGGGGGGAAATAGCACAGATAAGCATGAAACAGGGCTGAAGGATCCAGGAAAACAGAAGGTTGCACTTTAGAACTAAAAATGAACTGAGGATTAGGTCATGCCTTGAAAAAAAGCACCTGACGTCATCCTCAGCCAATCAGAGAGGGAGGCTCAGGGGCAGGATGACGTCAGCCTCTGATCCTGGGCTTTGGGTGCAGATTAAAAAGAGACAGGCAGGCAGAATTGCAATTTAAAAGGGGCTAGATTTTTCTTTTTGTGCTTCGTTACCTTTCAGATTTTTTTTATTTTTATTTTTTGCAAGCTCTTAAAAAGGAAATGGCCCGGTGTTCGGAGGAGGAAACCCCATGCAGAGGGACTGTGGCAACGTAACACAAAACCTCTCCTTCTAAATCTACATGTCATTTGTTGTTGCAGAAGGGAGGATAGGCTTACTTCTTTGGCACATAGATAATCCTGCTGCTGGAAAGAAAAGCTGGAACTTGCTCCCTCTCTTCTTCCCATAGTGCTAAAAGCAAAGGGAAGGTGGATTGATTAGTTGCAAAATGAATTAAGACCTTTTTTTTCAACTCTGAATTACAGAGATGGATTGAGTAACCGCCGATAGGAATAATTAATCCTGGCACTCAAATTTCAGCTATGCCTTTGATCTGGAAAATGCCCACCAAATAGTGGTATATATGACCACTTCTTAGGAGAATAGGCTAGAAATAGGCTAGTGGTATTATACTGCTACTACTGGTAGTTGTATTGCATAATTATGTAACCCCGTTGTGCTGCTACTCCTGCAATAAATAATAATGCAGGGAATCATCTCGCACAGTATTTGTTATTTTATTCATATCATCCAAGATTGGCTTGTATTGAACAAACTACCTGTAACAGTATTTGTTATTTTATTCATATCATCCAAGATTGGCTTGTATTGAACAAACTACCTGTATTCAATCAGCACCCTCTTCCCATTTTAACTAGTATCCATTCTTTCCTTTGCCATTTCAGATGTTGCTCTTTCCTTTCCTCCTGGGTGATACAAGCCAGAAATATATGCAGTCAGGAAAATTGTATCTGAGATTTGTACACTTAATCCTATAATACTCTTAATCCAAAAGGCAGATAAATAAAAGGGAATGAGTAGGTGTGATCTCTCCCAAATTCCTGTCTTATGTAGGCTACAGTTTAATATATGTCTTTCCCTCCTTATTATAGATACATGGGCTTTTAATCGTAATTTCTGAGGAGAGATGTCTTAATATTATACCACATTCAATCGGCTCCTCACCTGTTCTGAAAAGACATGCCCAAGCTCTTCCAGTTCTCTCTCAGTCATCCATTTTTCCAATAAATGTATATTTTCAAGAAGATGTGCAAGCAATTATGTAGAATTTATACTTTTCAAATCTCACTATAGAATGTAGGACAAATTATGTGATCTATAGATTAGAGCTATCCTAGATTGAAGGGTCTGGATTGAAACTATTTTATTATATATATTTATTAATCAAATGTATATCACCATTCATCTCACAAGAAATAACTCTGAGAGGTATCTCTCTCTCTCTCTCCTCTATCTGTCTGTCTGTCCCTCCGTCTATCCATCCATCCATCCATCCATCCATCCATCCATCCATCCATCCAGAGGTGGTATTCAGCAGGTTCTGACCAGTTCTGGAGAACTGGGAGCAGAAATTTTGAGTAGTTCAGAGAACTGGCAAATACCACCTCTGACTGGCCCCGCCCCCATCTATTCTCTGCCTCCTGAGTGGCTGTTGATTGGCTGGGTCTTCTTTTGTCACCATGCACAGGAGAACAGAGCTGGAAAGCAGGTTAGTGGGATGGGGAGGGAATGGGGATTTTGCAATAACCTTCCCCTAGGAGTGGGGAGGGAATGGAAATTTTACAGTATTCTTCCCCTGCCATGCCCACTAAACCACACTCACCAAGCAACACCCACAGAACCAGTAGTAAACATTTTTTGAATCCCATCTCTCTGTCTGTCTGTCTGTCTGTCTGTCTGTCTGTCTGTCTGTCTGTCT
>BLBF01000054.1:7242669-7355431 GCA_015471245.1 Laticauda colubrina | reverse complement strand
TCTGTCTGTCTGTCTGTCTGTCTGTCTGTCTGTCTGTCTGTCTGTCTGTCTGTCTGTCTATCTATCTATCTATCTATCTATCTATCTATCTATCTATCTATCATCTATCTATCATCTATCTTCCTATACACACATACAGGACATTAAAAAAAATAAAAAGCAACATTAGGATAAAGATTAATTAAAACTAACAAGTATGCAGAACCACATATTGAGAGACAAAGAATGCCTCAAGCTGGAGGCATCTAAACAAGCCTCAGGTTCCCTGGGTTGACCAGGACTGATGACATAAACAAATCTTTAGGACTTCCGAAATAGCAAAAGCGATGGAGCTGATCTGATGTCAGGAGGGAGAATGCCTCATAAGGTGGTGCCATGACAGAGAAGATCCACCGCCAAGAACCCACCAAATGGAGTCCCTGACAGATGGTATCCTCAACATGCCCTTTCTATCGGATCTAATAAACCGGCTTATATAATCCTGATTGCTGGGATCAGAAAATAAATTAAATCATCTAAACTTAGGCTGTCAGTAGATGAAGAAAAGAAAGATGCTGTCATTTTACAAGGTGACAATACGCAAAGGTTTGAATGACTGCTGTTGGGAAGATAGACCAAAATAAATAAATGAATACAAGACACTCAAAAAGCCAGGCAATATTTGATTTCAAGGCTGTGTTTGCCAGATTGAGAGATAAGGACAAACGGGTGTGTTTTCTCCTTTTGCCTGACATTTAATAATTCTACTTAGGTAGTGTTAGGAATGTGAGTCACCTAACAGCTATTTGGCATGGAAATATATAAAACAGGATAGACATTTTAATACTGTCTCTAAGAGAATCCTAAAAGTGTAATTGGGTATGGTTTCTCAAACAGCCATAAGATGGAACCAGAAACCTGGGTTGTCTTAGTCTTAGTTTCAGAAGAAGTCTCAGTGAGTCTTTTTTTTTTCTTCTGTTGGAGAGTTTTGCCATTCCTTCGAATTGACTGATATTCCTGGGTTTGATATAAGTCTGTTACTGAACTGTTTTTGATACTGGACTTTGTTATTGGATTATCCTTGGACTAATAACTGACTGATTTAACCTGTGAATGACTTTGGACTGTATTTTGAATTTTGCTTAAAAGTTTCTGGAAGTAAAAACCTACATTTACTGAACAGTGTATCTGTGTGCTGTGTGTGTATTATTCAAACACTTCTCTCAAATACGTCTCCCTGTATGTGCTCATTCTCCTAACGGGGAATAACCTCAACAGGTAGGACTCGGGATATTGTATACAGGTAGTCCTTGACTTATGACCACAATTAAGTCCAAAATTTCAGTGGCAAAGAAATGGAGTTGTTGAGTGAGTGTCCCCCCCCCCATTTTACAACCCTTTTGCTATCGTTAAGTGAAACATTGTAGTTATTAATCATACATACATCAATAAGCGAATCTGGCTTCCACCATTGACTGTCAGAACTGACTGGGAAAGTTACAAATGGTGATCACATGACCCCGGGGCAATTCAACTGTCATAAATATATCCCAGTTGCCAAATGCTTGAATTTTGATCACATGATCATAGTGACCCTGCAACGGTTCTAAGTATGAATACAGCTCATAGTCATTTTTTTTCAGTTCCGTTGTAACTTTGAATGGCCACTAAATGAATGGTGGTAAGTCAAGGACTACCTGTATATGAATTTCAGCTTGACAGATCTTACTAAAGGACCAGGCCTGACTTTAAGCCCTGGAGTTTAACTAGACTATTTCATAAAAAGTTGGAAGAGGGCAGTTTGCTAGCTTATTCTTACATCATCTAAAGCAAGGCTTCTCAAACTGATGATATAAATTCCCAGAGGTATGTGTGAGAATCATAAGCAGATGGGAAGGAACAATATTTAAAAGTCCCAATCAAATTTTTTGGGGCAAAGTGGGAGCTTGCTCTGGGATTTTGCTCCTTGCTTTGTTTGCACAAGCCGACAGTGGACTGTTGCTGTACAGATATATTTGTTTGTTTTTTAACATGTACAATATTATAAGTATGAACATAAGAACAAAGGAAGTAAATACAGATAAATGGGAACAGTAAGACAGGGACGGTATGGACGCTGGTGCGCTTATGCACACCTCCTTTAAGGACTTCTTAAGATTGGGGTGAAGTCCACAGTAGGCTGTAAGGGGCTGAGGCTGCAACAACGGAGTCGGGTAGAGCATTCCAGGCATTGGCCATTCTTGCTGAAGTTTTATTTTCTGCAATCGAGTTTGGAGTGGTTTACCTTGAATATGTATCAGTTGTTTGCATGAATATTATTGTGATTTAATAGATTTAACAGATTTAACAGATAATCAGAGTTGGAAGGGACCTTGTAGGTCATCTAGTCCAACCCTCCCCCAAGGGGGAGACCCTACACCATTTCTGACAAATGACATTCCAATCTCTTCACGAAAGTCTCAAGTGATGAAGCTCCCACAACCTCTGAGGGCAAGCTGTTCCATTGGTTGATTGTTCTCACTGACAGAAAGTTTCTCCTTATTTCCAGGTTAAATCTCTCCTTGTTTAGTTTCCATCCATTATTCCATGTCTGGCCTACTGGCTCTTTAGAAAATAGATTGACCCCTTCCTCTCTGTGGCAGCCCCTCAAATATTGGAAGACCGCTACCATGTCTCCCCTGGTCCTTCTCTTTACTAGACTAGCCATCCCAGTTCCTGTAACCATTCTTCATATGTTTTAGTCTCCAGTCCCCTAATCATCCTGGTTGTTCTTCTCTGTACTATTTCTGGAGTCTCGACATCTTTTTTATAATGGGGTGAACAAAACTGGATGCAGTACTCTAGGTGTGGTCTTACTAAGGCTTTATAGAGTGGTATTGTACTTCCCTTGATCTTGATTGTATCCCTCTATTAATACAATTTAGGATTGCAGTAGCTTTTTTTGGCTGCTGCTGCACACTGCTGGCTCCTATTTAGCTGGTTGTCCATTAAGACTCCAAGATCCCTCTCATAGTTAGTGCTATTGAGCCTGCTTTCACCCAATCTGTATGTGTACTTTTGGGTTTTTTTGCCTAAGTGTAGGACTTTACTTTTCTCTACACTGAACTTCATTTTGTTAGCTATGGCCCAGTGTTCTTGTCCATCAAGATCCATTGGATCTTGAGCCTATCTTCTTGGGTGTTAGCTATTCCTGCCAGCTTAGTATCATCTGCAAATTTGGTAAGTTCCCCTTCTATTCCCTCATCTAAGTCGTTAATGAAGATATTGAAGAGTACTGGGCCTAAGACAGAACCTTGTGGCATCCCACTGCTTACTTCCTTCCATGTAGACTTAGACCCATTTAGGACTACTTGTTGAGTACAGTTTGCTAGCCAGTTGCGAGTCCATCTAGTGGTGGTGCTATCTATTCCACTTTTTTCTAGCTTACTAAGAAGTAGGTTGTGGTCTACTTTGTTGAATGCCTTGCTGAAATCTAAATATATTATGTCCACAGTATTTTGCTGGTCTACTAATTTAGTCACTTTGTTGAAGAATGAAATAAGATTGGTTTGGCATGATCTGTTTTTAATAAACCCGTGCTGACTGCTAGTTTTTACTTTATTTGTTTCCAGATGTTGGCAGATCTGTTTTTTTTATTATCTTTTTCAGTATCTTCCCGGGTATCGATGTTAGGCTGATTGGTCTATAGTTTTCTGGGTCTTTTTTTCTTCCCTTTTTTGAAGATAGGAACCACATCAGCTCTTTTCCAGTCCTCTGGTAGTTGGTGCTCCAGGATTTTTGAAAGATATGGTGCAGTGGTTCTGAGATTATCTCTGCCAGCTCCTTTAAAATTCTGGGATATAATCCATCAGGCCCCAGTGATTTCTTTTCATCAAGATCAGATGGGTGTTCTCTTGGTATCTTTTTGCTTATTTTAACTTTTATTTCTGATCTGTCTTTTACAGTTATGTTTTTGGTGGGTCGAGCTATAGTTTCTTTTTGCGGGAAGACAAAGCATGAGTTAAGCAGTTCTGCTTTCTCTCTATTGTCTGTTACTTCCTTACCATCTTCTCTCTTTAGTGGACTGACTGTTTCCTTGATTTTTTTCTTGTTATTTATATGCTGGAAGAAACTTTTTTTAAATAATCTTTGACTTTTGTTGCAAATCTTTGTTCGTTCTGAGCCTTTTTGCTATCCTGACTTCATCTTTGCAGGTTCTGGTTATCTGCTGATATTCTGCCTTAGTTGTATGTCCTTCTTTCCATTTTTTTGTACTTGTCCTTTTTTTCTTTCAATTTGCCAGAGAGATCTTTGTGTAGCCATGCTGGTGTCTTCTTGGATTTTTTGTTTTTCTTTCTCAATGGTATTGTGCTGGTCTGGGCTTCTATGATCATACTTTTTCGAGTTTCCCAAGATTCTTGAGTTGTTTTCCCCTTTAGGATTTTCATCCATGGAATCTTTCCCAAGTTTTCTCTGAGTTTATTGAAATCAGCTCTTTTAAAGTCCAAGACTCTGGTGTCATTATGTTCTGTTGCTTGTGTTTGTGTTATTTTGAATTCTAATATGATATGGTCACTCTCACCCAAGGTTCCTGCAGTTTCAACTCCCTCTATCACTTTTTCTCTGTTTGTAAGAATTAAGTCAAGTATTGCTGTCCCTCTAGTTTCACCCTCTACCTTTTGAACAACAAAGTTGTCAGCTAGGTTGGTTAGGAACTTATTTGATTTCTCACTTGGTGCAGAATTAGTTTTCCAATTGATATCAGGATAATTGAAGTCTCCCATTACTATTGTTGTGTGTTTCCTGCATATGTTTGTTAGTTGGCTGGCAAAAAGGAGATCTATATTCTCTGCTTGATTGGGTGGCCTATAATATACACCTATGGCCATGTCATTCTTTTTTCTTTTATATTGACCCATATGCATTCTAGGAGGTTTTCATCTTTGGTTTCATGCATTTCTGTAGCAATATAGTGGTCCTTTCCATACAGTGTAACTCCATCTCCTCTTTTATGGGGTCTGGTTTTTTTGAATAGTTGTATCCTTCTACCAGTATGTTCCAGTCATGGGTTTCATCCCACCAAGTTTCTGTTATTCCAACTATATCATATTTACCTTCATGTACTCATAGTTTGATTTCACCCTGTTTGTTCCTCAGATTTTGTGCATTTAAGGCTGAAGAAGTCATTGACAGGTAAGATGTTGTAACAGACCCTTTTGTGTACTGTGCTTAGATTGGACCGCAGGCAGTGCGGTTCCAGTTTGTCTAGGCCCAGATTGTTTGAGCCTGGAGGCATAGGGAATTCGATTGTGAGTGGAAGAGTGGAGTACTTTTCTCAAGAAAATATACAGATACACGCACAGAGATGAACCTTTTTATATACAGATGAACATTTAATTGTTGCAAGTGCTATATTAATTTTTTGTTCAGTCATATCCCCAATGAAATCATTAATTTTACTCCATGTAGAGTCACTTAATCATTTGGGGGACTGTGGTCCCAACAAAGCTTGAGAATCACTGCCATAAATATTTGGGAATTGGACAGCTCGAAACTGTTTTGCGTTAAGATTTACCCCGGTTAGTTTATACCCAAGCTTACCTACACTGGATAAAGAGCTTTCTTAAAGGAATGCAGTCGGGAAGAAAACGGAAGGATGGAGAAGTGTTCTCAACAATAAAACAAACATTAGGAAGCTTGATATGATAGGGACCACCCAGCAAGAGTCACTGAAGGGCTTATTCCTACAATCAAGGGAACAGGAACTGAATAATATTTTCAAGCTTTCATGAAATGAATGGAGTAGGGATGGCCAAGTCGCATTTTTCTCCAATCCTGTGATTTGCACATAGGCAGAAAAACACTGACATCATTTTGGGGAGATGGGAGATGTGATTGGAAAAGCATTGAATAAAAATGGGGTTTCAGTACCAACTTTTAATGATCTTGGCATGGAAAAAGGGGTTTTTCACTGACAACTATGTAAGTGGTTTCAGTTATCTTAAATGAAAGATTTTTTTTGGCCAAACTTACATGAAACTAAAAGCAAAAACAAAGGACTTTCCTGCATTCATATTTAAATCATTGTAGAGTTTATCCCAGCCATAGTTGTTATTAATAAGAAAAGGAGGAAGCATCTGTTTTTCAAAGAGAGGCTACCAAATCCTATCATTAGGTTTTCTTCTGAACTTTCCCCAGTGAATGTGGCTGGGTTGGGGCCTGCAGAAACAGAAGTCTAAAATGTTGGCTTGCATCTTCAGTCTTCAGATCCAAAGCGCTCTTTCTGCCCAATTTCTTCTAAGATTCCCTCTTTAACAATATAAAGCCCCCAAGGTACAACACAACATCAACAGTCTCTATCCAAATTGCCAAACATGTTTTGTTTGTTTGTTTGTTTGTTTTGGGGGTGAAGAAACACTTCAATTTTGTCATGTTGCCAGGTTTTCAGAGAAATAAGATTTTTTTTGCTCAAAAAAAAAAAAGCAAAAAAAGAAAGCAAAATGTAGCTGATTGATTTCAGGTTTCTAAACATTACTTTTATTGCATAATAATTTTGCTTTATTCAACATTTTACAAAGGATCTATTCTAAACAGCAGACTTTTGTGGTCCTACCTATTTTTCTTTTTCCATTTATTTTCAGAGAAAATCCATTAGGAAGGAAAAAATGGAGCTACTCCACACAGTACTTTTTGATAATTTATTCTTTCAGTTATTTATCCGGAAACACACAGGAATTCCATTCAAGGACATAATGGAACATTGTCTAAACCTAATGGAGTATTTCTCAGATATCTGTATTTTTAAGGGACAACATAATGGTTGTTAATTTAAACAGCTAGATGTACTAAGATAGACTTACAGATGTTGAGGGAGGGAAGTAGTGATATCATGTGCTTTGTGACATCACCTAAGTAATGGAAATTATGTACTAGATCACATTTGCTTCATAATGTACATAACATTGTTTTGGTTTCTTATAGGCATATAAGGTTATATAGGGTAATTTTTATATATATATATTTCCAGAAGCTGTTTTGAGGTATAAAAAGAATGTTCTGAAAAATACAATCTTGTAATTTAGTCTTGATTTTGGATATACAATGATACCTTGGTACTCAACTGCTTTGAAACTCATAGGATTTGGTACTCATTGCCTTTTGACGTGAAAATTCTGTTCCAGTGCTCATTTGTTTGGTACACAATGCACAAGCTAGAACATATTGCTGTCCACTGCCTTATGACTTTATTCCACATGGGAAATTATTATAATACATTATTCCACATGGGAAAAAACCTGTTTGGTACTCATTGCTTTTGGTATTTATCATGCCTCCTGGAACCAATTAGTGATTGAAACCGACGTACCACTGCATACTGAAATCTGGATGGTTGTTCCTGAGTAAGACAATCCTATTGAGCATCTTTAAGATAGGAAGTTGATTCCCCCAATTAAAGATTTGGATATTTCATCCCACTGCTGTGAAATACAAACCTGACCTACCATTTTTTAAATACCTATAATTTAATATCTATTTCATAGCAGGAAAATGTAATTTTAAATAGTTTATCTTTTTTAGCCTGCAAGATAAAGCAACAATAAACTGAATCTCCACGCAATAGCATTTACATACCCATATATTTTAGCATTTTGTTTCTGAAAATAACCAGTCCAGTGCCCAAAAGAATATTGCGAATATAGAGAAGAGACTGAATGCAATGAATGAAAAATAGACAGTAAAATATTCTGTGCAGTTCAGCTAATGCGTTTTTCTTTAAGACCAAAAATCCAGGAGATAACAACCTGAACAAGACCTCAGTTGTGGTTATCGCATAAAGAAGTGTAGCTGAAACATTCTCATTGTTAACACCTATTTCTCATTAAACAGGTAATATAAAAATAATTATACACATGGACTTAAAAAAAAAAACTCTGAGCAGATAATAGAGACAAGCCTATGATGATGAGCTTACAGCAATTAGTCAACTAAGTTTTTCAAGGCAAAGAGGATTAATGCTGGATTATCCTGAATATATATGGAATCCATATTTATATGATTGTTGATAAGATCTAAAGTTTTAAACTGATTAATAAATAGTTTCCCCATAAACTTATTGGTACTTATGTAAAGTTGCCATGTTTACATGCACTGGGTTAGATCTTTCTGTTCTGCCATTTCATCCCTTTTTTATTTATTTTATTTTGTCAAGTGATTATAATATAACAGGTATAAGTGTAAACATGGTTATGAATACATGAAATGGATACATAAAGAAAAATAAAAAGAAACAATAGAACAGGGATGGTTTGGGGAAGAAACCACAGAGTCAGGGAGAGTATTCCAGACATTGACCACTCTGTTGCTGAAGTCATATTTCCTGCAGTCAAGTTTGGTGTGGTTTACCTTGAGTTTGTAACTATTATGTGCTCTTGTATTGTTATGGTTGAAGCTGAAGTATTCATTGACAGGTAGGACATTGCAATATATAATTTTATGTACTACACTTAGATTGGAGCGGCATAGTTCTAGGTTTTCTAGGTCTAGAATTTCAAGTCGAGTGGCATAAGGTATTTTGTAACAAGTAGAGGAGTGGAGAACTCTTCTTGTGAAATATTTCTGGACTTTCTCAACTGTATGTAATATGTAAAGCGGGTTCCCGACTGATGAGCTGTATTCAAGTATTGGTCTAGCAAATGTTTTGTATGCTCTAGTTAGTAGTGTGATATTACCGGAGAAAAAGCTACGCAGGATTAGGTTAACAACTCTTAATGCCTTTTTGGCTGTGTAGTTACAGTGGGCTCTAGCACTTAGATCATTAGAGATGAGTACTCCAAGGTCCTTGACAGAGTTTGGATCATCAACAAGGTCTTGACTATTCAGCCTGTATTTTATTTTCTGATTTTTTTGCCAAAATGTAAGACAGAGCATTTATTTGTTGAGATTTGAAATTGCCATTTGCTTGACCATTCTGATACATAGTCGAGGTCTTTTTGAAGGGTAGTAGTATTGTCTGTGGTGTTAAATAGCTTTATATCATCAGTGAAAAGAATGCAGTTGCTCTTAATATGATCACAGAGTATGTAGAGTATGAAGAGAGTTGGTCCTAGAACCAATTTTGGGGATTCCACTGTTGACAGGTATAGAATTTGACAGGATGCTCCCAATTTTGACCATTTGTTGTCTGTTTGACAGGAATGCTTCTATCCAGTTGTGGAGGTGTCCAGAGATACCATAAGTTTTTAGTTTTAGGAGTAGTTTGAATCAAAGGCTTTGCAGAAGTCCATATAAATTGCGTCTATTTCTTTGCCCTGATCGAATTGTGTAGTCCCTTGCACAGCAAACAATGTTTACATCCAGCAATATTTCCTTGCTGTGAGACACAAGCTGAAATTTGGTTCTTTCCCCTCCAAAATATATACACAGATGACAAGCAGTAAAGTAAAAAAATCAGTTCGGGCTTCAATAAAGAATGTGGATAATTTTTTTGTCACCAGCATTTTCATAGTGAACAAATGGAAAGAAATGGCCGAAGTTGCAAATAGAGTGATTGCATGGTTTAACATTCCAGTTAACTGGTTTAAATGGAATTTATTGCCACATAGATATATGTGAGATTGCATGGATAATGGTAGGGTGGAGTAGTCAATCCTTCAATTTCAAGAGTGAATAATGTGTGCTTCAGTGTGAGAAAGAGCACGCATACAGCAAGCACAGTTCTTCAAATGCCATTTTTATTGGAAATTTCCCAAGTAATCTGGAAAAAAATTTCTGAAAAGAAGGCAGTGGTGAACCACCTTCAAAAAAAATTGCATGACTGTAGTTCTCAAGCTCAGCTTGACTTGAGAGTTTCTTTACCATTTTGGATCTGCCAGCTCCAGTGGGGACCAACCTAAGGTAAGGGAATATGGGTGTTCTCTCATTTATTTTGCTATAGAAATGAACTTAACATCTACTATGGGCAGAGATAAAGGAACACAATTTCCAAAGGAAGAAACAAACTCTGCCTGAAAAGGCAAATAATCATGCAGAATTTAAAGGTAAAGGTTTCCTCTGTCCAATCACTTTTTACTCTGGGGAGTGATGCTTGTACCGTCCAGAAAAGACGTGCGGTAGACCGGGTTCCAACAAATAACTCTTTATTAGTTAACAGCAAACAGTAACGGAATTGGCTCAAGCCGCGGCAGCCCCTTTTATAGAGGCTTGCCTGCTGGCTTGTAGCCAATGACATTGTTTTAACTTTGCCGCCTTTGAGCGGCTCCTTGGATTGGTTCCTAATGAACCAATCCATTGCTGGCCTTTCTGGCCAATCAGAAAAGACTACTTGGAACCTTCCAAGTTATACAGAACACCCCTCCCCCTTTAGTTCAGTCCTACGTGAGTGACGTAGTCGCGCAGGTAGGTGGGGCTTCTTCTGGTCCTAGTTGACCTGCGCGGCTCATTCTCGCCTAAGACTTCAAGTGGTTCGGTTGGGATCGCTGTCTCTCCGGCTCGTCTCCATGGATCCGCCTGGAAGGGTGAGTCAGCATTGCTGCTACCGCTTGAATTGCTCAGGCCGGTGGTTTTGCCGCTCCCTCCTGGTTCAACCGGGCTGGTTGAGCTGGCCTGGCTGGCCCCTTCCAGGATGGCTTTCCTTTCGCTTGGACTACCTCCGATGGTTTCATCTAACCATAAGTGCTCTTTTTGGTTGGTCAGATGTTCTAGATTTAATTTCAGTGGTTCATTTTTACAGCCTTTTTTATTTGTTTGTGTTTCCCCCCCCCTCCTTGATTTGTTTTTGTCGATTTTTATTATTTGAGGTTGCACGGTCGTTTTACGCTCGATGTTTTGGGAACGAAGCTGGTCTATGTGCTGCTTCCATTCTCTTCCATCATCCACGGTTAGTCGGTAGGACCGGGGGCCTGTTATCTGTGTGATAGTGGCTGGAAGCCAGAGAGGGTCCCCGGTAAAATTCTTTGCATAGACTAGGTTGCCGATTTCAAAAGTGCAGTATCGACTGGAGGAGTCGGGGGGTTTCTCACAAGTGTAATTTGGGTGCAGTCTATCTAAATGGGATCTGAGTTTCCTTCCCTTTAACAATTCTGCCGGGCTCTTGTTTGTTGTACTACTGGGAGTGATGTGTTGTAGTGTAAGTAAGCGGTTCAGCTTGTCTTGGACATTCCCACAGTCCATTTTTTCTAGGCCTTCTTTGTTAAACCTGACCATTCATTTGGCCCTACCATTCGCCGCTGGGTGGGCCGGCGCGGTTAGTGCGTGGCATATACCCAGGGATGCTAAGTACTGTTTGAATTGTATAGCCGTTAGTTGTGGCCCGTTGTTGGATACCAACACATCAGGTAAACCATGAGTTGCAAATGATTTGTTTAGCTGCTTTATAACAGCGTCGGTTGTTGTGGATGACATAACTATAACCTCCAACCAATTAGAATATGCATCTCCGACTATTAAGAACATATTGCCCCTGGTTGGTCCTGCAAAATCAATATGGATTCTAGACCAAGGGCCTCGTGGGGTCTCCCAGTCCTGTATGGGCGCTTGCGGTGGTGTAGGTCTAGCTCTCTGACACTTATGGCATGTTGCAACCCAGTGTTCAATATCCTTGTCTATACCAGGTCACCAGACATAGCTCCTGGCCAGGCTTTTCATTTTTACTATGCTTGGGTGGCCCTCATGTAGCATACCCAACACCTCTTCCTGCAGTCTGGATGGAATCACCACCCAATCTTCCCACAATAAACACCCCTTTTGTATTGACAGTTCAGTTTGTCTAGTCCGAAAAGGTTTAAAACCTTCAGTCTTTTGGCTTTCCGGCCAGCCTTTACCTACCCAAGTCAAAATGCGGGCAGTCACTGGGTCTTTCACCATGGCTCTGGCAACATCATTTGCAGACAATGGAAGTTCAGGGAAGGTCTCTACTTGTAGGGCGGCAGTGGTTGGAGCCGTGTCGTCCTCTATGGTTGGTAATGGTGCTCGGCTTAAAGCGTCTGCATGGGTGAGTTGTTTCCCGAGTCGATGCAGCAAGGTATATGAATAGGCGGCCAGGAATTCTGACCACCTAGTCATCCATGGGGATAGAATGTTCGGTGTGGGTTTGTTCCCCACCAAAATCCCCAGTAACGGTTTATGGTCAGTCACAATGGAAAATGTCCTCCCATAAGTCTTTTATGCTTTGGAATGCTTTTTATTCTTTATGACTCCAAGTCCAGACAGTTTTTTTATCCAGCAAACGGTGTAATGGTTCTGCTATCGTTGCTTTGTGGAGGAGGAATACATTATAAAAGTTGATCAGACCCAAGAATGCCTGTAAGTCTGTTTTATTTTTTGGCGTTGGTGCGTCTTTAATTGCTTTGACTTTTTTGTCTGTTGGGTGAATACCCTGTTCGTTAATTAAATACCCTAAAAATTCGACGTGGTCGGTAGCCAGGCAGCATTTTTCCTTTTTTACTTTTAGGCCAGATTCTCTAAATTTGGTTAGCACTTCTCTTAGTCTTGCTTTTAATTGGGCCGTGTTTTTTGCTGAAATTAGGACATCATCAAAGTATGGAACTACCCCTTTTATCCCGTTTAATAGGCATTCCATGAGGCTTTGGAAAACGCCTGGGGCAACACTTACTCCGAATTGAATCCTGTTACATTTGAATGCCCCTCTATGCGTTACTATTGTTTGTGCTTTGGCCATTATTGGGTCTACTGGAAGCTGCTAATATGCCTGAGCCAAATCGAGTTTCGTAAAAAATTTTCCTCCCCCAAGTGAGCACAGTAAGTGCTGTATGACTGGTACCAGATATGCGCTTTGCTGCAGCGCATGTTCAGGGTAGCCTTGTAGTCTCCGCAGATGTGCACAGACCCGTCAGGTTTTACAGGTGTTACTATAGGAGTCTCCCACCTAGCATGGTCAATTGGTTCTATGACCCCTTGTGCAATCAATTTGTTTAATTGTTCATCTATTTTGGGCTTTAATGCAAAGGGGACTCGTCTGGCTTTTAACCTTCTCAGTGCTATCTGGGGATCTAAGCTAAAGGAAATTGGGGTCCCCCAGTACCTGCCTAGAGTGCCCTCGAAGACATCTTGGAATTCGTGTAGCAGGTTCTCTTCCCAATTGCTTTCATCTATTCGGCTTACTCCGGTCATCCCGATGCCCAATGGCGCGAACCATTCGATGCCCAGGAGGCTGGGACGGTCTCAGTCAATGATTGTCAGCGGCAGGACTTCGGCATGTTGTTTGTAAGTGACTTTGAAGTGTCCTAGACCTACCACGGGAATTCTATTTCCCTGATAGTCTTTGAGAATTAATTTTTGTTTCTTGAGTTCTTTTTGTTTTATGTTTGGAACCAACCGCCTGATTGTGTTCCAAGACACCATTGATAGGAAAGGTCCTGAATCGACCTCCATTTCACAAGGGCTTCCTTCAATGGTCACTACGATTTTGACTTTTCTTCCGCTTTCCATCTGTGCGCTTCCGATAGTGACAGTCTGGTGAGTTTTTTCTTGGTTGCTGGTTCCCTTGCTGCGCTCCCATTTTCTATCAGCTTGCCTCGGGTCAGTCCTTTGTGGGGAATTCCCGTGTCTGCTAGGACTGCTGTTCTTACTATTGCGGCAGACTCTTTTGATGTGTCCCCTCTTCTTGCAAGCCCGACAGATGGCATCAAGGAACCTACACTCGGCTCGGGGGTGGTTTCCTCTGCAGCCAGCACATTCCCGCCAATTTCTTCTTCTTTCATGCCTTTTTTGGTTCGTGTACAGGCGATGGACCTCATCGTCATCTTCTTCCGTTTCTGATGACTCGTCTAGGTCTTCGTGGTGTGTGATTGTGGCAGCTTGCTTCTTCCCTCTGGGTAGGATCGTTGTGTAATATTGGCATTCATCAGTTTCATTGTGGCTGCTGATTTCTTTGTGGCTTCTGCAGCGGTGGCTTCCGCGATTGCTTCTGCCACAGTTATGTTAGGTCTGTTTAATCATTTGCTTTGTAAAGTAGAGTCCTTTAGACCTAACACGACACGATCTCGCATGGCCTCATCCATATTCTGGAACTCGCAGGCTCCTCCCAGATGGTGGAGAGCTGCCACAAAGTCAAGTCAAGCTGTCTCTTTTATAAAACTCGTGTCTCTTTATAAGATTTGAGACAACCGGTGCGTAGTAAGCCTTTAGCATTCGGTTAAGTTCAGACCAGGTCATCTGTTTCATATGTCTGGGCTTTGCCAATGCCTTTGCCATTTTGAACATTGCTGGCCCACAATGTGTTCAGAAGACAGCCCTCTTTCACTGATATGAAATTTCCTTCATTTCGTTGCTCTCCAGAAACATCAGGAAGCGATCGATATAAGACTCCCAATCTTCTTCATTGGGGTTAAAAGGTGCGGGCGGCGTGTTGCTACCAGCCATTTCATCTAGCGTGGTTGTTTTCTTGTTGTCTTCTTCTTTTTTCGTGCTCGGTCTCCGCTTTACGACAATCGCACCCTCGTCGCCAGTGTTCCGTCCAGAAAAGATGCACAGTAGACCGGGTTCTAACAAATAACTCTTCATTAGTTAACAGCAAACAGTAATGGAACATTGGCTCAAGCCACAGCAGCCCTTTTTATAGAGGCTTGCCTGCCGGCTTGTAGCCAATGACATTGTTTTAACTTTGCCGCCTTTGAGCGGCTTCTTGGATTGGTTCCTAATGAACCAATCCATTACTGGCTTTTCTGGCCAATCAGAAAAGACTACTTGGAACCTTCCAAGTTATACAGAACAATGCTCATATCTTTTTCTCAGCTGAGGGACCCAGCATTGTCCAAAAACTCTTTCCATGGTCACGTGGCCAACATGGCTATACACTGAAGTACATAGAATGCAGTTCCCTTCCCACCAAAGTGGTACCTATTTATCTGCTTCCATTTGCATGTTTTCAAACTGCTAGGTTGGCAGGAGCTAGGGCTTGTAACAGAAACTCACCCCATCACATAGTGCTCAGGTCTCAAACCCAGGGCCAGCTCTCTACCTGAGAAGCTCACTGTCTTTAACCATGGAGCCATCATGCCTCCTATACATAAAGTTATCATTCATTCTGAATAAGCTCCACAAATGGGCATCACCTCTAAGAGGGGAAATACATCCCGCCCCTGTAGAACTTAAAACTGGGATGCATCTTACTCAGTCAGAGACTTCTTGGTTCAGCCAAAGACTTCTCCCCCAACCCCATCCAGACCCTTACAGCTTCCAAGCACTGGGAAAAGACCATTGTTGGCATCATGTAGTCAGTTCAGGGTAGAGATATATAACTGGATATCATCAATATACTGATGAGATTGCATCCCATGTTTGCCAATGATCTTCCCCAGCAGCTTGATGTAGATAGTAGCAGGGAGAGGGTGGAGCCCTGAAGTATCCCACAAACCAGTGACCTCAGACTTAATTAACCTCTACTACTCCCTAACCATGGAATCATAGGGCTGGAAGGGACCTTGGAGGTCTTTTAGTCCTTGGAGTCAGAGAACCTTATACCCTCCAGGACAAATGGTTGTCCAGTCTATTCTTGAAAACCTCCAGTGATAGAGCACCCACAATTCAAGGAGGCAAGCTGAGTTCTATTGATTAATGGTTCCCACAGTCTGTCGGGGCACTACCTGGTCTCATACAAAAGAGGAGAATCACCACAATATTGTGCTTCTCACTCCCAACCCCATGAGTCAACTAGAAAGCTACCATGATTGATGGTATTGAAAGCCACTGAGAGATCAAGAAGGGAAAGAATGGATGTACTACCTCCATCCTAGGCCTGCCAAAGGGCACCGACAACCAGCATTAATGCTTTCTCAGTACTGTAATTGGGCCTAAATCCTCACTAGAAAAAAAGCTTTATAAAAACCCACTTCTTCTATGAACAAAATGGCCTTCTCCATCACCTTCCCTAAAAGGCTGTATAAGCTGCACTGGCTTGCAAGAGGCTTCCAGGTACAGTTCAAAGTATTGTTTAATACCTATAAAAGGGCTGGGTTATTTGTAGGATGGTCTCCCATTAGAGCATGTAGGATGTCTCCCATTAGAGCATGTGCACCAAGTGGATATGGCCTGGGGAACGTACAATCAAGGGTATAATTTCAGTGTTGTAAATACAAGATTTAGTGCTCTTAGCTTTTGAGAAAGTGAACCAGAGGAACCATGGGAGGAAGTAAGAAACAAAACAACGAAAAGCCCCTAAAATTTCAAAAAGAAAAAGATCTAAGTGGCTTTCAGAAGAAACTATTCAGATGGCCAGATATAAACAGAGAATGGAAGCCCCTGGGCAATAAAAATAGCATATGGCAACTGAACACAGGCTGTTAATGTTAAGTAAGAGAGGAGAAGAAAGGATATCTCAGATCAGAATGTCAGCTAGCTAATATATAACAAGAGAAGGAAAAAGAACATTCTTTTTTTTTAAAGAGCAAATAAATCACAGGATTTTTTTCCAGGCAATTTAGAAATGCTGAAGTATAATCATGAAAGAAATATGAGGTTAAAAGAAGAAAAACCACACTGAAACCCTTTACAAACAGGACTCTAAATGACAGAAGCATTTGTGGAAAGAGAATATATTCAGGGACTAATTCCAGTAGAAAGTGAGGTCAATAGACCAGCTGTCAGATGGGAAAGCATCAGGTGCAGATAAAATACCCAGTGAACTATTTAAAACCTCAGGAAAAGAGACTCAGAGCTCTTTGAAAATAAATAAGAAACAAGTGTGTGTGACTTAGAAATTGAAAATATTGGTGTATCTGTTTTTATTGAAAAATGGAGATGCTAGAGATTGCCCAAACATTGAACAACTGCACCAATTCATCAGATCAGTAGAGTTGGAATTACGAGTTAAAGGCTTAGAAAAAAGAATATAACCATTGATGGAGAGAAAAATGCAAAATGAATGAGCAAGTTTTAGGAAAGGTGGAGGGACACAAGATCCAACAGCTGCTGTAAAGTGGATAAGGGAAAGAGCAAGAAAAGGCATAGCACATGACATTTGCAACAAGTCAAGAGGAGACAAATGACAAAGTGGCAGTCCATTCCTTTTGTACCTTCATTGTGCTGTCAAACACACAAAATGGGTGGAACTTGCATGGCAAGGGTGCAATGAAGCTTTCAACATGATTAGGAAAGGACTGGATGTATGGAATCTAGAGACATCCCCACCCCCACCCCCGGATTTATCTTTGCTTCATTGATTATAACATGAGTTTTGACTGCATAGGTTAGAGTTTGGATGTATTAAGGCTGGTAAACGTATTTGAATAACTGGCTATAGTAGTCTTATGAGGAATCTTGACAATCAGTGAAAAGTTACTGTAATTTGATTTGGAGAAACGGAATGGTTCAAAATAGAAAAGGAACTTAGACAAGTATCATTCCTTTTTTGATTTAATGCAGTGTTTTTCAAACATAACAATTTTAAGATGTGTGGACTTCAACTCTTAGAATTCCCCAGCCAGCATGTTGGTTGAGGAACATTTGGGAACTGAAGTCCATACATCTTAAAAGTTGCCATGTTTGTAAAAATACTGGTTTCATGTATTTGGCACAAATATTACAAGTTTGGCAAGGAGATGACACCTGGAGGTCAAAGTACTAACAGTCTGAGATAGGCAGAGAAGACTATTTCATTAGCTAAATATAAATGGTGCAAATAAATGGAGTGTTTTGACTGCAATGTGAAAAAAGTTGCTTTGGCTCAGGCATGGATGCTAATGGTGCTGGATCTTTTCCTGAACCCAGGAAATAATATCTCAGAAAGTATTAATATGTCTTAAAGTGATGCCTGTCAGAATGTGACAAGGTATCTCAGAATGGATGTGGCACCTCCTTAAATCATACACCTACTTTCTGGGATTGCACAGTTGTGGTCCGCTAACATAAAGAATGCCTGAGAAACATGACAGAGAAATAATGCTTTAATATATGTTGAAGTTGTGGTTAATTGAGGATGTCAAATAGATCACCCAAATAAAAATGTTACATAGCAGACCACTAGTTGACTAACATAAACTACTTAGATCTTCTGGTTGTTGAAACCCTGTTCCATGCAAGCACAGCTTCTTGCGCCATATTCTTGATTGTAGAGCAAAAATTCCTTGTTTTTACAACTTTTATGCAACATATACATTCAATGCATGTGCACAGTGCCTAATTTATTCTTTTTTGTTGTTGTTACTTTGCGTTAAGGTTAAAAGTATAAAAAAGTAAAGAATAAAGATGCAAAAGGCAAAGTGAAAAATAAAACATAAGTAAAACAATGTGAAGGGAATTTTTGGTGACACACGTTCCCCTTCACTTCTCCTTTTTTTCTCCCACCACTAATCAGTCCTTAAATATTTGTGCTATACTTTACAGAGCATTGGAGGTTATTCCTCATATCTGTTTAAGTCATTTCGCCCATCTATTGTTTTTAGTCTGTTGACTCTTCTTAGAAACCATATTCCAAATGCCTCAATCTGCCTCACTGGAAGGAGCCATTGCTGCTTAAAATTGGTTAAACTTATAACTATAGATGGTCAGTTTTGCAATTGCTACTTATTTAGCCATTTTAATCCCCTAATCTTCTATCAACAGCAGAATTCCTTTTTCAATATCATGCCAGGTTTGTTTTTTGCTGTTGTAGCCTGTAAACATATATTTTCAAAAGTTTGACACTTTTTGTTTGAGCTTTCTGGAATTATTCCCAAAGTATTTGTGTTTCAGTTCAAATTCAGCTTCATCTCACAAGCTATTTTGAAACACAGCTGGTAAAACTGCTTGCAGACTGTTGCTATTACTGGAGGATCTTAAGGGATGATTCTGAGATTCTCCCTCACACAGGAGAGTCAGATAAATAAAAGGAAGCCTGTTCCTTCTGTTGCTGAGTTGGAAAAATGACAATTCAGAAAGAGCTGGCCATGTCTTCACCGGAGTCATGCTGGCTTCTAGTAATTGCCCCATTCATTTCTAGGTGCTTACAAATCCACTGTTTGATTATCTTTTCCAGTTTTTCCAGATATTGATGTCAAACTGAACAACATCAATTGTTCACTCACCTGTGTCTTGCATTAGAGTGAATTCTAATATATCATCTTTGCTTTCCCCCAAACTCCCTATAAATTCCACTCCCTCAATCATTTTATCCCTATTCGTTAGAATTAAGTCCAGTAGAACATAGAACATAGAGTAATAGAGTTAGAAGGGACCTTGGAGATCTTCCAGTCCAATCCTCTGCTTGAATTGGGACCCTATACCATTTCAGATAAATGATTGTTCAGACTCTTTTTGAAAGTCGCCACTGATGGAGCACCCACAACTTCTGAAGGCAAGCCATTTTACTGGTTAATTGTTCTCACTGTCAGGAAATTTCTCCTTAGGTTGCATCTCTCCTTTGTTAGTTTTCATCCATTGTTTTTCTTCTTTCCTTTTGGTGCTTTGGAAAATAGTTTGAACTCCTCACCTTTGTAGGAGCCCTTCAAACATTGGAACACTGCTACCATGTCACCTTTAGTCCTTCTTTTCATTAGATTACATGTACTCAGTTCCTGTAACCATTCTTTGTATGTTTTGGCCTCCAGTCGTCTAATCATCTTTGTTGCTTTTCTCTGCATACTTTCCAGAATCTCAACATCTTTTTTATATTGTGGTATAAGCTGATTCTTTAGTTCCTGCCTCCATTTTTTGGATGATAAGTTGTCAGTTAGCCACCTCAGAAACCTGTTCAATCTCCTACTCACAGTTTGTTTATCAGTTGATGTTCGGGTAATTAAAGCCAAACCTTATTACATTACTAAGAAAACAGGCACTGCATTGTTCCCAGCACTTGAATCCTACCTGGGACATCAAAGGAGGTATTTCCGTTTCTGCCACTCTTCATTTTTGTGCTATTGTGTGGAAGAACCAGGCCAGGGGTGGGATTCTACCAGTTCGCACCTATTCGCTAGAACTGGTTGTTAACATTCTAAGCAGTTCGGAGAACCGGTTGTCAGAAGAAATTACAGGCCTAATCCTGTAAGGAAGACAGGAAGGAAACATTCTGGTGTTGCTTACAGAAACTGCCTCTCCGTTAACCCATATTACATTCTTGGCAGGACTAGATTTCCTGTCTCAGGAACTCTCTGGAGTTTTTCCCCCCTCCTTTGCTGGTACTTTGATCATGTGGAATGACCATTTAAAGTTACAATGGCACTGAAAAAAGTGACTTATGACCATTTTTCACACTTACGACTGTTGCAGCATCCCCACAGTCATGAGAGGCCAGGTGAGGAGATGCTTACCGCGATGTGAGTAATATTGAGTTGGCCACAGCCAGACAATAACCTGACCACCAAGCCATGTCCACCCAGTCACATGACCACTAAGCCATGCCCACCACCTAAGCCACACCCACAGAACCAGTTGTTAAAATTTTTGAATCTCACCCCTGAGCCAGGCTCTTAGAAAGAGCTGGAGATTGTTATAGCTGTTGGAAACTGGCAACCTGTCCTTCTCTTGGTGCAACAGAAAAACTGCAAGATTCCAATAACAGCCTTACACAAGCTTTTCATGCAGTTTAACAAGTTTCTTCTGTTCATTTTTTGCTCAGCGTGACAGGGAAGAAGATGAATCTTCTTTGCACAGAGAAGGTTGCAGAGCAAAGGCTTTTTTCTAAAACAAACTTGGGCAGAAACAAACTTGACAAAATTAGGTTCTTCTTCACTTATCTGCGAAGAAGTGAGAATTCTTGGTCAATCATTTTTCCCCACCAAATCCAGAACTACTTCGGCTTTTTCTGTAAGATTAAATAGTCTGAGGGAGCCCTCTGGCTGCCACATCAATAATGCTGCTTAAATAACACTTTCTTCCAGCACTGGAAGTCTCCAGTATGTGCAGTTTAACTCATAAATAATTTTGGCATGCTAAAGGCAAAATTTTGAGTGAATTCATAATACTTTTGCAAACATCAGTAGGACTGAGAATTTTATTGAAGCGAGAGCAAGACTTGTCTTACTCCAGTCTGAAAAGAACAGAAAAGAAACTATATTAAAGTTAAATAAACTTAACTTATATCCATAGGGAGACATATTAAAAATTATCAGGAGACTATATATTAGGGAATACTACCAAATTCTGAAAGGCCAATTAAAGATTTCATGGCAGTCAAGGAGAGTCATGGACCCAGAAACAGACAAAGAGCCTCAGGCTATTGGTCTAATACAGGAATCAGCGGGCCAGATTCTTCACATATAGGCCACGCCCACCCCAGCTCCAGAAAGGAGAAAATATTGTGATACATCATGTGATAGCAACATGTGAGCTTGACACCCATGGTCTAATATATTCTAGGTATGCCATGAAGGTTCTCCAAGTCAGGAGTCCCCAACCCTTGGACAGAACTGGGCCTCAGAAGCAACGGATAAATGGGCGTGCAGCTCCACTTGCACTTGCACACCTCCATTTCTGCAAGCAGCAGGAACATGTGCCTCCCCTTGTGCAAATGGAGCTGCGCACGCTTACCATCATTCATACAAAACCATCCCCTTTCCCCACTCCCTTTCTGGTCCATGAAAGGTTGGAGATCACTGCTCTAAGTGATGGGTAAAGGCCAATGTTCATGCAAAACTCCCTAAATCTTTTTCTCATTATCTTACAAGGCAGATTTCATTTCTCCCATTGCCTTTCCAGACAGGATGAAAGCTGACCTTCTTTAAAAAAAAAAAAAAAGCTACTGTTTCAAGGTGACACTAGCAACTAAAATGGTCATTTCCTAAAGATCTTTCCTCTACTGCTGTGTTCTTCTGGAGCTATTTTAGCCCTTATCAAAACAGGGAGGCATTTTACATGCAGAATAAACACTGCTCAGAAATTATCTTCCAATTGCCTCCTGCGTTTGATTCAAAGCTCAGTCCCAAATTTATTTTTCCCCCAGAGTTCAAATGACAGATTATTTGAATAGTATTCCTCCATGCATTCTATGATAATTCTTCAAATTATTTGTTGTTGTTGATGATGAAGTGGTAGTAAAAACACAATCTTTATTAATAATAAGAAAAGGCCATCAGACATAGCCTATAAAGCCCATGTCACACTGCACCAACAGATGGAAAGAGGATGTAAAACGGAGAGAAACACTTGCCATCTGTTGGTTAACGCGATTCATCCATTCTGTACTCACTGCCTCCGTCTTTCATCCTCTATACCCATCCAGCATCTGTCTACTGAGGTTTCATCCGCTCAAAAAGTTTTGAGCTGCTCAAAACTTTTTGAGCGGAAAATGTATCCAACGCGTCCATTCTCAATCTGCAAAGCATACGGGGAACATCCATTCTACATCCGTTGTCATCCGTTACGCATCCACTATATCCGCTAGGCATCCGCTGCGCATCCACGCAACTCAAATCCGCTCCAGCGGAAAACGGACACAGGGAGGAAGCGAAACAGATGCGGAACAGACACAAAGCATTAGTAGCATGGACGGAGAAAGGATGAAAGCGGATGCAACTCGCAAAGAAAGCATTTAAAATGGAAAAAACATTCACAGAGGGGACCTATCTCAGATATTAAGGATGTCTAGAGGATGCCTAGAGGATGCAAAAGGACACCTAGCGGAAAACCTATATTGCCGATAAAAAGGGGGAGAAACTCACCTGGATCTCACTTTCAGTCCAGCAGCCCTGCTGCTCTGCAGCCTTCATCTGGCTCTTGCTTCTCCACAGCATCCATTGATGTCCACCATGGATCATAACACACTCCTTTTGGTAGCCACCATCGTTCTGCAACAGTGCGAAGCCATCTACAGGCTCTTTCAACTGTTCTACGGGAAGAAAAGGAGGCATCCAAGAAGTGTCTGGGTCCAAAGATGCATCAGGAGAAGAGCAGAGTACGGACTGTATGACAAGCTGATGGTGGAGCTGAGGAACGAAGACCCTCGTGCTTTCCAGAACTTCATGAGGATGCCTTCAGCCATGTTTGATGAAGTTGTGGAGCGGCTGAGACCAAGGTTGACCAAGCAGAGCACCAACTTCCAGCCCAGCCTGGACCCTGGGCTGAAGGTTGCACTGACTCTGCGCCACCTGGCCTCAGGGACCACCTACAGGAGCATGCAATACGGCTGGAGAGTGCCACACAATACCATCAGCATTGTGGTCAGAGAAGTGGTGCAGGCCATCATCGAAGAATACCTGGACGAGCTCCTGCAGTGCCCCTCCACTGAAGAAGGATGGAAGAAAGTTGCAGAACAGTGGTATCAGAGGTGGAACTTCCCACACACCGTTGGAGCCATAGATGGGAAGCACGTGGCCTGCAAAGCTCCAGCCAAGTCGGGGTCCAATTATTTCAACTACAAGGGCTACTTCAGCATCATCCTCTTCGCCATGGTCGATGCTGACTACAAGTTCATGTACATCGATGCTTCAGGCAATGGGTCAGCTTCAGATGCCCAGGTATACAACGCCAGTGACCTCAAGGAGGGGCTGGAATGCAACCTCATCATGGGCTTCCCAGATCCAGACCCCCTGCCCAACGACACGCAAGATTTACCCTACTTCGTTGTGGGGGATGACGCCTTCTCCCTCACAACCTACCTCATGAAGCCCTACATTTCCAGATGCCTCACCCGTGAAGAGAGGATCTTCAACTACAGGCTGTCCAGGGCAAGACGGGTGGTGGAGAATGCCTTTGGCATCCTGGCCAACAGGTTCCAGGTACTTCTCACCACCATGCAGCATCGCCCACAGACTGTGAGGAGGGTCGTGGAAGCTTGCTGCATCCTGCACAATCTCATGTGCACCCGCTACCCAGTGTTGCAGAACAGGCTCGTGGACCTCCAACAAGGCAATGGGGACATGGAGCCTGGTGAATGGAGGCAAGGGCGAAACCTGATAGACACTAAGGATGTGCAAGGCCCCAACAGAGCTTCACGTGAAGGGAAGAAGCAGCGCAACCTCCTGAGACACTGGTGCAACTCCCCAGCTGGAGCAGTGGAGTGGCAAGACAGGATGATAGATGATTAATGGATGCTTCCTTCAGCCTGTCTCATCACACCGATGAGATTGGGCCATTTATGTTGGGTGGGCCTACAATGAACAGGGCATTTAATAAAGAGTTTTGTTTATGTTGAAATGTGTAGATGAATGATTACATTATTATTGATAATAAAGGGCCATAGGTGTGGCACCTGGGAGGGTAGATCATACAGTCCCACTATGCTTGAACTGGAGGTTTATCTATCCCACAGCTATTACCCATCCCAAAGTTATCCCTGCCCATTCCACAGCTATTACCCATCCCAAAGGTATCCCTGCCCATCCCACAGCTATCCTTACCCATCCCACAAGCATGCAAAGGCTTAAACCATTTCGAAAAGTTTCCACCAAGACTTTATTGACAAAAATAAATGAAGCAAGTATGTGAAGCAAAGATAATCTTTATTAAGAACAAGCTGTAAAAGAAAAATGACCCAAGTCAAGTGTCCAAAGCAGAAACAAAGTCAACAGGTAGCCACCCAGTCTCTGGCACTCTTCTTGGTCACTCGGAGGCGTGCCCAATCTCTGGGGTGAAGTGTCCAGGTGCTGTGGAGGTGGCTGCTGCTGGAGTGCTGGTCTGAAGCGCCACTGGGGTGCCTGGCCCCAAGAGGACAACAGTGGACAGTGTGTTGAGAAAGCTCTCAGACAGCTGGCTCAGCCCCATGATGTTAGAGCCCCTTCCTCCATGACATGGGGTATCAGTCCCAAGACCGATGACAGATGTACTGAGGCCAGGCTTGGCTGTGGGGTGGAGGAAGGAGCAGTGTAGTGGGGCTGTCTGGTCTGCAGCTGGGTGAGGACTGGCATGGGTGGCATCGGTGGCGTGGGTGGCATCGGTGGCGTGGGTGGCATCAGTGGCATCAGTGGCACCGGTGGCATCCGATGTACCTGTGCCTGGACTGGAAAGGGCTGCCTCCATGCGCTCCGCCACAGGTAGTGCAGCTGTCAGGGGAGTCTCCATCGTGGCATGCTCCACAGATACCTGCCTGGACACAGGAGCTGACTCTTGGCCAGAAGAGGACTGGCTCTCAGCAGGCTGTCTGAGAGAGAGGGTTGTGAGAGGGGCTGCTCCTCGGTGGCGGATCTCACCCTCCAAGAAGCTGCACTTGGCCATCACGTAGGTCTCTCTGTCTGTCAGCTTGACCGTGGCCTGGCTAGATTTCTTGAGGTGCAGCTTCCCGTACCAGGTGTGCATGTGCTTCCACCAGCTGAGGAGCACCTCCAAAGTGTAGCCTGGGCTCTCCGCCTTCTCTCTCCAAGCAGCCTGCTTCCTTTTGGTGTCCCTATAGAGCCTGTGTCCCTTCCACCATAGATACTTGTTCTCCCTCAGCCACTCCAGCACCTCCTCCTCATGTTCCTCTTCTATGTTGGATTGCCTCCTTTTCTGTTCATGTGTCTGCCTCTTCCTCCCTTTGGCAGGGCCATATGAGCCCTCATCAGAAGGGCTTCGAGGTTGTAGGGGCTGCTCCTCCACACCACCAGCAGCAGCATCAGCAGCAACAACAACAGTAGCAGCAAAAGCAGGACCACCACCAGCAGCAGCACCAGCACCAGCACCAGCACCAGCACCAGCAGCACCAGCAGGACCAGGAGCAGGACCAGGAGCAGGACCAGGAGAACCAGCAGGACCAGCAGGAACAGGAGCACCAGCAGGAACAGAAGCACCAGCAGGACCAGCAGGACCAGGAGCAGCGCCAGCAGAGTAAGCACCAGGAGGACCAGCAGGACGAGGAGCAGCGCCAGCAGAGTAAGCACCAGCAGAAGCACCAGCACCAGGAGCAGCGCCAGCAGAGTAAGCACCAGCAGAAGCACCAGCACCAGGAGCAGCGCCAGCAGAGTAAGCACCAGCAGAAGCACCACCACCAGAAGCAGCATCAGCAGAGTAAGCACCAGCAGAAGCACCAACACCTGAAGCAGCATCAGCAGAAGCCCCAGCACCAGAAGATCGAGGCCAGGCAGCAGAAGCCCCAGCAGAAGCAGAGTCAGGGCCAGGGGGTGGGAGGGTGGCCCTGTCCCTCTTGCCAGGGCTGGCAGCAGATGACAGAGGCTTCCGTTTCTTCCCCATGGTTGCTGGGTTGCTGGCTGGCTGGCTGGCTGGCTGGCTGGCTGGCTGGCTGGCTGGCTGGAGAGCTGTGTCTGGAAACAGGTCTTTCCTCAGAATGGTGACCTGCTTGGGAGCTGCTTCCCTTTATATCCGCGGGGCTGACGCAATGCATCCTCCCTGCATGCGCAATGAACGCTAGGCATCCGCTAGGCTTCCGCTAGGCATCCGCTAGGCTTCCACTCTGCATCCGCTCGGCATCCGCTCGGCATCCGCTCGGCATCCGCTTTTTCCATTACGCGTCCGCTTTGTTGCGCTCCCCTGGAAGCCTTGCGGATGTGCCATCCGCTCTCATCCGCTTCCATCCGCTAGGCTTCCATGGAGCATCCGCTTTCCATCCGCCTTACGTCCTCCCCCTGTCCATTCCTTTCCGTGTTGTCCGCTCTGGTTATGCAAATTTTTGTCCCTTTTGAGAGCAGATAACAACGGATGGAACATTTTTCTCATCCGCTGTGTCCTTTTAACAAACGTCTTGCATCCGTCGGCCAGTGTGACAGGACCTTAAGGATCCAGATGGCCACTAGATAGCAGCAAAGAACTATAGAAAAGACTTCGGTATCATTCAACGGTCATCCAAATTTTCCAATCAGTCTCAAGGTGATGTTTAATTAGGTGTTTAGAATTATATATTCCCTCATGCAGGATAATTGGCTCTTTTGCTCCCAGTAGCCCTGTGAAAGTATTGATCCTCGTATAACAAAATAATTACACACACACACACACACACACATATATGTGTGTGTTTGTGTGTGTGTGTGTTTGTTTATATATATATATAAATATACCCGAGTGTGTGTGTGTGTGTGTGTGTGTGTGTGTGTGTGTGTGTGTATGTATATATATATATATATATATATATATATTTGTTTTCTTAGGTTTTCGCGGGTACTTACATGTGTGCTGTTCAGCTTCCTTTGGGTATTATCCCACGTCATTGTAGTTCTGTTAAAGTTGTAGCAACGTTTCAGCAGAATCTCATCTGCCATCATCAGGCTTCTATATGGATGTGGGTCTCACAGCTTCTGGTTTCAAATTTGAGGCTGGTCTATTCTGATTGGCTAGGAGTCTGGGTCTGTGTTCACTGGACTTGGAGTTTGATTGATTGGTGTTTCTGGTTTCTTCTGTCTGTTTTGTGGCTTTGATTGGCTGGCCACACTCTGCTCCTGCACTGGAGGCTTTCAGTGCAGCTTGGCTTCATGTTAAAGGACGGCTGCTATCCATTAGGAAGCTAGGTTTCACCCGGATGCCTGGTGGGGGAGGTGTTTCAGTTGGAGGCATCAGAGGGAGTCTTTTTGTGCCCAGGTGTTTGCCTGGCTTGTGGTATGGAGATCTTTCTATTTGAGAGTGCAGGCTTCCAAATGATTGACAGTCTGGTGGAATCATCTCTTCTATTCATGCTTTCAGGTCTTTTTTCAATCTCTATGGCTATGTGTCACATATCTCTATGTGACACATAACAGAGACCTAGAAGATCAACAGACCTATGGAACAGCTGTCCTGCCCTACATAAGAGGTATTGGCTGGCAACATTGTGTTCCTGTATTGGAGGCTTTTAGTGCAGCTTGGCTTAGAGTAAAAGGATGGCTATCATTTGTTAGGAAGCTAGGATTCATCTGGTGCCTGGTTGGGGTGTGTTTGAGCTGGAGGTATCGGGGGAGTCTGTTTGTGCCCAGGTGTTTGCCTGGCTTGTTGTGTGGAGATTTTTTTGTTTGAGAGTGCAGGCTTCCAAATGATTGTCAGTCTGGTGGAATCATCTCTTCTATTCATGCTTTCAGGTCTTTTTTCAATCTCTATGGCTTCTCTGATGATTCTGTGGCTGGGGTTTTCTATGGTAGCTAGGGTTTTGGTGCCATTAAAGTTGATGTTATGACCTGTGGCTTTCATGTGTTGGACTAGTGAGGAGGTGTGTTCCAGCTTTTCTACTTCATTTTTGTGTTCATCCAGGCGAGTACTTATTCTTCTATTGGTCTGCCCAATGTATGTGGCCGGGCATGATGCACAGGGAACTTTGTATATGCCTTGGTTTTCCAGGTCAATTTTATCTTTGGGGTTTCTAAGGATGGCTGCTATTTTTTTGTCTGTTTTGAAGGCAGTCTTGATGAGATGCCTGTGTAGTATCTTACTGATTTAAGGGAGGGCTATAAAAGGGAGCTGTCAAATGGCATCAGCTGTTGTCCGGCAACCCTTTATTGTTTCAATAAAGTAAAGAGCTGAAGTTCACTCCGAGTTTGCCTCAGGTTTATTCCGCCGCTCTACAACACTGGTGACGAAGGTGGGATACATATAAGAGGCAACTGGGCAAAGAATCACTGAGCGAAGAAGTCACTACAAAAAGAGCCGAAGTCACTACAGAAAGAGCCGGGGTCACTACCGAGCTGAATGTCACTTTAAGAGCTACTGTCACTATTTGCAAGCGCAAATTTCAACTTTCTCCGATAGAACCAGCACTGCTGAGTCGAGATGACTTCAAACCCTGCATTCCCACCTTTCAGACCATCAGTGGAAACATGGCAGTCCTACAGAAATCAGTTTGACTGTTTCCTAGAGGCCATAGACCTTGCTGACCTTTCCAACCATAGGAAAAAGTCCTACTTTTTACGTTTTTGCGGAGCCACAGTGTTTGACACTGCTACGGCATTATTGCCTCCATGTTCAATTAAGACTGTTCCATGGGAAGAGTTGCAGGAAATTCTTTCCAATCACTATTCCCCTAATCCATCCCGAATTGCCAGGTGTCATGCATTTAGAAGATGAATTCAGGCTGACGGAGAGACTATTAGTGGGTATATGGCTGCCCTACGAACAGCTGCCTTGCATTGTGGGTCTCTAAGACTATATGGAAGACATGTTATTAGACCAACTAGTTTGTGGAGTCAGGAATTTTGGGCTACAAAGACGTTGACTGGCTAAAGAGGATTTAACCCTTAAATGATTTATCAGCCCTTTCAGCAGCAGAAATTCAGGGAAATCCAATTAGCCAGAACAGCTCAGACATCCATTACGATGAAGCCTCCTCAGAAGAAGGCTCTGAAGGGGCTAATGGTGTAAATCGCCTCAGGCAGCAAAGATCCAGCCAAGGGGAGAACAGGCCAAACTCCAATCCACCTCTATGATCTCAGCCCATTTGCCGAAACTGTGGGGGAAACCACCTCAGGGCATCCTGCAAGTTCAGGAATGCCATTTGTCTAAAATGCCAAAGGAAGGGTCATTTAGCCAGGACCTGTCAAGCAGGGAAGACTTTTGTCCAAAGGCCTCAGACAACTCAACATTTCCAAAAACAAGCTGAAGATTGTTTTACCTGCTATCAAGCCAAGTTGACTAACAAAGGCTCTAACAAAATCAGTGTTTTTGTTTCTATGGAAGGAAAACCTTGCAGGATGGAGGTTGACACAGGCTCAGCATTGTCCATCATCTCATGGAGCACCTGGAAGCAACTATTTCCCAGAATGACTAAGAAGAAGCTTCACGGCTGCCAGTTAACCCTACGTGACTACCAAGGCAAAATTATTCCAGTCATCGGAAAAGGCAAGTATTTTGTACAATTTCAAAATTTTAAAGGTCACTTGCCTTTAGTGGTAGTGGATGGTGCCCTCCCTAGCCTGTTGGGATTAGATTGGTTCCCTGCCCTTGGCCTCCATATAAGCTGAATCCACTCTATTACAAATGCTGAAGTGGGCACCTTGTTTAATGACTATGCTGATGTGTTCAGCGAGGGGCTGGGCTGTTATTCAGGAACCCCAATATCTTTCAACTTGAACCCTCAGGCAGTACCAATCCATTTAAAGCCTCAAAGGGTACCATTTGCAATCTGCCCCAAATTAGACATTGAACTGGACAAATTAATTAAACAAGGTGTATTGGAGCCTGTGGACTTCGCAAAATGGGAAACCCCAATAGCGACACCCCTGAAGAAAGACGAGAGCGTGAGAATCTGCACTGATTATAAGACATCACTGAACAGATATTTACAAATCAGTGCCTATCCAGTCCCTGTTATCCAGCACCTTCTACATTGTTTTGAGCCAGGAACCATTTTTGCTAAATTAGACATGTCACAGGCCTACCAACAGTTCCCTGTTGATGACACAACCACCGAACTACAAACTATTGTTATGAACAGGGGCGCTTTTAAATGCAGGTGCTTCCAATTTGGCGCAAGTGTAGCTCCAGGGATTTTCCAATCCTTAATGGAAAGGCTTCTCCAAGGATTACCGGACGTAGTTCTGTATTTTGATGACATTTTAATATCTGCCCTTGACAAGCCATAGTTACTGCAAAGAGTCAGAGGAGTCTTCAATCGTTTCAGACAGCATGGCCTTAAACTAAAAAAAGACAAGTGCACTATTGCCACCCCACAGGTAGAATTTTTGGGATACAAAATTGACGCCTCTAGTATTCACCCAATCAAATCCAAAGTAAGGGCTATTCACGAGGCACCCACACCAACTAACAAGACTGAGCTCCAAGCCTTTTTAGGACTTCTTAACTTTTACGCTTCATTCTTGCCTTACAAAGCTTCTGTTGCAGAGCCACTGCACAGACTCTTAGACAAGCAATCCCCCTGGCACTGGGGACCTAGGGAAGCCCATGCCTTCCACGCTGTCAAATCATTACTTACATCCAAAGCTGTCCTGATACAATTTAATGACAAGTTGCCTTTAGTTTTAGCTGCAGATGCTTCTTGTTTTGGCATAGGTGCTGTTTTAAGTCATAGACTGCCTAATGGTTCTGAAGGACCCATTGCCTTTTTCTCCAGAACTTTTTCCCCAGCTGAGCGCAACTACAGCCAGATTGACAAGGAGGCTCTGGCTGCAGTTGCTTCTGTAAAAAAAATTCCATGAGTTTCTTTATGGACACTATTTCGAGTTGATAACTGATCACAAGTCTCTGTTAGGCCTTCTGTCTGGCAAAAGACAAACCCTTCACATTTTGTCTCCAAGAATGACCAGGTGGACCTTATTTCTGGCTGCCTATTCCTATAAACTTGTTCATCGCCCTGGCAAGAGTCTATGCCATGCTGATGCTCTCAACCGCTGTTTACTTCCTGTTCCTGTGGAGGATCCTGCTCCAAGAAATGCTGTTTTACAGATCAACAATCTCAAACTCCCCATAACTGCTCTTGATATCGCTGCCCACTCTTCCAGGGACAAGGTAATCATCCAAGTTCTTGACTGGGTGGGAAGGGGGTGGCCAGCAATTCCTTATGCCCCTGAATTCCTACCTTTCAAAAGTTGCCAGCAGGAACTATCTTCTTTGCAAGGCTATTTACTCTGGGGAACTAGGGTAGTTATCCCTTCTAAATTGCAGAACTCAGTTTTAAAGGTCCTGCATGAGGGCCATCCTGGCATTATCAGGATGAAGGCTCTGGCTCGCAGTTATATATGGTGGCCAGGCATGGATGCTAAGATTACTAGTTGGGTGAATGCTTGTCAGCCATGCCAGGCCACCAGACCTGCTTTACCCACATCCACTCCAGGCAGGTGGGAAGATCCTGGGACCCCTTGGTCCCGTGAACACATTGATTTGGCTGGCCCTGTTCATGGGTGCACATTCTTGGTAATGGTTGATTCCTTTTCTAAATGGGTGGAACTGACCTTAATGACCACTACAACTTCAGAAGCTGTCACTAAGGCTCTCTCAAGGGTTTTTGCTACCCTTGGCCTCCCTGACACCATTGTGTCTGATAACGGCCCCCAGTTTACGTACTGTGAGTTTGAGGTTTTCTTAGCCAACCTAGCTTTAAGACATGCCCTTACAGCTCCTTTTCATCCTGCCAGTAATGGCCTGGCTGAAAGGGCAGTCAGGTCAGTTAAGGAAGCCCTGGTAAGGTTTGGGCCTATAGATTGGCACTCTAGGCTTGCTAAATACCTCCTAACCCAGAACACAACCCCCTGCGCCACCACTAATAAGTCTCCAGCTGAACTTCTCATGGGTAGATGCCTGAGGACCACCCTAGATAGACCCCACCCACATTATGCTCCAGTCACAGCCCTGGGGTCAGACAGCCAGGCAAGGGAATTCACTGAGAATGACCAGGTCTATGCCCGGAACTATGCAACACCCCTTATGGATGCCAGGGCAAATTGTGGCAGTAACTGATCCTAAGTCTTACAGGGTCCTACTGCAAGACAGGTGCATATGGCGCCACCATATTGATCAGCTTAGAAGACGTTGGAGTACATTTGCAGATGGCCCTCCAGACATCTCTGCAATAGAAAAATGACTGACGCACACAGAAACATCCACCAGACCCAACAAGAATGCTAGCCTACCCGATCTGCCATCAGTCCCTCATCTAGAGATGCCTGAAGCCAGGACACCAGCTTCATCGACGCCAGAAGTTGCCCAGAAAGCAGAGAAGTTCCTTCCTGCAGCTACTTCATCAGAACTCAGAAGATCTGGCTGCCTGCGCAAGTGCCCAAACTATCTTAAAGACTACGCATGCTCCGTGCTAGGGGAAAGGAGTGTAACATTCACAATGGACTAAGCCGAAGTCTTCACTCCGGTCCGTGTTTCCAACGGGAACACGGACCGTTCCTATTGGCTGATGCTGTTTGACAGCTGGCTATAAAAGGGAGCTGTCAAATGGCATCAGCTGTTGTCCGCCAGCTGGCTGCCTTGTTAGCACGGCAGCCACGGCAACCCTTTATTGTTTCAATAAAGTAAAGAGCTGAAGTTCGCTCCGAGTTTGCCTCAGGTTTATTCCGCCCCTCTACAACACTAGGGAATTATTTATCCAGATGGATGCTGCTTTGAATTTGAAGCCTGGCTGAAATAAAATAAAATTATCCCCGAAATGATTTATAATATGAAATAAGGATAGATACTCTTCCATTGTACAAGCTCTTTTCTATCTTCTAACATCCCATTCTCATAGCATTGCTTCAAGAGAATACATAGAGTTAGTCTGTTTCCATCAAGCTAGCCATGCAGGCAGTGTTGGGATTAAAAAATTTTTTACTTCCAGTTCTGTGAGCTTGGCGGGTATGATGTGGCTTGGTGGGCATGGCAGGGGAAGGATACTGTAAAATCCCATACTTTTTGATATTTCCTAAAACTGCAGTTATGTAAATCTGTTTTTTGTTTCTGTTTTACTCTGGGGCCCATTAATACCAGTTCTGTGCAACCATCTACTTGCTCCTATATTGCTAGCTACTTGCTTCTTCTTTTCTTGCTTTTCTTTTCTTTTTTTCACCACAATTAGGATCTGTGCAAAATAATTGTTTTCAGGCATGTTTCACAAGATGAAAGCAGTTTTCCACCCTTATCATCATTTAAGCTATATGGGATTCTGTCTCAATAATGCTAATATTCTTTGAGTTGAATAGCCTTGATATCTGGTTCACAGGACACATGAAACTATTTTATGTTTAACCATTTGTGATTAGTACAGTTCACCCTGTGAGCAGAACCAAAGTCATCTTGGATGGCCCATTGAATTAAATAAGGAAGTGTCTCAAACACAGTAGCTCTGCCAAATAAGGAAGTGTTCCAGTTTGTGCACAAGAGAGAAAAAAAAACAGAATAAGGTTAGAACAATAGGGAATTGTAATAAAGTGCTGATGTGTCAGAAACTGTGTAACTGCTTTTGTTAGATAGGGAAATGCATAAACCTTCGAAAAATATATGTGTCAATTTGAAACAGAAAGATTGTGAGCCAAGCCCTCATACAAGGGGGAGGACAGTTAGAGTATAAAAATACTGCCTGGATTTTACTCTGGGTTCCTTCAATGCCTGAGGGAACCCGCCTCTGCAGACGCATAATAAACCTTGTTTTCCTTGGATCAACAAATCTTTTGGTGGTCTTTTCATCAGTTCAACCTCACAATTTGCGCTCAACATGGGCCCCGACAGAATTTTGACTGGAGAAAAGGGACTGGTTAAGTGTGGCGCCACCGCCTCCCATTGTAGAGGGGCCCCTCCCTTGTCTCAGTTGGATCCCGGGGTAACTGCACTCAGCAGACGATCCTTGGAAACAAGAGAGACAGAAGCCTGCCTGATGCTCCGGGAGTGTCGTTGATCCCTTGAAGTGTGGACGCCCACACTCCTTTCATCTCCGGGAGACTAGGGGTGTATCAGGTGAGTTTGTTGCCTTTTGGGATAGAAGAAGGGATATACTGTCCTTAAACTCTGGGAATCCAGCGACTGCTGGAGGACAGTGGAAATCCCTGAGTTGGGAATCTCTGGGAGATTGTTGGCGGGTAGCGTGGAGAATGGGAAAGGGACAAAGCAAGTGTGAGACGTTCCAAGGGGGAACGGGTATAGAGATAGAAAAGACCCCAAGAAGGCCGATTCCGATGGACTCCCCGTTGGGTCAACTACTACAACAATGGTCGTTGCCCCATCTGAGGACTTACACTTGGAGTCTAGAGAAAAAGAAAATGATCTACCTATGCCGACATAGGTGGCCGAAGTATCCCCTAGTAGACCCTGAGTTTCCTTACCACTGGGATCCTGAAGGGAATACCAGCACATACTGGATAACTCAGTTGAAAGAGTATATAGTGAAACACCGGATGAAGGAGAAAATACCCTATGTGGAGGTATGGTATCATGCTCACTTTGAAGGTCCAGTTTCACCAGAAACAGAAGTAGGACAGTTTGTCAGCAAGGTGGAGGAAAGCGAAACTGAGGACTGGATGGGGAGTCCACCGGCATTAGCTCCGGCAGTCCTGGCACCACCGCCCCTTCCGGCTCCAGTTGCCCAGGCTCCACCTCCACCTGCATATCCAGGACTCAGAAGGGAACTGGCTCAATTAAACAAGGACCTAGAGAATTTGCCTCTCGGAGGAAGGTCGGCCAATCCTGTGTCGGCCTTCCCAGTCAGAGAAGTCCCAAATGGCATGAATGCGCAGGGGAATCCAGTCACCATTTTCGTGGCTGTCCCCATAAAATCTGCCGAGTTATGGGATCTGAAAAAGACCCTTCCAAAACTCCATGAGAATGCTCATGAAGTGGCGGAACAGTTGGAATTGTTTCTGGGGCCAATGAATACACATACCAAGAACTGATGTATATTCTTGGACACCTTTTCACCTCCGAAGAGAGGAATCTCATAAGGAGGGCAGCAATGGCTGCCTGGGATAGGAGACATGCAGGGCAACAGGGAGCAGTGGCTGCAGACACAAAGTTCCCCATAGCCGATCCAAATTGGAACATCAGTGACAACGCTCATAGGGAGCACATGAGAGACATGAAACACATGATCATTGAAGGAAATAAATTGGCCATCCCTCAAGGGAAAAACTTGACCAAAGCATTTGAAATAACACAGGAAAGGATGAGCTCCCAGGGGATTTCTGTGCTTGGCTCCAGGAAGTGTTAACCAAGTACTCCAGAGTGGAGCCAGAAACCCCTGCCTTCGAAACTCTCCTGAAGATGCAATTCGTCAGTAAAGCATGGCCAGATATCCAGAAAAAGATTCAGAAGATAGAGGGATGGACTGATTTGGGCATGACAGATTTGATGAGAACAGCCCAAGTTTTTGTGAACCTGTTAAGCCTGGGTTCCCCAACCAGGGTTAGGTAGACAAGCTAAACAGAATGTGCAGCGTTAGTCAGATAGGCACACAGATAAATGAGTGAGCTAAGGTTGTATGTTTATTAACATACAGTAAAAATAACAGATACGCTTGTGCTATCAAGAATATATTTTATTCCAGTATAAGTTTATAGCATAGTCAAAAACAGTCCAATATTCATTTACCATGTAGTCAGTCCATTCAGGGATATTCAGTTAGCAAAGTCCATGTAGAATATCCTATTGTCAGTTCACATAAATCAGTCCGTTGTTGTCTCTCCCGTTCGAGCAATGCAGTCTTGCTTCCAAGCAGTAATTAGGGATCATCAAAGCCAGAGAGAGAGAGAGCAAGCTGTAGCCTTGCTACTTTTATATGGTTTCCATAACCACACCCACAATTGCCATTTTACATTTAAAGCTGCATACACTAACTATGATTCATAGTTAGTATTTCACCTAAAACAGTTAGGGTGAACAATGTTATCCCTAACAGAACCGAGACTCAGTTAAAACCAAACAGAAGTCTCAGATGATGGTAGCTGCTGTGCAGACGACAGCCAAGAATGAAGTTAGGAAAGACAGGGAGACCCGGATGTCAGATCTGAGGCCAAGGTGGAGAAATGAAAGATCTCCCAGCAGGGAGTAGAGACCTCCGGTTAGGTGAGGAGGTCCAGGGGGCAATCGAGGTGGTCGATTCCAATGGCTGTCCCAGAGTAGAACTTGCTTCAGATGCAGGAAAGAGGGACATTTTGCGCGTGAATATCCTAAAACCTCGGAGGAACGAAGCTATGCCCTATACAATTAGGGAGGTTCCGGCTCCCCAAGAGGGACCCGCAGGGAGCCACTGGTAAATGTGTTAGTGGGTCCTGATCATCAGGAATGGCTGTTCCTGATCGACACCGGCGCAAGCCGGACATCTGTATGCGATCCATTAAAGGGAGCATGCAGGTCGAAGCAGACTTTAAAAGAGGTTGGGGTGAGTGGGAAATCCCAAGAGGTCTAGATTTTGGAAGAGGTGAGATTAGAATTGAATGATGTGGTTACTGAAACCAAAATATTGTATATTCCAGATTCAGGGGTGAACTTGCTAGGAAGAGACTTGTTGGATGTTTTTGGAATAGAATTGTGGGATAGAAGGAAAGAAGTTCGCATGTGTATGTTAACAACGGAAGATGAGGAGAAGATATCATCAGATGTGTGGGCAGGAGGTGAAGGGGTTAGTAGGATGGCAATACAGCCCATTCAGATCAAGATACAACCAGCGATAACTAAACTGTGGACTCCACAATATTCTCTGAGTAAGAGAGGTAGGGAAGGGTTGAAACCAGTGATTGACAGATTATTGAAACAGGGACTGTTGGAACCTACTATGTCACCGTTCAATTCACCAGTCTTAGCAGTAATAAAAAAGGATGGGAAGTATAGATTGGTTAATGATTTGAGGAGGATCAATGAGATAGTGGTTCCTAGATTCCCAGTGGTTCCTGATCCCTATACCATCTTGGGGTGGATCCCTCCCAAAGACAAATGGTTTACTGTGATAGATCTGAAGGATGCCTTTTGGGCGTGCCCCTTGGAGGAGGGGAGTAGAGACTTGTTTGCTTTTGAATGGAATGATCCTGAGAGTGGAAGGAAACAGCAGTTGAGGTGGATGGTACTTCCTCAGGGATATACCGAGAGGCCTTTGTTGTTTGGACAGGCGTTGGAAGAAAAGTTGGTGTCATTTGAGAGAGAGAAAGGAATCACCCTAATTCAGTACGTGGATGACTTGTTGTTTACTGGGGAGAAAGAGAAGGAAGTGAGAGTGACTTCTGTGAGTCTGTTGAATTGGCTGAAGGAGCAGGGGCTGAAAGTCTCAAAAGAGAAGCTTCAATTTGTTGAAAAGAAGGTGAAATATTTGGGACATTACATTCAGCAGGGGGTTAGGTCCTTGGACCCTGAAAGTGAAGGGGATCATGAGCTTGGCTCCTCCCAGGAACAAGACAGAGATGCAGAAAGTGTTGGGATTGTTGGGGTACTGCAGAATCTGGGTAGACCAATTCACAGTGTTGACACAGTTTTTGCATAGAAAGTTGCCTGGAAAGGGAGAGCACATAGAATGGGAGGAGGGAGATAGTGAAAGGTGAGAAGAGCTGAAGAAGGCTTTGTCAACCACTCCGGTTTTAGCCTTGCCAAACCTGAAAATACAGTTTCATTTGTATGTGGTGGTGGCTCAGGGAACAGCAGTTGGAGTTCTTGCCCCAAAAAAGGGGGGGCAGTACCAGTCGGTAGCCTTCCTAAGCAAGGGTTTGGAGCCGGTTATGAAAGGATGGCCAGTTTGTGTTCAGGCAGTGGCAGCAACAGCGATGTTGGTGGTGGAGAGCAAAAAGTTGACTTTTGGGGGAGCTTTGGTGGTGCATTTGCCTCATCAGGTCAACTCAGTGTTGAGTCAGCTGGCTACCACTTGGATGACCGAAGGGAGGATATTGAAGTATGAAACCATTTTGAGAACCAGTCCTGATGTGGTAATAGGGATAGACAAGAATCTGAATCCAGCAGAATTCTTGGAGGGGAGAAGGCAGGTGTGGGAACCGGAAGACCATGATTGTCTATTGCAAGTGGATCTCATGACGAAGGTTAGAGAGGACTTGGAAGAGACTCCATTGGAGAAGGGAGAGAGGTGATTTATAGATGGATCTAGCAGGGTGGAAAATGGAAAGCGAAAATCTGGGTTTGCAATAGTAACCGGGGAAGGTGAGGTAATAGAGAAAGGGTCACTCCCAGCTGCTTGGTCAGCCCAGAAATGTAAATTGCTTGCCTTGATCAGAGCCTTGGAATTGGCTGAGAGGATGGAAGTAACGATTTGGACTGATTCCAAGTATGCATGGGGGGTGGTGCACATGTTTGGGAAAATCTGGAAAGAAAGAGGGTATATCAAGGTGGATGGGAAGCAAATAGAGCAAGTGCAGTTAGTAGAGCAACTTCCCAGCCGAGTATCAATTGTCCATGTGAATGCACATCAGAAGGGGAACACACCGGAGGTTGTGGGAAACCTATGGGGGGACAAATGGGCGAAGGAAGCCGCAGGGGAGAGAGAGTTGGTAATGATATCTATTCTAGTACTGGAAAAGGAGGACAAGAGGGAGGAATGGGAGCCAGAGGAAAAGGAAAAGTTGGAGTTGGAGAAAGAGGGATGTGTCAAAACCCCAGAGGGATGGAAAACATTGGAAGGAGTCAAGGTGGTGTCACCCATTATCATGAGGGGAATATTGGAGAAAGTTCATGAAGGAGGACATTGGGGAACGGAGGCCTTGGTCATGTCCGTTAAACCTCACTATTGGAGTCTGAGGATGTGGACAGTAGCTCAGAGTATCTGCTGGAAATGTTTGATTTGTTTGAAAGTAAATAAGAAAGCGGCACACAAGAAAGAGATGGGAGGGCGACCCCCAGTGGGTTGGCCTTTTCAGAGAGCACAAATTTATTTCACTGAGTTGCCAGAAAGGGGGGGTTGGAAATACCTGCTTGTGATCAAAGATCAACTAACAGGGTGGGTAGAGGCTTATCCTACTAGAAGAGCCACAGATCCCACAGTAACCAAGATCTTACTAGAACAAATCATCCCACAATATGGAATGATGGAAGCAATAGATTCAGACAGAGGAACTCATTTCATCCAAAAGGTTCTGCAAAGGGTAATGGAGGTGGTGGGAGTGAAATGGGAATTACACACCCCATGGTATCCTGAATCCAGTGGGAAAACTGAAAGGGCAAATGGGGAATTGAAGAAACACTTGACCAAACTACAACTTGAAAATGGCTTGCCATGGACAAAGAATCTTCCCCTAGCTCTGCTCAGGATCAGAACTTGTCCAAGGAAAGACACAGGGGTCTCTCCCTTTGAAATGCTGATGGGGAGACCCTATTTGGCCAAACTAGGCAATCCCATACCAGAGTTCAGGGACTTGTTCCTTCGAAAATATTTGCTGGCACTGTCCCGGTCTTTGCTTTCTCTTCACAAACAGGGACTGTTGGTGCAACGACCACCTTTGGCTGGTAGCCAACACCCACACGAGGCTGGAGACTGGGTCCTGATAAAGACTTGGAGAAGTGAAAAACTGCAACCTAGCTGGGAAGGTCCGTACCAGGTGCTGCTAACGACTGAATCTGCAGTATGTACTCGGGAAGGAGGCTGGATGCATTACAGCAGGGTCAAGGAAGCACCGGAACCTGAGAAACCTTGGAGAGTAATCCCAGTGGACGGTCAGCTGCTAAAGGTAACTTTGAAGAAATAGCCAGCAGAAACCACCATGGAGGTGTCGGCTGAATTCTGGAGAGGACTGTTTGTTACAACTATATTTACATTAATACATCAAAGATGTTCACAATATGTTGGACCTGCGGGTGACTTGGGAACAGACTTGTGGGATGGCAATGTGTTCATACAGGATCTCAAGAAGGTCTCACATTCTTTGAACATCACCAATTGCTGGTTATGCATGCACATGCCAGGAAGAACAGGTGAAGGATTAATTCTACACACTATTCCACTTGATCAGAACAGACTAAAACCACAGAGGGACAGGACAGAGAAATATGGTGTAGAACGAAATATAACAGGAAGGATTTTTGTTCATTTAAGGGAAACGGCGTATGTGTGTTTTAAGAGAAATGGAACTAGAGGGCTCCATTTAGGAGGTTGGGAAAAATTTAATAAGACTTTTGATATGCCATCATCCTGTAGTAACCATAGCTATACCAAGAGTTATCATAAATTAGATTACTTTAATCAAGATCAGTATCAGATGTGTATGTATTTTGAAGATATGATTAATTGGACCCGAACATCAAATCAGCTATGGAAAACTTTAGGTGGGTATTGTGTGGGAAATATGCATACAGGGAAATGTCACCTCACTGGAGTGCACATGTACACTCGGGTATGTGATACCAGTGATATATAAACTTGATGGCCTTCCCCAAGGCTGGATATGTAATAAAATAGACTCAGAATCTGGCCTTACCCAGAGTTTCTGGACCCAAGTTTCCCGTGGTCTAATAACACCATTGTGAGTAGCCGAGATACTACCGAGATATACATATTCTAAATAACTTCACGGTAGCAATGTTCAATGATACAATAAAGAATATTAAAATGATCAACACCGAGCTTTCTGAAGTAAGACAGGTTGCTCCACAAAATAGGTATGCTTTAGACATTGTATTAGCTGCAAAAGGGTGTGTGTGTGCTCTGATTCATTCACATTGCTGTGTGTACATCCATGATTTCCAACCCAATATTACAAAGACAGTAAAAGTAATGGAAGAACGTATTCGTTCTAATCCATTATCACAAAAAGGTGACTCCTCATTGCCAGACCTGTAGGGAGCAATATGGTATTGGCTTCCCAGTTCTACTTGGTTGAGATCTACCATCATGGGAATTATATTGATCATTATATGCTGTGTATTGTTGTGTTGTTGTGTTCAGTGTCTCCCTGGTGCAATAACAATGTGTGGGAAGATAGGGAAATCCTTGGGTTCAAGATTTGAGAAGCAGGAAGCAGAACCTCTGATGATGTATCAGAGAGAAATCACTCTGAAAGAAGCAGAGGACCTGCTGCTTGAGTTTGAGACAAGAGTGGAAAAAGAAAAAGGGGGGATTGTGAGCAGAACCAAAGTCATGTTGGATGGCCCATTGAATTAAATAAGGAAGTGTCTCAAACACAGTAGCTCTGCCAAATAAGGAAGTGTTCCAGTTTGTGCACAAGAGAGAAAAAAACAGAATGAGGTTAGAACAATGGGGAATTGTAATAAAGTGCTGATATGTCAGAAACTGTGTAACTGCTTTTGCTAAATAGGGAAACGCATAAACCTTCAAAAAATATGTGTCAGTTTGAAAACAGAACCAATGTGAGCCAGGCCCTCGTACGAGGGGGCAGACAGTAAGGGTATAAAAGTACTGCCTGAATTTTGCTCTGGGTTCCTTCAATGCCTGAGGGAACCCGGCTCTGCAGACGCATAATAAACCTTATTTTCCTTGGATCAATGATGGTCTTTTGGTGGTCTTTTCATGAGTTCAACCTCACAACCCCAAGTCAATTGTGATGGCATTGGAAATGATAAGAAAACATCCGTATGTTGTATATAAAATTAACCACTGGCTGAAATTTTAAACAGCTACAGACACACTTTCTGTCTGTCTCACACATACATGCACATATATTACAAAGTCAGCTCTTACTGACAGCTTCAGATATGGTTCTTTCTATTGGACTGCAATAGTTGTTGTTCTAAATAGATTGGGCTATGTATGTGTTGTTTTCAATGTTTTCATAATATATTGTTATTCAGTGATGGGATTCAAATTTTTTATTTACTGGTTCTATGGGCATGGCCTGGTGGGTGTGGTGTGGTTTGGTGGGCATGGCCTGGTGGGTATGGCAGGGGGATACTGCAAAATCCCATTCTCTCCCCACCCCACTAACTTTCTTTCTAGCTCCGTTCTCTTGTGCAGGACAACAAAAGAAGACCCAGCCAATCAGCTGGGACTCTGGAGGCAGAGAATAGATGGGGGAGGGGTCAGTCAGAGGGGGTATTCAAAATTTTTGCTACCAGTTCTCCAGAACTGGTCATAACCTGCTGAATACCACCTCTGTTGTTGTTTTGTAAATTAATCTTATATTTTCAAAAGTAAACCACTGAAGCTTGTTATGAAGCACTTCCTGCATCTAAAATTACTCTGCTTCTTTTTTAATCTCCCAAATCTGGAAACACAATCTTAAAATGGGTAATGCTTCTTGGGAAGTGTTGAATAACACACACACACACACACACACACACACACACTCCATTTCTAATCTAAAATGGGTAAGGATGGATTGCAAGTGTCTCAGATACAGAAAAAGGTATTTACTCATTCTCATCCCCTTATTTTCCTCTTGTAAATGTATATAGATGAACCATTTTTCACAAAAATACTGTTATGCATCTCTCAAGAGGGGGCATTATGGATCAATGCTGTGGATGCCTCATGCTATACTGGACGTTTGAGGGCATGTGTTTATGTGTATATTATATGTCTCTCAGCAGATGGCATCATTTGGCTAAACAGGGAAGCAAAGTAGGGTTGGGCTTTATTAGTATCTGGATGCGAGATCAGTAGAAAGTCCTAGAGCTCTAGACTAGAATGGAAAGTTGAAAAGCATCCCAAAATTTTGCAGTGGCAAACTATTTCAGTACTTTTCCAAGAAAACTGCTTGGTTATGTAGCTCATGAAATCCATCCAGAACTGAGCTCATCTTGCGGGCATCTACCCTATGTAAAAAAAACAAACTACTACAATCAAAAGACCAAAGCCAATTTATACAATATACAGTACTCAAACCATGGCATTTCCATACCATTACCATTTCTTCTCTCCTCCCTCCTCCCCCACCAATCTGTGACACTAACAATCATCTTCATCTGTACCACTAATATCACTGACCACATTGTAATTGCTCCCTCTACTGCAGAGGTGGTATTCAGCAGGTTCTGACCAGTTCTGGAGAACCAGTAGCAGAAATTTTGAGTAGATCGGAGAACCGGCAAATACCACCTTTTACTGGCCCCGTCCCCATCTATTCTCTGCCTCCCTAGTCCTAGCTAATCAGCTGGGACTTCTTTGGTTGCCCTGCACAGGAGAAGGGAGCTGGAAAGCAGGTTAGTGGGATGGGGAGGGAATGAGATTTTGCAAAATCCTTCCCCTGGAGTGGGGTGGAAATGGAGATTTTGAAGTATCCTTCCCCTGCCACGCCCACCAAGCCATGCCAGCCCACCAAGCCACACCCACTGAACTGGTTATAAAAAAAACTGAATCCCACGGCTGCTCTACTGACCATAAGATTTAATTCAATCAAGGCCTGCTTTCCTCATCCAACATTTTGACTCATTAAGTCTCCTTTTCTTTGGCACTATCCTTCTGCTGACATTAAAAGTCCAGTGAAACATGGCAATCAAATCTCTGCAGGAGAAAGGAGAGGCTGGCGTGAGCTCAACGGGCAAAAATTTGCAGAGATGGGGAAATAGATCCCTTTAAGGCAGAGGTGATATTCTGCAGGTTCTGACCAGTTCTGGAGAACTGGTAGCAGAAAATTTGAGTAGTTCGGAGAACCAGCAAATACCACCTCTGACTGGCTCCGCCCCCATCGATTCTCTGCCACCCAAGTCCCAGCTGATTGGCTGGGTCTTCTTTTATTGCCCTGCATAGGAGAACAGAACTGGAAAGCACACGGAATGGGGATTTTGCAGTATCCTTCCCTGCCATACCAACCAAGCTATACCACACCCACCAAGCCACGCCCAAAGAACTGGTAGTAAAAAATTTTGAATCCCACTACTGCTTTAAGGTCTGTTTAGCATTTTCAATTTTGAAAAAAAAAAAAACTCTTCAGCATGATTCCGGATGTGCAGTAGCTATTTTATATATATGATTAATTGTCAAAGTATTGGCAGTGGTGCCAATGCAGAACTCTTTTTGGAAAAGTTCAGTGAGGGTGAAGATCCGTTTCAGTTATTACCCTTATAGATTTTTATTGATAGTTCTGGCAGCATCCAATCATTCACAATGGGTCACACGTTTCATTTGAAGGGAATGTTTATTTCTTTAGCCTCTGCTTATTTTTTTTTTTAAATAAATGCTTGTCAATAAAGGAGAGTAATTGTACCTCGGGTTTGAAATGAAGGGTCTTTGGTGCTCTCTGAGGGTGGTTGCTTTCTTGCAAACTAGCACTGATCATGTTACCTAGTTTGGGAGAAGTCTGCAAGAAAACAATCAACTTCAGAGAACACCAATGATCCCTCTATAAACACTTAATTCTGGTCCCATGAAACTACTGGCATGATTTCACAGTTCTTCATTATCAAGCAGTGGGCATGACTTGTTGCTGCATCCCCTCAGTACTTTGAAGGCAGATTCTGTGGTTACCATAATTCAGCATCTTTTTAGCTGCTCTTTATGTTCTTCTTGCTCTAAACAATGCTTTAGAACTGCCCCAGGCAGAGATAAGTCAACTCCAGATATTGATGAACTGCAGTTCCTCAACATTGGCCATGCTTCCTGGGAATTTTGGGAGTTGTTAGTTCAGCAACACTTGACAGGGCAGCAATTTACTTACCCCTTGAGATTAGAAATAGTTATCATCTAAAGCAAATGGAGGTGAGTTTGGATGGGTAGGTGAGTTATAACAAGCCCTTTCCTGCTCAACTACTCACTTGTATTGTTCACACGGTAATGTATGTTTATCACACAAACCCATTCTCCATTGATCTCCTTCCAAACAGATAGAAACCTGGATAAATGGTGAACATTCATACCATTCAAAATGTTGTTCCTTCATGACTACGTACTACATCATTCCAGTAAAGCATAAAACAGCCATGTTTAGTAAGAGAAAGATTGGGATTAATGTAGTGTTGAAATGAATGGGGTTACAATATTTTGGCTGCAGAAATCCTCAAGATCATTGGATGAAATAATAATATCCAGCAGTAATATCCAGTAGCTCTAATAAAAAGAGCATCTATTCCTATCTCTCAATTAGTTTCACAATTTTAGATGTTGCCAAAGTAATAGTGTCATGCAAACACAAAAAAGTGGCTTCTTTGGATAAGGTATGCACTCAGAGCTATTTGCAGTGACATGTAGGAATCCGAGATAAGTGTTTAATCTATTTGATATGCTGTACCAAACTTGGGCTGTGAATAACGTGTTTTCTTTTTCATTTAATTGATGAAAGCTTTCTGAAGTTAATATGCTGAATCATTTAGGTTTTTAAAGATATTTTTAATCCTACTTTTATCATTTTTATAAATAACTCAAGGTGGCAAACATACCTAATCAAATAGGATTCAATTTTTTTTTACTACTGGTTCTGTGGGCATAGCTTGGTGGGCATGGCAGGAGAAGGATACTGTAAAATCTCCCGTCAGAGGTGGTATTTGCTGTTTCTTTGAGCTTCTCAAAATGTCCTCTACCGGTTCTCCAGAACTAGCCAGAACCTGCTGAACCTCTGTACCTAATGTTTCCTCCTATTTTCCCCACTACAATCCTGTGAGGTGGGTTGGCTGAGATAAAGTGACTTGTTCTGGCTTTGAAGCCTAAGGCAGGACTAGAACTCACAATCTCCTGGTTTCCAGATGAGTGCCTTAATCAGTAGATCAGTGGTCACCAACTGGTGGGCCGGGGACCACTGGAGGCCCGCAAGAAAATTTTGATGGTCCACAGAGAAATGTTCCCCCCCAAGCACTCCCCCCAAAGCAATAAATCCAGGCTGCATGGGAACACAAGGCTGTGCCAGCCACATGGCCTGCCTACCCGCTGGACCCCACCCTTTGGCCAAGTGCAAACCTTACCATGAGTAGAGCTATGCGAACTGGAACTAGAAGACCAACGGTGGGGAAAGGAAATCCACCCCAGGGTGGCTTGCTGATATTGGTGAGAAAGTTGGTCCCATATTCCAGAGTTGACCAAAGGACTGACCAAAGGGCCAGTCCTGTGATTACTGCAGCTCTGGAATATGGGACCGACTTTCCCATCAATGTCAGCAAGCTACCATCAGTCAAAATTCATATTTGTGGTCCCCAGAATTTAAAGTTATGAGTTTGGTGGTCCCTGAGGTCCAAAAGGTTGGCAACCCCTGCACTAGACCAAACTGGCTCTTTTCTGTTATCAAATAAAGCACTACACTCACAATATAATTTGTTTTCTAAGGTGTGGATTTGTATTGCTATATTATGCAACTTTACAGGGGGAAGGGAAACCACTAGAGTGAGCTATTAACATAATATTCAGATAGTATACAAGCAATGTGTGCAGTAAATAAAATTCAATAACTTCAGATGGGTTTCAGAAGCATACTGTAGCTTTCTCTTATTAGAGAGTCAAATATGAGACAGAAACATGAAATTTGTAATAATTCATTATTTGATGGTTAGAGGCTTTTTTCTTTATTGAAAGTTGGCAGCAATACAAGAACTATGTAAATTTTCAGGGTCTCCATGAGGTTCCAAAGAAAACTTTTTTCTTTCTGTATTTACTTTGGAAAACTCCAGAATTGATCAGAAGTTGAGAATGAATTCCGAGGAATCCAAATTTCCTGATGGTTGTTCTTTTGCTTTTTGTTTGTTTGTTGGCAAGCTATTTTGGGCTTCAGTCAAATGTAGAAAACCAATTAAAAAATACACAGCAAAGGATGTGTGTGGGAGATACAGAACAGGGAGGCAGTAGGCAAAGACAAAGCAGCAGTTCGGATGCAATGGATTAAATTCCACAAAGTCATGCCTATTCCTTAGCTCGTTCTCTCCTCGGCAATGGAATGGAACTTGTATACAGACTTGGTTGTAGAGCCCAAAGATTCCTCTGGATTCCTCAGATTCCTCAATGGACCTTCAATTCCAATTTGTACTCAGCCTGGTTCTGTAACATTCATCTGAGGCACTGGTACTTTCTCCCTTTGGACCAGGAAAAAAAACAACCATTCCACCATCAAATCCTACTTCTTTTTCAAGAAAATAAATATTTTGTGTACAAAATGTAAAACTAAAAGTTTCTGCTACTTAAGTTTGCATTCCAGACAGGCTGGGGTGCAGACAGGGGGCAGAGGGTGAGTATATGTTGAAGCTTGCAGCGTACTTTTAGTATTGAAGAGAGGGGGCATCTGCCATTAAGAGGGGGCTATTGTTGTTTGTGTCCCGGGTGAGAAACTCCATGGCAGCTACTTCTGGCATGGAGGACTTTGAGCAGCAATGGCTGAGCCATGTTCTAATAGTCAGTGAGTGGGTATCGTAGGAAGATAAAGACAAGGATGATGCAGAACGTGGCAAGTGCCGAGCTGGTAATGTTAAAAAGGCGGGCGGTTTTGGCATCTTCCACAGCACCATTCAAATCGTTGAGGAGTTTTTTATCTCGCACCTGGAAAGAACAAGAACAAAGAAACAAATTTGGGGACAATGGTTAAAAAGAAGAAAAAAAAATAGGAAGCTAAGAAATAAGGATGAGTTTAAAACTGCAAAACAAGAACAATTGTCCAGGACCATTTCTATTTTTGCAATGTTAAGCCAAGTTCTGACTTGAACACAGTGAACAGAAAGACCTTGAAATTTGCTGCTAGCGTCTCACATCCAGCAACAATATTTCCTCTGGTTGGAAACCCTAGCTACTTCTTTCAGTTTCAAGCAGTGAGGGCAGGACTGCTGTATTTTGTTTCCTGTAAAGGAAAAGGCCCTCTCAGTGAGGAGGTGGAAGGTGATGAATTGGCAACAATGGATCAATGACACAGGTGAATGGTACTAATTAGCTTTGCTTAGAAGAAAAAAATGCAACTCTCAGCAATCCAGGGTTTTCAACATCTGCTGCTTCCAATGCAGATCATGGGAGGAAAATGAGATGTGGGTGAATGTGCCATTAGGACCTTGAGATGGATTGAGGTGTCATGTGGAAGAAGAAATCCATTCTACACACTGAAAAGGGGTTTTATTTCCATGACATTTGCCACGTCATGGTCTTGAAACTTAGAAATATCTCCTCTTCAAGTTATTGGAAACCTGAAATCTGTATACATTTGTGTGTGTACATATTCTGTTCCTACTAGTTAAACAACTGCAGTCCTTTTCAAAGAGAAGGTGAAATGTGTCACAAGTTTTCCTTGCAATAAAAAGCTATTGTTGGCACTAATAGAATATTAAGAGAATTGAGCTAACAGGATCTTTTGGAAAACATCTACAGTTTAGCTTAGGGAAAGAGAAAGATAGAATTGTTTCTTAACATGGAATTATACAGTATATTACCTTGCACATCATGATTATTCTTAAGACATGATAAAGCAGCATATTTGATTCTAGTGAAGCCAGTATATTTTAGAATTGAGAATGAAGAGAATGAGAATCCAAAGTTGTATCACTGAGAATTGTCCCAGGTGCCCATTCTCTATAGGCATGTGGATTTAAATTAAGGTAGGTGTGATTTCAAGTATGCCTAAGAATTCTGTGCATGATACAATTCTGCTATAGTGCATGGTCAAAGTTTTTGTCAGCTACAATCCACTTCATCAGCCATAAAAAGCATTAATCACAATTGGCAGATATATATGTATGGGTGTAAGGAGGGAACAGTAATAAATGAGATCAAGTGGCAATAAAATAGCAAAGGTACAGTTTGGGACAACACATTTAAATCAATGTAGAAGAAACATAGTGATCATTTATGACAGCAGGAATAAGCCATTCATTCTAGTTTTATTACATTAAAGAAAATTTGTGATGGAGATTAAAGTAATTATTATGATACTTCATGGTCAGGCTGATACAACTGAACCTATAATTTCTTTTAATTCAGTAGCCTCCTACTGAAATTTTGAATATCTAATGAGTTAGAGACCAGTGTTTGTCATAATGTTTACCTTGAACTCTCACAAGGTTCTGTGGCTGCAACAAATTAATATGGCAAACTGATTTTTTTTTTTTTGCTCAATGCGAATGCAATGACCAACTAACCTGGCTTTTAGCATGATTGGGCAGTTGCCATAAATCAGTTCATGGGGTCAAGAGGGGAAGTAGTATATTCTGGAAAGGCCAGAAAGAAGCTAATTGATCCCAAGGGGTCTCTCTTACTCCAAATACCTCAATGACCCTTGCCCCACAATATAAATGACTGAGCCATTCCCCTTCCTATTCAGTGGATGCAAAAATGCCAGCAGACTATTGCTGAGAATGGCAGGGTTTGCATTGCAACCATCATCCACACCACACAATTTCAGACAATATAATTAGCTATCTGCTCCGGTTCATTAAAGATACAGTAACAGATTGCAGGTGCCACAAAAAAAGCAGAATGTTGCAGCTATGTTATTACTCTCTATGCCTGTCAGCAAATTAATAATCAATATAAAATATGATCTGGGAAATTAGCCTCAGTGGAGAGTCAGCCTGAAGCTTGCACCATAAAAGAGTGTTTGACTGTCTGCATCTCCCTCACTTTGCAGAGGCAAAAATCTCTAAGAGATTGCAACAGTATTTTATCTATTCCCAAAGAATGCAGAATGGGGGACATTAAAGCAAGTTCTGAGGAAAGCTCATCGATATTCATGTAACTGAAAATGGATAAGTTGCACAGAAGCTCTCTGGATCTCCCCGAGAGGGTGATACATTCCTGAAGGTTGAATTAAATCACTTTGTCACTCTTTATCTTGAATCTGCTGCTCAATGATTATTTCTTTGACTTTATCTAACTCTAATAATAACAAATATTCTGGAGAGGGACATATGATTGCAATTGATTCATAAGACTCCTCCACCCATGTGACCTAAGATTGTCAGATATTAGAAAGGAAAACAGTCTGGCTGGAGCCAGAGGGATCTTTAGCAATGTTAATAAAACAGCTTGCCAGATTTTAGCTCTGATTCTGAATAACTTGACCTCTAATCTCAGGTCCATATTTAGAACACATTTAGGAGTCAAAAAGCAGGGTTTCTGATAGTGTAACAGGGTTTTGGATGGAGGTCCAAAATTAGAATATAAGCCCAACTGCAGACTGTATAAGAATCTGCAATAAATAATTTAAGGGGGACTGCAATGACTGCGATAGTCCTCAACTTAAGGCCATAATGAAGCCCAAAATTTATGTTGCTAAGTGAGACATTGGTTAAGTGAGCTTTGTCCATTTTATGACCTTCCTTGCCACAGTTATTAAGAGAATCAATCACCGTAGTTGTTAAGTTAGTAAATAGTAACATCATTTAGACTTACATACCGCTTCATAGTACTTTACAGCCCTCTCTAAATGGTTTTACAGAGTCAGCATATTGCCCCCAACAATCTGGGTCCTCAGTTTACCAACCTTGGAAGGATGGAGCCAGGGAGAATCGAACTGCAGGCAACTGGAAGTCAGCAGAGGTAGCCTGCAATACTCCATTCTAACCACCACGCCACCACAACTCAGTTAGTAAAATGATTGTTTAGTGAATCTAGCTTCCCCATTGATTTTGCTTGTCAGAAGGTTGCAAAATGGGACCACATGACCCCTTGGACACTGTAACTGTCATAAATATGAAGCAGTTGCCAAGAGTCTGAATTTTGGTCATGTGACCCTGGGGAGATGATTGTACTAGCAATGATTGTACTAGTGAAAAACAGCCCCAAGTCACTTTTTTTTCAGTGCCATTGTAACTGAATGGTCACTAAATGTTGTAAGTTGAGGATTACCTGTACCTTCTCTGTGAATGATGAAATTTTGAAATGAACAAAAGGCTCTTTTGGGCCAAAGAGGAGGCATGATTGGCTTGGATTGGCTTCTTTCTGGAAGCCTGGGAAATAAGCTCTAAGTGGATAATGCATTTAATTTGCTCCATCAGCTGGTTGTCACGTATAAATCTTAAAATTTTAAATCTTAAAATTTAAACCATTTTAGGACAACCAATTTAGGAGAAAAATTGCCAACATCTAATGAAGTAAACTCTAGTATATGGGAAAATATGTCGTAGTAACATTGGTTTAGCCTATAAAATGACTTGTACTTACTTCTTCTACCTTTATGCTACATACTTCTAACCTTCTCCCATCACCTATTTTTTCTAACTAAAGGCAAATGCTTAGCAAGCAATGCTGAGAATGGAATTACTATTACTGCTATAGAATACTGAACTAAATAATTACTATTTATAAGATTGCCTTTTGCACTATGTGGAAAACCCATCAAAAATGACTTAGATCTGTAGTTTAGACCAGTGGTTGCCAACTAGTGGACCGCGGCCCACTGGTGGGCCATGAGAAAATGTTGGTGGGCCGCAGAGAAGTGTCACCCCCAGAGCACCCCCCAAAGCAATTAATCCAGGCTGCGCAGGAACACAAGGCTGCACTGCCCACATGGCCTGCAGGAACCTCCCTGCCTACTCACTCCTACCTGGCAAACTTGCCTGATAAATTGCTATTTTTCCTGTTTCTGATCAAGCAGGAAATGGTTGCATTTCTTGCTTTCTAGCTAGTATTTAGATCTTCGGCTCTGCTTTTAAGCACAGCCGAACCTCCCTTAGGACTGAAGGTTCTATTATACAGTGCAGACTCACGGCAAGCAAATTTGAGAGACTGAGCTAGCCGATGGCAAATAGATAGATCACTGAATGATTCTGTGAGCAACTCAATCTGCCTGCCTGCTTTGCCTGATTTTGGGTAAAAGTTGCTCTTTTTTAAATAAGAAAATCAATATTCACATACATGGTGTGTTGTGAGTTAATTTTGTGAGTTTGCTTGCAAGCAAATTTTTTGTGACAGACTGAGCTAGCTGATGGCAGATAAGATAGATCTCTGAATGAATCTGTGATTTTGTGAGCAACTCAATCTGCCTGCCTGCTTTGCCTGATTTTGGGTAAAAGTTGCTCTTTTTAATAAAAAATTCAATATTGATATAAATATTTATATTTACATACAAGCCATGTCCAGCCAGTCACATGACCACCAAGCCACACCCACAAATTAGGCCATGCCCACAGAACCAGTTAGTGGTCCCTGGGATTTAAAATTATGAGATTGGTAGTCCCTACCAAACCTGTGGGTGACCTGTGGGTTAGATGGAGAAGTTGAAAAAAATATCCCAGAAAGAAGTTTTGACAACTCATTCATTTTTGTGCCCCTCCCTGCAGGCCAAAAATGTCCAGAAATATTTCCCTTAGTCACCAGGAATTTAGTTCAACTTTAAGAACATCCTATGGACTTATTTTCAACAAAAACAAGAAGGTAGTTTCCTTTACTTTGGATTAGTGTAGTACAGTAGGTAAAAAGCAGGCTGTTGTGTTAGCTTAACCATTTTTAATTGTAGTTAAAAATCTTGGCTTAACATTAATGTGTGAATTAAACCTGCTTATTGGCACTCTCAGCACAGCTGCAACTAAACACCAAATAGTGAAGAGTATCCAATCTTTTTTGGCTAGTGGGCACATCTGGAAATTTGGGAGTACATGATCAGTACTGTGGCTGCAGGGAGTGAGGGTGGGAGCTTACCCATTCATGCCAGCCAGGCCATTCTTTCTGTCTCTTTCTCTCCCTTTCCCGATCTCTCTCTCATTGGTGACCAGGGTCATTATTTAGGGATGCCAGAATTAGTACTGTAAATCATTACTCTAAACATTCTTTCAGATTGAAATATATTTGCTGAAAGATTATAGATAGTTGAATTTTATGGCTAAAGGCCCCTTTTTTAAGGACAAGGAACTGACTTTGATTGTTATTTTGCTTAATGCCTTCCACTGCATGAATAGCCCTTGCACTGAACAAGGCTAGACACAAGATGTCAGTGGCGGAGCATGTATAGAAAAACCCTTTGTTCTGTAATGCAGCAGAACTGCATAGATCAAATTATTATTTTTTTATGAACTCCAAAAATAATTCCACAAGTCTGCACACATTACTTGTATATCAACACACATTTACCTGAAAGAAGACCCTCCAATTTATTTTTGTGAACTGAGAATTCTAATTCTCCTCTAAGGCCTTATTGTTATTTATCCTTGCCATCCAGGAAGAACATTTTCCCAGAATTAAAATAGGATTTGAGTTTCCTCGCCAGCAGCCCCATCATTAGAGGTTCTTCTTCTTGTAAGAGTTCATGTCAACCCTTTGAGGTAGGCCAGATTGGGAAGACAAGACTCACAGGAAGGCAAGAAACAGAATCTGGCAAGGCAGGATACGAAGTAATCAGTAGAAGATCATTAAAGAGAGATCCAGTCTAGAACCAGGGAGAAATTTACTGACAGTGAGAACAACAAATAATCAGTGGAATGACTTTGCATCCAGAAGTTGTGGGTGCTTGGAGGTTTTCAAGAAGACAATGGACAACCATTTGTCTGGAATGGTATAGACATGTAATGGAGCCTACCGATTACATTCCTAACCTGAGGATTTGTTGGGAGTGAATCATATAAAATGAATGTGAAAACTCCCTCTTTTGCTCATGCATTCGCTAATCAAATATGCAGGACATTAAGTTCACTTCAGGTATCTCGGGGTGGGGAAGGCCATGGGGGGGGGTTAGTGATGGAACAGACACCTGCTTAAGACCATCCAAGACCTTCCCCCACCTCAATGGGATACTTCATACTCCCCACAATTGCTCCCCCCCCAATCCTGCCATGCCAGATCACTTATCTAGTGAGCTGTCTCCTGTCCAGTCTCTCTGCTGTGCAAGACCATAGACCCCAGAAGCTTCCAGTCTCAGCCCAACGAAATGTTTGCATGCCAATGGAAGGCATTGGGGCAGTGAAATCACGCTGCCTCAAAGTGTCCTATTGGCTTGCAAACTCTTTGGCAACCTTCGCAAAAAGACTTTGCCAGCAAGAACAGAACCCAGGAGGATGCGCTGCCCCCTCCCAGGCTCTGTTCTTGCTGGCAAATGGTTTTTGCAAAGACAACTGGAATCTGCAGACTTTGCCAGGGAAATGGTAAATGGAGGGAAGGCCTGAAGGACCAAACCCTTCCCTCCATTTGCAAAGCCTTTTGCCCCAGATCTCGTCCAGGCTTCAATTCTCCAAAAACAGAAACCTAAAGTAGTGTGAGATCACGCAAGATCAGTAGCATGAGATCTCGCGCTACTGATCTCACATACTTTACACCTCTGTTATCTGTGATACTTTACACCTCTGTTATCTGCGAATGCACTGAAGGCCTGAAGCAATGAAGCAGGCAAAGAAACCACAGAGAGGAGACAGCTCGCTAGATCTTCGGAAGGTGAGTCTCCACAAGCCCAGTGGCTATAGAGACCCGGCCCGGGTGGTGGTGAGAATAGGTAGGGTGATTGCAGTGCCTCTGCAATCATTGGTACAGATGAACGACCGCCATGATGCTGCAAAATTCATAACCTTGGGACTGTGTCATAAGTACTTGGGAGAGTTATGTTGCAACTTCGAACGATTGCTAAGTGAACTGTCAAAACTCAAGGATTACCTGCATAGGCCCCCTTGTTCAAACGGGGGGCTGGACTAGAAGACCTCTAAAGTACCTTCCAACTCTGTTATTCAGTATCTGCATCTTCTCTTATACTCCCTCTTGTACTCCAGTGAGGAACATGGATATGTTTTTCAGACAATCTTTCTTCTCATGATACAATAGATTCTGACTATTCACTTAGCTATTTCTATGACACTTTTTATTCTGATTTTTTTAAAAAAAGTTTTGTCCTATTTGTTATATTCAAGCCTTCCCCCTCCCCTCCCCACAGTCAAAATTGTATCATTTTAAAACTGGCTATTTTAATTTTGGGTCTGTGGGTTTTATTTTCTAAACATCATTCTTGTATAAGGTTATTATATTTTAAAAGTATCTGATTTCTTTTAGAAGGCATATGTGTTTTTTTGTTATGATTGTTATGGATTTATATTGGAAGCTGTCACGGTTTGACTAGTTTTAGAAAGAGCAGGCTAGAAATCTCTTAAATAAATAAGAAAATAAATCATGGTGAACTTGGTGCTGTTTGGCGAACGTTTACCTCTAACTCTTGCTGCACGTTCAAGGATGCAGTTTGTGTTTCCAGCTCACCAATTTCTAAAGCCTGAAGTTTATTTCAGGCCATAGAGCAACATCCTGTGCATCCTAAATATGTGGAATCTTCCACTTCGTTCTTTTGTAAAAATGTAGTCTGCTTGCTCATAGAAGAAAAACAGCTCATAAATGTTTATATAAATGCAAAACACCAAATTCTTAATAAAAAAAATATTGTGTGTGGAAAAACATATCCAAGAAAGGGTGATTTTTCTTGCAGAAAATAAAGCAAGTTGATTTCTGTTTTGCCTTATTCAGAGTCCTTTCTCTGCTGGCTTATAATCTGCATCTGCTGGTTTACAATCCAGAACTGTTATAGCAAACAGGAATCAAACCATTAAGGGGCATGGAATTGGAAAGTACATTGATGATTGTACTTTGGAAAGTACAAGGCTCATTGAGGAAAGAGGGAGAGAGAGAGAATTAAGAGAAATGCAGAGAAAGGGATAAAGCATCCTCGGTTTGCTTTCATAGTGAGAGCTGAGATTTTCTGATGAACTGGCTCTCTTAAAATTGGGGAAACAACAGATACATCTAAGCCTTGGGAAACCAGCAACTCCCACTGAGAGGATTAGTTGACTTTGAAAATGTGGCTAATCTGCTTATTTCTCTTTGTAGATTAAAACATCATAACTGATGGTAAGAAAAAGCAAAACCTGAATTTGGAATACATTAATAACTGTAATTTGCAATGCGATTTTGAAAGAGGGATAATTAATTGGCAGTGACTCAGATTGTACAGGAAATTAATTTTAACATGCTAGCAGACCTAATATTAAAGCCAGAGTCACCATATTCAAACCTATGCAAAAGATGAGAAAAGTGCTTCTTTTACATAATATACAAACCCAAACCAAAAAAATGTATCCCACTTTCTCCATAAGAGTTCCAAGTAATTTATATAAACATCTTGTTTTATATTTATCCCCATAACTAGAACCCTGGGTAGCGAATGTTGGTAGAGAAAGGCCCACAACAATCACTGAAAGACTCCAATTTCATGAAAATGTGTTATCTAATATATACATTAAAGAAAAATCTCCGTGGATCTAGTTTCCTTTCTGTAGCTTTTAGTGTTATTTAAAAGAGATCTGAAAGCTGTATGAAACTGTCATATGTGAATTTATTTAAAATGTAAAGGCCTTGCTCACTTCCAATTCAATGCCTTGATGTCAAATCAAAAGTTCTTATCTCCTGGGAAAAAAAGAAACCAGTGGATAACCTACTTGAGGATTTTAAACATCTGATCAAATTAACTTCTATTTAGAAATACATTGATTTGACTTCAATTATCAGTAGGATTACCACCAGGTAAACAAGTAAGCAACAGAAGACACGAGACTAGAGGAACAATTTGGCCATGACAATTGGAAGAAAAAGGAAAGAAAAATGCTGGAATTGGGATATAGACTATTTTTTTGTGAAAAGAGGAAAGTGAATATATGTGGACTTGTGGGGAAAATGGTATTTCTGCTCCGAAGCCATGTCAAAGATGTATAAGTCTTTAGAAGAAGTAAAGTCGTTTTTTGCTTTTCCTAGAGATTTGAAAATAAAAGCTACTGCAGTCATAGCAAAAAAAAAAAAAGCATTGATTACTCAGAGCTATGAAAAAAACACTAATTTTGGGATGGAGATATAGGAAATTCTGAAAAGCCTAGACAAAATCAAGTGTATTAGTATAAATGTGCGTGAGGTTAACATTTTTTTAAAAAAAAATTGAAGCAGCAGGGCTTATCTTATAATTATCTCTGAAATTACTATACAGTAGCATGCTAGAAAAATTACATCGTATAAGTGATAAAATTCCACTTGCTTTTCTTGAAAATGTCATGATTTCTCTCACAGTTGTAACACTGTTTGTTAATGTATAACATAGAAATACATTTTCAAATCAATTGACTCATTGAAATGTGCCCAGAAAAAAAAAAAAACATTTACATCAGAATAGCAGTGTTTCTGAAACAATATAGCACTTAGCAATAGCACTTAAGACTTATATACCACTTCACAGTGCTTTACAGCTCTCTCTAAGCAGTTTACAGAGTCAGCATATTGCCCCTAATAAGCTGGGTCCTCATTTTACCCACCTTGGAAGGATGGAAGGCTGAGTCAACCTTGAGCCTGGTGAGATTCGAACTGCCAAATTGTAGGCAGCTGGCAGTCAGCAAAATAGCATGCAGTACTGCACTCTAACCACTGTCCACTACAGCTCTATAATATGGTAGGTAACTACATTAAAAATCCCTCACTCCCAATGTCTCCATGAAGAGACATGGTAGGTTACAAGAGTCAGCAGGAAAAATCTATCTGCAGACAAAAATATTTTTCTATGAGAAATATACAAAAATTAAAATTGCAAACATAAATTACAAAACACAAAGGTAATTATAATAGTAAGAATAATGTAAGTAAAGGCATAATAAAACCAAGAATCAAGATAACATAAGCAAATTAATTTAAAATAAATTCAAGACCAAGTAAAGTAATAATAAACTAGACAACAAAATGCTCTTCCATCTTCGGAAGGTTCCAGAATATCAGGAGTTGAACAGGTCTGCATTCTAAGTGGATGCTAATCAATAAGACCAGGACAGAAAGAGCATCTCCTGACTTTCTTTTCTTTTATTTGCTGAGGACATCATCTTGTAGGCAGTCTATCTAAGAAGATTGAGACCACCTAGCTGTTCCAATAGGAACATCGTGTTTTCCTTGGGAAGACAGAAGAGAAGCTTCCAAGAGGAGGAATTGGCTTGAGTGACAAGGGTTGGGGCAGTTGGTCTGCTGAACTATAACTGCCCCTTTCATTTTACCCCTGGGTAAATTATTTGCATTACTGTTTTGGCTGTGAGGTAGAGCGGAATCCTGCTTCTCTAGCTACTTTTTTCTTTCTTTTTAAATAATCTCTGACCCAGACTGACACCAGCAGTCCTAAAAGGTATGTAGCTAAGAAACCAATGCCATGTAGATCAGGACTACTTTTATTATAGCAGCTATAGATGCATCTCTTTGGTGCCACCTGGTGGTTGATAGGTTAATCAGTTGACATAAACAAAGTACCTATGAGCATCCTTCTAGTCCAACATTTCTTGAATTCTGGCTCCAAGAATTCAGCAGCTGTATGTTGGCTGCACAAATCTAGGTGCCTGCTGCCTTTCAGTTAAGGGAGAAAGCTCTTGCTTGCTATGAAGTGGTCAATAGGTTGACATCTTTTTGATAAAAAAATACTATTAGAAAAGAATACATTGACTTAAACTTTACAATAATCATCTGACATGCAGAAGGCATGGCAACCGATGTTTCTCATGACTGGGGATGGTCAAGTGTTAGCCAGGGGAACATGCCAATCATTGTTGACCAAACAATGTTGCATGGAAGAACTATATGAACATCAGTACAGCATGTTAAAGGCAAGCATGATTCATGCTAACATGACTTCTTACTACCTCTTACAATGGGAGGAATGCACTACAGAGATGAGTGTGGATGAGTCCACAGATCTGCTGTTCACAGATGTAAAGATACATTTGAAGAAATTATTTATTGTCAGGGCCCAAGAAGAACGCACTGGCTCTTTCATGGCTCTCATTTGGAAAGGATTTTGGTTAGAAGCCTGAGGCACTATATGCTTTTTTAACTCTCTGATCGGTCTGACTAGTATGAATGGTTCCTTCTCCTTGTCTCTAATGATGGCATTAGAGATAGACTCTTTATCAGTTTCTCTTCTTAACTCCAGATCTCAGGAGGTTACTGAAATTATGGTACTTTGCAATTATGAACACTATCCCTGCCCCACCTGTCTGTATTTACTTTTCTAGCTGCAAGGCAAGCTTGATGTTTCTTAATTTCTATAAATCTTTGTTCTTCAAAGAAATATGATAAAATTATGAGAATTTGCAGACTGAGTTTCTTCATTAAAAACTTGCTGCCAACCACCTGGGAGCTCAAGAGCTGCAAACTCTTTTATTTCTCGGAGTGTAAACTGAAAAGTCAACATTCACTAAAACTGTAATTATAAGAACCCACTTATTAAGAAATAATCTCATTGGACTAAGTAGGCAGCAGCCTTGGCTTATTCTGTTTGCACTGAGTGTCATATACTACAATTCCAAGAAATCTAAAAATCTGAGTTGATATGTCTTGGTTCCTACCTGTAAAAGAATGTAATATCTGGTTCATATACACATATTTATTACTAAGTGACTGCATGAAGAAATGACATGTCAAAAAAAAAAACCATCAAAGAAAAAGAGAGAAAATTGTCTCTTAGACATATTGCCTTTAAATGGAGACAGTTCACACATTCAGATGTAAATAATTTATATGATGAAGCTTGAATTCATATTTATGTTTAATACAAAACACAAACACAATTACAGGAATCAATAAGTATCAGCAGGGAAGAGGAATTTTAAAGATATAATTCTGAAGAAAATTGTTCTTTGAAGCTGCTAGCTGCCCTGAATCCTTCATTGGCATACTTTTGAATTGAAATCTTACATGGAAACATTTCCTATGTTTGTAGGAATGGGTTCTTCAATAGGGGCTGGAGTATCAAGAATTTGCAGCATGGAACTCAAGAAGTTGGAGTCCAGCACATTCAAAATGTATACTGTTAAAGGGGGTGACTCTGTACACTTACTTGAGGCGCAATGATAATGTAAGCTTTGGTATGATCCTAAATTTGATAAAATGACCCAAAGGTCATTTGACCTGACCGTTTGCTCAAAGATAAGAACCGATTCTCTTAGTATTGAACTATACAATCTAACATATATACAACTGACTTCTTCCTTTTTCAGACACTGGAAGAAAAAGTATCTTTGAGGTAGCCATAAACAGATTTCGAAACACACATACAACCTTAGATTCGAAATATAGGATTAGCAGCAATCCCAGATGAAGAATGGAACCACTTTGAGCACAATACAAGACTGGATCCACAAAGCATAGCGAGGTTACTTATTTTTATACCAGGATTCTGTGTCAGTCTGAAAGCGGCCTCCACAACCTCAAGTTTCAGTTGACGGCAGCAGCCATGGACATTTGAGCTAATTTATCTCAGGCTCAATTGCAGTACAGCTGAAGTTGCTGACCTGGTGCAATTCTTTTTCCATTTTTGGAGATAAACTTTTACCTTACCCTTCCTTTTGGCTACTGTGAATCACTTGGTCTCTCATTGGTTGGATTATCTCTTAATGTTTAGTGAATACAAGTAAAAATATGGCCATTGAAGTCATGGTCCAAACTAAAATCAGTGAGTATGCAAGATGTCCCACAATTGCATTTACAGAATGTACACACATGCTTTTGCCATGCCGATTCCACCTGCTGAGAAAACTGAAACTTTATTAGGTAGAAATAAATAGATTACAATAAATCTAGCATTTCTCTCTCTCAATAGGTATTATAGGCAACTATAGTATGTTCACAGGAGTTGTCCTGGATGATTACCTTGGAAACATCAACTAGAAAACAACCTACAAGAGAGGATCCAAAAGGAACATGTTCCATTTCTTCTTTGCTTTCTTGACTGTTTTCCTGTTGAATCCCTCACACAGTTCAAAATACACTGCTAAAAAAAAATAAAGGGAACACTTAAACAATACAATGTAATTCCAAGTCAATCACACTTCTGTGAAATCAAACTGTCCACTTAGGTAGCAACACTGATTGACAATCAATTTCACCTGCTGTTGTGCAATTGGAATAGACAACAGGTGGAAAGCACAGGCAGTTAGCAAGACATCCCCAATAAAGAAGCGGTTCTACAGGTGGTGACCACAGACCACATCTCAGTCCCTATGCTCTCTGGCTGATGGCTTGGTCACTTTTGAATGCTGGCAGTGCTTTCACTCTAGTGGTAGCATGAGACGGAGTCTACAACCCACACAAGTGGCTCAGGTAGTGCAGCTCATCCAGAATGGCACATCAATGTGAGCTGTGGCAAGGTTTGCTGTGTCTGTCAGCGTAGTGTCCAGTGCATGGAGGCGCTACTAGGAGACAGGCCAGTGCATCAGGAGACATGGAGGAGGCCGTAGGAGAGCAAAAACCCAGCATCAGGACCGCTACCTCCGCCTTTGTGCAAGGAGGGACAGGAGGAGCACTGCCAGAGCCCTGTAAAATGACCTCCAGCAGGTCACAAATGTGCATGTGGCTGCTCAAATGGTCAGAAACAGACTCCATGAGGGCCCGACATCCACAAGTGGGGATTGTGCTGACAGCCCAACACCATGCAGGATGTTTGGCATTTGCCAGAGAACACCAAGATTAGCACATTCACCACTGGCACCCTGTGCTCTTCACAGATGAAAGCAGGTTCACACTGAGCACATGTGACAGATGTGACAGGGTCTGGAGACACCGTGGAGAATGTTCTGCTACCTGCAACATCCTCCAGCATGACCGGTTTGGCAGTGGGTCAGTAATGGTATGGGGTGGCATTTCTTTAGGGGGCCACCATGCCCTCCATGTGCTCGCCAGAGCACATTAGGTACCAAGATGAGATCCTCAGACCCCTTTTGAGACCATATGTTGGCTCTGGGTTCCTCCTAATGCAAGACAATGCTAGACCTCATGTGGCTGCAGTGTGTCAGCAGTTCCTGCAAGACAAAGGCATTGATGCTATGGACTGGCCCGCCCGTTTCCCAGACCTGAATCCAATTGAGCACATCTGGGACATCATGTCTCACTCCATCCACCAATGCCACATTGCACCACAGACTGTCCAGGAGTTGGGGGATGCTTTAGTCCAGTTGTGGGAGGAGATACCACAGGAGACCATCCGCCAGCTCATCAGGAGCATGCCCAGGCATTGTAGGGAGGTCATACAGGCATGTGGAGGCCACACACACTACTGAGCCTCATTTTGACTTGTTTTAAGGACATTACATCAAAGTTGGATAAGCCTATAGTGTTTTTTTCCACTTTAATTTTGAGTGTAACTCCAAATCCAGACCTCCATGAGTTGGTAAATTTGATTTCCATTGATAATTTTTGTGTGATTTTGTTGTCAGCACATTCAACTATGTAATGAACAAAGTATTTAATTAGAATATTTCATTCATTCAGATCCAGGATGTCTTATTTTTGTGTTCCCTTTATTGTTTTGAGCAGTGTATATATTTTAATCGATAAAATACTTTCATATCTTCCAAGGAACTAAAATGAAAATGCATTATTGGCCTCTGCTCTGCCATCAGGATGCATTGGCTAAATTATTTCTCAATATCATTTAAAACTAATTCTGCACCAAGTGAGAAATCAAATAAGTTCCTAACCAACCTAGCTGACAATTTTGTTGTCCAAAAGGTAGAGGGTGAAACTTGAGGGACAGCCATACTTAACTAAATTCTTCCAAACAGAGAAGAAGTGATAGAGGGAGTTCAAACTGCAGGAACCTTGGGTGAGAGTGACCATGTCATATTAGAATTCAACATAACACAAACACAAGCAACAGAACATAATGACACCAGAGTCTTGGATTTTAAAAGAGCTGATTTTTAATAAACTTAGAGAGAACTTGGGAAAGATTCCATGGATGAAAATCCTGCAGGGGAAAACAACTCAAGAATTTTGGGAAACTCTAAAAAGTATGATCATAGAAGCCCAGACCAGCACAAAATCACTGAAAAAGAAAAACAAGAAATCCAAGAAGAAACCAACATGGCTGCACAAAGATCTCTCTGGCAAATTGAAAGAAAAAAAGGACAAGTACAAAAAAATGGAAAGAAGGACATACAACTAAGGCAGAATATCAGCAGATAACCAGAATCTGCAAAGATGAAGTCAGGATAGCAAAGGCTCAGAACGAACAAATATTTGCAACAAAAGTCAAAGATTATAAAAAATGTTTCTTCCAACATATAAATAACAAGAAAAAAATCAAGGAAACAGTTGGTCCACTAAAGAGAGAAGATGGCAAGGAAGTAACAGACAACAGAGGGAAAGCAGAACTGCTTAACTCATACTTTGTCTTCATGCAAAAAGAAACTTTAGCTCAACCCACCAAAAACATAACTGCAAAAGACAGACCAGAAATAAAAGTTAAAATACGCAAAAAAAAAAAAAATACTAAGAGAACACCTGTCTGATTTTGATGAACACAAATCACTGGGGCCTAATGAATTACATCCCGGAGTTAAAGGAGCTGGCAGAGGCCATCTCTATCTTTCAAAAATCCTGGAGCACCGGGGAACTACCAAAGGACTGGAAAAGAGCTGATGTAGATCCCATCTTCAAAAAAGGGGAAAAAAGCCAGACCCAGAAACTATAGACCAATCAGCCTAATATCAATACCTGGGAAGATACCAATCTTATTTCATTCTTCAACACAGTGACATAGTGACACAGCAAGGCATTCAACAAAGAAGACCACAACCTACTTCTTAGTAAGCTGGAAACAAATGGAATAGATAGCACCACCACGAGATGGACTCGCAACTGGCTGGCAAACTGTACTCAACGAATAGTCCTTAATGGGTCTAAGTCTACATGGAAGGAAGTGAGCAGTGGGGTGCCACAAGGTTCCTTCTTAGGCCCGGTACTCTTCAATATCTTCATTAACGACTTAGATGAGGGAATAGAGGGGGAACTTACCAAATTTGCAAATGATACTAAGCTGGCAGGAATAGCTAACACCCAAGAAGATAGGCTCAAGATCCAGATGGATCTTGACAGACTAGAACACTGTGCCATATCAAACAAAATGAAATTAAATGTAGAGAAAAGTAAAGTCCTACACTTAGGCAAGAAAAACCAAAAGTACACATAGAGGCTGGGTGAAACCAGGCTCAACAGCAGTAACTGTGAGAGGGATCTTGGAGTCTTAGTGGACAAGCAGCTAAATAGGAGCCAGCAGTGTGCAGCAGCCACCAAAAAAGCTAATGCAATCTTAAATTGTATTAACAGAGGGATACAATCAAGATCAAGGGAGGTACTAATACCACTCTATAAAGCCTTAGTAAGTCCACACCTAGAGTACTGCATCCAGTTTTGTTCACCACATTATAAAAAAGATGTTGAGACTCTAGAAATAGTACAGAGAAGAGCAACCAGGATGATTCGGGGACTGGAAGCTAAAACATACAACAAACGGTTGCAGGAACTGGGCTTGGCTAGTCTAAAAAAGAGAAGGACCAGGGGAGACATGATAACAGTCTTCCAATATTTGAGGGGCTGACACAGAGAGGAAGGGGTCAAGCTATTTTCCAAAGCACCCAAAGGCCAGACAAGGAATAATGGATGGAAACTGAACAAGGAGAGATTTAACCTGAAAATAAGGAGAAACCTTCTGACAGTGAGAACAATCAACCAATGGAACAGCTTTCCCTCGGAGGTTGTGGGAGCGTCATCACTTGAGACTTTTAAGAAGAGATTGGACTGCCATTGGTCAGAAATGGTGTAGGGTCTCCCACTTGGGTGGGGGGTTGGACTAGATGACCTACAAGGTCCCTTCCAACTCTGATTATGTTATCTGTTAACCAATATATTTAAATGAAGGCAATGCTGAGAGATAGCATCACTTTTTGCAATTTTGTCTGCATAACCTCAAGTATTTTGAAAAAAGAAAGTATTTTTTTCCACAAAATGATACTATCACCTTCTATAGGATACTTGTTGTGTGATTCTATTTCCTATGCTCCTTTCTATCTTGAAGATTTTTATGCCTTCAACTTTTGCCATGCAGTTTCCTTTTGTATTTTTGAAGATATGTTTGCATTTTCCCCTTTCTCCCCAGCCTTTCCTCTCCTTTAAAATCAGAGCCTAATGACAGAGGAGCCTGAAAGGCTTTCTGCAGAAATTACTGATAAAAAAAAAATATTCCAACTTTATGCCATGTAGAATGTCATAATATGGATCTTAACAATCCATCACAGTGACAGCTATAAAGATGCAAAAGTTGTCTAGTTTAGCACATGTCCTTGCTAACATTTCTTATATTGTGTTTAAATGCAAATAGCTATATTCCTCTGCTTCGTGGACCTGACTTAATGACCCATTTATCTTTGTCAACTTGAATCAATATTTTTCAGAGCTGTTATGATGGCAAAAGTTTTGGTCACTATTTTTCTCAGGAGAATTTTTAACATTATTGTCCCAATAGATTTTACATCTGAATTACATTTAACTAAATCAAAATGGAAAGGTACCTTCTTCAACCTTTCTAACTTTACCAAAATTGGAGTCAAAAACTACTTTGTTCCTCTGCCTCAAAATGTAATGTTTTTGTTTTTTTTCTTAAAAATTAAGTTTTTTGTTCTAAGTTTTCTTTATGTCCATAATTGTTTTTATTAGGATGAAAAAGATTACAACTGCCTTTTCTTTTTTCCCTTTCTTTTTCAAAGTTCCATTTGAAGCTTTGCATCCATTCTTGAGTTTTGGATAACTTCTTTGGGGCTTCTTCTACATATATCCAAATTTGCCATCGATAGTCCATTTTCCAATTCCTTTCTGATTATGCATGGGTAAAGCTTTCTTTCAGTTCCACTTGTAAATGATTTAAGCAGTGTTAATCCTATGCTTTCATTAAAACTAAATGGCTCCCCAACCCTCCTGCTCCCAAAAAGTATTTATGTCCAGACTTGATACTAGACTTAGACAACCAGGCAGTTGCCTAGGGCATCAAATTTTAGGGGATGTCAAAGTTGAAAAGACTTCCAATATATACAGTATGAGTATAAAATCTTATAATTTTTCATCATTCCTTTAGGACTTTTTCTTTCTATGCTTTTCAAACATGTCCATCTGTAAAGTTAGATGTGACATATAACAACGTTTGGGTGCTGATAGAATTAAAATTATTTACTGTGATTCATACTATAAAAGTTGAAAATTTCTGAGAAAGTTAACTTTTGTCCAGGATTGAAAATTGTAAGTATAATGCTCAAAAACTCAATGAAAAAAAGATAGAAGGTACAGGTTGGTACCTCTTTGAAATTCCTAAAAAAAAAAAAAAAAAAAGGAAGATGAACCAAACCGTAGCGGTGCCAAAATATGACTTTGGCTAGTATGACAGGATATGTCTGGCCCTGGTTTGTGCATGCTTTGAACACAGAAGATGTGTCCCAAAAACAGATGAAAAATAGTAGTGTTTAGACCAGGATTTATTGTATAGCAGAATTCTTCAGCCCTAGAACTTCATTGCTAATCCCTGAGGAGTTTCAGAATACCTCAGTTTCTACAAAATTCCTTTTCTCTACTATAAAAGGGCTAGATTTTATTAACAGCCACCTATAGGCTTAAGGGGAAAAAAGCTTGCAGAACATATATGATGACTCTCAGATACTTCCTCCCCTCCATCATAACACATTAACATTCGGTTTCCTCAAATGTAAATATTTGTTTTTCTATTTGCAACATTTTTAGCAAATTCCTCCTCACAACAGGATTTATTTATTTATTTTAAAAACTCTGATTTTCTATTTCGCACTGTCAAATATTCCATGTCTCCCTGTTGTTACATTTCTGGTAGAATACCATTCATGGCAGAATCAGTTCCAGTTTGACAGGTTCCTTCATTAAGGGTTCTCTGTTGAGTCTTGGTAGAGCCTGTAATGGTAGATATGTGACTGGGAAAAGTGTTCTCTGATGAACAGCACTGGTATATTCTGCATTATTCACTTCTACTTGCCTGTGCTTTACCTTGTAGGAAATCAACAGTGCCAATTCAGACCCACAGAGTATTGATCAAGATGCTGCTGCTATTTTTTTTTTTTTTTTAAATAGCAACTGAGGGCAGGATACAGCATCTTCTACTCTTCTTACGAAAGAAATCTAACTGAAATCTCATTTTCATCCTTCTTTTCAATGAGGGTCAGGATTCCCTCCCTCCCCAAAATACCCACTTCTAGATGAAAATAAGTGGCAGCGTTTTTATCTATAAATTGAAAAGGGATTAAGGAAACAGCAGAATTAATCTCACCTTCGCTACATCATTTCACCTTTCTTCATGCAGCAGATGCTGCACTTGAGAAAACGTAACCAAATATAAAAGGGATATTGGTCCTGTTCTTAGTAGCAGTCATGCTGGCACTAAATTGTTAGTATTCGTTTGCTTATCCATTGAAAGATAATGAAGAATTAAGAGATACTGTGAAGGACAGGATTATAGGACACATACTCTACACCTAGAAAACAAATGACACTGAATACACAAAAAATAAATCAAACTAGAATATTTTGATCATATTTTGGAACATGAATGAACACATTTAAGGCTTATGGAATCTAGTTGCCATTTTCTAGAACTTTATCATTGAAAGCCTGATGCAATAGTACTGTAATCAGAATTAAGACATTCAGCACCTGCAAATTTGTTTTGATGTAATTGAATAGAACTCAAAAGTCTGCAAAAACCAAATACATTTCTTGTTGCTCTCCTCTTCTGCTTGTTTTAGTCATATGTTTTGGGACAAGAGAGATTAGTACTGTTGTTAAATAATAGGAAGCCAAATCATATTGAACTACCGCAAATCCCCAGAAATCTACCGGTAAGTAATGAATTATCTTCTTTTGCTTAGGTTGTTGTTGTTTTGATCTAACTCTCCTTGTGGGGTATAATCATTGTTCAAGTATCTATGCTGATAAGCTTTAGATTATCGCAAAATGTAATCTTGTTTTTCCATCAGTCTAGGTTATTCAAAAATTATGTGACTGAATAACCTAGCCAACTCAACATAAAGCCAACTTTTATAAAGACACTGAACACTAATGGAATAGTTCTTCTTATTCTCAAGGTCCCTTTGCTAACACAGTATTGTAATGTGAATGAAACTATTTTCACACAATGTTCTTACAAACCCTTTGGGCGGAGACATTTGTCAGACTTTAAATCTTCACTTTTATCAGAGAAGGCCTTCAGATTTAATCTAATATCAAAGATATTAGAAACAGCCACCAATACAGTATGTTGCGTAGCCTTAGCAAAGGTCACAAAGAGGAACTATCAATTAGCTTCACTCCTGTCTACTGCAATGTCCTGGGGATGAGCTGTTGATCACATGGATATATCCATATTGTTTTTGTTCGCTTTCTTTTGCAACTTTCTATTCTGGTCTACACTTTTCAGGGTGTTTCTAATAGTCATCCATCCATCTATGAACCAGATCCATGCCTATTTAAATTTTTAAGCTATCCAGATTCTTGATATAACTTGGGATAGTACTTGAAAAAAAGAAAAGAAATAAACTTGATGTGGGTGGAGAAAGAGAAATTTATCCAACACCTTTTAAACACAGTTCCCTGTTGTGGTGTTCTCTTATATACTCAATAAAGATTCTGCTCCCATCCTTCATTTAAAAATTTTAAGTTTTGCATGGAAAATATTATAAATGCAGAGTATTTTACATCTGAATTTGCTTCAAAGGTTGTGCAGTCCCTTATTGCCCCCATTTTTCCTTCAACTAATAAGCTGGCTTAGAAACAGGAGAATAAAAAAATAATTGGATATGCCATGAGAAGATCGTTTACTACCTGTGAGGCAAGAACGATAGGGCCTAAACCTCAGGTGCAAACTCTGCCTGTGTTAGGTGCCTAGGATTGTGTGTGTCCAGGGCTTTAGAAGGCGGTAAAAATGAATAATATACAGGCAGCCCTAAGTTACGAACATTTGACTTAAGCACAACCCCTAGATATGACAGGCTGCCTATTACAAAAACATGGTGGACAGCATTCTCCTTCCTCAAGCTGATGAAGCACTGAAGCTCTGAAAGGCTTGTAGGAACCGCTGAAAACAGACCGTTATATTAAAAACATGCAGCTTCAGCACTTTGTTAGCTCAAGAAAGGAAAATGCCATCTGCCCTTTTTATTAATAGACAACCCATTTATAAACTCCAATTTAAGTACAAATTTGAGTTACAAAATTTAGGCAAGAGAACTCATTCTTTTCCCATGGACAGCCTGCATGCTCTTGTAATTGACCCACGATAATTACTGCACACCCTTAGATATTACAGCAGAATTTTGTTTGCTACATTTCAATTTCAAATGCAGCCATTAATCTGAGATCTCTTTATTCTGAGACTGAACTTGGCTCAACTAAGACCCTAATATGTTCTCCAACACTCTGAAACCAAGGCAGGTACATGGGCACAAAACTAGTGAGGACTGAAGAACTGTCCAGCATGAAACACAGGAATGTAACCTGAATTAGTTTGATAAGAAAACATGACCTGGAACCATGGTGAGTTATGTGACCAAGAGCGATAACTTAATAGCCAGGACCGTGCATGGCCTAGAAAATGCATTTGTATGGAAATTCAACACTTCGTCCTCAATGCTCACAAGTGCAAATTCGATGCAACAGACTATTTGTAACTGTTCTCTATTGCTATAAGAAGAGCATTGCATTGATCCATTAATTCACAAAGGACTGCCACAGTCACATCAGGAACATGAGTTAGGGCATGTAATAATATAAAACAGGAGCTGCAATATTACACTGGGAGCAAGGGACCTTATGATCAAAATGACTTTCCTGCATTTTTCAAAGCCAGACAAGTCTTAAAACTGAATGCAAAGCCAGTTTTCAAAAGATGCCGATTGTAATTCGCGTATATTTGCAGGGGGTTACCTGCAAAATAATGCTAAGCTTGTATACCACAGCTGTTGGCTCAGCACATTAAACACACTCAACCTCCTGAAATCTCTTTTCAAGAGACTACAATAAAGCAGAATGATCACACATAATGCAACTGAGGCCAATCATTGGGCTTCCCTCTCTCTACCCCACCCCAGCAAAAATAAATAAATAAATAAATTGAGGAACATAGGAACCCATTAGTCTAAGTCAAGTTTGAGGTAACCAGCTTGTATTGCTAAAGAGACAGAGTGCTAGCTTGGAAATGATCCCACTGCCCTCTTGCACAATTTACAGTTGTTGGACACAGGCAATTAATTGATCCATTTCTGGGATGAAATAAATAAATCCTGGGTTTCACCAAAATAGTATACATGCTGCCTGTGAAACACATTATATATATATATTCCTCTCTAAGGCCATTTTCAACTCCTTATTCCAGTTTATTAAAAAGGAGCAAAAAAAAAGGGGGGGGGAGAGAATGTGGAGGGGAGAGAACTATCATTCTGTGATCATTGACAGATGATCACAATTTGTTTTTTGGCTGCACTCAGCAGTGAAATTCCTAGAGTCCAGCTGTCTCATATTCCCCCTGCAGTTATGAGAAATAATTATGGCAGCTTTGCTGTGTTTAGAGGGTTATATTACATTAAAAAATATGACACAAGGTAAGAGAAGCTCTGTGGCCAGATCACCCGCTCTTAATGAAATCATCTCTAATTTTGTAATGGCCAAATAAGCCAGAGTTTTCATAACTATGTAAGTCTGCAGGTTCTCTTTAAATGAACTACCTGAGTGCATGCTGTTGTTTTTCCATTTTTAAACAAAATTGTTCCAGATCTATTTTTCTGATCTATAATACATGTCATATCCATACCTCCTCCCTCTCCAATAGTTTCCATAATTCTAGGTAGTTCTGCTAGAAGGTCTCAGTTTCTGACCTTGCCGTTTATGAGTCTCAGGGAAATATTGCCCGATTCTTCTGTGCCTGGGTGGTATGAGTAGCAGCTCTGTCTTTAGTCCCTTTCTATTCTTGTTTTCCCAAGGAAGAAGGTAGTCTATGATGGGAGGAGCATGGTCTTATAAGAGGCTTAAAAGACCTCCAAAAGCTTGGATTAGAAGCTGGCAAGTACAAATCTTTGCTCATGATTTACAGTTGCTCTATTTCCCCTCAAAGGATCCTTTCCATCAAATTGTAGAAACAAAATGGAAAGGTTTCTTCCTAAACATCAGGATCCAATGCCATGGGTTTATGATTGAGTATGTAGATGGAGGATTATCAGATCTGTATTGCAGAACATTGGATGACCACTAGACAATGGCAATGGGCTGGAGTTTTCTGAATTTGTCTGCTGCCATCTAATAGTATTCCCAATGTTTCTAAACACAAAGTGACAACCTTAATCTTAAGCTCCTTTTCCCATTAGAACATCAAATACAAAATATTTGATTGGATGACCAAAATCAAAATGATAGATTTGATGCCCAGAAAAAAAATGTATAAAACCTGCAATATTCCTGCCTTTTAAGAAGAGAATAAGATAGGCAGTGAAAGTTTGGAAAGACTGAAGAGTAGTAGTGGCAGAGAATGAAATGTTTTACAAGCAAGATAGATCGATGTTCGGTTCCTGAATTCTTGAAAGATGTCCTAGGCAGGCTGTTACCAGTTAAGATAGATCCATTATTAGATGAGGCATTGTCTAATTATATGAAGCAATTTCTCCAATAATTCATAAACAAGGAGAGTTAATGAGAATCCATAGACCTAACATAAAATCTCTCTGCTAATGGGGTTTCTCTTGAAAGCTGTAGTTTTGTTATGAAAATATTGATCTATTCTTCATGTTTAGTACAAAAATAAATAAAGTATGAAAACTGATGAAAGGATTGCTATTAGGATATAAAAAAGGCTTCTGGTCATGATGACAATGGCATGAAGAAACTGTATCCCACTAGGAGATATATTCTTAAATCCTACCCACCTAACTTGTTATCATTACAACCTATGTTATAAAATTAATTCATCTTCCTGGTTTGTCATGAAACAGAAAGAAGTAATAAAATTGCAATGAGTGATTTAATTTCTTATTATAGCCATCTAGAGGGTATATTATTTCATCTATGAGGATGCCTCCAGAATCTCTCCCCCCCCCCAAATCAACAACCGGCAACACTCCTTTTCATAGTATTTTTGTATCACAGACCTGAATTCACAAATAATTTTTTTCCTATTCAAGAATGTCCATCTTAAGATACGATATACTTCTTCCTTCTTGGAATAAGGATCAGTTCTCATTTCCCAACTGGAGTAAATTAGCAACAATTAGTTGGGTATTGTGAAATGAACAGAGACTTAACTCCAACTATGGGCCTGAACCCAGCAAGTTTAATCATGCAGGACTGAGATTCATACTTACTTTCAGAGAATATGCCAAGGCAATGAAGCCCAAACAGCAGAAATTGAGGTATACAAAGTTGAAAATGGACCAGAGATAATAATCATTCACTTCAGTGGTGTCTGGGTAGATTTCAATTACAGCAGTGGGATTAGTCATCGTTTTCTTCTCCACGGAGTGTTTGCATTGCACCGGTGGTCTCAGGCTGTCCCCTTTGCAGGTCTTGTTCTCCATCAGGCACACAGCAGAAGAAGGAGACAGCACAGGGGACCCTTGCTGTATGGGGGGCGTCTTGGAGATGCAGGCAAAACACCCCTGCTGGGGTACATGAGGGGGTCTTCGAGTCCAGAAAGCCCCGTCAAGGGGACATGGAGGGCCCAAGGGGGGTTCCTGTGGCCTCTCCGTGATGGCAACCCCCAGTTTACACAACTATATCCAAGGAAAGTCTGTCCCCCTGAGAAAGATAGTGATGGAGGAAGTGGGGAGGGTCAAGAAGACAAAAGATGTGAGTGATAAAAACAAAACACCGGGATGCAGGAAATCAGAAACAGAAAAGAAGTAGTGGGAAAGACAAGAGGAAGAAGGGAGAAAAAGAGGGATTTCCAGGCAAGGCAAGGAGAAAAGAGAAAAGAGAGGAGCCTGTTTCAACACATGTACCCACAAAGGGAGTATTCTCTAGCAGACAGAGCAGCCGTTAATGTATGCAGCAGTGTAACAGTTCCTGGATTCCCTGCAGCTGGGTGTCCCAGCTCCGCATTAGGCTTGGCTTTGCCCTCCCCTGCTTCCCCCACAGCAAAACAGCCTCGGAGTTCATGAATTCCCTGGGAAAAGCAAGGGGCTCGACACGCCGTCACCTGCCTCCCCCCAGCCCTCTCTTTCTCTTCCCCCCTCTGCTTGGTTTCATCCCCATCCCCACCCCCACCTTTGCAGTCGGGTCGGGCAAAAACAACAGCAATTCTCTCCTCGGTCAACTCGTTGTAAACCTTCCCGGGGGTTTTGATTCCTCCTCCTCCCCATCGAGAAAGCGGGGCGAGGGCAGAAGACTTCCAAAGAGGAGAGAGAGCGGGGTGAAAAGGACTCTCTCTCCCTGCCACGAGACTCTAGTCCTCATTTATTTCCCCCCACCCCGTCCCCATCCCCCCCACCCCCCACCCCGCATATCTCTCTCTCTCCAACCCTTCCCATCCCCCCTTGGCCCATCTCTTCCGCGGGGCTCTCCTGTCCCATGTTGGCATCGAAGCCGCCCCGGCTTGGATGAGGCGATGAAAAAAGCCAGGCTGCGACAGAAAAGCCCGGCCTCTCCTCGGCTTTTCCACCGCTCGGTCTCTGCTCATTTTGCCGAGCGTTTCACCTCGGGCTACATATTTCTCCTGGACTTTCCCTTCTTCCCCTCTCTTCACCTGTCAGCAGTTTTGGACGACGGCGGCGTCGCGCGGTCGGGGGTGGCGAGGGAGAAAGGAGGAGGAAGAGGAGGAGAGGGGAAGGAAAAAAAAAAAAAAAAAAGAAACGCCCGGGGGGGGGAGGAGAGACCGCGAAGGAAGAGCGCCGTCTCTCCCCGGCGCCTCTCCCTATTTCCCCCCCCCCCCCCTACCCCGGCTTTGCAATTACGAAACGGAGCCTGCCCGGAGATCCACCTGCCCGGAATCCCATCCGTAGAGCAAAGGCGAGGGAGGGAGGGAGGCGGGCAGTTGTGCTGCATCTCCGGCTCAACACTGCCGCGGTCTCTTCTTTTGCAACTGGAGTTCGCGGAGGCGCTGAGGGAAGGAAAGGAGGGGCGACCGGGGAAAGAGATCAAACGGTCCCGCTCGGCCTCAGCCCAAGCCGGGCAAGGCGTGCGCGCACCCGTCCCCCAAAGACCCTGCGGGCACTCAGTTTTCCTTTTTCGCCTCGCCAAGCCGGCGATTTCCACGAGGGCGCGGACCTTTTTCCTCCCGCTGCCCTCGCCCTCGGCTCCTAGCGCGCAATACGCGCGTGCTCTCTTTCTCTTTCTCTCTCTCTCTCTCTCTCTCTCTCTCTCTCTCTCTCTCACACACACACACACAAAAGCTTTTTTTGGGGGGGGGGGGGGGGGAGGGAAGGGGGGGTTCCCCACTTTGCAATTCCCCCCCCCCCTCTCCCCCCCCCCCCCCCCCACACACACAACTTACCTGATGGAAACACAACCTTCCCGCACCTGCCATCTCCGCGACCGGGCTTTTTTGGCGTGGGTTTTGAGAGGGCTTTGAAAAACTGAGGAAAGGCGATGGGCTCATCCTGAGGCTTTTGCCCTCGGACCATCGCGCACGCCACGCGTGGCTTAGTAACACCGAACGAAGATTAGCCGCTCCCGATCGTCATTCGCGGCCTCTTTAGTGAGGGGTTGGGGGACGGTGTTTTGTGTGTGTGTGTGCGTGGAAGAAACTCGAAGTGAGGCTGGGAGAGAACAACAGGACGCCGAAGGGAAAGAAGCGCTCGTCATGCTCCGGTCAGGGAGCGCGGATAGGAATCGGATCAATATTGGTTCCAGGCTGTGTCAGCGCGCACGCATATACAGCCATAGCTCCAATATCAACAAGCTCTCCTCTATTGTTTCCACTTTTATTGGAGGCGGTTGTCTTCTTTATTGCCTTGGTTGCAAAAAAGTTCTGAAGAACTTGAGAGCTGAAGGGATGCAAAGGTGTTGTGACCTGGGTGAGTCCCCTAATGAAGCTACATTGGATTCAACAGGCCCTCGCTGCCCTCCACTCTTATAATAATGAAACAAAATGTGAATGCAAAAAGTGAACGTAAGGAAGCAAAAAGTGCTCCCATCAGCAGGAAGTAGGAAAGCAAGTAGTAGGGCCCTGTGGATGATTTCAGCAGATGTGTAGTATTATAGCAAGGGGAGTCTCTGGTTGGCATATGAAAAGGTATCTATAACAAAATCAAAGAGCACTTCCGACAATATCTTAAGTCTGGCCTCCCAGAGGACATAATCATATTTTAGTTCCTAAATTGTTAGATTGTAGCTTTTACTTTTATTGTTTGTAGAAACAATACCATGTCATTATAAATAAGGGAGGGGGCTTCCATTATACATGATTGGAATAATCTCTAGACATATTTAAATTGCATTTTATTTGCTCATCACAATTCACTAATAATTTATAGTTTCTTAAACAGTAAAATATATTCACCAAGTGATGAAACAAAAACGTTCTTGCTTATAAAGGTAACTTTGAATCTGTTCAATTAGTTTTTCATCTAATATTCATAATTTTTTTTGTATTTGACTTTTGAACAATTGGAAAGGAGTAATGTCAGTTTCAACATGTAATTTGTAATAGAAGTACAATATCATACTTCATTTTAAGTTAACTTGATATTTTTGTAATTAAGTAGGAAATGAAATGGTCAAAATAGTCTTTCTAGAATGTAATGGGAGGTTCATAGATCTGGATAGGAAGAAAAATCTGCAGAGTCAAAGCAGAATAACTTATTTTCTTAAATCCTGCTTGCAGATTGTGGTTACACATAAACTGGTTGGGATCACACAAGACACTAAATCACAAAAACATTAATGCAAGTTTATTGTAATCAAACTTTTCATGCTGTGCAAATGCCTTAGTTGGTTAAGAATGAATTAATTCTTCTTTCATTTCTCCATATACAAAATATCTATTTAACCTTTTTACTAGTAGGACTTTCATTTAAAAATGCTTTAAGATTAAGTTTATGCTTAGGACTGAGCTGCACAATCTCTAATCATGGTTGTCTGTAATGAACAAAATAATTGTGCCTTGTTCAGTCAATTCTTCTTTTTTTAACCTTTGTTTCTTGAAGTATTAAAAAAAAGTCAGATTAAGCAAAAATATTAAATCAGAATTCTGAGTTCATTGCAATAATCCAAGGTTCGAATAAGCAGGTTTCATAAAACAAATCTTTGTTTCAAAAATATATCTTTCTGGGAATGAGCTCATGTGTCATGATACAACAACAATCAAGGACTGTATACACAGTATAATTTGGTATGATGTATGAATCAGGTGTGTGTTCATACCAAATCATGTATTCCCTTTAAAGTTTCTCCAGACTACTTTTTAAAGAATGACATGATAGTTGTTGTGGTTCTCCCGGAAGCAGGTACAGATGGCAGAGGTCTCGGAGAGTGAGGACTCAGATGAGGGGCCTGCGTGTGATGTAGGGATGGGGCCAGGACCATCCGGAAGTGGAATGCTGCCTTTGGAGATTGTGGAGGCTGGCAGCAGTGATGGAAGAGGTTCCCAAGGAGCCTGTGCGGGATTGTGCAGGGCTGCTCAAAGGAAAGAGCAGCTGCAGCAGCACAGGCGATTCTAGAGTAAGGCTGTAAGGTAATGGCCCCTCCCTCAAAGAGATAAAAGCCAGCTGAGAAACTGGAATTCTTTGCAGGAAGCAAAGAAGTTTTTACACTCAAGCCTTGTGGATGTTCAGAATATCTTGGTTGGTATTTGGAGACTCTTTGTGTTTGAAATCTTTCTTAGTCCCTTTTCTTAGTTCTTGGCAGCCTTGCACCATCTTGGCAAGGCTCGTTCTTATCAGAGATAATTAATTTGAAACAGCCTTTTAACCGTGAAGGAACAGAATTAGTAAAGAATCATTAAAAGGTTTTTCTGTTACCTCTGTTTCATGTTGGTTTCCTTGGAACAAGGTTTGGGTCAGAACAACAATGTGTGGCAATGAAAACTGTTTATTTTCAATTTATTTGATTGCTAGTTGAGAAGAGAACAGCTATGAAACTGATTGTATCTTTTGAACAGGCAAGAACATAACAGCATTTCACAAATTAGAGAAAACAAGAGAATGCTCCAAGCCACCAGGGGAATTACAGCAAACTATTAATCCAGCAGTGCGATCTGCATGTCAAATTTACTAAGCCTATTTCCAATAAAATGTGGTAGACTTTATTCTTCTCAAGAATGTGGGATCTGCTATACAACAGCTTTCTCCTACTTGACACAATGGTTTAGACTTCTAATATCAATAGTATGATCCAAATTTTGGATATGGCACTGGAGAGACTTTTACACATTCAACATTAACCTGCAATGTGTAACACTGCCAGTCTATCAATCAGTGCTGATCAGTTTTGAGTGTCTAATACATTTTATTATGGAGGTGTATTCAATCCCACATTTCACAAATCTTTAAGACTCTTTAAGACCCTTATACAAAATCAGGGTGCTATTGGTTTTACCTGAAGCAAACTTGTTTTAACCTCTTGTTCCATTATCCATGGCTTCTCATAGCCTTCTGATTAGGCTCAAGCATTATGAAATATTTCAAATGAACTAACATCTCTTTGTTCACAGCCTAGCATTAACAACAACCCAGTTCTGTAATCTATCAAGTCTCATTCGCTCTTCAATAGTTGATTATATGACTTGTCAGACTCAAAACAAAACCTAGCACAGAAATTACTCCTTTTCTGAAACATCTGATATAGAAATCTATGCAAAAAGAAATTGAATAGAGATATTCACAGAATTTCAATCCCCAGATTAAATTCCTCAGAGCTGAACATATTTTTTCTGAGTTGCTTACAATATTTTTCTTCACAACAGAATGCAATGGTTGAGTCAAACTTTCTAAATAAAACTTGTACTGCATATTAAAGATAAAGAATAAAAACTTCTTCAAAACTAACTTGAGTCAAAATGTCTCATAAATTGAGCCAAACATCTCATACATTTTTATGACAAATACTTTTTGGGAAAAGTCTGTTCTCATATCTCAAAAAGAAACTAGGAATTACAAAAGGTTTGGAAAACTGAAGAGCAAAATATTCACAAACAGGACATACTACCCGAGTAGGGGAAACAGGCTAAATGGCCATTTAACATTTATCTTTACTTTCACTTTATCTTTTACCTTCCCCATTACAATGGCTATTTCCCAAGTATTCATTACTAATCATAACCATGTTTTATAAAATGTGTTAATTCATAAACACTCTGGCACATTCCACACTTCATAGATGACAGAGATGCAACCAGTATATATATTTTTATATTCAACATTGCAAATAAAGAATCAAATGCTATTTTAGTGGTGACTTCTCCACTATGAAGAATTTTTCAATGATCAACTGCAATATACATACATATGTACATACATATATTATATATATATATATATATATATATATATATATATATATATATATACACACACACACATACATACATACATATACATATACATATACATATACATATACATATACATATACATATACATATACACACATATATGATGGGAGAGTTGCTAGGAAATTGTATCCAAAAACATATATTATTTGGGGGAGAGTGAGCAGAAAATAAAGTTGCTTAACAAGACAACTTATGCTCAAAAATATATGAAAGGATCATGCTTCAAAGAATCAAAAATCTGAAGGATACATACAATATTAGGACTCACCAAAATTTGTAATTTTATTAGAGCCTTTATATGGTATGTTATCAGAAGTATGACATATAAATTGGAAGATCAGTATTTTTTTAATTTAAAAACATTTCCTCTCATTTCTACTTTCTTGATTTTGTTCTGAATGCCATCAGTCACAATATAAAAGCAAAGCATGATGTGCTCGGGGGTGCATTTGTATTGAGACTGTGGAAGGCAATGACTGATTGCTTTTACACATTGCCTGTACACTTTGCAAAACCAACGGAGTCATTATCTCGATCAAATACTGTGTAATAGGGTCCAATGAAAACATCACCAAGAATCCAAAGAGGCCCACCAGGTGGTGGGACATCCAAGCCTGAAAATCCACTCAAACAAAGAGTTTCTCCTTGAATGGTAACCTATAGAAGCAGAGGAAAAAGTAAAACAAGTAATAAGATAAATTGTTTAGAACATTATTGTTTTGTATGGAATTAATTCTATGGTAAAATTTAAACAATTTGAATTTAAAGCATATACACACATACATATACAGTAGTCAATTTATCCTAATGTCTATGGAGACTGTCAATCATCCAAATCATGGTTGTTTCAAAAGTGCTTTTTCGAAAAGGCAACTGGACTTTGTTTTTTTTTCTTTGAAAATGTATAGCTTCTTATCCATGCAGTTTCTTCAATTCAGAACTGAAGAAGCTTCTCGGATGAAAAGTGAAACATTTTCAAAGGAATGGAAAGTTCAGTTGCCTTCTGGAAAAAGCAGCTTTGGGACATCATTTTTTCTTAATAACTGTCAGGAGTTTTTAAGGAAAAGTTGTATTTTTGTTCCTCTATTTCAAGGACTGAAAATGCTTTGTTAATTTTGGAATTCATAACTTTCCCTTATTGCTTACTATAGATTTCTCAACTAACACAAGATGCAGTTAAAATTCTTCTAGATCTTTTTACAAAATCATATGTAATGTTTGTTCAGCATTACTCCTGACCTATCTCAGTGTATAAACAGACTTGGGATTAGTTCGTAGTACTTTCTGGAGCCCCCACTATCTTCTTAAATGAGCAGAAGCAATTCAGTACATATCAAAAAGAACTATCACTAGGTATATTACGCAGAAAATATGCCGAAGAGAATCTGTTAAGCATTAAGAAAAAGAATATCAGAGTGTCATGGAACTTACTTTTAAGGCATACTGATCTGGAGTAAGAGCATAAGACTGCCCTCCCAGCACTAGAGACACAGTGGGAAGTGTGGATAGCTTATCACATGGGAGCATGTACTGCAAACAAAACAACAGAGAAAAATAAGAACCTGCTATGGACAAACACTGGGCAAGAAAAATCCTCTCCTTTCCTGAGATGTGGTAGAAGCTAGTAGTTAAGATGGCCTTCTTCAAAATGGTCATCCTTAGATTTATATAAAACCTTCACTGATAATGTTGCTGGGAATGGTGGGAATTATAATAAATCAATTTGAGAACCGCCAGGTTGAGGAAGGCTGCCTAAGGAATAAATGACTAGAGGTTTGCAAATACTTGTTAAATGTACCTTGTTTTCACTTAAGATCAACTTTCAGAGTCTAGTACAACTTAGGCAGAATTAACAATAAATAAGAAACAATGATAGAAAAACAATAAAAAGACAATCCTATTCATCTGGATACATACTTCCTCTCAAACAAAAAAGCATGACCAGCAGGGCTTCCCAAACACTTTACTCCAGAATCTAGAGAAACAGCCATATTTTTAAAGACTCTACTAGCACATCATCAGGGTGCAGCTACATGGATCTTGGGGTTGGGAGCATCATTTTAGAGTACAGGAATCACAAAAGAGAAGCCACACTTCCTGGATCCTGACATTGACTGAAGGCACTCCAACTTTGCCTTGTTGGTGGGCCATCATGGGAGATAGGTGGTGCCTCCGATAATAAGGCCCTATGCCATGAAGGACTTTATAGTTAATAACAGCACCTTGAAGTGCATCTGAAAGCTCACTAGCAAACAGTGCAGCTTGCAGAGCAATGAGTATGCTAAAACATCCTACCATTCCCAACGCCACTGCATTCTGGACTACTTAAGCTTCCAGGTGTTCTCCAAGGGCAGCCATATGTACATCATGATTTTCTACTTGTATTTCTTCAGTCTTTGCATATCCATTAACTCTTATCACTCATAACTGGCATTCATAAGATTAGCAACTACTTTCCAGAAGTGGAATCAATAAATCTGTCTCAAGCAGAATTTTTCTGATTGTGGCACAGAGTTTAATTAGATAGCTGAAGTAGTCCACCTCTAATTCCTCCCCTTCTGAAGAAAAGGGGATTTGTTTTCCAACATCCACTGAAAATCTGGATATGAACAGGAAAAAATCTAAGGTGATATTGTTCCTGAGCCTTTGATTAAAGGTTGTAATGCTTCAAGAATCTGTGAAATCCAGAGGAAGCAAAGATAAATCTTTGCTTCAGGAAACCCATTTATTTCTAAGGAGCAAGCGAGCCAGATTAGTTAGAAATCTAAATTAAGAGTTTATGCTTTATTTTACTGCATGGTTAACTGTATTGTCTCTGACATACACTGTCCCTGATATTTATGTTCTCTGTAGTGCCCAAGTAAATTATGTGTTTTATGCAGCTTGGCATCTCTCTACTCAATACAGAGTATCTTCTGTATTAGGAGATCTATCATCTTGTATCTGCCAAGAATCTTATACTGTTATTTATAATTTTTCTATGGCAGGTTTTTTGCAGATGTGGTTTTTGAACAGTTTTATATTTTCATCTTCTTCACCACTAAAGACATTACCTGTGACTATTTAAATGAACAAAACATATTTTTAGATCTTTCCTTTTTTAAAAATAAAATAATTTTATCTACTGATTGTAAGATTGACCTCCAAAGAAAGGAAAACTGATTTCCCTAATCCTAAAATGAAATCTGGCTTTTTTGCTGTCATTACGAGGAACTGAAGGTTGATTTCACTAAATCCAAATATTTTTATTCAGTATTTATTATTTCTACTTGAAGGTTAAGTAATATCTTAGCAAAGAAGTTTTTTATTGAGAAAATAATTATATTTCTAGGTCTTCAAATATTATGCGGAACAGAAACATTGAGCAGGTATTCTATTCTGATTTGAAGAACTGCACTTGTTTTAATTTCTTTTTAAAATATTAGAAGCGTAGAGGAGAATTTATTATAGCTTTGATTCTATATTTTGGCATGGGAAGCAAATTACAAAACTGTCAAATAAATTATTCAAGATAACAGAACTATGAACTAGAAAGAAAGCTATTTTTTGATGGCAAGTCAACACCAGTAGGCGTATCTGAACCTGACCTAAATTTAAACCAATGTATAAATAATTTTTGATTAAATGAAGATGAATGCTTAGCATCAAGTTCAGACTGAAGTGTGATTAGAGTCAGATAACTAAACAAACACACAAGTTACTATGTCTAACATCTACAGTACCACAATACCCTAATTCCTGTTTGAATTTACCTGTCCTTTAATGATTGGCTTAGCTCCAATGGCTTTCTGCAACTCTTTAATTTCCTTAGTTGGCCCTGTAATAAGTGATGTTCCTGTGTCTACAATAGCTTCACATCCATCTTTGCACACAGTTAGGCCGTTGCCAACATCAACCCTGGAAGGAAAGATAGATCTCATTTTTTTTTCCTTAAGAGACCAGAAATATAAAATCAAATCCTTGCATGGTTACATCGAATACAATTACTGGAAATTAACAAGAGAGTTATATGCAGGGAACAAGCTTTTACATATGTTCCAACATAATATATATAGCTCAGGGTTAAACCGTGGAGTCCTTGGCGCTCTGAGATTTGTTTGCTTGCAGATGTTTCATTATCCAGCTATGTAACAACATTAGTGTGAATAGGAGTGAAGTTTGTTCTGTTTATATAGAATAACTTGCCCTGCCAGTGTTGGTGGGGGTTTTCTCTTTGGTAGTTTCTTGATAAAGGTTTTGGTTTCCACTTGACTGCCTGGTGTTAATCCCTGCATATCTAGGTGTTGGCTGCTAAAGAGGTGTTCTGGTGTTTTTGTTTTCTTCTTAGCTTTTTTATTATCTCCTTTGAATGGTAAATATGGTTTATCTCTATGTATCTATTGATGGGCGATTTGTCTGAATGCCAGGCTTCCACGAATTCCCTAGTATTTTAGGATTTGGCTTGGTCTAGGATGCTAACAGTTTTCCAGCTGAAATTGTGTTTGAGTCTTTCTATACATTGTGAAATAAAGGAGCTTTCATTGTGTCTTCTAACTGCTAGTTGATGTTCTTGAATGCACTCTGATAATGTTCTGCCTGTCTGTCATACATCGTAGTTGTTATAGTACTTACTTTATATGTTGTAAAAGTCTTTGCTGTTCTTAGGACACTGAGTCTTTTGGCTTGCTTAAAATGTTTAGGAAGACTTTAATTGGTTTGGTGCTACGGAGATATAGTATGGTTGTAATAATATGTTGTTTGTGAGATGTTTTTCATGTATGGTATTATTCTTTTAACAGCTCATCCTAGTCGTGCTATAGGAGTGGTCAGACACTTTTTGATAAAGTTGTGTGGGTAATCATTCCATATAGGCTGTCCTTTTTCTGATATTCCAAGTTGTTGTAGAGTGTTTGTGTCCATCTGTAATGTTCTTACACAGCAACTCTTGTGAGAAATTGAACTCTTAATTTTGGCAATGGAGCCCTTGGTTAGTGTGCGTTGTTTTTGGAAACTGCATTTCCAGTTGGTTGTGGTTTTCTCTCCTGATGAGGATATCCATGAAGGGGAGTGTGTAGTTACTTTCTTTTTCCCTTGTGAATTTTATTTCTTTGACAATATTGTTGATTGTCTCATGCAACTTTTTAATTATGATGGTGTTATCTATATACCAGACCCATACTTTTGGTTTCTGTGTGGGAGTGCTTTAGTTTCTAGACAATTCATTAAGATATTTGCTATGAATCTTGATCACCAGTGTTAGGCCTCATCTCAGGACTTCATCGTGAATCACCACTCTCTCCCAACCAAATCCAAAACCACTAGGGAATTCCTAGAAACTTGGCATTCAGACAAAGCAGCCATCAATCAATGCACTAAGAAATCAAAATATTTCTCATAATTTCTTCTTCCTAATAGTATAAGGATAGGGATAAATATTAGAAGCAGGATGACAGAAACACATTTAACACATGTCATTCCCTGTAAATAACAAGCACAATATATACTGTTCTGAAGTCCATGATAGTTACACTATTATACCACAGTGAAGACAACTTTCAGGAGGATGAGACAGTTAAAATCGTTCTTCCTCCTTTCCACCCCAATTCTCTTTCTGCAGCCAGTTAGATCTAAAAAGGACCACACTTATTAGACATTGCCATCTATGATATTAAATGTTGTGTGCCATAAGACAACATCCTGCCATAGATTTTGGAGTTATTTAAATCTACATGCTAGTAAGTTATAGACATGTGTTTAACTGGGAGATGCCCAGAATTGGTTATAAGATGGGTGGCTCTATAAATATTTTAAATAAATAAAACTAGGTATACAGGATAACCAAAGCAAAGAGAACTTACTTATCCATATGGACTTGCCAATAAGCTTTACGAGTTACGTTCACCCAAGTGAAGTCTCCAGTATAATACTGGGAATCTGTTCCCCCCAAAAGCAATTCCCCTCCAGTTTGGCCTTTTGGATCCCTTGAAGAAATAATACACAAGTGCAGAAAGAAAGTAAAAATCAGTACAAACAAGGAGGTAACCTCTGAGCCACTATACTGAATTTACAGAAACAGTGAAGAATAAAGAACACAAACAGACCAAAATGTTTACAAATCATGTAGGATCTGACATACTTTCATAGAATCCTAGCAAAGCAACATAATTAAATATAACTTCAATGTTCCTTCCAGGATATCAACAACTTTGAAATCCTAACAACTCTCACTACTAAGTCCAAACTGAATTCAGCAGAACCTGCTTCAAAGACAAGAGATATCTATTGGGCATTTATTATGTATATAATTGGGGGTCTGCTCTGATAGTTTAAGATCCTTCAAAAAGTTCCAAATCTGTATCTTTGTAGAAAGATTACTTTATTTAAAACTGTACGTAAAATGGGCATTGTCTCCTAAGAATATCTTTATTCACGTCTGTTGACAATGAAGCTACTGCTTTGAAAATGGGTGGGTCTTCAATTATTATGCTCTAAAAGCTGACTATAAAGCAAGCGTGGACATAAAATTAGACAATAAAAACTTCAGTCTACCAGTTTGAGGCTCACCGATTTAGATAAAAGGAAAACATGTTCTTTTCCAATAATCCCTGTTCCATTACATTATCAAAGAAAGGTGCTACTTTATCCACAGAAATCTTGGGGTATGCCATGCCGAGAATGCCATCAAATTTTGCAGCGATAAAAGTGACACCAGGCTGCTTGGTAGCTTCGCCAAACAACTGGTTCTTGACACACAGGTCGCCAATCTAATAGGAAAACCAACAGGAAGGAAAAAGTCAAAACACACGCTTAAATCACATCTGCAAATGGCAATATTCATTTGATACACCTTAATGAACACTGTATGATATAAAGTAATGAAGACACAAATATCTGGAAATTCCTAAATGGATTGCTTAGTGTTTTGCACTCTATGTAGGATGACAGTATCATCTTAACTTAGCCACTTCCTTCAAATGAACTGGATGGCTATGCTGCTAAATCTCTTGTTGGGAATTGTTGTTTAGCCAAATATCACGGTGCTAGTTTGACACCTGTCATGTAGAGAGATTTTACTGATACTCTTAGAGTTGAAGCTTCTAGGAAATATGGGAAACATCAAACTCGTTGCATCAAAATAATATTTCTGGTCACTAGCCTCTCATTCCTCTTTCTTAAAGACTAGAGTTTTGAATTCTAAGAATTGGGACTTTTAATTTTTTGAATTAAAACTCCTGTTATCTTTTCCAAAGGTAGACAAAACAAGCTGAACCCATATCAGATGCTTAAAAGTGAAGTAAAAGCAGGATGTATTCATAATAAAGTTATGAGTAAGGCAATAGCTTGATTGAAAGACAAATGATCCATGTTTTGCATAGCAGAGCTACATATTTGCTGAAAAGCATTCTTTTAATCCAACATTTCACCATCACGAGTCTTCATCGCTTTGTTTGCTTTTTCTGTTATAGATGTCTAAAAGCGCAGTGGCAGTATTTAGAAAAAAATAAACCAAGCTTGTAAGGAAACTTGAGTTAATTTCTTACAAAATGAGAAAACGGAAAAAAGTCTCTTTCAAAAGGTCTGAATAGCCTCTTATATTTATTTGTTTGGGATGGATTTCTTTTTTCTGAATAAGTAAGATGTTAAGTAAATATTTCCCTTTTAAAATAAGAAGATACAATCATGATAATTATACACTCTTTCAAATATTTCTCAGAATCACAGCTAGTACTTTGACTAAAGAGTTGGAGCCTTTTATGACTTAATAATGAAATGCTATCATTGTACTAACCGTTACAGTATCCTGGCTAAGATATCCCGAAAGGCTTCCTGTTCCATAATGGATGGCAAAATCTGTACCATTTTTCACGTATGTGCTAGATTTTGAGGAATCATACTTATGATGTATTACTGCAGAAAGAACATAAGGATTGTAAGATGACCACACACATGAAACTAATGCACAGTTTGACTCTATGCTCTAAACAAAAATTACGGAGACTCAAACATAGATGTGGAAGACAAGATAGTAGCCAAATTAATAATACAGATGCCAAATGAATAGTACAGATAGCCCTCATTTAATGACCACAAGTTCAGCAACCATTCAAAGTTACAAGGGCATTGAATGAATGATACTTCTGGCCAGTGCTTGTAGTGACTACTACAGTATCCCCTGCAATCCCGTCATTGCAATTCAGTTGCTTGACATCCAACACACAATTATGACATTGTAGCAAATTACAGTCAAGTCATCACTCTTTGCAGCCTTCACTGTAAGTTTTTAACAAGCAAAGTAAATGGGGAAGCCTGCAGGAGGTCAGAAATAACAGCCACAAGTTATTGCACTTCACAGTGTCGTTGGATTTATCTAATGATGGCATGGTCACATGTCATTGTGCTTTATGTCCACATTGTTTAGCGACAGAATTTCCAGTCCCAATTACTGTCGAGGACTACCTATACTTCACTCTTATAACACTTTTTAATTTGCTTTCTACACTGCAACAGACAGATGGGACCAAAAAACAAAAGGGAAAGAGATATATTTTGGCTCACATCATTTAAGATCCAATAAGGAGATGTATTTTGTGAATTCTACTTATAATTCTGAATTCTAATTCAATCTTGTGATGAAAAAAAGCAGAGATAAGACATGAATACTTTCTCTCTAACTTAATAACACACACACACCCCGCAATATTCAGACATCTCTATGGCTTATTTTACCTAATTTTCAGAACTTAATCTGAAGGATTGAACTTTGGTTTAAAAACACTGGAGAAAGGCATACAAAGTGCTTTATTTCAGCTACATGAAACTAAGGAACAGTTAAAGTTACACAATTTTAAAATACTCCATCCCAGTTATTAATCTGCATTGTTATACCTTTTCTGCAACATCTTAAGCAGAGGAAAATAACTAGAACAAGTATTATTTGCCTTAAAAATATGGATCAAAGCCATGTTCTTTACTCAATTCATGTACTGCTTTATTCATGTCCCCATAAAGAAAATCAATTAAATAGAACTAAGAAACCACAGTGGGGAAAAGTGGCTTTTTAGAATCTTTTATACTCCTTGTGAGAGTCAACATTTACAAGTTTATATCTGAAGTAGCTCTGCCCTTTTCAAGTGCCATCTGCTGATAAATATCTTCTACTGACAAGGTCCTCTTGAATTAAGGATATTTTTTTGAGTAGAGCAAATAACTATCAGAATGCAGCTTTTGATTTGGAATCATTAACAAAGGCTACTTTTTTAAAGTTCCCTAAGAATTCAAAAATTAAATGGAGAAGTCCAATTTGAGCTGTTAAATTAGGTTTGAAAAGAGTAGTGTGGGAATTGGTTAACTTGGCATATACAGTATTTTTTCAACAATCTCCAAATTTGAGAAAGTAGAATATGCACACAGGACTTGTAAAGAGAATTGAATATAATTTGAAACAGTTTACCTCCCATGTTGTTCACTTTTTTCAGTCCTATTCAACTCAGACCAAAATTATTTAATCATGCTCATCACAAATTGAACCTTCTTCTTCAAACAATCGTCAGCTATCTTTAGCTCAGTACAATGGAAGTAGAGTTGTATTACAGTTTCATCAAGTTTGGTAATTTCAAAAAAGAATATAGAACATAGGATCTTATTGCAATGCTTAAATCTGAAGCTACAAATATGAAAGAGAATCTCTCTTTAATCTACATTTTTAAATCATCTAATTAATTTGGAAGGGTGCATTGGCTTCATTTGTTTGTGGTAACTCTCATCTTTTTAATCCAACAGGGTTGGGGGATGGGAGAGGCACAGAACAATTTGGAAGATGAGTTCATTATGATCTCTAATGGAGTATGGATTTGCTTCAGAAGATCATCACAAAACAGAAAGTGCTCCATTTATTTCAGGAATTAGGAAACACACTCCAGTGAATTTAAGAGACATAAGATATCTATCACAACCTTCAGCATTCAGAGAAAAACAAAACTGAACAATCAAATCAGGCATCACACATTGTGGAGAAACTGTGGAAACTCTACAAAATGAAGTAAAAAGCAGTACATATACACAATTTGACAACATCTAAAATTTCCACAATACATTAAAATAATGGCTTCATAAACCTCCAACAAAAGCAAAGTAATAAACATAAAAATACAAAAGAAACAATGGTATAGTTGCTTGTTAACAGAATGTCTTCCAAAATAATTATATCTTCAACAACTTTCTAAAATACAGCAGAAAAATACAGGGAGGAGGAATTGATCTTCATAGAGAATTGTTCCAGAGTATTATCATAACTACAGAAAAGGAGTGCCTTCTAACCGTGGGCACTTTTTGGAAGCCCGGGACTATGACCTCTCTCTCAAGGGTTGGTAGGTTTAGTCAGTTCTGGTTGGAGCGTATATATGGGATTTATCTAAATGTCATTCTGCCATAAGTTAAAATTTCCCCTCCTTATAATATCCTCTTCCTAATCCCTTCCATTGGGTTGACCAACAACCTGGAATAGAACTGGAGGACACCCAGAGTTCAGCTCAAAGGAACAGAAGAACTCCAGATGCAGTGGTGGGATGTTGCCGGTTCGGACCAGTTCAGGTGAACCAGTAGTTCCGGCAATCAGTTGGCCCCCACTCTACCCTGCCCTTTATTTCCTGCTTTGTAACTCATCTCAATCATGTGGCACAGCTGACCCCCCCCCCCCCATTGTTCTACTTACTGTTGCTGACTTGGAAGGTAAGCTGCTGAATTTCTAAATGCTCCATTTTCAGTGCTGCGTGCAAGCGCCTTTGGCACGCACACACATAAAGTGAGCGTCCTAGTGTAAAAAGCGCGCTCAACGAACCGGTTGTTAAAACCGGCAGCATCCCACCAATGTCCAGATGGATATATAGACACTGTATAAGTTGGATATACCAGTTTCTGTATAAGAAATTTACTTCTTCTGAAGACTCCCTCAATTTTATAAACTGGATAGGCTCTTAGTTACGTACCAGCAAAAGCTCAAAAGCTGGGCTGAGAAACAGCATATAGACAAGCATGGTTTTCATATATTTTGCTGAGCAACAGAGAGGATTTTTCTTAGAATGTCATCCTATATTGTTAGAACATACAGGTAAATTTATAATCATATGGGATGGTCTTGTACAAATCAGCCATCTACAAGATTTTACGTAAGCAAGAATGGATACTTACAGCAGGCAATATCCAGGAAGCTACAGTGAACAGATGGCACCCAGAGGTTTGATGAGCCAGTATCAAAGACTGTAGTAAACTTCTGTGGTGGAGTCCCAATACCTATCTCTCCATAATATTGTGCCTGAAAAAGAAAATAACATGCAAGGACAATAAATAACTAAGATTTCCTCCAGTGAGAGAGAGGGAAGAGGATCATTCCAAGCTGTTATACAACTCTATATAGATCCAAAATATTTATTTATTTATATTTACTTATTTTGTCAAGCGATTATAAGATAACAGGTATAAGTATAAACATAGTTATGAATATATGAAATGGATACGTACAAGAAAAATAAAAAGAAACAATAGGACAAGGACGGTAGGCACGTTGGTGCATTTATACACCCCCCCTACAGATTTCTTAAGAAAGGGGTGAGGTCAATAGTAGACAGTCTAAGGCTAAAGATTATGGGGTTTGGGGAAGAAACCAGAGTCAGGTAGAGTATTCCAGACATTGACCACTCTGTTGCTGAAGTCGTATTTCCTGCAATCAAGTTTGGTGCGGTTTACTTTGAGTTTGTATCTATTGTATGCTCTTGTATCGTTATGGTTAAGCTGAAGTATTCATTGACAGGTAGGACATTGCAATATAAAATTTTATATACTATACTTAGATCGGACTGAAGGCGGCATAGTTCTAGGTTTCCTAGGTCTAGAATTTCGAGTCTGGTGGCATAAGGTATTCTGCAATGAGTAGAATACATTTAATCCAGCTACACTACCAACTACATTGTTCATTATTTTACAGAACATATGAATGTCAGGACACTCCAACTATAATCAACCTCAAAAATGAAGAGTAAAGTAAAAATAAATCTTTCTCACTTCTATCATTAAGATTTATAGGAAAAAGGGCAGTAATAAGAAAGGATACCCATCATTAGGATAGGGAGATCTAAAGACAATGTGATACAACATTTTGACATCCAAAGTAAAAAAAAAATCACAGTTAAGTGTTTTCTAATATTTTATGAACAAAAAGCATTATGTATGTACCTTGAGTTGTATAAAATAAAGATGAGATATGATAACAACAGCAGCAACAATCTATTTCCTCCAACCTAGAATGAATTGTTAATATCCATTTATGTGGAAGAAAAGACAAGTAAAATTCCAGTCACCATGAAATAATCATTCATAAAAACTTGAAAAGCAATATACGGAGTATGATACCAACAATATTTGTAAAAAAAAAACAGACCAAAAGAAGACACCTTAATTCATTGCTTTAATAGGCTTCACTTCAACATATTAGTAGTGTATTTTGCAATTATTTTTTTTCAGGAAAGAGTACAATCTTGAGCTTGTCCCTTTGTTGATTTTTCCCCTTTTCAGATCTCACACCCTTCAAATTAGATATTATTTTATAATGTACTTTACATTCTGTTTTAGACCTTTGCTATTTATCCAAACATTTCTGTGTTCAGAATCATCATAAAACAAACTTCCATGCAAAACTGTGCTACTTTCAACAGCCTTCAACTATTAGCAAATGTATATTTCCTGCTAATTGTCTGGAATAGAACTTGCATAGCCAAAGGGAAACTTCGTCTGTTTGGCCAAGGTTCAATATGGAAAGGTCTTGTTCTCATGCGAAAATGACTCATTACAAGCTACACCTGTCTATATATTGTTATACAAAATAAGAAAAAAGCTGTTTGCAAAGACTATTCAATAAAGAGTGGCCACATGTTGCTATTCACAATTGTTGAACTGTTTCTACATTCATTCATATCTACCGTATATACTCGCATATAAGCCCATCTCGCATATAAGCCGACCCTTAAAAACTGCCCCAAAATGAGGAATTTTGCAAAAACTCGCATATAAGCCGACCCCCAAATACCATGGTGTTCAACCCCTGATCTCACCGTCAAGGCTCACAGTCAGAAAGATTCTGGGAGGACAGGGCTTTGGGCGCAACTTCCCTGAACAACAGAAGTGAAGCCCAGAGGGAAAAGGCGGCGGGGCAAAAGTTGCAGCTCATCATCCATCCAGGGTGAAAAATGGCCGATTTTCGCACGCATTTTACTTGAGGCGAAGGCTGCTAAGGGCCAGCTGATAGTGCGAGAGCCAAGACTCTCTTCACGGGAAGCCGCCACGCTAAGTCGCTGCCCGACTTCGCGCGTGTTTTACTTGAGGCAAGGGCTACTAAGGGCCAGCTGACAGGGAGTGCGAGAGCCAAGACTCTCATCGCGGGAAGCCGCGCAAATCAAGGCACGGCCACCGATAAATCAGATTTATGCGCGTATAAGCCGACCCCCAAATTTGGAAAAAAAAAGCGTTCTAAAGTCGGCTTATATGCGAGTATATACGGTACTTTTGTGTTAGAAAATTTGCAAAAAAGAACTACAACATACAGATTTATGCACACTGTAAATGTTGGCTGATATGAAGCGTAGGTTTCTGCTAGGTTAGAAATGTTTGTGCAGATTTCTCCAATGTAATTGATCAAAGAACTGTAATAACAGAAGGATAATAGGCAACTTTGGTCCCAGGGTGGATAAAAAACATTTAAAAATAAAATAAAATGGATTTTATTTTTATCAAATATAAATATTAAAAAGTATTTAAATAAAATGCTTTTGGAGTAGAAATCTATCTAAATATAGTTTTCTATTTAAGATACATTAATAAATTAGTTCATTCAGCATGAAATGGAGCTTAGTTATGTAGCAATGAGGCTGTATATTCTGCAATATTGGGACTGTCGGTGAGTCAACAGCAAGTCAGAGGAGAAGCCACTATGGGACAGAGATGACAGTTGCTCTTTAAAAATTATGATTTAAATCGAGTTGATTTAAATCAAATCCACCCTTGCTTGGTCCAAATAAGTATGTTTCCTTGAGAGAAACATCCAGGCATATAGACTTCAGTAGCTAATACAATGGCAGTTTGGAATTGATTATACTCTAGTTAGGCAATTCCCAAACTGTCAATTTTGTCAAAGTAATCACTTTCATTGAAAATGAACATAGAAACAGTGGACCAAATGTATAAATATAGTTCATAGCTGCTAACGTACACATGGTGTTTTATTCTCGTGCTTCCCATTCCAGCCACACAGGTGGTACATCAGCTGTCCTCAACAGGGAGTCCTCAAATTATGACCATTCATTTAATGACTGCTTGAAGTTATGATGGCCCTGAAAACAGCGACTTATGATAGTGCTCGCAGTTATGATCATTGGAATGTCTCCACAGGCACAAAATCAAAATATGGGCGCTTGCCAATTTGCCTGTATTTATGATGATTGCACTGTTTCAGGGTCACATAATTACTGTTTAGGACCTTCTCAGAAGGCTTCCAACAAGCAAATTCAATGAGAAAAACCCAATTAACTTAAAGACTGTGATGATTTGTTTAAATGGACATAAAATCGGGCATGACTCATTTAACCATTGCATAACTTAGCAACGTTAAATTCCAGTCCCAATTATGGTCATAAGTCAAGGAACAACTGTACTGAAAGTATCCCAATTGTTCTTGTGTATTTCTGCCCATCCATAAAATACATAAGTAAAATTAATACCAGCAATTTTAAAACTATGAATAGGAGTAAAAATATGTCTTAAAAAAGCCTAAGAAGGAACAGAAATAAACCAAAGGATAGATTTTGGATTTAGACGGTTTCTTTGAACCTGATATTTTTAGGCAAGATCGCTCACCTTTGTTCTTTTTTAACAGAAAGCTGCCTTTCTCCCCTGAGAAAGTTTTTTTCTAAAAGACTTGCTAAAGTCTTTCAATTATGTTGGACTCCTACTCCTATAATTCCCATCCAAACAGATTAGATCCAAACAGCATTGCTGTAAATAAGATAGAAGTTAGTCATTCTCAGGTGACATAAGCCAGATAACGGAGAGCAAGAGATTATAAGGAGGAGGACCATATGGATCATGCCAGAATACGAAAAATATTAAGGCCAATGCCTGTGCTGGATTTTCTGATGATTTTCTACACAATAAAAAGATATTGAAAGAACTAGATTTGGGGAAGAAATGATCGAGAATTCAAGAAACTGAGACAAGGAAACAAATTGTTCCTTTATCCTTTTATACCATAATAGCAAAATCGAAAGGGATGTTAACTAGTATAGTGGCTGAAAAACTAGAAAATTTAGATATGCTTCTTTGTTAGTCAAAAGTCAAATCTAGAAGATAAAAATAAAAATGGGAAATGAAAAACCTAGTTTTTAAAACTGATATAAGACGATAAAGATAGAATCTGCATTGTTTGATGAAATTACAGTTGAAACTACAACGTAGGCTTTTTTTTTTTGTTTCTGTAAAAATATGACATTAATCTAAGGAAGGAAATGATAGACACAAACTAAATCATGAATGGGAAGTTCATTTCAATGGCAACAATTAAAATATTTAAAAGCAATGGATTTTTTTAGTGACAATGAACAGTTATGAAAACTGAACAATGATAAAGGAAAGGAAGGAGGTAACCTTAAAATTATGATTTTTTAAAAAACTTTTATAACAGCTACCAATGATCACAAGAACGGAATAGTGCTGGATCAAATAAAATTGACTATTCTCATAAAGCAATGATTGGCCATATTTTGGCCATGTGAGGTAAAGACAGAAGAGAGAACTAGAGAAAACTATTATGTGTGGTAAGGTTGTGAAAAATAGAGAGGGACACAATGGATAAAGTGGATGGATGAGGTTAAATACATCACTGGAATGTCCTTGGAAGAGCTACAAGTTATTATTAGACACAAGGCAAGATAATAAGCATTTATTCATGCAGTCACCAGATTTGATAGCCTCTAATCAACTATCATAATCTATTGCATAACCCAAAAAAACCCCAACAAAAACAAAAACCCAGGGCTTCACAACACTTCAAATTCAAAGGGAAGAAGGTTCTTTGGCTTATACCAGGTCACTGATGCCAGAGTTGCAGAAATGATCCTAGGGAAAGATGTAAATTTGATTGAAATAATTATTAATTGCTATGTGTCCACCTATGTGTGTCCCGAAGTACTTATTTTTCTTTCCGATCTACAGCTCTGCCCATCCCTATGGTACAAAACCGTATTTTTGAGCTGTTAAATATATGAAGAAATAAAATGAAATGGAGAGGGTTTTTTGTTCTTCTGTTTTGACTTAGCACTATTATTTAAGTTCCTTTGAATATGCACCACTTCAGAAAAGCACCAGAGAAGCAAGCATTTCAAATACATTTGAAAATCATTTTCCCAAATATGAATATCAGCTTCATCTTTCCCAGATGACATTTCTAATATGTTCTAGCCCTGCAAGTCAAATGTTGACTTAGCATGGTTGATTGTGAAAGCCTCATTATAGTATTTTTTTTACCCTTGTGAACAACTGTGGGGGTGGGCTAGGTGTGGCTGAGACAGAACACTTTCAAACAGCTTCAACAAGATTGCTAAAGTTAGCTTATTTAGCAACTACAGTGGTTTTTTCAACAGCTTCAAATGAAAGGCTTGCTAAGAAATCACCTGTAGTTCTATAGTATTTTGTATCATAAAAATTTTAATTTAGGGAAAGATGGGTCATGATGGAGTAACTAATGTTGGCACCAGTAATGCTTTGCAGAAAGTTGATTTCTCACCAAAAGATTGCTGAAGCAGATGTTCAGCAAAGCTTCTCTCTGAAATAGTCATTGTGGTCTAAGAGAGAATTGGATGGCTTTATACAACTCATCCATCTCTGGTCTGATAAAGATCTTTGGTCCCTGCTAAATGCAAATTTAATGAGTTTCTTGGGCTTCTAAACTGAGTTTTGATTACTTTGCACAAAGCAGTGAGATATGGAACATAGTGCAAGTTAGTTGGATATTAAATGAGTTAAGCAATGTAATATTGTATCATTTATTTAGGATATAAGTGGGAAAAGAACAGATTCCAGATTCATTATTCAACACATTTTAATGTAATTCTAAATTATATGATATTAATTCTTCATCAACTGAAGGAGCAATGGATTCTTTTTAAATGGAAGATGGAAATGGATATATCACAATTTCCCACATGCGCAGAACTTGCTTTAAGAATCATCATTACAATTAAATCTCTGAAATTGTAGAAGAATCATGGTCAATGATTTCAGTCAAAGATCGGTATAAAACATAAAGCAGGTTTTTGTCTCTTATTTTATTAGAGGCTTATAGTACAGCGTTCTCAAATCAATCCACTGCATTTAGTTTTAATGAAGCAATCACTGTTATTCCCAAATCAGGAAAACAATCTACTAAGCATTCAAACTACAAATCTATTTCCTTGATAAATTTGGAGACTTATTTTTAACAGCTATTGTGGCATACAGTATTCTTCCAGTTAAAGTGCATCAGTCTTCGTCTAGGTTTATATAGGGCACTCAAGCTTTTGAGTTACATTTTAAATAAACATCCAGGTAGATAAATATGTGCTTACTTTAATTCAAAATCTAAAACATACATGTTTTTGATTATATCCCTATTATTTGGAATTTATCCAATATTAAGAAGACATGGGAGTTGGCTAACATTATATAGCATTACTAAGGTTGACTCATCCTTCCATTCTTTTGAAGTGGGTAAAAAGGGGACCCAAATTGTTGGGGGCAATATGCTGACTCTCTCAACCATTTAGAGAGGGCTGTAAGCACTATAAAGTGGTATATAAGTCTAAGTACTATTGCTATTAGAAGGATATATCTACACCTGGATTTGCAACATGTTGCCGATCTGTGTAAAATCTGCATTCTTCTACAAAGGGAGAAACATTTTGACAAATACAGTCAAAGATTTTGGAATTGTTCATTTTATAATAATTTCCAGGACCACTTTTGAAAATCCTGTGCTTATCAATTCTGAAGTTCTGGGGAATCTTGAAAGCTATTGCATATATTTGTATTTTTCTTTTTTGTTTAGCTTAAATTTGTGTAAAGAATGAAAGCATATCACCTAATTTGGTGTGACAAACAGAAAAAAAAGTTTTGGAGAAAAGTTAGTTTGTTATACTTATATTTAAACTGCACATGATTACTTAGTGCACTTCAGATTGTTTTTGCCATTCTTCTGAAAAAGCAAAGGTACAGAGAGCAATTTAGCAAGCTCTCCTTGTCTTGACTTTCAAAGTTGCATTCCTGTGTGTAATAAGAGCAAAGCCAGCTTGTTCTGCAATTCTCATGCTTAAACAATAGGCAGATTTGGCATTTTCAGTGGATGCTGTGTGTTCATTCACCAAAGAATTGCCAAGGGGAAGGAGAAAACTTTTATAACATGATGTCAGGATAGGTGTGGCTAATTCAAAGGTGAACTAATAATGTTTAAAAGCAACTTGTCCTGTAGCCTAGGTACAAAGCATTCTCTTGCATCTTGATGGTGATCTGAAGAGACTCAGAGGCAGATAGTGAGTACAGCATGTGCATGTAGAAAAAAAGACCACATCAAAGTAAAGATGAATATTGAGACTCAAACATCATGCACTTGCTTCAATGCACGAGTTATTCATTATGTAAAAAGCAAAATTTGCTATGCCTGCATGAAACATATGCAGACAAAAATAAAAATAAAATTAATTAACCATCAGATATAATTTTTTAATTTATTATGAAATTTATTTGCCGCCCAACTTATTTCAGAGCAACTTAGAGCAATAATACTTATAGTCACCCCATAATACTCTCAAACATCATCCCCCACTACAGATATTTTACACTATAGGTTTTTAAAGGTATAGAACTTAAGATTACCTTTCAACTGAAACACTTCCTTAAGAAAAATGCAATAAAAAGCAAAAATGTCAACATCAAGCCCACTTCTCCTAATTACCTGACAAGTTCCTGAGATACAATGGTGTAAAGATTTTCAGCATCTTACAACAATTTTAAAACCAGACAAGTATTGAAACAGCAATTATAAAATTTTATAATTTTGTTTACAGCAAATTGTATGGATGTCTTAAACTCTTGTATTTTTAATTGTCCTTTGCTGCATTATCTTTTTTTTTGTTTAAATTGTTCTTCAAATATCTTGAAAGCCTTATGACTTGAATGGCAGATGGAAAATTAAAAAAAAAGTAGAAAAGCAAGCAGAATACTGCCTGATCAGTCCTCTGTCTCTAGAATCTCCACCCACTGGATGCATGAATAAGTAGAGGTTTTACCAATGGGGCATAAAGATACCCAGAAATCTATTTGCACTATAAAGTACATGTGGATTTTGACAGCCTCCAGACCCTGTCAGTTGGGGAGACAAATTACCTTAGATCCTATGCAGATTCAAATGTGTATGAAGAAGAGCCAATTCCATTCTTGTAAATGAAGTATGATTACCAGTTGAAGAGCAAGTTGGTACTTGTTTTATATACCCATAATTGACAGTATGAGAAAGATAGGAATGTGAACAGGTAATCTGTTCAGGACCTTAGGGTTACGAGATATTTTAACATGGCTCTGGAATACCATGACTAAGCTATCTTGTTTTATGCAAATAACAGCAGCATAATGTTTCAGAATATACAGTAGTTGGCATTGGGTTTTGAGGCACCTTTTATTTCTACCTATATGTCACAGAAAGAGTGCCAGTTTAGGCTGATGTTCTCTTTGTCCCTACAATGGCATTCATCCCAATTAGCTTCACAGCTGTCAACTCAATAATCTCAAAGCATTACGGGTTGGCCTATAAATTTACAAAAACAGATTGTGAAGATATGCTTCAAAACACTTGATATAGGTATATTTATGGCTGAATATCATCTAAATCACTGTAAGTCTACCCTGGAAAGGTATCAACAAGGTCTTCAAGTAAAGATTTGGACAGTATATAATTGCTAAATGTGATTTAATATGCTACCTCCTTCTCTCCATCCAAGACAAAGACTAATTAAGTTTTTCCTAAAAAAAAATACAGCGCAGGAACATATTGAGCAATTTTACTTGGTACATTTCACACATAAAGCTTGATTAAACAATTCCATACATTCTTGTACAGCTCACTTGGAATTGGCAAACAAAACAACAACCACGGGAGAAGAAATATGTCTGATAAAATACAGGCAGTCCTTGACTTACAGCCATTCATTAAGCAACTGTTCAAAGTTACAACATCACTGAAAAAAGTGGCTTACGACCAACCGTTCCTTGCACTGCTGACCATCATGCCATTCCCATGGTTCTGGAATAAAAAAAAAATGCACTTGGCAACCAGCATGTACTTACAGTGGCTGGAGGATCTCAGGATCATGTAATTACCATTTGCAATCTTCTCAGCTAGACGCAACAAGCAAAGTCAATGGGGGAAGCTGGATTTGTTTAACAACTACATGATTCACAACCATGGCAAAAAAAAAAGGGGGTTTTCAAATAGGGAGGGATTCACGTAAATTCTTTGCTTAGCAACAGAAATGCTGGTCCTGATTGTAGCTGTCAGTCAAGGACTATCTGTACTCAACTTTTCCAAATTGGAGGTACAGACCATTTATATCCACAACAGACGATGGAGGGGAGGAGGGAGAGAGAAGAGAGACATGCTAGTTTTTTTTCCTAGGTTCCAGCCACTTCTGCAACTACTCCTCTCTTCTCCCAACATACTGCTATTCTCCCATATGCCTCGTAGGGATATTTAATGCTTTCAAAAAGAAGAGGAACCTCATCAACTTCACTGCAGTACATATCCCTTTCCTTCTCGGATCAAATAAGTAGAAGTTTCTAATTAGCAGTTTAATAAAAAGCAGGCAGGCATCTCAGAAGCAGCAGCAAGATCACCAGGAAAATGGCAACAACTTAAAATTTAAGATATATTTATAGAAGGGCAAGGCATATTGGAAATGGGAACATTTTAGACTTCAAATTTTGTTTGTGAAAGATGACATCAGCCAAATTGCCAGACACTATGACAGATATAGACAGACTTCAACAGAGATTTACAGGAGGAAACATGCTTTTTATTTAGAAATAAAATCTTTTGATACCCAGCCCTGAGCTTCAGGGCATTATTAGCTCAAGAATAATAAAGAATGGTCTTTACTTGTAGCCGTTGGTTTTGTGGCACCTTAGTCTCCCACATCAAAAATGACTGAATTTCTTTAAATGCTATGTTGTCAACTGATAACGGCACCTATTGATACCACTAGAGTTGAACAGAAAGAATTTCCAGTACCACCTTTTCTCATATTAGGTGATACTAATATAATGGGACACTATCTGATTTCAACAGACAACCTGGCTGTTCCAGCATAACTGCAGTTTCATAAGGACTCACTCTCTCTGTAGCAGCTCCCCCTCCAGCAAAATAATATTAAGAGAGAACAATGATTTGTATTACGTAGGATTTGATAACTGGGAGAGCAAGCTTGGGAACTGGATAATGGAAAACCAAGAATTATTATGTGGAAATGACAGGTTGAAAAAGCCAAGTTCAATTAAACCAATCCCTAGTGAATACAAAACTTCAAAGCTGAAAAGACAGACCTACCAAATATATATCTAGACCTATTATATTCAGACTGCAAACATCTGGATAACTACTAGATGGCAGTCAAGCGTTATCAGTTTTATGTATCTATGCTGCCATCTAGATTTTTGAAGAATAGATATGATTGGGCTGGATACACCAACAACTTGACTCTAATCATGTTTCCTCCCAATAAACCCTGCTGACTTCACTGGGACTTGGTCCAAGAAAGCCCACTATTTGTAGCAATCTTGGGATACCCAAAAGTTACCGAGATTCACTCAAGAACTCAATACATTGCCCTCCTTCTAATGAAAGAGGTGTGCCTGAAATTGCTACTTTTGCCAGTCATATAATTATTACATGTTACAATTTGAAGTGGTTATTTTTGAAGAGTTTTTTTAAAAAAACAACACTCAAAACCATAAAGATACCATTTGCTACTTGAAGAAGTGCAGAAGTCAGTTTTGTTTAAAGTTGTTTATTTCAAAGCAAAAAATTCCAATTAGTTGAAAATCTATCAAATGATGGCCTGAGTTGTTAATTGTATTTTGCAAAATATAAATATCCAACCTAAATTATTATATATATTCTGATTATTTTCTCCAATGGTTTTTGTATTTTTTCAGAAAGAGATCTATTTATGGTTTGATACAATTCCACATTTATAAGATACATCTGATTTTATTTATGCAAAAGAGTTAGGAACCTGCTCTTCTGCAAAAGCTTGATAGACTTGCTCCATAGTGGAACTAATTGCTGAAGTTCCCTGATACTAACCAGCCAAGTGTTCAGCATATTCCAATGCTGAACCTTCTGCATGAAGCAGGGTGCTGGCCTGTAGAGTATTCCCTCCAATTTGATAGCTTGGCTTGCAATTTCTTTTAAACCATGATTTAAATGCTTTGCTGAATAAACTACAATTGACGGGCTTCCATACATAGTAAGCTAAACTATAAACCATCATGACTATTTGCACAGCACATTAAGCCAAAACCAAACAAACTACATTCTACTTTAGTGTATTCTGTAAAACGAGCCCCTCATTCTATCCAGCTTATACGATGGGTTTCCATAAACTGCAAGCCATAATGTGATTATTTTGGGAGTGTATGCTCTTTAAACCCAACTACTATGGCTTATTCTACAAATTTTAAAGTATGGCTTAATGTGATGTTTAAACAGTTACACAGGAAAAATATATTTTAAACAACATTAGTTGTCACATGTATTTATATATCCAACAGTTCACTGTGGCTAAAAGTTGCAGTCTCGAATCAAAGTGTTTATCAGCAAATTCCAATTTCCAATTTAACTTGTGGGGTGTCAAAAATGGATTGGGTCTATACCAGGACTTAGTGCAACCAGAGTATTAGGAGATCGCCTAGCTTACCCTAGTTTAGAAAACTGTGGTTGGTCTTATCCATATATCTATTTTTTTTCACTGACAAGGAATTCAAGAATCAAATGACTCAAAAGCATTCATATAGCATCTGAGATCTAATTAGTCATTAAAAAATTATCATTAACACAGAGCTTGAATACAGTTTTCCTTTAACTATTGCCTTGCTGAAAAACTTTGAGTTATATCTTTTGCTCAACAGGAAACTGGATGAGGAAACTGGATAAATAAACAAAGAACAAAGAGTATATAAATTAAATAAAAATAAAATAAAATAGAATAGATTTAATGTTGCCTTGCAAATAATATTTTTTAAAAATTAAAACAGAAACAGGGAGACACTGTTCACTGCAGCTACACTCGTTTTCATTTTAAGAAACAACAACCAGATGTCAAGCACCATTAGTGTGACTTTCTTTGAACCTGGGAGAAACTACCAAGGAGTTATTACATTCCAGGTACAATGTCCAAATGCAAATGATTGTCTGCCTATTTTCCATTAGGAAAGAAATTAAAATTCCAGCTGTAAATCTGTGTTAAGAAGACATAAGTGCACATACTTTATAAACATGCTTTTCTGATCAAGTGAAATCACAGCAGTGGTGCCAAAAATGACAGAGAATAAGAAGATTTTACACAGAAAATTTGCACTTCCACTTTGGTCCCAGGTTTTTCTCCTTCCTAACTTTAGCCATTTCACTGGATCAGTTCTCTTTTCAACTGGAGTATCTTTTGAGTGAATTTTGTTCCCCAAATGTCAGAAACGTAAGAGTCCATATATCCATATTCTAATTACTTTCATCTATTACTTCATACCTCTCCTATACCTTTATTTCAATAGCATCTTTGGCCCTAAGCAAATCATGAAGTTGTCTCCCACGTAGATGTGTTTTTTTCTTCAGAAAATTAGCCTGAAATATTCCCACAAAACGTTTCTGTGGGAATATTTTTCACAAGGAAATGACACACTTTGGGATTGATGAGATAGTAGGGTGGATGGCCCACATTCCAAATTTGCCTAAAGGAATGAAGCTGAGCATGCGCAGCAAGAGCTATGAAACAATAGTTGCTGGATGCTCTCAAACTGAAGCGCAGAGCACGTAACCATTACAGATAGTTGTGCAACGGAAGGACACCAACTGGTCTACATAGGCATTAAGACTCATTAATTCAGCATTCTATGTCACACAGTAACCAATCAGATCCAGGAAGACTGAGAAGTTGATAAACCTCTTCTACCATGGTTCTTTATCCATGGGTATTTATTAAATTTATATACTGCCCATCTCACTATCCAAAATATTTGAAGTATGCTATCCACGAGGCAGGAGTTAAGAGGACAGTTCTTAATATTGGTAGCTGTTGATATATTTGTACAGCCCATTAATTTGCCTAGCCTGGTATACTGCTATATCACATCAATTCTTCTCATAGCTAGGAAACCAAAACCAATAAAGACGATAAGACAAGGATACTGCCACCCTACTTACATCCATGTAATTCTTCAGAGCCTCTGGGGTAGGTATTTCTGCACCAGGACCCCCAAATTTATACTTCAGCATTTGTCCCAACTCAATCAAATCTTGGATATTGGTCCCATATTCATTGTAGATGCTACGCATGGAAGGGAATTTCTTCAGTGGGATTCTGTTCAGGAGAAATTATTAAACAACAAAAAGAAACGCATTAGCCACGGCAATTTTCCTTGGTGTCCTCTTTTTCCTGCAAGTCTTCAGGAAGAATCAGTATATGGCCATTGCTAGCACAGTTCACATTCACAACACAAAATATATTTTTAGGTACAAGTAGCCCTCGACTTATAATTCAAAGTTACAACAGCATTGAAAAACATAACTAAGAACTGGTTATCACACAATGGTCACAGCTTCCCCATGGTCACACAATAAAAATTCAGGAACTGCCATGTATTTCCAATGATTGCAGCATCCCAGTGATTGCCATTCGCAATCTCATTGTGGGGAAGCTGAGTCGTTTAATGACCATGTCATTCACTGAACAACTGCAGCAATTCACTTAACTGTGGCACTTAAAGGACATAAAATTAACGACCTTACTTAGCAGTGGAAGTTCTGGGTCCCAATTGTGCGGGTAAGCCAAGGACTACCCACAGCATAGAAGCAATAGTTTTCCTTTTGTTTAATCTAAACCTAACTATCAAGCATCACTTTGTCTAGTAGACACATTTTCCACCAGGATTTACTGGCATGGATCTTGTGAAGTTAATGGAGTCTTGCTAGTTTACCCTGCAGTAATTATGGGAACCTCCCTACAGATCAGGGTTTTAAAGCTTCATTACTCCCTTTTTTTAACTTGTATTTTTGCTAAAAGGCCAACCTCTGAAAACTTCCTATGTTAGCTCTAATTACTTCAGACTGACATCTTTAATCTGTTAAACATCATTTTAAAGTTAAACATTACTTGGAAGGATAAAATTCCTGAAACCTCAAAAATAGGCATTATCTAAAAAGCAAAAGGCATCCTCCTGACCTACAATCTGTTTGATGTTATGCTTAACCCTCATATCAAAATCAGCACTATATATTAAGTTATACTATTATGCGATATCAAATCAGCAAGAATTATCAACAAGTTTAACAGGAACCAACAAATTTAAAATACAAAGGAATCAACTTGTCTTTATGGTGTCCGGAAAGTAGGGGGAAGAGTTTTAGTTAAGTGGCATTATTCGCATTTTAAAGTGCAGGCACACTCCTCAATGAAAGAAGCCCTGATCTAACTGGAAGTAATTTTAGGCATTATTCTGTACAGTAGTAAATATATGTAAGAGTTCAATGGTGCTTAATCTCATGAGAATCAGACTGCAACTTTAATTACTGCATTTACCCCTACTGGTTTTTCATTAGTGTCAGCAAGTTCCAATGACACTGCTTTTTGAAATCGAGTCCACAAACTTTATGTAATATTGGAAACCAGCCATTATATGTTGCCTTCAAATTGGGCCCTATATCCAGATTATCCCTTTCTCCAGCAAGTAGTAGAAGGTTTTGAAAAATGGATGCTATCATCATCTCATTATGCTTCTTTTTGAAAGCAGCCAATTGTCCAGGCCGATCAGAGACTTTGGGGAAAGAAGAATAGGCATTTTCTTCTTTCCCAATCAGTACTAATGCTAAATATCTGATTAATAATATTTTAAAAACTGCTCAGTGAATCAAAATAAGGATTTTTGATTCCTTATCAGAACAAAACATTTGCATCAAATACTGGATACTTGTGCTAATCGCAGAATACTTTCAAAACTTTCAAACTTTAGTATTTCACTCAAATTACATTATGTTTAAACAAAATGCCAGATGCTAAGGTTTTAAAAACAGATTTCACAAACAAGCATGGTTATCTCATTCCTGGAATGCCACATCAGCCTACAATGATGTATTAGGCTAAAAAGTAAAATTGAATTAGATGTAAAAGAAATAAACAGTACCATATCAGCGACAGAGTATTTTCCTAATTCCTGCAGACAGCAAGGAAGAGTTATAGACTCTGCTCAGGGTGACCTTTCTTGCCAATGGAGACACCTAAATATAACTTAACTGTGCTCTTAACTTTGCAACCCACATATGCAGAATAAGGGTGGAAGAGTGCTCTCTCCTATATTCTAAGAAATAATTCTGCACTTAAAAATAAACTGAAGTATTAGCTTTATGGAATATCTGAGCATAGTTATATTATTCACCTGACCAGCATATATTTCAACACTACCAGACACATAGGTGGTCCTTTCTACCATTAAAATACACCACCACTAAAGTAATGATTGTGTTAATTTTTAGGGTAGTGCTATCTTTAAAAGGGGTTGTCTGATGCATATATAAAAGCAAGAAGATATGTGACACAAGAGGGAGTGGGGAAACTATTTTGTGGCAGCTGGGGTTAGAAATATGTTTCTAAGATGAAATTTATCTTTACAGATCCAATCAGTAGGCAGCTACCAAATAACTTGTACTATTCACTTGGACTGTTCCTCTTGCCATTTTTTTGATAAACTAAATTAATCTCTGCTCAAACATTAAATTCTCCCACCCCTCTAATAAAAGACAAGTCTTTTAACATTTATGCAATTCAAGTTTGCATGCTTTTTCATCCTTAAACCACAAACTAGAGAAACACTGTCCATCAGATGACAACAACTTCAAAATTATTGAACAAGTGTACATGAGTAGACTGGGAAAATGTTTCCCTTCCCATCCACAAGTGCTTAATGGAAAAAAAAAATCAATGCATTAGATACAGATAATCAGAGTTGGAAGGGACCTTGTAGGTCATCTAGTCCAACCCCCCACCCAAGCGGGAGACCCGACACCATTTCTGACAAATGGCAGTCCAATCTCTTCTTGAAAATCTCAACTGATGGCACTCCCACAACTTCAGAGGGCAAGCTGTTCCATTGGTTGATTGTTCTCACTGTCAGAAAGTTTCTCCTTATTTCCAGGTTAAATCTCTCCTTGTTTCCATAAATTATTCCTTGTTTGGCCTACAGGCACTTTAGAAAATAGCTTGACCCCTTCCTCTCTGTGGCAGCCCCTCAAATATTGGAAGACCGCTACCATGTGTCCCCTGATCCTTCTCTTTATTAGACAAGCCAAGCCCAGTTCCTGCAACCGTTCGTTGTATGTTTTAGCTTCCAGTCCCCAAATCGTCCTGGTTGTTCTTCTCTGTCCTATTTCTAGAGTCTCAACACCTTTTTATAATGTGGGGAAAAAAACTGGATGCAGTACTCTAGGTGTGGATTTACTAAGGCTTTATAGAGTGGTATTAGTACCTCCCTTGATCTTGATTGTATCCCTCTGTTAATACAACTTAGGATTGCATTAGCTTTTTTGATGGCTGCTGCACACTGCTGGCTCCTATTTAGCTGGTTGTCCACTAAGACTCCAAGATCCCTCTCACAGTTACTGCTATTGAGCCTGGTTTCACCCAGTCTATATGTGTACTTTTGGTTTTTCTTGCCTAAGTGTAGGACTTTACTTTTCTCTACACTGAATTTCATTTTTAGCTATGGCTCAGTGTTCTAGTCTGTCAAGATCCATGTGGATCTTGAGCCTATCTTCTTGGGTGTTAGCTATTCCTGCCAGTTTAGTATCATCTGCAAATTTGGTAAGTTCCCCCTCTATTCCCTCATTTAAGTTGTTCATGAAGATATTGAAGAGTACCGGGCCCAAGAGGGAACCTTGTGGCACCCCACTGCTCACTTCCTTCCATGTAGACTTAGACCCATTAAGGACTACTCATTGAGTATGGTTTGCCAGCCAGTTGCGAATCCATCTAGTGGTGGTGCTATCTATTCCACATCTATTACATTATGGCTGACTTTTGGCAAATTTCAGAAGCATAGTATTATCCAGAAAAGTGCATGGGTGCATGAACTGGAAGGTGAGAAACAAGTGTTCAAAGGCCACAAAGTGGAAAAAAAAAACCACAACAGAAACTGCAAAAAAGCTCTTGCATGCTGCTGACATCATTAACAGCTTGCTTACAATATTAACATAACCAAGGGTTTTGGCTTGTGTTTTTTAAAATTAGAACCAACTTTTGCAACCTGGTGCCCTCGAGAAAGGCTAATCTTTAACGTGCTATCACAAGACCATCTGGGAAGGTTTTAGCTTAGTTAAGAGAGTCCTTGGGGAGGTTTCCTCAATATCTTTAGGTTAGATCAAGTATATTGATAATTGATCAGAATTTTCAGTTCTGAAAGAAGTCGGGCAGTAAGGAAGATCTGGAAGGACCCATTCCAGAGGATACTCTCCTGCACCCCCGTTTCCTTTCAAACAAATTGTCCACATTCAAATCCGCTTAGAAAAAAAAAACCACAACAAATTGTTTTTTTTTTTGTTGTTGTTGTTTTTTGCTTCTTCAACAGAGCATCCAATCCAGAGGATGCGATCAGGCTCTTCTCATTCCAAATCAATCGATGCCTAAAGGTCGACAAAAGTGAAAACAACGATGGTTGCTTTTCGGCACATCTTCCCAGAGGAATGAAAGAGACCGAAAGGTGCCCACAGCAACAGAGCCCACAACAATGGAGTCCATGCCTTGAAAAATGCAGCCTCGGTTTCATTTTAGCTCCCATGTTTGTTTGCAAAACTACCACCCCATCCTCCCACTCAGGGATCCTCCAGCACCAAGAGAAAGCCGATCCTCACCTGATCAGCGCCGAACAAGCAGCCCCCAGAGAGGCGAGCAATATGAAATTGCGAAGCCCCATCATAGCCAGACCGAGCCGGATCAGGATCGACGGCGAAAAGACACCCACAGCCCGGGATCTGCTGAAGATGACTGAGCGGCCCCAACCGTGTGACTGCTTTATCAGCTGACCGGGCCTCACTTTGCAACTCGGGAGCATGTGATCGAGAAGGAGGCGGCGCTGGATTTAACCCTCTCCTTAGCAGGCCTCAGACCCGGGAGGCGGATGTAGACTAATTCCACCGCCGTCGGGAAAGGTTGGTGCTTCTGAATGCTGAGCGTGCCCGCACATCTCCTCCTTTGGGCAACCGGCTGGGTGGGTGCTGAGAAGGGCATTCTGTGTGGAGTACGCCCACGCTGGAAACTGGCTCCATACGACTTCAGGGACTGGCGGCAACCCGTTTAGCGAGAAATGGGTCCTTTGAAAGTGGCTTCTTCGAGGTTATCGTTTTGACACTCTTCAAGTGCCTTTCATTTACACATGCTGTTACACGCTGCCCTACACGTATATTTCCCCATAGTGTTGCTGGTTGACTACTTCATCCAGCCAAAGTGTTGGGGAAGGAAGGGATTCCGTCATCACTCGCCATGAGTTACGAACAGGAGCTCAAAAGCTTGTTCAGTACCTTCTGGGGCTTAGATCACTGGGGTTCAAGTAGTAGCCTCATGTACCGGATGAGGTACAACTAGGCATGTGACAGAATTTTCCTCAAAGACTTCGGGAAGTTGCAGCGGTCAGTTGTATTAAGTTTGCTCACTTGTTATTGTTTAGCTCACTGTTTGCAAGCTTGGCAATATTAAGATGTGTGGACTTCAACCCCCAGAATTCTCCAGCCAGCATACTGGCTGAGGAATTCTGGGGGTTGAAGTCCACACATCTTAAAGTTACTAAGCTAGAAAAATAGTGATTTATCTCAGAGGATAAATCAGATGCAAATTAATGCTGAGTGGGGACAACTCCAGATATTAGGGGAGCCTGATAAATACATAATATCTGCCTGGTGTCTTTCTCTTTTGGAGAACTCACTTGCTTTTCTGGCAGAGAAGATTGGGTAAAGGCTACCACATGGGATGTTTGCTCTACATCTGGAATTTTACAGGCCTGATATGAAAACCCATTAGTGACTAGCTCAATTGGAGGTAAAGAAGCTTTAATTGATTGATACGTCACTTTCTAATTTTCCTTAATTATTTTCATCAAGGTAGGAAAACGTAAGGGGAGCCTGAGCTGAAGCCAGCAACTGTAGAATCATATGGGACTCTTCGTGTGTTTTTCTCAAACTTGTGAATTATAATTAATAGGAAGATCAAATTATTTTCATCTGTCAGCCCTGGCTTTAGTTACATCATTTGCACTTATCATAACTCCAAGTAGAAGTATTTGACAACGATAATGCTAACATGCCACTTCAGGGGGAAATGAATGCAGTTTGCTGTAACAGCATTGTCCCTGAATAAGTACTTACTATCCCATAATCCTTTGCAACAAGTTAGAGAGGGTTTGGCATTTTTCCTTTCAAAAGATCTTTCTGCTCAATTCTACTCTCTTAGAAGACAGTTGTATTTTATTGATTGTGATAAATAATTGTGTTCCTTATTTGAGGCACATGATCTATTTTAGTCTTTTTTTTTACTGCCTTCATCTTGTTCCCAGCCCATGACTAAGACAGTGTTAAGTTGTTATTACTTGTTCTAGAATTATAGTACTATTTTTCTTCTTATTGTGACACTGCCCAAGGACAAGCTTAAGGTGAGGTGGCCAGTACTGCGAGTCCATTTTGTTGTCATTCTAAAGTTCTTCCTAATAAGGGATTGGAAAAATAATTAATTGAATGTGAATTTTCAAAAAAGAATTTTGCTCTAAGTAAATTAATGGAAACACTTTTATAATATTGGAAAATGTACAGGTATTACGGAATGTGAGGAGACAGAGTATCTTGTAGATTCATTGTGAAATATACAATTTTCATTTAAGGTTTCCAAAAAAATTTAGTAGAACATACTCATCTCCAGAATTCATGAAAGCAGATTGGGTTGTTTTTCTCATTTGTTTTATGGGGAAATAATAACAAATCTCCTAAAAACTAGGAGACTTCCATAATACTGTTGCTTAATATCAGGATTTCATGATCATTGTTAATATTGGTGTTCAACTGAATGTATTGCTCATCATATGGTAATAGATTTAAGTACAAGGATAACACAGCATGGATGCCTTAAGGGACATTCTATAATTTGAATGTCAGAACTATAATTTGGATATTGTGGGTTCCCAAAATAAGCAATACCATTCAAGTATTGCAACAAATGTGACAGGAATATCTGGGGAGCTGGTCAATTATGTTGAATATGCTCAAATTATACTCCAAGAGGTTGAATCCTTGGGAAATGAGCATAGAATTGGGAGAGGTTTTATATCAAAATGTATTTTATTCTTTATATTGCTTCCATCTTCCCTTAAAACATTAACAGAATTTACAATGGACTGAGAATCAGTGTCTCCTTTAGATAATTGACAGTCAAGCTGAAACTTAGCTAATCAAGTAAAAATAGCAAACGGGAAATTTTTTTACTCAAATTTTCTCAAACACCCAAATGAGTTACCCAGATCTAATCCAGGGTGGGATGCTACCGGGTCTGCCCGGCTCTATAGAACCGGTAGCTCTGAAGTGCAGCAGATACTGAACTGGTTCTGTGTTTGCTGCTGTTTGGCCCACCCGCCTGCCCAGGCTCTTGTCTGTCCTTTATTTCCTGATTTTTCAACCTCAGCTGCTTTGTGTGGCACAGTTGAGGTTGTAAAAGCAGGGGAAAAGAGGCTTTTCAAATGCTGTGCATCTGTGCGCAGCGCTTTTCAACTGTCCAGGTGGCACAACTTCAGATTTTTTACACGCACAGCGTATGCAAAACAGAGTCTCTGAACCAGTAGTAACATCGGTTGAATCCCACCCCGATCTAATCTACATATCAAAGGATAAGGTCTATAAATACTAATAGAGTTAATTAAATTTGGTCTCCCAGCAGAATTGAATAAACATCATAGAGGACACACTCACACACACACATACCTCAAATGTCACCCTAGAATGAGCACATAGATATTTCTATACCCAGGACAAACTCCCCTATAAAACTGTATCGCTGTACCCCATTTCTCAGCAGCTGCCCCTAAAGGCAAATTCTTTGCTTTTAGGAATAAATATTATTTCCTCACAGCTGTCTGGATTTCATTTTAATTTATTCTTGGACAACCCTGGCTCGAGTTGGAACCCCAAATTATTCTTCTGACAGAATCCCAGAAAAGTAGAATTTCTCAGAGCTCTGTACTTAGGGTGCTACTGCTGCCATATTCTCGGACAAAAGTGAGCCCCCAACTTTATTCTTTCTGCCACCACTGCCAAGATGGTTAGCATGTAAAAGAGAAAAGCTAGGAATGGGTTCAAAATGGGAAAGGCTACTCCTAACTTATTATAAGCCAAATCTAAACTTCACAAGGAGGTTGCATGGAACATGCAGTGAATTCAGGAAGTCAAAGGATGAGGAACTGGTTTTTACTAGCTTCTGAGATTCACTCTTATCACAGGTTAGAATGTCCGTAAATATTTTATTTGTCATGTCTCATAATGACTAGCATAAATATACAGGTTACTTCTGAATCATATCAAGGGCCTATCTAATTAGGCATGTCCTTCCCACAGCTGCCAACCAGATGAATATGGAAAGCCATCAAGTAGGACATGATTGCAACAACACCCTCTCATTTATGTTACCAGCAACTGCTACCAAGAAGCATTCTCCTTCCCACACCGAAATAAATCTACCTGAACCCACCCTTCTAATTTGCTGGAATAATCCCTGCTAAGCTCATAGCCAGGCATGAAGCCAGGCAGCCTGGAGGCATTAAACTTGTGACAGTTTAACCTGTATCATAAACTCCATATATGCCGTAGCCATGCTGCTCTCACAGTTGTCCCCAATTTAACATTTTATTCCAGAAGTAAAGATAAAGGGAAGTAAAATGAAATAAAAGTTTTATTTTTGTGGATTGTTTAACAATAAATACATACTTGTATTTTAGGATTTGAAGACTGTTAGATCTGCCACAAGTGCAAAAAAAATAAATAAATCTGTATTGGTCTCAGATTTTGATATCCCTAATGTATCTGAAGGAGAGACCTTGAAATCAAGCCCATCACCACATTTTCTGGATCTTAGGTAGTCCAGATCCTACTTCTATAAATAAGTTCTAAACGATCTGTGTAATTAATGGTCATGATTGGCATGTAGCAACTGAGAGTAAATAATAATGTAATCTGCAGGACTTAATTACAAGGCAGCTTTGGTTCTTCCATAGACAAATGTCTAAATAGTTCTCGTGGCCTTGTTCAGCAAATAATAGTGATCTGGCTTTGTTCCACTGATATAAGAAAAGTACTGAGGAGTTTATTGCAGCTGTTTCTGGGACAGCTGGCTTAAGAGGAAAGAAAGTTTCAGTGATGAAGGATTAGAAGAAGGAGTGAACAGGCATTGGCAGAACAGTGAGAGACTGATGATTTGAATTTGGAAGAGACTGTGCAAGTGCTAAAGGCCCAGTCCCACTGCACTTACGGATGCAAAGAGGATGTAAAACATTAAAAAAAGCTTGCCATCCGTTGGAAAATGCTATGCATCCGTTGTGTACTCACTGCATACATGTTTCATACGCTCTATCTGTCGAGCATCTGTCCACTGCAATTTCATCTGCGCAAGAAGTTTTGAGCTGCACAAAACTTTGTGAACGGATGAACTTTCTGCCACGTATGATGTACATCCACGACATATACGGGCAAGAAACGTTCTATGTCCGTTATCATCCGTTAAATGTCCACTGTATCCTCTTAGCATCCTCTGGCCATCCCCTCAACTCACATCCGCTGAAGCTGAAAACGGAAAGAGGGAGGAAACAAAAGGTACACGGAACGTCTACACAGCATGAGTAGCACGGAAATAGAAAGGATGTAAGCATATGCATCTCGTATATAAAGTATTAAAAACGGACAAAATGTTTGTATCTGGGATGTATTTCGTATATTTAGGATGTCTGGAGTATGTTGAGAGTATGTAGAAGGATACCTAGCAGACAACCAATATTTTCTCTAGAAAGGGGGAGAAAATCATCTGGATTGCTGAGATGGCGGACCATACAGTCCCACTATGGTTGCACTGGAGGTTTATCTATCCCACAGCTATCCTTATCTATTCCACAAGCATGCAAAGGCTTAACCATTTTTTCAAAGTTTTCACCAACACTTTATTAAGTAAACAAAG